>JAREIK010001468.1:0-1200000 GCA_029783825.1 Sapria himalayana | reverse complement strand
CAATTAAATATTTTTTTAGGGTGTACTTCAATGTTGGTTGAGTGTTTTGAATATAATATTTGTATTTAATTTTTTTAATAATGAAAATTTGGAATAATTCATACACATAATTTACTCGTATGAATCATGTACCTGCTTATGCTAATTTTTATCATTTTATATTTTATTTATCACTTTCATAGTTTCATTCATAATAGCTCATGTAAGAGGGAAGGTTTAGTTAGAGGAGCAATGATTGGTGAAGAATATTTGATACCTGGTCAAATAGAATTTGACAATATATATTATACATATTGAAAGGTGCAAATTAATGATTATAAGCATGATAAAAAATGTACTTGTTATTAAGTGACAAATTGGATGCTAAAAAAATAAGGAATGTAAGTGGTTTGATTGATAAATATTTAGAGTAATTCAATTAATACAATAAAAGAATGTTGCTCATCATGTTTATCACGAAAATAACTTTTAAATGGTTGGCGACATCATTGTCTTTCACATATGAGTTCTTATCGAGTTACAAAAGCTATATAATTTGAATAAATCTAATATATTATCAATTTGTTGACTTATGGTGAACATAAATTAACTAATAAGTTGTCTGGCTTAGTTCTTTTGTCCTTACTATTAAATGGTTGGGAACTCATGAGAATGATCATTAACAACTTTGTGGGAAATACAAAATTAGTTTGTAGTAATAATGCAATATATTAAATTCATGTGGAAAAACTTTGCAAAAAATTTTTGGAAAAGTTTTCACAAATAATTCTACCATAATTGTTAATAAGAAGAATAAAAATTATGATTATTATTTGAACAAAGGTAGATGTAAATGAAATTCATTAGAATCATAGTTGTAAGTTTAAAGATAAAATAAAAAATATGGATTGCTTAAAGTATGTTACCCTAAATATTACAATAATAAAATAATAAAATAATAAAATAATAAAATAATAAAATAATATTTTACTTCTATTTATAATAATTATATTATTTTTTGGGTTTGAACTCAGGAGCATCATCTTGCAATATCATTCATTGTGACATCATAAAAAATTATGTTTCTCAAATTCATAAAATATGTATCTCATTGACTGAGATTCCATGTACATAATTGGTGTTAATGATATTAGAATGAAATTATCAAATGGAATAGTATAGAAAAATTATATTATAAGATATATATCAAAATTTAAGTGGAATTTGTTTTCATTTGATTAGCTCTTTGATAAAGTAAACAAATTAACTTTTAGTTGTTGGAGGAAATAAAGTAAACAATTATAAAAATAATTATAATTTTGCTGGAGGAAATAAAATTTAATTATTTTACATTAATTTTGGTTATAGAGGTGTAATTATAGTTGTTGATTCCATTGTGACTTTTAATTTATATTCTACATACTTGGGTACATAAGTGAAAAAGAAATAAATATATTCTAGCATAGATAAAGTGCTAAACTACTTGGATTTAAATTTATTGTTTGTGATTTATATGAAAGCTGTAGCTTTGATAAGCAAAAAAGAGTTAGGATTTTCAAAAGTTGAGAGAAAATTAAATTGTTCAAGATTAAAATTGATTAATATAAATGTTTTCAAACTCACACCTAGTTGGATACTAAATTTTTCAGTTAGAACATTAATTATAAATAATTATATTTTTTTACATATAATATATATTCAAAAAATGTAAGAGGTATACAATAGTCTCGAGTTTTAGCCCATAGATAATACATTTGATGATTGTCATTATCTATGAGATTCTTTAGATCAAACAATTATTTGAAAATATTAAAATTTTAGTTATTTTTTTTATTATTCCTTATTGTGATATTAAAATAATAAGTTATATAATCTTAAATTTAGTATTGTACGAACAAATACAACATATAAATATAAATTATTTTATTTTCAGTGAAAAGATCAAACTGAGATCATTATCACAAGTAATATTCATTTTATAGATGTTTTAATATGCATATTTTTCAAGGTCACGTGGATACCTCAACTTATCTTTTATTGAAGTTTGATGTTTTATATATTTATACATTATTTTGAGAAAAAATGTTATAATATCTTTATAAATTTTTTTATTCTCAAATTTATACCAAGATAATAAGATATATAATCTCAAATTTATTATTTTATGAACAAACAAAATATATAAATATAAATTATTTTATTCTCAGTGAGAAGATTCAAGCTGAGATTATTATTACAACTAATGTTCATATTATAGATCTTCTAGTATGCATATTTTTCAAGGTCATGTGAATACCTCAACTTACTTAATTTTTTATTAAAATTTGATTTTCTATATATTTATACATTATTTTGAGAGAGGATGTTGCAATATCTTTATAAATTATTTTATTCTCAAATTTATACTAAGATAAC
Organism: Sapria himalayana; assembly: GCA_029783825.1. NCBI lineage: Eukaryota > Viridiplantae > Streptophyta > Magnoliopsida > Malpighiales > Rafflesiaceae > Sapria > Sapria himalayana. The sequence goes on along the minus strand of JAREIK010001468.1, from coordinate 1,197,606 downwards.
AAGATATATAATCTCAAATTAGTATTTTATGAACAAATAAAACATATAAATATAAATTTTTTTTTTTTTTAGTGAGAAGATCCAAGCTGAGGTAATTATTAGAATCAATATTCATATTATATATCTTCTAGCATAGATATTTTTCAAGGTTATGTGAATATCTCAACTTACTTGTCTTTTATTGAAGTTTGATGTTCTATATATTTATACAATAGCTTGATAGAAAATGTGGTAATATTATTTATGCTTAAATTTCTTTTATTTTATGTTTATGCTGAAAATACATAATTTATTTTTTTTCCCATTTCTCTCAAATATCTTATGGATAGGGAATATGATAATTGTAATTTTCTGTTCGAATCGATTATGTTAATTTCATTTTCACATCATAAAATCGAGGCTAATATTAGGATTACATTTTGCAGTGATGACATCACTGATTTTGCAGAAGGGTGCAACTCTTGTTTTGCCTGCAATAAATGATTACCCACTGGCTTTACATGTTGGCATTGCTGGATTGCACCCCAATTTTACGTAACTGCACACTGATCTTACTTACACCGACTCACTTATTTATACAAACTGCAAACTGATCAAAATCTTTATGCATAATATGCATCTAGGTTTGTCAAAACTGGACTAAATTTTAATGCTTTACAACTTATTAGCTCAACACATGATTTGTATGTACAAACCATTATAATCATTCAGAATCAATCTTAATCAATTTATAACCTGAACTGGTTTATGGATAATCCATTATTGGAGTGGTTTAGCAATCTACTAATCTGTTATTATTGGTTAGATTTTGAAAATATATTTTAAAACAAAACAAAACTGAGCTGCATAATCTCTCAATATTAAGGAACATTGACATGAAGAATTAAGATGTGAGAAAACTTAATAAATATTTGTTCTTTGGTTCAATTATTATGTTCATTTGCCTTGGTGTACCACTCAGTCTTTCATATAGAAAATAATTGATAAAGATTATAAAATATTTAATTTACCATTATAGATATAGAAAATGATATCACTTAAACAATTAAAAAATTAAAATAAAAAATTCAATAATAAGAAATATATATGGAAAATTCTTATATGATAGGCTAATTGAATTTAGGCAACTCATATGTTGGATGATCTCATTCATAACTAATAAAGAAAAAAAATAAAAAAATTATATAAAATAATAAGCTTTAAATTAAAATTATAACACCTCTCAAGTTGTTGCTTAAAAATCTAGAAGGTCAAGTTAGAAGGAAAGGAAAGCAAGTTGAAATCTCTTTAATAGATTTGTTAAAATATTAGCTAGCTAATTTGTTGTCATATTCTAGATTGTAACAATCATAACCTATTGAATATTTTCTTTGAGAATGAAATTTTTTATTCCAATAAATTTTATTTGTTTGTAAAATATTGAATTAGTGACTATATGTTTTCTTATTTGACTATTATTATAAAGAGTAATATGAGGAAAAAATAAGCACCTAAACTTTTCAAGTAGATATTTAAATTATCTCGCAAGTAATTATAATTATTGTCCTTAATTTTACTTATTTACTAAATCTTGAAATAATTATCCATCTTTTATTTTTTAAATAAAAAATTATCTTTAAAAAAAATATAAAATTATGTAATAAACTTCATCTTAGTACAATATGGTGCTTAATTTGAATTTGATTATCCAGCTAACTACAAATGTTTGTGATTGTCAAACTGGAGATTTCTTCATTTGCCACATGTGAAGAATTGTCTCAAAGTAATATGTAATAGAAAATTTTAAAAATAATTAATAATACTATATTTCTAGGCTATCTATATATGGATTGATGACAGTCAGATAATTATTTTTTCTTATAATTTTTTTTTAGGTAGTAGAATCAACTAGATAATTCTTAAAAGATAAAAAATTAAAATTTGGACCAATTAAAATATATGTTAGAGTACCACCTACAAAAATAATATTTATAAGAGTATTAATTACATACTTTCTCTATGAAAATATTATTAATTAATGGACAATGTAATTTTTATTCTTAGAAAGTATCCAAGTGTCTCCAGATTATCTTCTGAAAATATAAATAAATATACTTTTTGAGTTGAATAATTTTTTAAACTCACTGTCCATGGTAATAATAATATAATCCATGTACATTAATTTAATATTTGAGCTCCTTTAAAACAAATAAAGAGAAATCTATTATACATACTTGGAACTCAAAAAAATAATTGCATGTGACAATATTGCTTATTAGATTTTTGGTGATTGTTTTAGGTCATACTATATCTTTCATAATTTATAAAATAAATTTGATTATGTTACTTGAAAATTGAAACATAAATAATTACTTTGTATAATTTGCAATTTCAAGGTCAACATGAAGAATATATTCTTTATGTCTAGATGTTCTATGCTTTATTTGTAAGATTTTATTAGTAAAATAAAAATTCGTATGGTGGTTATTATGACTATTAAAAAGTGAATATACTAGTACTCTATATGATGCATCCAAGTGAATCAATCATACTGTCTTATCTTAAGATAATTTATATTTATATCTAATTTGTTCTTTATAGTGAACACACACTTGCAATTGATAATTAATATTTTTAAATATCGAGATACTAGTTTTTAAGTCTCATTGGAGTGAGAATATCTATTTTTTCTAACATAGCTTGACACTAATCTAAATGAGTTGGTATCTAAGAAAAAGTCATGAGTATCTAAATATCATTAAGTGAAATAGGAAAAAAAAATAAAAACGAAAAAAAATGTGAGTATAATAATACGTGTGAAAAAGATCCTAACTATAGCTTCTATGTTTCTTTTGGTGAGTAATCTTAAGATAAATGTTTCAAATAGATCATGCCGTGCTGACATGACTTAAATTTTTGTGGCTCAATTCGGTCACGTGCCATGTTTGACAAGACATGAGATCAAAATCACCTGTCTTGTATGGATTCATTGGTTTCTAGTTGGAAACTCTTAGAGTCTTGATGTGTTGATTTTAGGTCGTGCCGAGTCATATCAATTATGGGTAGTTGAATGCCTAATTATATTTTTTTGAAATTTTAATTTTTTATTTATTAGAAAAATTATATTCACATATCAAAATAATATAATTAAAAAGTGTATTATATTACATTAGAAATTAAATAAATCTATAATTAAAATAAATATTTTATATTTGGCTTAACTTAAAAATTAAAATATTATATGAAAAAAATATAATTTAAAATATGATATTTAATATAATATAAAGTATAAATAAATAAAATATATATTGCTATTGCATGAGTCATCAATGTTTGTCTATAGCATGTTATTCTGAAAGTAGTTCTAGTAGTGACCTTAATATCCTCTATATTTTATGTGTTATCATATGCTAATAATATTTATGTTTTATTATGAATATTCAATTTTGAATCTTTTTAGTCTTTTAATAAATACAAATGTCTCTATTATATATGGGTGTAGTCTAGATTTTATATCTAAAATAATATTGATAACCATAGTATAAGTAGATTTAGATGTTATGTTTGATCTTAGATGGATCAGTAGATCATATGTTATCATAGATAGTATGAGATACAAGAATTTTTATGATTTCTATCAGCTTAAGATATTTAATTTTTTATTATCATTATGTGGTAGAATGAAGTAGTAATCGATATCTAATTATTGAGATAGTTTACTCATATTCAATAAACTATCTCATTATTTGTTATTGGTTAACTAAATAGAAAAATTATTATTTTTAAATAATATTATTCATATTCATACATGAAATCTTACTATACCTATCATACCTATTGTCATAATACAAACACATGTTAGTTATTTTTTGTGGATAAAATTTTTAAGTTTATTTACTTAGTTCATGTAAATAGATATGTATCTTAATATATTTTCTATCTATTTCACTATAATCATAAGATTCAAATAAGTAGCCAAGCAATACAAAATTAGAATGATAGATTAATATTTTAAATATTTAGTTTTCATCTCAATAATCATAATATTAAATATAAGTTATTTTTTATACTTGCTAAATATACTACTAATAATATATATACACTTAAGTATAATGTAAGTGGTGGAAATATACATAAATTTATATATATTTGTTATATGATAAAAAAGTTTAAGAATATAATAAAAGAAATTTTTATATCCTAGTCTAATTTTTGAATTGACAATAATAAATTCATTATTCTTTCTATTGATGTAGTTAGATATTACGTGTTGGTAGTCAATACAAAACTTTAATTTTAGATAAATATAATTTTAATAGTATCTCATAATTATTTCGATTTTTTTTTAAATTCGTGGACAAATATAGAATGTTAAAATCTTATTGTTTGTTAGGTATTTTAATATATTTTAATAAATTTTTTATTTGTTTAATGTGAGCGAAATAATTTTTATTCTCGCATATGTTATTTATTAGGTTAATTACGTGACACATATATCTAATATAAAAATTATTATCTAATGACTTGTCTTTAATATTTTTGATAAACATACTAATGATGAACTTGTTATTCAAAGTATTATTTAATATAATACTAAAAATTTAATTTAGAATATCATATTTCCTAAAAATTTTATTTTGAATATTATATTTCTTAAATATTTTTATTATACATTTGTACATAATATAGTAATATATGAATTTACATAGTGGACTGTGAGACATACGAATGATATATTATCATGATTAATTCATATATTGTATTTTATCGATAAAACTCCATCATATTTGTAATATTTGTAATTATTATTTGTATTCTAACTTTAAAATATTTCATTATGTTATACCTACTAGTTGACTTAATTCTATGATAATAAAGTTGAAAATAGTTTTGTATAATATTGTTTATTCTATGATTCTCTGAAAATATTATCACAAGACATATGATAATAATTAATTTAATTATGTATTTTTCTCAAAATCATTATGATATGTGAAATGAGCCAATAAAACAAAAGTTTTTTTGTATTGATCGTCATTTTTGTTGAATTTGTTTGAGATTTAATACATCATATTTTTTTTGTGTATTGATCGCTATATCTCTCATGGTAATTAATATTATTTTTACTCCTACGTATATATATTTTTTATAATATATATACTATGTTAATTTTTTTTTGATATATCAAATATTTTTATTTTTTATTATATTAAAGTGAGATAGAATTACTAAAGTTCATGTAGTTATTATTTTATAGGTAAATAAGTTAAGATCTTTGAAGAAAATTTAGTTTCATCCTTGGATCTTTTGGTCATGTTGTTATTATTTATTTCTACTTCAAAAATATTATTATTAAAATTATTATTTATTATTATTTTATTTTATTTATATTTCTAGTTTTTAAAATATAATAATTTTAAAATTTAAAGTACTAACTATGACATGTTATATGAATAAAAAAACAAAAATTAAATATATACCATAATAGTGTCTATTTATTCGAGCATCAGTCTATAATCGTATTCTACTTTTTTTTTTTAATTATCTAGCCTTGACCCAAGAACATATAGCAAAGTAGAGCATATAATACATAAGAGGCGAGAGGGGAGATGATGTGAGATAAAATGAATTTAATAAAAATTAATAAATTTTTATAATTTTTTTATATTAAAAGAATATATATATTTTTTAATTTTTTAATATAAGCGGGTACAAATCTGATAGTCATCAGAATGAAATTTGATGAGAGCAAAAAAATATTTTTGTTTTTATTATGCGACATCAAAAGCGGCATGTGTTCATTATCGCTTTCAATGTTAGCATCCATCATATAAAAATAAAATGGGTAGCTGTCGGCCATCATGGGAGAAAAATTATAAAAAGAATACTAACATGATAATTAGAAATAAGTAAAATATATAAAATAAATAAAATAAATAAAAGATTAAATTGATTACTATCATTACCAATGACTATTAAGAGTTTGATATTCATCATTATAATATTAAATGAACATGATAAAAAGATAATAAAAATAAAATGACTACATATAGCGTGACCGTTGATTTATGAGTCGGCCTTGACAATTCAAAAGTTTGAAATAGGAATATGAGTCATAAATTTTAAAGGTTAGAAAGTATCTTATTGTGTCATAGAAAAGTTTTATATATTCATATCTAATAATAAAGGAATTCTGTAGGAACTATTAGATGATTATGATAATCACTCACACTTTTAATATTATATAATGCTTTCGGCTTGCTCTATGAAAATAATTATTAATAATTTTTTTTTGTGTGACTATGATCCAATATTTTGTAGTGTGTGCATTGAATAGAGGCTCTCATGTCTTGTATACACTAAATTGCTTGGTGATGTAATCTTGGTATGGTAAAAAATTTTATATCTGAATAAATATGTGGTGCATTTCAGAACTAATTATTTTTTTAAACATGGTGTTATTATTGACTTTCACGCACTCAAAGGAGTCACTAGTGGCGATCGAATCCTCACCCCTAAGAAGCACAAATCAATTTTCCTATCAATTGGACTACTCATGTTGTGGAATCTTATAACTAGCTAATTAACCAAAAAATGCTAAACCCACAATGCACCTCACTACACTCACAATGCATCACACCTCACCTATTGTGCTCCACACTCCACCCACTGTGCATCTTACGGAAACACTGTATCTTCACTGCATGCAATGGGCACCTTATTGAGACACATACTCGTGCATGCACCACATGCACACACTTGCTGCACCTTCTGATGACAGCGATGTAGTGGGCGTCGAGGTCAATAGCTTGGTGGATGTCTGATTTTGCCTACAACAGTAAACACACATGTACTATTACATGTGTATGTATGTGTGCATTGTGCTGTTACATTGCCCGCCTCACTCTCTAGTAAACCCTATTTTTTTTCTTTATTTATCATTAAACTAATAAAAAAATCAAATGAAAAACATTATATTCTTAGATGTATATGGGAAGCTATTATATAATGGGTTAATTGGATTGGGGTAGTCGACATCGCTAGAGATGTTAAAACAAGCCTGGACCAGCCGATGCAGGCAGTGAACTGCAAATGGCCTGATCTGGACCCCTTCATTCCATGGGTCGGCTCAACCTGGTCCATGGCATGAAGGATGCAGGCTTAGCATGGCCTTGCCTACCAGAAACAGTCATTCATGACCCATATTTTTTTTTAATTTAAAAATTTAAAAATTAAGGTTTCAGTGAAGCTCTCAGTGCCTAAATATGAAATTGATGGGGGATCCTCCAATAGCCAAAATGGTTTTAATTGCAAATTTGCATGGCTGATAAACTAGAAGTTATTTGCAATTTTGATTGATATTAAGTGCAAGCCAACTGGTTGGATATCAATTGTAAAAAATAAACATAAATATTGTTTGATATGAATGTGGGAATGTTGGACAATCGTGCTTTCACAATTGTTATTTTAAGATACAGAAGAAGAAAGAACAATAAAAACAACAAATAATATATATATAATCCACAATCCAAGCACGAGAGAATAAAAACAAAATAGAAACCACAACAGAAATGCACGAAATAACATGGTTCACTAGTCGCTCAGTATGACTAGCTACATTCACCAAAAAATGCTTATGTGTTACAGATAAAACCAAATCAGAAGTCTTATAGTATGTGTTACATATAAATCACAGAGAGAGAGAGAGAGAGAAATAAGATGAACAGTTCCAGATCGTGAAAAATAATAACTCGAAAAATAAAATATAAAATATTTTATATTAAAATTTGCTCGGTTCAATTAATTGGAGCGGGTCGGATCATTAGACGGGTCATGCTATGCTCTAAAAATTTTTTCCGCCTGCTGACCGGTCGGCGAGATTTTCATTATTGTGCTATTGCTGCATTCATTGATTCTTAATATTTCATTTCCTGCACTTACATAAAAATAGTTTAATAGAAATATAAAGTTATACAAATAGATTATCAAAACAAATTATATACAACATGGAAGAATTAACAAAGCTCTTTCTCTCTCTCATGCGCGCGCGCACACACGCACACACATGCACACATTAAGTGCTATGTTCAAAAGGTAAATATAGATTATTATGTAATTATGCTTGATTGTATTAAATACATTCAGAACTAACATTTATAGAAAAGATGGAATACTGAGGAAAATTGTAGCTTCACAATATTTACATGGTTTCTTGCACGAGAGAAAAATTTGACATTTAATTAATTATTTAATTTGATTACTATATGCCAAGGCACACTCACTTACATTCATCTCATTGGCATCCATTGTTAGTATGCTTGATTTTTGTTTTTTGTTTTAAATTTTATAAATCATTATTTACAAATTGATAGGTGCTGGTTTCTTTGTATTTTAAGAGGCTTGAATCTTTGAAATGTTTTTCAGATGATCTCGAATTCATTACTGAGACTCTAGTTTAATCTTTTCCCTCTGGCAATGCAGAATATAGACAACGAAGTGGTACTACACATGAAGAGGCTTTCTAGGAAGGATCCAACAACAAAGGTTATATCCCTATATTTGTGGGTTGTTAGTGAAGTGGTACAATAATTAGAAGTTTATACTTTATCGGGTTTTCTGCAGCTTAAAGCTCTGTCAACTTTGTCTGATTTGTTAAAGGGAAAGGCTGCAAAGGATGTTGTGTTGATTGTTCCACAATGGGTGCGCCATCCCATCCACCTTTTTCTTTTATAATATTAATTGCCATACCCATGTAAAATTTAAGTCTTGTGTTTCAGTATGCGTGTTTCTTTTAAATATAAAAAGCTACACCATGATAATAATGAAATCAGTAAATTTACATTTATTGAGAATTATTGTATTTATTTTTTTATTTACTTATATTTTTTTTCACTTAGATGAAAGCATCAAATTTGTGGATTACTCAACCCTATATAAATAAATAATATATATATATATATATATATATATATATTTATAACTTCTCTTTTTTTATTGATGAATATCTTGACTCTGTTTTTCTTCAATATGATATCAGAGTGGTGTTGACATTAAAATCATAGAAGCGCACAAAGTCCAGAAACTCTGTTTTTCTTCAATATTTTGACTTTTTTTGACTCTTTTTTTATAACAATGGCAACCATGGAGTTGTGCCATTGTAACAATGCTGCCAACTCATAGTTGGTACAATAGTAGTGAAACAGTGTGTGTGTGTGTGTGTGTGTGTGTGTGTGTGTGATGAGGCCAACTCATTCTTGGTCTCGTGGTTTTTAGTTAATTTTTAATAGCCATTGTGTCGATGTTATATTTCTATGCAGTGTTAAAGATGCCCTAGTCTCATGCAGTACTATGCCCATAGGCGAGTAATTGGTAATAATGGGAAAAACACCTTGCGCCAATTGTCCCATTGTATTGTTTATGTGCACTGTGCAGTGGATACAATAACATAATAAGTGCAAGAAAAAAAATGGTGAAATCAACATAGGTTCATCGAAAATAGCTTAGTGAAGCTAAAAAACATATTTTTATTCACTATGAGATATTTTAACGAGGGTTTGGTTTTGAGTTAAGTAAATGTCAAATAATTATTAGATTATCTACTTGAGATTGATTTTGATGAATTGTTTGTTATCAATATATATTTACCTGTTCATCTATGATATTCAATTGATTCGAGTATAATTAATAAATTTGATTATTATCATACGTGTAAAAAGTTTTATGATTTAGTACTCTATCTATTTTTTTGGGTTGTTTTAATTATATGATATTATTTTTTAATTATTGGCATATAAATTGACTGATCAGGATGAGAATGTCTACTATATATATATAGCCTAGATACAACTATGTGAGTAGTGATAAGGTGACATCTATATTGTTGGATTGAACAGTGTTCATGAATTTGAATAATCAGATTTATAATATTCGTTGTGAGAATGATATATTATTTTATAAATATATATCCTTAGTGAGAAGGTGCTCATCTATATTTTGGAGGTTTATTAGAGGTTGATCTAGATATTTATAACTATGCTTAAATATAGTAGAGTTCAGATAGTCAGTCACACAACTACAATTTCTTCTTCATATGGTGACAATGTGAGAGCAAAGATGGTGTGCTTCTAAAGGGAAGACATTGATTGTGACTTACACTATTTGTTGCAAAGTGGGATACACTCAATAGATATATTAGACTCTATATCATGAGTTACATATGATATTTTGGAGTTTAGAGGATGATCACATACTTTCGAATTTATTCAAGTTAGATCTTGTATGTGTATGTCTATTGGTCCCATTATGCTTACTCATAAACAATATTTTAGACTTTTATTTTGCGATGGGGTTATCAACTTTAGTAGAAGTATTTCATGTTGTGATTTATCATTTTTTCTGTATCTTTATATTATATTATATATGATAGTATCTAATTTATGAGCTATCCCAAGTGCCAAGCCATTGAATTTTTTTACATATGGGCAACTCATATACTATTTTATTGTTATGAGTTTATCTTTTTAGAGAATTGTGATTTTGTAGTTTATATTTTCTACAAGATATTAAAGTCAAAATCTTATGTTGCATGACTTTTGAAAATAAAATAATTAAAATATTAATTTCTTTGAGTTCTAACCCTTTGCTATAATTTGAGTCTTATGTATTGGGTATGACCTTTATTATAAATTAAATATGACGAGAGTGTAAATCTTAGGGTTCTTAGAGAAAGAGAGAACATGTGCGATATTGCAATATAATATACATGCGTGTGTATGCCCTTTATTGAAGAAAGCACACAATAGCAAATCCTAGGTATGTTATGCATGCACAATACGAGGTTCACAATAGGGAACAAAACTTTCCTTTATTTCTTCGTTGCATGCAAATTGCATGTGCCACATATTAGAGCCATGCCAAACCCTAGATGTGCTTGCCTTAAGTATGCACAAAAAACCTTGCACACAGTATTGAATACTATGCACATCAATGCTAGCATAATAGATTCAATGAAAGAGTAGTTAAAAAAAAAGAAAGGAGGTAGAATCTGTTGAGTAGTAATTTTAAGTGGCATCAACACACTATTAGTGTTCAAGTATTTGTGCGTGACGCCAACTTATTATTGGTATTATTTGGGAGAGTTATGGTTAACACTAGTATACAGACGTAATAAATTCTTTCTATAGTATACATATTCTAGGAAGATTGGACATATCAAAACGGTGTGTTGTTAGTTATTTCAAAAGATTGTGTTGAGAGCACTATAAAGTGTTGAGAGAGACATGATGGCTATTTTTTGCTTTTTATAGATTTTTACAAAATTCATTCATTGTGATATTTACTAGAAAAAAAATACTAAATTTTTTATAAGACATCAATATACATATTTTATCTTTTAGATATTATTGATTTTGTTATTTATTTTTTTATTTCAGACTTCTAGATTGTCGATATTAGAGTCAATACTTGTATTATTGATAATGCTTTTTTATTTATTTATTTTTGTTTGTTTATTGAATAATATTTTGATAGTTAATGATAATTTTTTTAAAAATTTGAGTATATTAATATTGAACTTATTTTGTTTTTTTAATATGTTTTTTGATATTTTGATTATTTTATAAGTTTAATTTTTGTGAATTATCTTTTTAGACAATATAATTATGTTTCATTTTTTTCATTGATATTTATTTCATGTTCGGAAGACTTTGAGCAATATTTTTTTTTATTTGAGTAGTATGGTTTATATGTTTTACCTTTTATGCTATGATCTCTTACTAGTCGTTTGAGAATTTTGTACATTTTTTTGATGCATTTTTGACTTGGTCAGACATTATTGATCAAATTAATATTATTTTATTCTTCAGTAATTATATTTTTATCTTAGAATATGAGATATTAATTTTTAAAAACTTAATCAGAGATTCTTATTATAAATGCTAGTCTGATATGAGTAATGAACTATTTGATCGGATACACACATGTTTTGGGATTTAGTTCATGATTTAAATAGTTGATCATTTTTTGATTAATGTCATTTTTTTATTTTATAGTTATTTCATAAAATGATAAAAAAATAATCTAATAAAACAAATAATAACTAATATTATATTAAAATATTTGTCATATAATTTTAATGCTTTCTACATTGATCATGAGATTATACTCAAGATTTTCTGTGCTAGTATGCCTCCGTATAACATAGTTGCAAGAAAATAGAATAGATATCTAGTTGAAAATTTGGACACTTTTATTCGGTAATAATGTTCTTAAATGTTTTTGCTGAGATATGATATTAATTATAAATTATTTCATTAATAATATATTTTATATTATTGTTTCTTAATATGTAATTTTTTAAATCTTATATTCCAGAGAAATATTTCTTAGATTACTTTCTCATATCTTTGTGATACTTGTTTTATTCAATATTTCTTTTAATGATGTAATAAATCTATACATAAGGCCTTGATGAGTTGATTAGTGTGTGTGTTTTTGGGTTATTCTAGTATCAAAAAATGATACATATTTTTTATTTGAGTCTGATAAAATTTTACTAAGTTAAAATATTATATTTTTTAAGGATTCAATTTTAGTGATTCAACAAAGAATAAAATTTAGAAGATATATCTGGACTCATTATTATTTCTTATTCTTATAATTTCACTTAGACTTTCAATTAGGAAAGAGAGTCATCCATTATCTACACCTAAATTTGTTGTATATATTATGATGATATTCTCATAGAATTATTATATATACTAATAAGTACAATTTATATTGACTCTAGAGATTTTTAAAGAGAGGATATCTCTCTCGAGTTTAATGACATAATTGTTTATAATACTATTCTATTTCATTCTTATAATGAGCTAGTGGCTGGAAGACTTGTCCAACTTAGATTTTATACTAGGAGAAAGAGATATACAACTTGCTTATATTAGAGATGATAGAGGTGTCAAATGGGATGTGATGGGTCGGCCCGGCCCATTTTTAGCCGGCCTGACTGTGCTTTTGTGCCGTACCAAGCACGACATGGTTTTGTGGAGGCCAGTCCGGCATGAGCCCGCGGCACGAATCTGCCAGGTTCGGCCCGGTTAGACTGAACTAATATAAAAAATATAGGGGTTCGGCTGTGCGCAGTCGCGCCGCTGTGCGCCGAACCCTTAATTTTTAAAAAAAGTAGGGTTTCGACGCCACCGAAATCCTAATTTTAAAAACAAAATTAGGGTTTCGTCGTGCCTGAAACCCTAATTAAAAAGAATTGTTTTCTCGGCTCGTGCCGAGGTACCGTGCCGAGCCAGGCACGACATGAGGCTTGGTTGGTCACAGCACAGCATGAGCCCGGGCATGGGAAATTCTTGTTCCGGGCCGGCCAGGCACGGTCGAATCGTGCCGGACTGGGACGGCCCGACCCTATTGACACCTCTAAGAGATGAGTATATTGTGCCAAATGATCATGCACTTGTTTTTTTTTTTTTGATCTCTTAGTAATTCTTCAAAAAAAAAGAAAGAGTTGTACATAAAATTCACTGTCATAGATTTCATTGTTTTTATGTTTTTTTTACTAGTTATTTTGATGATATTAGAGTACTTATATCTCATTTTGAGGTATTATCATATTTATAATGATGTTATGTCATATTGAAATAGATACATGTTTTTTACTATAATGAGTTTTAAAAAGTAATATCTTGCTATTTGAGAAAGTTTGTTATTGGTTTGAAGTGAGTATTTATTATGAAGATAAATTTTAATAAAAATATAAATTGTTTTAAGATGAGATTTTTAAAGAGAGTTTATTTTGATATTTAATGTGAATTATCATGATATTTTCTTTTTAGTCATACAAATGTTTTTTGTATGAATTTTTATTTTATTGGTAGTATCTCACATATAAATGATATATTAGTTGAAGATAAAATATATTTTTCTTAATGATAATTTTGAGATGAATATCGAGCAGTCATATCTCATATGAATACTGAGCAGCTCAGTCAGACAAAATTTACAATTGTAGAATATATTGTTTGATTTGAAACTGTAACTAAAATCTTTATTTGTGAGATTTTCATAAATAATTACCTAGTAGTGATTTTGAGGAAATATGTGTGGAGCATTCATTTGAATTTTGAGTAGTTTTGTCAGATGATGTTACAAATTTTATAAGATATTGTTTGATTTGAAGTAGTTATTTAGAGTATGATTGCTTAGATTTTCATTAGATAATCACCTAAGGGTGTCCGACATAACCCAATTTTTTTAGGATGAATTGGGCCATGGCATCATGCTGGCATGATGACATGCAAGTGATGTTCAACATGGTCCTTTGGTCCACAAGTGGAATTCTTTTGTGCCAAGTCGGGTTGGGCCTAGTTCACTCCCAGCATGATCGACTCTACATGCAACTAATCTTGGCTAGCTTGGGTTAGCCGCATGGTGCCAGCAACATACCTTATACTAGGTTGGGCTTTAGCCAATTCCTCAACCATGCTATGCATTGAAATGCCTATTTTTCATTTCAACTATCCTTATTTAGTCAAGTAGGCTATTGGCCACTGCACTGGCAATAGGTATTAGGTATTAGTCATTTAGCACTAATCAATCAACACTAGGATAGGCTATAGCTTCAATGTGTATGTTATATTACTCTTATTGCATGTAATATAATTAATATAAATATATGAATATATTATATGTATAATTTAATTTCTTAAAAAATTAATGTACAAAAATGTAATAAAAAAATATGCTTTAGCTTGAATATAAAATATAATGCTATATCTATTTGTGTATGAATTCAAAAATGAAAAAAGATAAATAAAAAGTAATGCATGCTAGTGTAATTCAAATATTAGTATCATAAACATAATATTTGTCTCAATCACTTTCATTCAGTTTGATTTGGATTTTACAACTCAAAGAATAGGTATAATCGTTTATGTTATCTTTTACTTGTAGTTTTTTTTATTTTATCTTGAATATTTAATCGTGTATTCTTTTAATCTTTTAAGTACAACGGAGCTTCAGTAATACCAAGATGTTGTGTGGTCTTCCTATTTAAAATTTTATTTATTATTACAGAAAAAATAGACTTTAATTCAATGTTGAATAGTGGATGGGTCATTAGATTATGTTTTATTTTAGATAGTAATAAAAAAAGTAGATTCATATAATTTTTATCAATTTAATATGTTGATTTTTAATATCATTAAAGATAAGATGAGGTAGTAATTAGTATCTAAGTATTTTAATTATTTATTTTTATTTATTGGATCTACTTGTCATTTGCTTCTCTGTAACTAGATGAAAAAATTATCATCTTTAATTATAATATCTATTTTTGTATTCGGAGGCTTGCTAAAATTATTAAATTATATTCATAATACTTAAATAGTTTATCTAATTATTCATAAAATTTATGTCATAGTTCATGTGGTTAGACTAGGCAAATGAATATGTATATTCTATTAGCTTCTATAATTTCAGTCATAATTTTATGTTCCATATTAGGCAGCTAAATAATAAAGATATATAATTGATGATTATTATGTTAAATATTTTTATATATTTTAATATTTATGTCACTAAAATATGAGTGTTCTCTATATCAGATAAAAATATTAGTCATTTTACATCTTCACTTTAGTGTAGTCCAAGTCGTATGAGTGTATACCGACAAATGCTTATTTTTTGTATTATAAAATATTTTCATAAATATTAAAATTGATAAATCATATATAACAATTTAATTAATTATATTTATTATTAGTTTTACTATTTACGTAGTCAAATATCATATGTTGATAGCTAACATATAAATTTAACTCAAAATATATTGAATTCTACTAGTATTCGACATTCAATTGGAATTTTTTTTGGCTTGGTGGTTTGCATAATGTCAAAGTGTTGTAATATGTTATATTTTTAAAAATTTGTAGTTAATTTGTACTATTAAGTTTATTATGTGTTACATATACTCAATGGTAAAAATCTTAACTAAGAAAGCATATCTAATGATTTTTTATAAAATTATTTATTATCACATTATTATTTGAGATGTTATTAAATATTATATAAAATATTTTATTTTGTATCTTATAATTTTTAAAGATTTTTGATAAATATTTACATATGTTATGCTATCAATTCATTATGAAGATGAAAGATTTCAAAAAATTATAATATTTTTTATTTAGTTTTTAGTTAGAATTAATAGTGGATAATGATACATACGGATACTTTGTCATCATAATTAGTCTAAATACCAGATATTTTTGAGATTACTTCAATTTGTTTTTTAAGTATTTTCATGTAATTTTTTTATCTTAGAGTTTTTTATTATATTCTATCTATTAGTCATTATAGCGATCTAATGATAAGCAAGTTGAAAGTATTAATATTTTAAATAAATGGGGTCTCTGAATCTAAATGAAAGACCCATGCTATCATTGAATCTATTCATATTTTCTCTTGCAAACTCATAATGATATTTAATTGGGGTTACTGAATCTGAAGTAGATATGAATTTATTATTTGATATATTATGTTTTTTGTTATATTATTTGCGTATCTTCTAAGATATTCTATCTAACTCAATACTTTTAAAATATATATATATATAATCTTGAATGTTTTTTGAAGTTTCTAAAAATTTATTGTATAATAGTAAAACGAGTTCATATTATAAATATTTATCTATTTTTTGGTTTTTTAGGTGTCGGGTTTTAGCCTGACATATAATTGGTAGATAATTTAATCTTAGACATCTTAGTTGATTATTTATTATTTTAATTGATATATATTTTTTTTGTTGTATTACTAGCATGTGATAATTTTTAAAATTTGGAGAATTCTTAAGGATATATATTTTAAATTCTAAATAAAATAAGTAATAAAATAACTAAAATAATACATTAAACTATGTATCGCTTCCAAAAATTTAGATTTGATTCAATTGAAAACGAAGGTGAGAAATTGCAAGTTTGCAACTTAGCAACTGACAGATTCGTTCACTAATATTAATTTACATAATTATATTTTATATAATTATAAAAGTGTAATAAATATTTTTAAAAAAGAAAGTATAATAAATAATTTTGAATATTTCAGAGAGAACAGAGCTGAGAAATATAGAGATAAAAGATTATAGTTTAAGTTCGAAAAATTATAAATGTTAATTTTATATTTTATATTTATATCATTTTTATAATTATAATAATATTATTTTTTAATTTTTATTTGGGTACAAATCCAATAGCCACCGGAATGAAATCCTATGGTTGATGTATTTGTATTTTTTTTTTATTAATTTATTACTTTGTCATCTTAAATACAATGTGTGTTGAATGTTGATTTTTTTTGGATTGATTTGTCGGTAGCTAGTCATTGCTTTGAAAAGGCTTTAATACATTATATTTGTGTTGCACGGATACGCCACTAGACTGCCGTGTCCACGTGTTGGACACGTGGACACGGCGACACGGTACGGACACGCGTCGGATACATGTCCGATACGCCACGTGGCGTATTGTTGACAAATTCCGTATCCGATATGCCACGTGGCGTATCGAACATCCAGTGGCCAACGTCGCCGCATGGGCGACGTTGGCCACTCGACACAGGCGGCGGGGGCGCGAATTGAGGGGGGGGGGAGGCAGGGGTTGGGCGCGAATTGAAGGGAGGGGCGGCGGGCGCGAATTGAGGCTGGGGGCGAATTGACGGGGTGGGGGGGGGAGGCAGAGGGTGGGGGCTGGTTGAGGGTTGGGGGCAGGCTGGGGGCTAGAATAAATAAAATATTTTTATTTTATAAAATAAAAAAATATATTTTTATATAATATAAGATAATATTATAATTTTATTTTATAAAATAAAATAATTATAAATATTATCTTATAAAATAAAATGAAATAAAATATTTTTATTTTATAAAATAAAAATATATATATTTATTTTATAATCTAAAATATTTTAATTTAATTTATTTTATAAAATACATAATATTTATAAAGAAAATAATTTTTATTTTTATGTTTATTTTTTTTATCATGCCGTATCCTATCCGTATCCGTATCCTAGTTTTTTAGAATCTGATGTGTCCCCGTATCTTGCCGTGTCGTATCCCCGTGTCCGTGTCCATGCTTCTTAGCATTATATAACTAGTTATTTTTTATATTATCTATAGGAATATTCATATAGATGTAATTTTTTGAATTTCTAGATATGTTAAAAGAACTATTTAACATTAGATTTTTCTTAGTATTAATGTTAAATCTTTGAAAAGTAAATGATAATTTCATCTTTTAGATTGAACATAGAGACTGAGTATACCATTATGTTATCTGTTATTTATGAAATTTATTGGATTAATTATTTTTTGAAAGACTTGGGCTTAATAGTATATAAATCATTATTACCTTACAATGATAATTAAACAATTTAATACATTATTACAAAATTAATATTCTACTTGTATATGAAATATTTTAAATTGATTATTATTTTATATGAGAGAAAATTAGGATAATTTTTTAGCTATAGCCATGTGTCTATAAATGATCATATTGTAAATATATTCACGAAGATATTTAGATGGCTATATATATATATATATATTATATGTATGTATGTACTATTCCTAAGGCTGTTAAGATTTATTGTATTTGTTTTTTTTTTTTAATTTTATGTCTGATTTTCTTTACGTGGATAGGAGCACTCAATTTATGAGCTGCTTCAATTCTAGCTACACGTATGTGTTTGAATTTTGTACTCCTTTTTAGCGGATGGATAATTTACGAGCCTTATTATGCATCTTCTATTTTTTTAATCTATCTTATTTGGGCCGTGTCTAATTTCTCAGGTTGATAATGTTACATCTTTTTTTTCATCTCTGAGGTCTTCAATTGACCTTTTTTTTTTTTTTGAATCTTGTGTATTTTGATGTTCCCCCAGGCATTTGAATACAAGAAGCTGTTGTTGGACTATAATAGAGATGTTCGCCGGGCCACACATGAAACCATGATCAATATCGTTGTTTCTGTTGGGTATGAACAGTCATTGCATCACTTGCCACACTTAAGAATTCTAACCATGCTTCTTTTTTACTTTCTGCGTCACTGTGCATGTTGTTGCATTTTCATTGATATACAAGCTCAAACTTTTTTCAGAAGAAATTTGGCTCCACACATTAAAACTCTGATGGGACCATGGTGGTATTCACAATTTGATTCAGTTTCTGAAGTTTCTGTAGCCGCTAAGCGATCCTTACAGGTATGATGTCAATTTTTTTTTTTAAAAAAAATTGCTCCTCCCTTGCCCTTTACCTTAGTTTAGCTTTGGCAAGACACAATTCATATTTACGGGAAAGGATAACCATAACATCATGGTGTTGTTTGTGTAAGTTTTTCAGAATGTGTTGTTCACTTTCATGGATAAGTAGTTTTGTTCTTGGCGAAAATGTTTCTGCAACAGGAAGCCTTTCCATCACAGGAAAAGAGGTTAGATGCTTTACTTTTATGCACGACTGAGATTCTTACTTATTTGGAAGAAAACCTAAGGCTCACGCTGAAAAGCATGCCAGATAAAGCAGCTGCTTTGGATGAATCCGAAAATATGCTTCAGCAGGTTTTTATACTTTTAATTTGTTCCCTAGTTTTTAAGCATTACAATTTGAATGACATTTCTTATTTGAGAAAGCATTAGCATTACTATAGTTGTCTGTTATATAACCTCTGAATTTTCAAAAATTCTTTGTAATTCACTTTTTAATGTCAAATACCTTTCTCTAAGAATGAATAGGAAGAATGTTACAAACTTGCTCGCAAAGTCTCTTCAATATTTTTAAATATGTCAATACGCGTATCACACCAACAATCCTATCCCATAATTATATTCAAGTCAAATAATGAGTCATGTTATTCTGATTAGTCAATCTACACATCGATATAGAGGTGTCAAACGGGCCGGCCCGGGCCGGCCTGAATTTTTTGAGCACGAGTGTGCCGCCGTGTCGGGCCAGGCACGGCACGGTTTAAAATAGCCGGTCCCGGCACGGCCCGCTGGGGCTTGCTTGTCTGAGCGGTTTGGGATACGGGGGACCGTGGGTCGGGTTGAATCAGACCCGACCCGTGGTCTTTTTTGCGGGAGTGGCCATCGTGGGGTCGGGCTCACTGGGCACCCAGCACGGGACAAACCCGTGTCGGTGTGCCGTGCCACGGGCCGAACCGCCCGGCACGGTTGACACATCTACATCGATAGCTACGTAATAATATTATATTGACGAAATGTCTATGAAAAATATATCAAAGTAGTCATGTTCCAAACTCTCTTGCTAATATTATAAAAACATATTCGATATAATGAGATCAACTGACTACTACATGATTTACACATCCGTAGGCTACAAGCTAGATCTTCACAAATATATCCAAAGAGAAAATGTGTTCGTCCTCAGTTTCTATAAAGTTATCTTCTGTTGTCCTATATTGATTTTTTATCTTTTATGTTACTAAAATGCACACTTCTACATAAAAAAAAAAAAGAAAAAAGTAAAATACAGACATGGATTAAATATTTTTTATTTTATATAAGGAAAATGCAGGCAACCTATAACAGCAGTGGGCTTCCTTATTGTTTTTATCTTGTAAATTAATGTTTTGATCTTCAGGATGATTTATTGTTTGTTGTAGATGAGTATTTATTATGAAGATTATTCTTGTTGATAAGGTAGATAGATCACTTAACTTGTTGCGAAAGCCGAAAGGTTTTACTCAAATATAATATTAGTAAGTGGTATTTATTATGTTTTATGAGAATGACTTATTTTTGGAGTCTAGTTTATGTAAATGAAATATTTATTTTTATTCTATCTTTTACAATCTTTTTTTGAGCTATATTTAGAAGTTATTAACACTCAATTACTTTGGAATTTGTTTGATCACATTCTGATGCTTATTTTTTTGAATCATTATTTGTACCAACAATTACATACGAACTTGTTTTGATTTTGATAGTAAGGATGATATTTTCTTGGAAAAGAAATCTTCTCATAGTCCATATCATGTAATAGCTTTAGACTCTATTCTAGTTCTAATGTCATATGAGTTGGAGCTGAGAGACTTGATCACATCGGCATTCATGTTTAATCAAGATGAAAAAAATATGTTCAGTCTGTTCATAATTATGAAAAATCTTTATAAATGTTAGTAGATTTTATAGTTACTTATCTTGATCTTGATTTTTTGTTTATTCAATTGAAGAAATAAGTGAGCTGTACCTAATACAATATCTTACAAGTATTATTATATTCATGTTTATTTCATTCTTTTTTTTTTATTAATTCTTTTAATATTACTGAGAATTTTAAATCTTACTATAATATATTATATAATTCATGATGACACTAATAATGAAATAGATAAATATCTTTTAGTTTATTGAAACTTGAGAATTAATTCTTTGATTTTTGTGAAAATCTACTATTAGTTGTTAATATATATTCATTGTGAGAGGTTTAACTCAAAATTTTGAATAATCTATGAAGAAACTTTTTTGCCCGTGACTAAAATAGATTTGGTTTAAATATTTATTTTTTTTGTAGCTTCACATAGATGGACAATACAACATCAATACAAGAATACTATTTTTTTTGTTGATGTTCTCAAGTAGGAGGTGTATATGAAATAATGTCTTAGTTTTTTTAATATATACAAAGTTTTTAGATTTATGTTGCAGATTTTTAAAATTTTATAGGATCTAAAATAGTCATTCAGAGTAGTTTATTATATTTTTTGCTATTATTATTATTATTTTTTGATTTGCACAAGAATATTATAATTTATTTTTTATTTTATTTGAGGTATTTATATGATAAAATTATCTTCTTAATTTTATATTTGAATGATATTCTCATCTGGGAGTTTATGAGTTACACGCCACTCAATTCAAGTAATACATTCAATTACTGTATTTGACAATTTTTTTTGGGAGATGTAAATATTTTTTTTGAAATTGAAATAATTTATAACAATAGAGATATTATGTGATAACATGAGAGATTTGTATTGTATGCTATGTTGTAGCTTAGATTTTTGAATTGTGCTCTATCAAATATGTTTATGGAGCAATGTACAAATTTTGTCTGATAGAAATTTTCGTATTCATTCCACTATATGACGAATTATAGAAAATATTATATATATGTAATTATTATTAGAGCAATTATAATTTATGTAGTTAGTATAATTATTTATTTTTTATTTTTTTGTCTCATGATCTTCTTGATGTTGTTTTTCACATAATAAAATATGTGAAGAAATCTCTAAAACCTAGTATCTCGTTCAATGATGATGAATATCTTTAGATGATTAGATATTTATATTTTAGGTGGATACTTACTTATACAAAAATAAGATTTACTATAGTTTTTTGTATTTTTTTTTTTGAATTAATTGCATAAAAAGTAAGAGATAAATGATAGTTTTGATATTTAGCATAGAGGTAGAGTATATGATAATAATCTTTATTATGTTTGAGATTTTTTAGATTTATTGACATATATTTAAAAAATGAGTAGTACATGGAGTAGTCATATAGTTTTCAAACATAGACAGAGTTTTTATATTATTTTTGCAGGTTACTAGAGATGTTATACGATCTAAAATAGTAATCAATTGTTCGATTTGTGATATTTTCAACCATAACTATTTTTTTTTTTTTTGATTTTCACATGAATATTATAAATTATTTTTTATTTTATTAGGTGATGAATAAGAGAATCATCTGTCATAGAAGAGATGTTTTGACAGAGAATCATCTGTCAGAAAATATTTACAAGAAATATTTTCAATCATAATTTAAGATAAAAAATTTTTGATAGATTTAATATTTTTCTTTAGATTGAATTGACTTATGTAAATAGAGATAATATGTTGTTATAAAGGAAATTTGTCTTGTATACTTACCAAAAAGTTAAATATTTAGATTGTGTTCTATTTGTAATCCTATTGAGTTATGTATAAATCTTTTGTTTGATATGAGTTATTGTGTTAACTCAAATATGTAATAAATATTTATAGGGAATATTAATTGTATGATTATTATCAGAGCATATATAATTTATTTAATCAGTATAATTATATATTTTTGAATTTTTCACAAAAATACTTAAATATCTTAGATATTATTTAATTTTTGTTTAATCAATATAATTACATATTTATAGGTATAATTACATATTTTTGAATTTTCAAATTCTTAAATATGTGAAATAGACTATGAATTTAGTTTTTTGTTCAATAATCTTAAATATCTTTAGTTGTTCAGATAGTTTCTTGTTATGTATTTGCTTGCATAGATTGAATATCTATAATAGATTAGTATATTTTTCACTAAGTTAATTTATTTCTTAGAAAAGTAATAGACTGACTATAGTCTCGAGATTCAATTCAGAGGTATAGTGTCGGATAAGAGCCATAATTATATATGAGAATCTTTAGATTAAATATTAATTTGACAAGATGAAATTATCATTATATGGTATCCAGATAATGATACATATACTTTTTAATTTTGTATTTTATGAATAGAAAAAGAATATAATTGTTATCTATTCCTATTGCAGATCATTGTCACAATTTCTATATCGACCACAATTTAGCTAGTTGTCATATTTATGAATATCTTAACAAATCCTTATTTTATTCTAGTTTTATCTTTTAGATATTTATGTACTAATTGGAATGTGTATTATAATAATTTTTTTATATTTTTATTATTTTATGTGTTTGATGAAAATATTTAACATATTAGATATTCTAGTCATTTCTACTTATTTTTATTTAAGATTTTGCAAACTATTTCAAGTATTAGATGCATTTATGAATTTTTTTTTTTAGTTTTTTTTTTTTTTGAGTTTTTTATGCACGTGTTTTCTTCATAGGTATTTAACCTTGATATATTTAATCTGAATATTGTTCACATATATGGTGTTTAATCTTGTATCAACTAGATGTGAATAATAGATTTTTATATATTCTTTTAACTAATAAAATATACATGAAATAATTTAATAATTATCTCTTATAAAGATGTCTAAGTTTGTAAGAAATATAAGATTGTAAGAAAATATACATGAAATGATTTAATCTTAACTAAGGTTTTTAATCTTAATTAAGGTGCTTAATCTTCATTGAACGACTCGGCACGAACAGGCCAAAACAGGCTCGCATGGTCATCATGCCGTGCCTTGTACTTACTCAGCCCTCCCGGCCTAATTGGCACTTCTATAACACACAGAATCTTATAAGAATTTTGAAGTTAAATATGTTTGCGTGAGAATAATATTGAGATGATTGATCTTTTGAGAATTACTTATGTTGCATATATTTGTTGGAGGTCATGCTTTGATGCAATGACAAATATCTTCATCTAATAGTTGTATGTCTTGGATTTGGGATTCATCAGCTATAATCTTTCTGGATTTTGGGTTTAAGGCCGTTGATATATTATTCGCACCAGACCTCGCTCAAAATTGAAATCCTTGTGTATTGTGTATGATTTTCATGTATATAATTTTTAATTAATTTTTTGGATTAGTATTGCTTAACAAGAATGATAATATTTTTCTAGAAAATTTTAATGATATTATTACTGAATTTAAATACTACCCATGACTAGAGGTGTCAACAGGGCCGGGCCCGGCCCGGCACGGAAAAATTCCGTGCCCGGGCCCGTGCCTGACCCGGCACGGTTTGGCTGTGGCACGGCGCACCGGCACGGGTTTGTCCCGTGCCGGGTGTCCCGTGAGCCCGACCCCACGATGGTCCCTCCTGCAAAAAAAGACCCCCCAGGTCCCGACCCGTACGGACATGCAAGCCCGAGCGGGCCAGGCCGTGCCGGGCCCGGCTATTTTAAATCGTGCCGGGCCAGGCGGCACGCTTGCGCTCAAAAAATTCGGCCCGCCTGGCCCGGCTCGGTCCGTTTGACACTTCTACCCATGACACAATATAATGCAGAGAATTCGCAAAATCTTGGATTGTTATTAGTATCATTTTTGTTATTGACGAAGTGATCCCGTAGAAGTAAAAAATATATTTTTGATGTTATTGTAGAGTTTGAGTTTAATGGGGTAAGCTCTTGGAGTCTCCTTCATGGCTAGCAATTGAATTGATGTTTGAATTCTTCCCAAGCTTACCTATTTTGTTAAAAAAATATATCTTTTATTATTGATGAAGTGACCCTTGGATAAAGATACTTACCATTATTACACACCATGGCACAATTTTTATTTCTTCAGAGTTTAATGTAAACTAATATTCATGAGCCAGCATTTCACGAGTTTAAAATAGTGATGGTAATTTTTATTTACTCTTCTTTTATTCAGCACAAATATTTGATGGTTTAGATGTAATCAGTCTTTTCAACTGGTTTTCCCAAATTGCCCCAGGTTCTATCTTCCTCATTACTGGCGTTAGCCACATTTCTTGATGTTCTCGTTTGTGTTCATCCTGAAAGTGCTGTTCTGGAAAACATGCCTGAAGCACCAAGGCACATGCCAAAGGCTCGTATGGCTGGCATTTCCTCTGCTAAAAAATTGTTTAAAGACCACAATTATTTCTTGGATTTTCTGTGTTCTGAAAGCCCCCTGGTCCGCTCTGCTGCATTTTTTGGGCAGACAAGCTTCATTAAATGCCTTCCTGACACTTTTAATGAAGGAAACATGAAAACTATTGCTGCTTCTATCCTCGGTGCCTTCCAGGAGAAAGATCCTTTTTGTCATTCATCAATGTGGGAAGCAGTGATGCTGTTCTCTAAAAAATTTCCCAGCAGCTGGATTCTGGTGAACGTCCAGAAAACCATACTAAATAGGCTTTGGAATTTTCTTAGAAATGGATGCTTTGGATCCGAGAAGGTGTCTTATCCAGTATTGGTCCTCTTTCTCGACGTGATACCTCCAGAAGTGTTACCAGGAGAAAAGTTTCTCGTTGATTTTTACCATAATTTATGGCATGGAAGGAGGCTGTCTCGTGCAGCGGACAGTGACTTAGTGTTTTTTGGGGCTTTGAAAGAATGCTTTGTGTGGGGATTGCAGAACTCGTCAAGGTCTGCTAATTTTTCAGAATTTGTTTTTAACTTTTTTTTTTTTTTTTTTTTTGCTTTTTTCTATATTCTGCCGCACTTTCTCCATTTAGTTTGTTGTGCCACTCCAAACCCATCTATTTGTAACAAGGATGCTGCATTGGGTAGTTTCTCGTGAAGGTCATGGCATTTTTCTCACATGAAAGCCGATATGTCATGCTTGGTTGTTTATTTTTTTCTAAAATGGTGATGGTTAGCTGAAATTCATCTAAAAATAAAAATGTCATAACAATTATGTGTTTTGTTGTTATGATTCTGAACTAATTTCAAATCTTTGTATGTGTTGAGTTTTTAGTTTTTTTTTTGTTTTTTATTATTTGGGACCACTTGAGTCGTGAGCCATCCTAAATTATTTACATAGAATTATGTGTATTCAAAAAAAATATTTTTTATAATTAATACAATTTATTTTTTGTTCTCTTTGTTTCTTCTTTCTCTTTCTTTCTCTCCATCTCTCATTTCAGTTTTCTTTACCCTTGCCCAGAGCGAGTTCTAGCTAGATTTAAACATGATATCAGAACAAATGTTTGTGGTTTGTGGTGGTAGCGTTATTATGTATAACAGCAAAATATTCATGTATAATATGTATTTTGGAAGTCTTTTTAGGTGGTGATGGTGACATTGTTAATTTTTAGCCTAGAGGTATCAAATGAGCCATGTCATGTCGGCACAACCTATTTGTTTGTGGCCCAGACAGGCCACTGTTCCATGCCATGCACCATACAAGATCCATCTCGTGCATTAGTAAGGCCCGTTTGGCTTGCTGCTAGGCACATCTGTGTCGGTCATGTTGATTTTTGTCTTTTTGGGTAGAAATCTAATTAATATATTTTAAAATTTTAATTTATTATTTATTGAAAATATTATATTTAAAAGAATTAATATAAAATAAATAATAATTTTTTTTTGATAATTTACTTAACTAAAAAATGAAAGTGTTTAATGAAAAAAATAATTTATTTCATTCTATAATCAAAAATAGAATATGATACGTACTTATATATAACACAAGATTTTAAGTGCATAATGATATTGGTAGACATGCAAAAACAATTAATATATGATATTATATGAAAAAAAATAATTAAAAATCACATGAATCATCAACTGGTATTTGTAGTATGATAGTGTGATGTTGATGCAGATCTTCATCATAATTATAATGTATGCATCTGAATGTATCACTCATTGTTGTCTCAATATCTTCGATCTCAATGTCTCATAAGTCATCATTTGCAAGTAATTTTTATGACTTATTGTGAATTTTTAATTTCGAATCTTTTTAATTCATCGTGTATATAAATATCTTTATTTGATCAAAGTGCTGCTCTTCTATCTAAAAAGATGTTGGATGTCATAGAATTAGAAGATTTCAATGTTATGCTAGGCACCTAAAGAGTAAGTATATTATGTAACATCTTTGATAAGATGAGATATGTGAATTTGTATTATTTTTACATAAATAAAATATCTAAATTATTATTATTATTATTATTATTATGTGATATGATGAAGTAGTATTTGTTATATAAGTATCGAGATAACTTATTTTTATTGAATAGATTATTCCATAATATATGAATAAGTTAGTTATTTTTTTATTAAAATGTAAATAATTTAGTTAATTTTTTGTGAATAAAATTTTTAGGTTGATATTTCTAGTTTATGTACATTGATATATATCTTATATGTCAAAATTTTTTTTATCTTTTTTATCTTAATTTTTTCATCCATATAGATAGTCAAATAATATATAAATAGAATAAAAAATTAATATTTTAAATAATTAGTTTTTATCTTGATAATTATGTTACTAAATGTAAGTTGATCTCTATGCCTACTAATAATGCTAATAATATTGTATATACACATAATTATAATATAAATAGTGAGAATATGCACAAAACTAATTATAGTTTGTAGCCAGCAATTTTTTTATAACATAGTATCAGAGGGATGATGAGTATAATCAATAATTTCTTGCTGTCCCGATTAACGAAGGTGAACTACTAGAATTAGAGCATCCAAATGAAAGCTCTTCTCGGTTCTATGAATTGTTGGGAGGTGGTTCAAGAAAGTTTCGAAGAACCGTAATCTACCGAAGGATATACGGCAGCTCAAAATAAGGCGTTGAAAGAAACATGATCAAAAGATAAGACGTCATTGTACATGCTGTTTCGAGCTGTTGATGAGTCAGGCATTGAGAAGATTGCGAATGTAAAAATTTCAAAAGAAGCGTGAGACATCTTAGAGATTGCGTACAAAGGAGCTGACCGAGTTAAATAAGTTCGTTTTCAAACTCTTCGCAACGAATTGGAAGGCATGAAGATGAAGGAGTCAGAAGGTATGTCTGATTACATCACGCGTGTTCAAACCGTGGTGAATCAACTCAACTAATACGGAGAAAAGTTGTCCGATGCGCGGGTCGTGGAAAAGATTCTAAGATCGTTAACCTAAAGTTTCGAGAATGTGGTGTGTATCATAGAAGAGTTAAATGATCTAGCAACGTTCACGGCCGATGAGCTTGCAGATTCCCTAGTGGCATATGAATATCGTAAGAAGAAGGAAGAGACACTTGAGCAGACACTTCAAATCAAAGCATCGATCAATAATGAAAAGATATTATATTCTTAAAACTTTCGAGGTAAATAACATGATCGTGGTGGTCGAGGAAATAGTCATGGTGGGAAAAGCCATGGTCAAGGATGGTATCATGAGGAGAAGTGACAATCAAACCAATAAAATTGGCATCGAAGAGGACGCAGTTGTGAAAGAGGTGGTTGGTCAAATTATTCTAACTTTGAGTGCTACAAGTGTGGCAAACATGGTCACTATGCAAAAGATTGTAATTCCGATAAATATTATATTTGTGAAAATGTGTGATATTTTGCAAAAGAATGTCGAGTCGAGAAAAAGATAGAAGAGACAATTAACCTAGTCATGGAAGATGAGGTGGAAGAAAACTTTTTCTTAATGACATATAACAAAATCAATATCGATAACGACACGGTGTGGTACCTCGGCACGGCTGCAAGCAACCATATGTGTGGGCACGAGCATTATTTCAAAGAGATGCGAAAGGTTGAAGCTGTTTCGAAAGTTGAGGTCAAAGGCTAAGGTACGATTTATTATGTACATAAGGATGGTTTCGTTAGGTCAATCTAAGATGTGTATTACATACCAGACTTCAAGGGCAACATTTTTTAATATGAGTCAACTCATGGAGAAATGTTATTTGTTTTTTATGAAAGATCGGATATTATTATTGAAAGACAAGCAAGGACGTTCAGTCGCACAAGTTGAAATAGGAAGAAATCGAAAATATAAACTGAATTTGAGAAGTCTACGAGAAAAATATTTGCAAGTCAACGTAGAAGATAAGTGTCACTGCGGCATCTTTGTTTTGGTCACCTACATCATGAAGGCCTAAACAAGTTGGCAAAGAAGAACATGGTGCACATACTATCGAACATGGAATACGAGGGAAAATTTTATGAAGAA
Organism: Sapria himalayana; assembly: GCA_029783825.1. Classification (NCBI taxonomy): domain Eukaryota; kingdom Viridiplantae; phylum Streptophyta; class Magnoliopsida; order Malpighiales; family Rafflesiaceae; genus Sapria; species Sapria himalayana. Next base: position 1,167,993 of record JAREIK010001468.1, on the reverse strand, counting down.
TGGGTGCTCGGAAAGTATGCAAGAATGTCATTTTAAAAGAAGGCAGAATATCAGGCTAAGCAATCTCTCAAGTTGATTCATTCCGACCCATGTGGACAAATCACCCTCGAATCTTTCAGCGGCAAAAAATATTTAAAAACTTGAGTTTATTGATGATTTCTCACAAAAAATTTGAGTTTATTTTCTAAAAGAAAAATCAGAGGTGTTCGAGGTGTTTAAAAAATTCAAAGTACTGATGGAAAAGGCAACCGGTAGATACATTAAATCTGTACGATCCGATAGAGGTGATGAATATACTTTGACGGGTTTCATGGAGTATTGCGAGGAGCAAGACATAAGGCAATTTCTAACTGCACCGTACTCTCCACAGCAAAATGGTGTGTCCGAGCAAAAGAACCGGACCATTCTCGATATGGTTCGGTCAATGCTCAAAAGCAAGAAAATATCGAAGGAATTTTGGGCCGAAGTCATGCAATGCGCCGTCTATGTTCAAAATCGGTGTCCACATGCAAAGTTATATGATCAAACACCAAAATAGACATGGAGCGGACAAAAACCGACAATCTCTCATCTCAAAGTATTCAGTAGTTTGGCTTATGCACACGTGCCAGATCAGCGAAGAATAAAGCTCGAAGACAAAAACAAAAGATATATTTTTATTGAGTATGATGAGAAAACAAAAGGATACAAGCTATTCGACCCGATAATCAAGAAAATTCTAGTGAGCCGTGATGTACGAGTTTATGAAGCAAATAAATGGGATTGGGATAAAGCAACAGAGGATATTATTGAAGTTGGAGAATCATCAACTGCTATGCCAACAACTATACTGGGAAATTCTGAAACTATTAATGATGAAGATGAACAGCGACAACCCAAAATGTGAAGCTTACAAGATTTGTATAATTCGATAAATGAGGTACACCTTGTATGTCTTTTGGTGGATTTCACGAATTTAAGTTTTGAACAGACGGTGCAAGACAAGAAGTGACAAACTGTCATGAACGAGGAGATTAAAACAATAGATCGCAATAACATATGGAAGTTAGTAGAATTACCGAAAGGAACTCAACCCATCGATGTCAAGTGAGTGTTTAAGAGAAAGATGAATGCTCAAGGAAAGATTGAATGATATAAGGCGAGACTTATAGCAAAGAGGTACAAGCAAAAAGTGAGAATTGACAATGACGAGGTGTTTGCTCCTATTGTAAGAATGGAGACAAGCAGATTGCTCATTTCACAAGCGGCTTAATTCAAATAGCCGATATTACAAATCGATGTCAAGTCGGCATTCCTAAATAGTGTGCTTGGAGAAAAAGTTTGTATTAAACAATCACCCGGGCACATGAAAATCGGAGAAGAAAAAAATGTGTTAAACTTAAAGAAGGCACTTTATGGGTTGAAGTAAGCATCGTGGGCGTGGAATATTCGTTTCGATACATACTTCAAAGAGAATGAGTTTTAGCAATGTCTCTACGAACATGCCCTTTATGTTAAGAAGAGTGAATGTAATATGTTATTTATTGCTCTATATGTTGATGATCTCATTTTTTTGGGGATTAATAATGAAATGATATAAAAGTTCAAGAGCACTATGACATGAGAATTCGAGATGATAGATTTTAGCTTGATGAAGTTTTTCCTTGGTCTGAAGGTAAGACAAGGAAAAATGAGTATCTTTGTATCCCATGAGGCATATACAAAGGTGATTTTGAAGAAGTACAGGATGAAGTTTTGCAATTTGGTTTCAACACCAATGGAATCAGGTGCAAAATTTTCTAAGTTTGATGGAGGAGAACGAGTCGATGCAAGCAAATACCCGAGTCTAGTGGAAAGTCTTTGCTATCTCACATGCACAAGTCCGGACATTGCATTAAGTATCGGCATTGGAAGTCAGTTTTTGGGGGAGCTAGTCCATTCACATTGAAAGGCGTTCAAAGCAAATCCTACAGTACATCAAAGGAACAATGTTACTCGGTTTATTCTATACAAATGTGGCAGATTACAAGTTGGTCGGGTACTCTGACAGTGATTGGTACAGAGATTTGGTCGATCAGAAAAGCACATCGGGTTATGTATTTTTTATGGGTGACGGCGTTTGCCTAGCTTTCAAAGAAGTAATCAATCGTGATACTCTCGACATGTGAAACTAAATATGTGGTAGTATCTTTATGTATACGTCATGCGATATGGCTCAGAAATTTGTTGGGTAAGATGGAGCAATAACAGCTCGGTGCAACTGAGATACGAGTTGACAATAAATCAGTAATTGAGTTGAGCAAGAACCCATTGAATCATGAGAGAAGCAATCATATTGACATTCGCTTTCACTTCTTCCTAGATCAAGTGAAGGAATAAAATATAGAATTAGTATACGTGACAAGTCGGGACCAAGTCGCGGATATCTTCCCCAAACCGCTACTTACGATACTACTCGACAACTGCAAAAGATTACTCGGCATGAAAGATAGCAGAAGTATTTAAGTTTATGGATGAGTCTTGTTAAATAAATATTAAATGTTCGTTTTTAATGCGGAAGATGAAATATCAAGAGTCAGCAGTTACTCTTATGGGTGATAATGATTTGTAATTTTGCAGTTTTATGAGAGCAAACTATAGCCTATAAATAAATTATTGTATTGCTTGTAAAAAAATAAAATCAGAATAAAAAATCTCTTTTCAGAAATAATTCTCCTCAGTTATAGTTTGTAGCAAGCAATTTTTTTATAGATCGAACTCATGTCATAAAGGTTAAATGACTTGCTTATTTGTCATTCAAACTATCATATTATTAGAATATTTTTATAAATGCTTATATGTTTGATCTAGAAATACTGTAATATGTTTTGGACTTCATGTTCTTTCAATTAATTCATTTTGCATGCCAGATACTGCAACCATTTGGATGTGTTACAGCACTTTCGGACCACCCTCTTTGATGATATTCTTATAAAACTTCTTTGGAAAGATTATCTTTGTTCAGCCATGCCAGTGATGAGTCATGTAAAAGAATTCTCTGCAACACCCGTTGATTCTTCGGGGGATGAATTGCAACCAATAAAACAGAATAATGGCTTAGAAATGAATTATATGGATCAGTTGGGAAAATGTATTGTGGAAATTCTTTGCAGTGCTCATGCAATCGATGATGATCTACTCTCTGTTTTCTCCGCAGCATTCCAGGACTATTGCTTGAAGATGTTTCAGGCGAATGGCACAGAAAGGGTCATGTGTAATATTCGAAAGGTTATTCACTTTCTCTCATTGTTAAATGGCTTTGCCACGAAGAAAGGTGAAACATGGCCCATGGAGACTTTAGTGGGACCCATGTTGGCAAAGGCATTCCCATTGATAAAATCACTTGTAAGTTGCTTCTTTTATCTCTTATATCGAATAATGATTAGTTTGTTCAGTGTAAAATCACAAGGGCTTGTGAGTTGCTGCAAATTGGCCAATGATGGATGAAAATGTCATTAAGCACAGCTATATTGGTATTTATATTTTATGGTTATATTAAAAACATCGATAAAATATTAATGAATATTTTTGCATAAATATTAATCATGATGAAAATACTTGGACCATATAATTTTTGGATTAAAAAAATCCATGATAAATTAGTATTTTTGGGTTAATAATCACATAGAAAATGTTATTCATTCTTAGATTCACATTTTTTGTGAGTTTTGAGTTTGAATCTCACTTCTAAATTGTTAACCACATGTGTATTTGGATTTATTTGGAGATAAAATCATGATAGAAGTCTTATCTCCACATGAAATTAGTAGTTGTATAATCATGGTTCAAAAAAAAAAAAAAAGAATCTCATGAACATAAAATGTTTATCAAATTAAAGATGCCAAATGGGTTGTGTCGGACTAGATATAGAGTGTCGTCTGATGTCTCAATGACAATCTGGGTAATGTCGTGCTTGATCGTGCCTCTTGGAAACTTGAGCACCGAGTATGTGTTGTGCCAGACTTGGCATAACTTGAACCATGCTAGTTTGGGTTCGTGTTGAGCTTGCCCTGGGTTTGGTCTAGGCTAATCTAGGCTTGGGCTAATGTTTTTAAATATTTTTTTTAACTTCTCGACTCGTGCCTCAAGGCGAGACATTTGTAAAATGTCTCAAGCTGTTAAAAAAAGTGTCGAGCTCGACGGAGCTCCTTCGTGGAGCTCAACGGAGCTCCCCGAGCTCCATGATGGAGCTTGCTCTAGCTCTATGGAGCTCCATCAAGCTTTCCATGGAGCATAAGAGAGGAGCGAGGGGCAGGAAAAATGTAAAATATTTATTTAATAAATTATTAAAATTTATTAAAATTTGATAATAATATTAATTAATAAACAGTATTATACTAATAAATTGTATTAAATTAAAATTAAAATAAAAGTAGAGAATTTAATAAATTTAAAATTTATTAAATTTATGCATTACGCCGTAACAAAAAACTTAAGCCTCGCCTCACGAACACAAAAATGTTTCGTCTTACGCTTTTACCTTTTAAAACTTTGGATTGGGCTAATAGTAGTCTTGACCAGGCTCAATCTGAGCACATTTTGGCACATGGGCACATTTTGTCACATGGCTTGTGTGGTCTTGTTTCAAAGGTCATTACGTGCTGATAGGTTTCCCGGGCTATATGCTGCCTCTACATAGAATCAAGCAAATGATTCACATATTTAAACATTGTCAAATGCTGATAAATTGAGTTTTGACTTGATTTGCAAAACCTAGCTTGCTTCATAGTCTAAATAATCAAACTATGTAGCTAGGTAGATCCAATATATTCATTCTCTGGCTAATAAATATTGTATTGCCACAATATCTCTCTCTATCGCTTGTTAAATTGCTATAATTTTATGTGAATTTCACTTTGACATCAGGATACATCTGATGGTGTGACGCTTCTGTCAGTTGCAGTTTCATTATTTGGACCAATTAATATCGTTCGGGAACTGCTAATTAACAATGGGGCCCTTCCTTTTTCATTTTCCCATAGCCGTGACACAGAATTGGAGCCAGAGTATTTTATAAAAGTATTTGAAAAATTGTTTGTTCCATGGTGCTTTCATAGGGATAATTCTTCCATCAGTATCCATCTGGATCTGTTGCTTGCTCTGTTAGATGACAGCTATTTCTCCGAGCAGTGGAATATTATTATTTCACATGTAAATGAAAAAACAAATTCTGATCTTACTGGGTCACCTGAGCCTGACAGTTTTATTTCTTTAGCCATGCTTTTTGATAAAATAAGAACCCAAATCAAAAGGAGAAAGTTGGGTCAGGAGGATTCTAATCTTCAGTTCTATCATGGGCAAGGAGAACGCTGGCAGCATGAACTTCTTGATTCAGCTGCTGCTTCTGTGGCTCAGACCCATATGGAAGAGCCATATGCTCCAAGCTTTTTATGGTGTGTGAATAGTATTGCGCACTGAATGGATGACATCATTGGCTATTCCTGTGTTTGTTTTGGGTTTCTGATACGTGTTCTAATCTTGCAGTGCTGTTCTTGGTGGTCCAACAGAAACAGATAATGTTTGTTTCTTGTCCAGAAGTGCAATGCTTAGGGTATACTCTGAGATCTCGAAAAAGTTGCTTGCTTTTATTCTGGAGTCCCCTTTTAGTTCTGTTAGGCACGTGGGTTTCTTGTTGAATTCTGAATTTTATCTTCCTTTAGAAAGTAAAACTTCATCAAATATGGCTGCAATGATGGAGTTTACTTTTGGAGTAATTTCGGGTTCCTTTTTTCGCCTGAGTATGATCAGTGAGGAAACTGAGCTAGTCTTGGCAATTTTGGCTTCTATTTTTATTATTGATTGGGAGGGCAGGATGGAAGCTTTGGTAGAAAGGGCCGTTAGGGATGAATCAGAAGAAGGATTTAGTCGCAGGCTGTCATGTGCCGAGCAAGTACAAAGTTTATATAGCAACATAAAGGATCAGCTATGCAAAATCATGGGTATTGAACTATGTAAGAGATTGAGTGCCTTCTTGGCTAAGTTCATTCGTTCTGTCATCTTTATGGAAGCAGGACTTGATGCAAATGATGCAATTTCATTGTGCTGTACTTGGGTGACTGAAGTTATAGAATGTGTTTGTTATGAACAAGAGGTGGAAGAGTATCTGATAGACCAACTCCTGCTTCAGGATGGAAATTGGCCTCTTTGGGTTCTCCCAGATGGTAGCATTTTGAATGGGATCGTTATGATTGGGGGTGAAGGAACTTCAATGGGCATTTATGTGAGTGGTATTTTGTTGCGTTTTTGGTGCTTTTTCATTAGAAATTAGCCTGGAATTGTTTATTTTAGGTATTTTCTATTTTTTTTTTTATTTTTTTTAAAAAATTCTAATTTTGATTGCAAATTGTTCATGATCATGTTTTCTGCGCTGATATGTGTGTACTTATAAGATATTGCAGTAATATAAAATACATTATGCAAAATAAATTCAAATAAATGTTCATATTATAGAATTGATTGGGATGATCATAAGTTGGGATAAAACTTAGTTGATAATAATGATAAAATTAGATGGCAAGGAGTACTTTTTATTCATATGGGTGCTAATAAAATACACTCTGTACAATGTATATGAATTTTTAAAATATCTGTCCAACATTCAACATCTCTCCAAGCTAGTTCATGGAGATGAAGATTGTATCAAGTGCATAATGCCTTTTCTTTATCATGAAAGTTAAGAGAAGTTGAATTCTTAACGGTCTTATTTTTGAATGTCGGAGAGATTGCGTCGAGTGAATTCCAAATTTGAGACATCTTGCCCTTTGATGAATATATTTGTTATCACATCAAAGCATGATCTCCTACATGTAGCACAATGACTTTCTAGGTAAGTAGTCACTCAAATGCTATTCTTGTTCAAATATATTAAAAATTGGAATTTTCATGAGATTCAATATGTTAATTATAGTACACTTTTTTGATCTAATGCATCCATATCATAATTATAAAATTTAGAAAAAAAATTATCTTTTTAGCTTTTTGAAGATGCATGTTGATTGGTCTAGAATAAAAATGTGAACAATTGAATCTATTTTTTTTTATGTTTAAATGATAATTGATTTTTATATACTTTATCTATTTAACCAATAATATGATAGTTTGATTGCAAAGGGACAGGATCGCCCAACCCTGGAATACGAGTTTGATTCCCAGGAATGCTAATTTTATATTCTTATATCTTGGGATCCAAGGCCCATGTATCAAGTGCTGAGGAATAATATGGGATGAGTTGGGGGAAAGAGGGTATAATACACACACACACACACACACACACACACATATTATTTTATATATTTTAAATCATTTTATTGGAAATAATGTATTTGGATATCTAGCTCTAACAGTTAAAAATAATTAGATTGAAAATTAGAAAATTAATATTACCAAGTAGCTTTCTAATCTAAATAAGCATACAAGTAGTAATGATTATGAATTTATATTGTGTTTTTACTTTGTAATATTTTTCATTTTTTTTGGAAGTAAAATTAGTTTTTTGAATAGCGTTGTAGTTTGTTTTTAGTATTTTATTAATTTTTTTATGTTTTATTTATGAATGCACCCAACATGTGAGACATCCCAATTCAACACTTCCTATTTATATATATCTATTGTATATTGATTTTTAGATAATATTTTTATAACATTATTGAATGTATTTTATGACTTGAATTTCTATAAAGCACATAGCAGCTCCACTCAAACCCTATCCACACCAAATAGTTGGCATGCATATCGCGCAGAAAACATGCACAATAGGCATGTATTGTGCACATTAGGACTTAAGTGTGGACAACAGGCACACAAGGAAGAAGAAAAAAAGCGGCAGGTTATTGGTGTGTTCTAGAGGTGTCAACCGGGCCGGCCCGGCACGAGAAAATCCCGTGCCCGGGCCCGTGCCGTGCCCGGGTAAGGCACGAGCCGTGCCGTGGCTAACCCAGCACGGTTCGGTCCCGTGGTACGGTACACTGGCGTGGGTTCGTCCCGTGTCCCCCTCGCTTTGCCCCTCCCGCAAAAAAGATCGCGGGTAGGGTCTGATTGGACCCGACCCGCGGTCCCGGTTTGGCCCGTACGGCCAGGACAGGCCCCAAAAGGCTTTTGCGCCTCAGTCTACCTTGCGCCTTAAATAACTATGTCTTTATCATAACAACGTAATGCATGCATATACAGATATATAATTGTATATTTGTGTGTGTTATTTGTATAATCAATTATTTCTTAAATTTGTATCATAAAGTCACTTAAATATAACTTTTTAGAGAGGGGTTTTTGGGCTTGAGCCTTTTGTTGGCAGTCATTGATATTTGTAATTAATTAGTATTAAGATTTGAGCTAGATAATAGCTAAAAAGCTTGCATTGAGAGCAGATATACTATAGTTTTTATACTTTTTAAAATAAATTTTATCTTCCTGAAAAAATAAAAATATATGGTTATTTTGTGTTCGTGCGTAGATTTATAGTTCAAGGTAATGATGATAGACGTATATGAGATATCTTAGATTGAATATTTCATAGAGCAAATCATTTATCAACTCTCTTCTCTTATTATTTTATATTGCAACAATCATGTAATGAAATATATAACTTTTAATTTTATATTTTGTGAGTAGGCAAAATGCAAAACTAGATTGTTTATTCTTCAATAATAAGATTTAAAATGAGATTATTGTGATAATATATGTTTATATAGCAAATTAGTTAACATATATTTTTACGAATGACTTGAAGATAATATAATTTATTTTTCTTTTTTTAAAACTTAATAATTTGGATTTTTATCCCCAAAATATAGAGTTTGGATAAAATCACTCAAAATGTGGTTAATTTATGGATAAAAACACTCAAAAATATGGATTGCCCAAATTTGATTATCCAATTATATAAGGATTTTCACGTATTTCATTTTCTAATGAATTTTCCAAGTTTATGGCTTCATATTTTCTACATATTGTATATGATTAAAGTAAAATTTTTCTATTCTTCTAATATTTATTCTATGTACTATACATGATAAAGACTTATTGTTTGAATATATCATGATTAATTTATAGAAATTATTTCTATTTGATCAAATTATATGGATCCAATTCTTAAGAGCATTTTTCCTTAATTATGGTGAATTCTCTATTCTAGTAATCATTTAATTTTCATTACTTAGATGCAGGATCCTTAGGATGCTTTTTTCAAATTTTTACTCCATATTTTTGTAACTCTGTAATGAAGATCAACCAAAAATTCTCAATGTTAAGAAAAATAAGTCACCAAGGTAAATATTGTAATATTTTATATTAATGGACATATTGTTCATCAAAATAAATATACTGAATCTTATAAAATATTTTATTTTAAAAATATTAGAGCAAGTATAATATTTGGTTGGTTAATCATATGAAAATTTCTTGTGTTATATATATATATATATGTATGTATGTATGTATGTATTTGATATCATATCTTGGTGAGATGTTAAGTATTTTTGTCCAAAGGTTCTAAGTCTTATATTTGAGACTCATTAGACGAAACCTCTCTAATTTTTTTAGGTAAAATAATTGAGATATTAATATCTCAAATCCTATGCTAAAGTGAGAGTCACACACATGGGGTATGGTCTTTATTGTTCATCAAAATTGGGCTATACGACAATTGCTTAACACTACAATGATAATGAAACAAAAGCGATTGCTTAATGCTGCAAGTTGGGCCAAGGCCTTCAAACTATAGATTTATGGTTAATAAAAAAATATTTTATGATTTTTTTAGTTAGGACTACTAAAATGTTTTGCTTAAGACGTCTTGGTATCTTATTTTGGCCCTGATCCTATTCCTACCCTCCTTTGTCAGAGATGATTTTCAAAAAATCAGATTATCAATTTGCCTAATTTATCTTTGTTTGATACTTAAACTAGAGTGAATCCTAAGTTTTATTTGTTTTATTTATAATCTTTTCATTCTCATTGTGAGAACTCTCTATTTTGTTTAATACTTTATTGAAAATTGTAGTAAGCCAATTTTGAGATGTTTGATTTTATGATTTGCTAATTTAGTTTTTAACTTTATCAATTTTAGGAATCTGGGAATCTAAAGTTTGTATCTTTAATTGAGAAATTCTTTTTCAAGATTGGGTTGAACAAAGCTACTGCTGGATGCAGCCAGGAACCAAAAAAAGTGATCACTTTTCGACCCTGGCTTGCTGGTGAAATGTTGTGCACCTGGAAATGGGTAGGAGGCTGTGCTATATCTTCTTTCCTACCAAAAATGTGTGAAGATTTCCAGAGCCGAAGTTTTCCTTTTAGCGAAGGATTTTTGGATTCTCTCTTCCACATATTGCTCGAAGGGGCACTTGTTCACGGTGAACTGTGTATGCAGCATACATTTAATGGATGGGCTGCATTAGATGTTGAATTGGAGAAGGTGCTAGAACCATTCCTGAGAGGCCTTTTAGCTTTGATTTTCATTTTGTTCAAAATTAAAGCATGGGCCGGAGATAAAGCCATGCAACTATTTGAACTTCTCATAGAAAATCTTTTGGTTGGTGAAACAATAAACAAGAGACTTCTTAAGATCTTTCCAGTTATTTTCAGAATTCTTGTTCGACCGATATGTCAGAGAAGCATTACTTCTGGCGAGTGCATCAGAGATCTCGTTCAGTTTGACCCATCTGGTGAATTTCTGATTCAGGACATGGTCAAGGATTGGCTTGAAAGGATTTTGTTGTTCCCTCCTTTGGTTGCATGGAAAATTGGGCAAGGTAAATTGAATTTGTTTTAAGTGTTTTAGATTGACCAAATGAGGTAAATGCTCTATTGATCCAATTTGCATTGCTAAATAGAATGAGTCTCTTGCATCTTTTCCCCCACTTATTTTAATTTTTATTTGATTTGATAATGTTTATGAAAAAAATATACTTTTTGATTTTTATATTATTTTTCATTAATTTTATTCTCTTCTCATACACTAGACATTATATATTCATAATTCATTAGTAAAATAGTTATGATTGATTTGTTTTTAATTAGTATAAAGTTTATTGACGTGATTGTTTTGCTGGGTGATTTTTTTTGATCATTGTGCTAGCAAGTCGAATTAATTTTTTAATTGTTTTTCTTGAAAAATTGAAATAATCAGTAATTATTTTCGAGAGATATTATGTGGTTTTCCATTTGAGTATTCGATATCTTAATTTTTTTAATCTTTTTTTTTTTAGCTTAGTTTTAGTTTATTTTGGTGTGTGTGATTACAAAAACTAATATACCGCATCACAAAAAAAAAATGATAAAAGTATTTGGGTGAAAATAATACTTAGATGATTATTCACTAGAGAAGGTTTTTTGTTGCTTGTATATAATGGAGATCATGCTTTGGTATGATGATAAGTGTCTCCATTCAAATGTGGTAGATCTTGGATTTAAGATTCATCTTATACATCCTCTTTGATTTTTGGAGCTAAAGTTGTCTCATTATTAGCCTCTTAAAGATTCCTTGTTAGACATGAGTTTTATGCACCAAGTTTAAATACTATATGCTCTATAACTTCCATTTTTTTTTTGTCTTGATAAGCATATTACTTGTGTCTCTATTACACTAATTTTGATATTAATTATAAAACCTTTAAAATATTTTGGATGATTTGATGTTTTGATTTTTAGTACTAGTTTGTGTTAAGAGGAGTTGAATCATATATTTTTTTTGACATTTTATGTTATTTGTTTATGTATTAAAGTGTTCAAAGTATATGATAGTATTGTAATTAATATTTTATTTTATATATATATATATATATATATATATATATATAAATATTTGAGTTATATTATAAGTATAAATGTATAATGGATGGATAGTTTTTTTTTTTAAATATTAATATATAGTAATTATGTATTATATTAGAGTACAATAGTAGTTGTCCATAGTCATTGTTCTAAATACAATGGTGACCAACATCTTTTTGTTATTGTTAATCATTGATAACAATCTTTTTTTTAATCATTCTTTCATGAGCGAAAAATATTCTACATCATTTTTTTTCTAAAATAATGTGTATTAAAAGTCATTGCAAGATATTACCTTGGAAATTATTCATTTGATTGATCTAATATTTCTAAGTAAATTTAGACAATTTGGTTGTTCAGGCCACTTTGATTTGATGTCGAAAAAATTTCTTTTTGTTGCCCTAAATGCACATCCTTTAGTGTTCTATATTGGTTAATTTAAATTGGATTGAATATGATTAAGTTAACTTGATTGATTTTATGTAGTTTTTATTCATCATTTTTTGTTAGTTTTTTAGTTATGACTTTTAAACATGATGATTTTGACCCATAAAGGTTGCTAGAAAAAATTATAATTGTAAAAATGACGCATTATCTAAAAATCACAATACAAGAGAAATCTAAAAAATAAAGAGAAATATGCTCAGGGTTGTCCATAAGTTGGATGCTTCTATCACAAAAATGAGGGGATATAAAATACAAACAAAAAATAATATTATTGTCAAGCTAATGTATAAATATCTAATACACCAACCTTGGAGACAAAAATATAATATTAGATGTGTTCAAGGCTTATGTAAATATATTGGCTAACTAATATTATGTAGGAATAATAATTCTTTTCTGTGTTTAGTCCAATTTTATAATACTGGATTAGAGTTTATAGGTATTATTCAATTATTATCATATTGGAAAGTAGTATGCAAAGTAAGTAGATATCTGATCTCATCAAGATATTTGATTTAAAATATGTTGTAATTAATTATTATTATTGTTTTAAACTCTACCTTTGTATTAGATTTCGAGGATATCGATTGTCTCTTACTCATTTAGGATTATAAGTTAAATATAATATCATATAGTTGATCTCATTTTTATGTAAGTTGGTGTTCAATTCAAATTTAAAACTAGCATATTGGTAGTATCCATAGTTATTGAAAGATATATTATTGTCATTATTCTAAATTCTATCTTCGTATTAAATCTTAAGATTATTGATTATTTTTTACTTTTTTAGTATTACAAGAAAAGTATAATATCACATAATTGATCTATTCTCTATTTAAGTTGATGTTTAATTCGAATCTAAAAATCAATAAATTGAAGATATTTATAATTATTGAAAGAGATTCTAAGACTTAATATTTTTTTCATATATTTAATTTTGCAAAGACTTGTACATAAGTGAATTTGTCATGTAAAATTTGCAAAACTATAAATATAGTGATTGTATAAGATATATTTAGTTTGATAATAATTTTTTTTTATTTTTTTTACAAATAGTCAAGCTAATTAGACAACATATTAGATAAGAAAGTAATATCTAGATCAATATAATTATTTATGAGTATCAATTATATATCTCTATTGTTAAATTATGATATCTCTCATATCATAAGTCACATCTATCTAAATATAAATTTGTCTCTGAACTGCATAAAAATTTGATATCTTTCACATAATTAAAATGCATGTTTGTAAATTAAAAAGATGACTATAAGTAAAAATTATTAAAAATATGTTTTGAGTAATTATTTTAGGTTATGCAATATATTTCATAATTTCTAAATTAAATTAAAAATCATATATATCTTTTCATGCCCATCAAGGTCATTAGTCACCATAAAAAATGTATTATTCATATTTAACAGGTATATCTTTCATCTTTGAAATGATGTCATTGATATATATGTATTTCTATCTAGGTAATGTTAATTATTAGAGATACAATAATTTGATAAAATGTTTAACAAGTATATCCTCTAGTCGTGCCAAGTCCGACATGGTATCATTCGTAACTGGGCTTGGTCCTAGATCGTGCTAGCTCATAGCACGGCTCATGCTATTCTAGGCTGGTGCAAGTTGTTCCTTGTGCTGAGCTAGACACAACTTGCATGCCTGACATGATGGTATGGTCCACCCGATGGGAACTCTGTAAAGCATCATGGTTCAAGTCCCATCGGGTGACCGCTTGATGAGGCAGAATTTGTTTTTAACTATTTACGTAAGCTAGATATCACTTATGTGTCTATTTGCAATTAGGCGACAATGCCTCCCTTACCTCACCATTATCACTCATCACGTTTTCACACAACTGACTTCGACAAGTATAGCGATAGGCGCGGCCTGTCGTCACCTATGTTTTGTCGACCCATTTATTTAAAAAAACAAAAAAATATATAGTAGCCATCAGATTGATTCTAATGGCTACCATGGCTAGAATTTGATGGCTGTTGTGATTTTGACCAATGTTAGAGAAAAAAAAATTCTAAAAGTATAGAAAATTTTTTTAAATAATTGTGATTTTTTTTGTATATAAATAGAAAAAAAATTTTGAATTTTCATTCTAAATTTATTTTTCTCTGACTTTATAAGTCTCTTTTAGTTCTGACTCTAACTATAGTCTCTCCTTTAAAATATAAATAGGACATATATAATTTTTTTATTTGGATTTATGGTTTACGTTTATGCATATGGGATAGATAGTGATGTGAGTCTGCTTGTACAACATTGCAACTTGTCTTGAAGTTAGAATTTATAACTAAATGGTATGTAATACCATACTAGTTTTATTATTATTTATTTATTTGTGGGTTTTGTTAACTTTTATAATTTATTTAAAAAATAAAATTAGTTAAGAAAAATATTATTTAGTGAATTTAATGATAATGAATATGGTATTGATGCATATGTAAATAATAGTGATAATACTATCGAATGGTCTGATGTTGAAATTGTATATTTTCCAACTTTGACTCAAATTCATATACTACCTAAAAAACAAATAATTAGATGAATATTAGTAATGTGAATGTAATTTAAAATAATAAAAATTAAAAGTTTTAGGAGTGTTGATGAAGAATTGGCATAATATATATATTATAAAAAGATATATGCACATATGAGTATGTGTGAGACTAGGTATTTAAAGAAGTATGTCAATCAATATATTAAAAACATGATGTATTAAATTTGAGGCAAACCCAACTTAGTATTGGGATTTTTGAAACTGAATATAATTTAGCTTTGTTGACACCTTTCATATATTACAATGATTTTGAAAAAAATATATGATTAAACTGATAATAATTATTAGTCTCTTGATTAAATTTTTAGAGAATATTATATTAATCAGTATTATGTAGACATATTTTTAGCCTACTTATCATAAGATTCTATAATTTATATGTATGAATAATATAATGAAATATTATAAGTTATAAAAATAATTAATAATTAATATTTTTAGAAAATTTAGCGGAGTAGTGTTCGTGATGCTTGATATATGGACTAATGCGATAATGTATTATTTATATGCATCGTCACCCACTGCTTAGACTTTAAATAGAAAATAAATAAAAAGTGATAGTATCTTTTAAAATTATTTATCCCCAAGATAGCCCGTCATATGAGTGTATGACATTTATCTTTATGGAATATGAAATTTAAAATTAAATATTTAGTATTATTTTTAATAATATTTCTAATAATGAAGTAATTATTAATATGTTTGCTATAACTATTAGAGATGAATTTTTATGTGAGATATTTTATTTTTCATGCGCGTGTAACATGGTTAACTTCGTAGTACATGTGGAAATAAAAATTATTTTTTTATATTAGAGAAAATAAGAAATTCATTAAAATATATTAAGACTTATAGTTGAAAGTTTAATAGCTTATGTTTGTCTGCGGGGCTAAAAAAAAATTCTAAATGAATATTGTTGGAATTATACTTACTTTATGTTGGAGTCTTGTATTCACTACCAACATGTGATATTCAACTAAGTCAATAGTAATAGTGATGAACTTATTTTTTAACTATTTATATTGGGATACAAGAATTTTTTATAAAGATTTTTATAGATTTTTTATGATACAACGAACATGTATTTGTCTATGTATATTCTCATTATTTGGATTGCACTTGGATAGTATGTGGCATTAGTTGCGTGTTTGCAAAGTATATGTTTTATCTTGCATGTAGTGCCATAGCTATTAATATTAAAATCAAGTATTTGAAATATTGATATTTCATTTCTATTCTGTATTGTTTGGATGTATATATTGTTCTTAGATTTAGAGTGAAAATAATAGAAAATATTTTGATATATATATCGATGTACATGAATCATATACACCAACTTGAAAGGTTTATTTATAAAAAAATAACTAACTTATCTTTTTATTACGATATTATGTATGTTTATTGTAGTCATGCTTTGAGTACGGATATTTGCATTATATTAAATATGTTGAATTCTCCATTCAGTTCGCTAGGAAAAAATAATGTGATCGTACATTGAAAATGAGTTAGTTGTCTTGATATTTAGATATTGATTATTGTCACATTCTATAACATTATTTTATTAATAATTTATATATTTTTTTATGGTGAAAATCATATGAATCTACTTATCTCGTGTTACTCAATATGATAAGTGATCTATTAACTCACCTGGTGTTTAGTGTAATATCGAAATTTATTTTTTTTTATAGCAACCAATGTTATTTTTATATATAAAATAGAGATTATGACCAAATATTATAGAGCAACTTACATGTATGAAAGACTTAGTGATTCTTGATTCACCTGTAGTATTATATCACAGATACCAATTTATCATTGGTGATTCTTGATTCATGTGATATTGGTATTATGCTATAATATTAATATTTATTTATTTTTATCATTTATTTATTTTGATTTATATGTTATTATATTTTGATGTATTGAATATTAGGGCATTAGCGATATTACATGATGATGAATGATAATTTATGAGATGTGGAGATTAGAGATATTTAGAGCAATAACGATATCTTCAGACTCATTCATTATGATGATGATTTACTTTTTAATTTTCAGTATCATAACACTTATACTGATTTATCATTGATAATTCTTGATTCATGTGATATTAATATTATGCTATAGTGTAACTGTTTGTTTATTTCTGTCATTTTTTTTATTTTGATTTATACATTATTGTCTATTAATGTATTGAATAATAGATTGGATTGTACTTTCCATTTTTTGTTATTTTATGTTTTAATGTTTTTTTTATATTTGATTTTTGCTTTATTTATATTTTGTATTTGTTTCATTAAAATTTTATTGAAATTAAATAAAATTTATTATCTTTTATTTAATTCGAATGAAATGTTGAAATATAATCTGAATTTTGAGATGATCACGTCATCATGGTTTAGAATTTTAATTTATATTGAAATTTAAAACATAAAAGTAAAGCCCAACAACCCAAGTCTAAGTCTCACAATAGTAAATATTGAATAGGCCAAAGAAAAAACTTGTTCGTGTTGGCCCAAACTAGCCCAAACTGGCTTGAATCAGCATGACCTTCTTTAGGCCAGTACCGGCTCGACATGATCCTACACTATGTTGATGCAACACGACCCATTTGACATCTTTATGAATCCTTCAATAATTTTCATAAAAAAAGTATAACATATTCATTGAAAAGGAGTCTCATGAGCATCTCTTATACAATCCTTTTATGTGTTAGATAGGAATCTTTTTTGTATTTTTTTTTTTTTTTGTTAAAACAATTCTTATAATTAATTGAAGTAATCTTATTTATATCAAATTTTATGAGTTTTGAGTGAGTTAAAAATTATGAAAATATTTCAATGGGCCTTCTGAGAATGGAATGGTAACACATTGTTGATATGATTGGTTCTCCAAACTCCAATAGATAATGACTTGGTCCCTGCGATGAAATACAAGTTTGATTTGGCTGTAGATAATAACATCCATTAACAAGTGGATCAAGTGAACTTGACATGAGAATGAATGAATAAATTAATTAATTAATGGAGAGTTCATATCCACTATGGAATGAACATACACCTACACAAGAGATTACTTACACTGCATTTATACCCCCTCAAGAAAAATACAACATAATTTGACTTCATATATGTAATGTGCTGAATTGGATCATGTAAAATCTATCTTTTATGACCTCTTGTTGTTAAAATGGATGCTTTTTCCATTTCAGTGGACTAAAGCAAAACCGGGTCTTTGTTCTGAGTGTATAAATTACTTTCCTTTTCGAATAAAATTGCACTTCGATCTTCACAAAGTGCAAGGTGGATGTTCTGTTTCAATCTGAATTATGCAGGTGTGATTCTGATAAAAGGAGGCTTGATTGCGTCTCTAGGTTTGGGTGGCCTTCAAGATGCTATTTCTGCCATTGCAAGTTGGCAAATTGTCTGCATTCTGCAATACCTTTCGCCCAAAAAACAATCTCTTTGATATCATGTTCAATGCATTTGTTGGATGCAAGTATGGGGAATGTGAAAATATTTAAACTCTATATCAAATTGTACAATATAGGATTATTTATAGGCGAATGCAACAAGAGTATAGTGAAATACAAAGAAAAATAATAAAATAATTCTAAATACCTCAACATAAGTGTTCATGATTTTTTTTTTTTTTGTAAAATAAGATATTCTTAGGTCATTTTTAATCAATTATACCAATTTAAATCTTAAACTATAACTAGTTGATGACTTGGACTAATCAAAACTAAATTGAGTTGATGGTAGAAGATCTTGTACTATTTGGGAAGTCTCAATGAGTTTCCTAAATTATTATTGTCAAAATATTTTTTTTTTGATATAATTGGATTTTTTTCTTTTAAATTATGAGTTGATCACAAGTAAGTAGTTGAGATAAAACTAATTGTGTCAAGTGGGCCAGGCGACCCAAGAACGGCACATGCACGACCCAATTGAGTCTTGCCTGGCCAGCTCAACTGGCACGATATGGTCCAAAACTACGCCCGGACCTAGGTCATGCTGGCCTGAGGCACTGCTTGTACCGAGTTGGGCTAGAGGATGCTGTGCCTCGTGCTGGGCCAGGCATGATCCACATGTCTGGCTTGTTGGTATGGTCCACCGGCACAGTGGTCAAGACTCGAGACCACATGCAAAGACACTGCACCCAGGCCCATTTAAAAAAATATAACTTTTTTTAAAGTATCGTACCCTCCACTTTCTCATGGTGGGTATTTTTAATTAAAATTTAAATCCGATCCACTATGTCCACGTGCTGCACCTAGCACGACACGAGATGACCCAGCATGGTAGGCATGAGTCAGCCCAGAATTGTCTCATGCTGGGCTAGGCACGGCACAACACGGTGCCCCAACTGGGCTACCTAAAAAAGGTGGTGCCAGCACAAAATGATCAATTTGACATCTCTAGATAAAACGTAGCTGATAATTATAATGATTATTCTAATTATACGTTATTAACATAAGATTTGATTGATGATGATGATTCTTATAATTATATTATATTACTATAAGACTTAATTGATGATGGTGATGATTATTCTAATTATATTGCATTAATATAAGATTTCAATGATGATGATTATTCTTCTAATTATATTGTATTAACATAAGGCTATTTATTGTACATTTGTACTGTTGTTTGCCCATTACTTCTATGCTTGTTCATGTTTTTTAAGGGAGTAACAGCTTTCTAACGATACAATTTAGTGACCACCTGGTAGATAAGATTAGAAACCTCAAATGGTACTGAATCACCCTTTCTAGCTTCTCTGACCTGTCGATCAGATTCATGACTGTTTTTGATTACTTAACTTGTGTTAGCGTGTTCCATTGTCTTGTCTAAGATTGGGTTTTTATCTGCAGTAGATATGGTAGAGTGGCTCCAAGTAGTTATTGCTTCTTATCCTTTCAGTGTTCTGGTTGTTCAACAATCATTGATCCTGGAAAGGAAAATGTGCCCAGAAGAGAGATTGCTCTTGCGAGATTTATTTTGGAAGCAGAGTAGGGTTCCTCATGACAGTGAACTGCAAGTATCTAACCAGGTGCCAGCTCTATCCGTTTTGCTATCTGAATTGATGGTTTGTTCTATTGGTTACTGTGGCAATGATTTCATGAGGGAAGATTGGGAATTTGTGATCTACCATGTGAAGGCTTGGATCCAAATGGCAGTTGTTTTGATGGAGCAAGCTGCAGAGGAAATTAATTCTGTGCGTAGCAGATCGAAGAAACTTTCAATTACTGTTCTGATATCAGACCCATGTCGTTTAAAAATCACTGCTAATGCGCTGGCATCATTTTTTTTGTTTTCTAAAGAAATCAAACAGCTTGATGCTTTGAAAATCAGGGCTCTAGATTCAACACTCGTTCGGATAGAGGAAGCTATTCTTCGCATTTTCCTTTGCACTGGTCTCGCAGAAGCCATCGCAGGGTCCCACAGTCAGGAAGCTGCTTCAATTGTAGCAGCATCTCGTCTTGATTGTTCCTACTTCTGGGATTTGGTGGCTTTGAACGTCATCAGCTCTTCCCATGATGCTAGGTCAAATGCATTGAGATCTATTGAGTCATGGGGGCTCAGTGAAGGATCAATTGGCTCTTTATATGCAATTCTTTTTTCTTCTAGCTCAATTTCTTCCCTCCATCTTGCTGCTCATGTTATTCTCTCTTCTGGATCTATTTTGCCCAATGCTATTGTTGAGGATAGTGCCAGTTTCTTGGCTCCGGATGACCTGGATGAGCATGATCATTTTGCAAATGCCCTACGAAAGGAGCTGTGTTCCGTAATCGAAAAGCTGCCTGATGGGCTTCTCGAAACTGATCTGGTGGATCAACAACGGGTATTTACTTGGAATGACTATTTCAGCTTGATTAAATATGTTGTTTATTTACATGTCAGCATATTGAAATTTTTGTTTCTTTAAATCTTGGAGTAATCTTCTTAATATACTAATCTGTTTTATTTGAAAACTTGTCTAGATTAATTTTTACTTATTTGAGTTAAATAGCATACGAGAGTCTCAGAGGTGAAACTTATACTATAATTTCATTAATTTACAAATTTGTTTTAGAATGTCGTGTTATCTTCATGAAAATGTCTATAATCTAGAGGTGTCAACCGGGCCGGCACGAGGCACGGCACGATTCGACCGTGCCTCCGCCGGCCCGGCACGGGAATTTCACGTGCCCGAGCTCCTGCCATGCTTGGCCACGGCACCAATCGTGCCGTGCTGAGGCCAATCGGGCCTTGTGTCGTGCCTGACCCGGCACGGTTCGGTGGCTTGTGGCACGACCCATCGGTACGGCACATCTTCCGCAGACCCATGCACCCCACGTCCCCACCCCATCGCCAGCACCATTCGGTTCAGATAGGGAAAACACGCGGGCACGGGTCCACTCCCACGGTTTTGAATATTAGTATTTGGATTTCGCCTCCAACGACTAGGGGGCAGAATCCGACGGCCCTCATGACTATGCCCCCTAAAATTCAATAAAAAATTTAAAAAAAACATAAAAAATATTTTTTTTTTTAAAAAAAAATTATTTTATTCTATAAAATCTCCCTCACCTCTCTATAATATTTATGTTTTTCATAAACAATTATTCTTAAATCTCACTCTTTCAATGTCCGTAATCAGTCTCACGACTACCACCACCATACCTAGTATCGTAGTATGTGAATATGTCAGTTAACTTTCGTGAATGAACCCTTCAGGTGGCTCTTCCAGGTTCATGCACGAGGAAATGTAGGTCAGGGTATTTTCTATCCCTTCCATCTTAACACTAGGGTCCATGCATGTAGCGAGACAATAAAGAGATGGAACGGTAGACTAGTACTTCGAGTACTTGGTTTCCATCTCTGCAATTATATGGCTAAGTATCGGGTCAGCTCGATACTTCCTAAAAATACTACTAATGTTACATATGCACCGGAGTGCAATGCAAGTAGTGGGCGTATAAATTGACGAACACATGTTCGTCGTGTCTAAAAAAATATTCAGGAATTTCATAAATAAAATTCTTGAAGCCCAGTCAGTGTCGTCAATAATAAGTTCATCACTCTTACTATTGACGTAATCGGATATCACATATTCGTATCCAACAGATGAATCTAACATCAGGTACGTGTAATTCTAACGATGTCTCACATCTGATTAAAATTTCTTCTTCTTAAGATTCGCAGACAAACAGAGACTATCAAACTCTTATTATCTGCGATGAGTGCAAATATATTTTAGCTCATTACGTATATTTTTCAACGCGGCGGAACACACTTTCATACCTGCTTGAACAATCAGGTTAATCACGTGATACATGCATCTGACATGAAAGATGTCTCCTAATGGTGCGTCTCTAATATTTCTAAAAAACATGTTGATCGCTATTCCATTATTAGATGTGTTATTGAATATGACACTAAAAATTTTATTTTGAATTTTATATTCCCTAAAGATTTTCATCATACACTCAAAAATAGCCGGGTCATCATGAGGATGAAAAATCTCAGAGAATCCTAACATTTTTTTATTGATTGTCTAGTTTGAATCTACATAGTGGAAGTTGAGACATACATAAGATGATTCATGATGACTTGTTCAAATATCGGACGTCACTGATATCACTCTACTATATGCCATAAATTCATTAATTATTTTTTATTTTTCTAACTTATATACATTTAGTATGTCATTCCTAGATGTGAACCTAAGAATCCTATGATATTTGCATTGTATCATAATTTGTCTAGGAATCCTACTATATGCCATGTTTTTTGGTGCATAATTTGACATGCCTCTTAAGGTGCTCAGTCCCAAATGAACTCTTACATGTTAAAAGTCTCATACAATATTTGTACTGTATCATTTCTTTTTTCTCACCCCTAATATTTTTTTGTTTTATTATATTAAAATGAGTCTAAACTACAGAAGTTTTCCTAGTTTTTTGTTTTTTAAAAATTTGGGTTGAGACGACTAGAGAAACCAAAGTTTCAACAGCATCATACCTCTGTATAATATTTTCATTTTCTAAATTTAAATATGTTTCAGTTGTATTTGTTATTTTTTAGGATTTTTGTTATTCAGAATAGTTTTTTAGAGACTAGAAGATTAATTTTAATTTTTTCAATTTTTTGGTCTAGAGAGAGAAACTAGAGAGAGAGAGAGAGAGTGAAAGTTAAAAACTTAAAATAAATTACTCGGTAAAAGTAGTGAGGTTAGTCACGTGTACGGTGCACCACAGTTAAACTCTAAGTTCAAAACTTAAGTTGAGATTCCTGAAAATCCAAGTCGAATGCCGAAATCCTGAGTCCCGAGAGAGAGAAGCAGGATTTTTGAGAGAGAAATAGAATGATTTGAGAGAATATATGTTTATGAAAAACCTAAATGTTAAAGAGATGATGACAGAATTTATAGATTAAAGATATATTTTTTTTAATAAAAGTAATTTTTTTAATTTTTTTTGATTTTTTTTAATATTTTAGGGGACAGAATCATGAGGGTTGTTGGATTCTTCCCCCTAGTCGTTGGAGGCGAGATTCAACGGCTGAAAATTAAATTTTTTAATAATTTTTTTTTTCCAGTTGGGGGAGTGGAATTGGGTCGGTTTTGGCCTCGTGGGACCGCGGGTCGGGTCCAATCAGACACGACCCGCGGTCTTTTTTGCGGGAGGGGCGTGGGGCGCTGGCGGGGTCGTGCTCGGGGGACACCCGACACGAGACGAACCCGTGTCATTGGCCGAACCATGCCGGGTCAGGCATGGCACGGCACGGGCCAGGCACGGCACGGTTCGTGCCTAACCTGGGCACGGCATTTTCCTGTGCCGAGCTGGCTCTGGCACGGTCAAACCGTGACGTGCCTTGTGCCGGCCCGGCCAGCCCGGTTGATACCTCTAACTTAGACTTTATACCAGAGAGAAAAACATGTCCATCCTTCTGAGAGCATAGACGAGTCTATCAAGGAATCATATGATCTTGTAGTCATTCTTTCTAATCTCGACATATTCTAATCGCTCTCTGAAAGGGATAAATGAGTTCTGCACAATATTTGATTTCATAGATTTTCATACTCTAGTCATTTTTTGCTTGTTTTTTTTTTATTAATTATTTTGATGATACCGTGATATCCAAGTCATATTGAGAGATCTTCTCACCTAGGATGACTTATGTCATGATGAAAGTGATACATATACTTCATTCTAATGATACTTGAGAACTAGTATATCATGGTTCTTGTGGACTATCTCAAGTCTAGGCATGTAGTAAGAGGGAATACACTCAAATATTTGGTGTGAACTGCCAGGATTCCTGCTCTCCAGTTTCTTAGATCAATTCAATGTGTATTTTTATTTCTCTTTAAGTATATCATAGTTGGATGATACATCTAAATGTAAATAATATATTTATTCATAGTGATCTTGAAGATGATATATGTGTGTGTGTGTGTGTGTGTGTGTGTGTGTGTGTAACACCCACTTGGATTTTGAGAAGTACAGTTAGGTTCATTTTCCATATTGTGGAAGGCATTTTCTATATAATGATTTATGGGTTGTCCCAATTATTTGTCTATTATATAAGGCCGTATGATATATAAAAATGAATAACAAAATTCATAAAATTCGGCTCTAGGTTGTTTGAGATCAAAATGTAATAAAAAAAAAAAGCATACCCAGTGCAAAAAACTTAAGTCATGTGTGGGGTCAGGGTGAAATAAATATCTCAGTAAATTTTATTCCCAATAGAACCAAGAGACTGAAATATTTGGGCCAGTGAGTTTTTTATGATCAATATGTGTGATGTGAATTGGTAACCGATACTGAAATTTGCAGGTGAGTGTCTTCCTCGGCTGGTCTTTATTGGTGACGCACTTATTGTCACTTCCTGCTTTATCGCCTGCAAGGAAACATCTGGTTCAGAATGTGCACGATTTTGCCAGTTCCACTGTGCTGGACTGTCTTCTTCAGCATATTCCTCTGGAATCGTTTGTGCCTCAGAAGCTCACTTCGAACAGTGAGCTTCCAGCAGAGATCTCAGCCATTGCATTTGCAGCAGAGCACAGCATCGTTCATGGTTCTATGATGTGCTTCGTGGGGTCACTCTGGCCCATTCAGCCCCACAAACTGGCTTCCCTCTCTGCAGCACTTTTTGCCTTTATGCTTCGTGTTATCCCTTCCTTTGTTCGTGAATGGTTTAATGGCCTGCGCGACCACTCCAAAGCATCCTCCATTGAACTTTTCGCCAGGACTTGCTGCAGCCCTTATCTCATTGCCAATGAATTCTCCCAGGTACTTCAAAAACTAATCTTTTTTGTGTAAACACGATGCTACTAAAACTAAATGTGTTTGAGCAAGAATAGTAGTGACATGTCTAATTTGTTATAAAAACAACTCAAGAAAGCAAACAATAATATTTTCGTCTAATTACGATGGGTCTCAGGGCTGGGGCTCATCAGACTGGGCCTTTTGATTTTTGGGGGGAGGGTAAAATTGTCAGGATATTAATCTGTCTCAGATTATGTGCTGAAGCGGGAGCTTTGTGTACTAGGTATGATCTCTATGTTTATGCTAATTATGTTATCTCGCCTTCATAGGCGAAAGATGAAAAGAGGGAGGAGAGAGAATTCTCAAAAATGAAAAGATACAAAAAATGAACTTTTACCTCCATGCATTCATAGATGTACGTGCTTTAATGCACATAAAAAAAATACTATAAAAACTAAAAAAATTTTTCGCCCTCCTAATTCTCTCTTACCAACCCTATGGTAGATGCATACAACAAACTTTCACACTGGTCAATCGTCTTGGTGATGATCATGACTAAGCATATTTAATTTTGAGTTCTTATGAGATCCAGTACATTAGTGGTGGTTTAAACGTATCTAATTATTTTAAAAACTAATAAATAATAAAAAGCGAGATATTATGCGATTGTATCACTAGTACCAAGTAATTTTAATTATCTATGAAGTTATAGTGTTGCATGCATGTTTTAGAGATTATGTGTTGGTGCGATGGTAAATGTTTTCGTCCAATTGCGGTGGACTTGGGAGATGCTAATGGCTGATGATCTCTCTTAGACACCTGCTAAAGCAGGAGCCTCGTGCGCTGGATATGATCTCCATGCTGCTGCTGCTGCTGCTACTTTGTCTCTGTGCTGGTTATGTTGTCTCATCTTCTTGCAATTTCTTGAAAGCAGATAAGGAAGTCTGATCTTTGTGATGAGGTCTTCTCCATTAGCACCTGCAAATCCACAAACGAGGTGTCTGCAACGTACACCAGAGATGATGCAAAAATGGAGCTCCTGCTTCGACTTCCTGCTTCTTATCCGTTGCGCCCTGTGGAAATTGAATGCCTGAGGAGCATGGGCATCTCTGAGGTAAAACGCAGGAGATGGGTGATGTCCATGACCATGTTTATCCGCACCCAGGTTCTTCTTCTTTTCATTGGCAGCAGATGATGATGATGACTGTTCTCTCTGTGCTCTGTGATGGCAAGTCTTGCCCAAATTTTGTGTGTTTGCGTGCGCAGAACGAGGCTCTGGCAGAGGCAATTCGCATTTGGAAGAGCAACCTGGACAAGGAATTTGAAGGAGTAGAAGAGTGCCCTATATGCTACACTGTTATTCATGCCACCAACCATGGCCTCCCTCGGCTCGCTTGCAGAACTTGCCGGCACAAGTTCCATTCTGCCTGTCTCTACAAGTGGTTCTCTACCTCTCACAAGTCATCCTGCCCACTGTGTCAATCTCCTTTCTCTCTCTGTGTCTCGCATGCGCATCGCACCCCAGCAGCTCCTGCATGAGATGCTTGGCTTGCTGCATTGAATGGGTTTCCATTCCTTTCCACGTAAACACTGGCCGCAGGAATTTTGTCGAACACCTTGCAGAAGAACGAGTGCTGCCTAGGACAAGGAATTTTGTCGAACACCTTGCAGAAATGCCATTGAGTTTCTCTTCCATCTTTTATTTTCATGGTGGATGAGCTCTCCGAATAAATGTATTATTGAATGAATTGATATTCTAATAAATATTTTTATTTTATTTTAAAATTTATTGATTTTTGTCTCCTTTCATCTTCATCATTAACCTTTTTTTTTTTTTTCTTTTTTTCTAGCTCGTCGATTAGTTATTTTTGGGGAAAATAAATTAATTTTTTTAGGTCATACCCTCCCATTGTTCAAGGCTCTTATTTTAGTGTGAGGTCTAGGAAAAGTTAATATCTTAATAGTATTATCATCAGAATTCAAAGAGGTAATGTCTGATGAGTCTTGAATTTAATATCTATCATCTCTGGACGAAGATACTAATACCAAAGCATATCTTGTGGATTGTGGGTTTAATCCCATCTAGCTCTAGCTATCCTCTACTGCTTGGGTTGGGCCCATGGCCCAATTGGGTTGGGCCATGGGCCCTATTCGAACATCTTTGGACGACGACATCTTTGAACTATTCCCATTTAATAATTTCTAAATCAAGACCAACTGCTAGTGTTTCCATCTAAATTATAATGTCACGAACTATTAATTTGTTGCAATTGTGACCCTTTGTAAATGTACTTATAACTATTAATATATTGATTAGGTCAAGCAAAAAAAAAAGACTTAAGGAGTTTCATAGGTTTGTGTGGATTCAATTGCATTGATTTTTCAAGAGTTAAGCATGCCGAATTACTTAAGTTAGTAGGATAGTTTTAGTCAACCATTTACAAGTTGATAATGATCTATAATCATTCCCTTGATGAGTCTATGGTATGGTAAAATTAACTCAACATTGAGTTAATATTTGAGATTGTGTTAAGCCTAAACTCCTATTGGAATCCTCATGGGGTGTCAAACGAGTTATGTTGTTGTGTTGAAACTCTAGTTGTATCATGACACTAGCATGACCTTCTAACTTGCACCCTTTATAATTTATGTTTTATATCCCGAAGACTCACTGATATGAACTTTTTTTCAAACTTCTCTTCTGCACCACCAAAGGCCGACAAATTTAATGTTTCTCCCTATAACTACAATTGTCTAGCATACTCTACTAATTTAGTTAAAATTTCCATTTATTTCATCATATCATTCATAATGTCTATTGAAGGATTCACCTATCTGCCTGGCATTCTCATCTTCTTATAAGAGTTGTTCCTACATGCACAAACGCATGCAAATACAAACACACACACACACACACACACACACACACACACACTCACATGCGTGTTCATAATTTAGTAGATAATCATAAAATTTTTCATGCATTTTATATTTCAAAATAGTTTTAACTCTCATTTTGTGTTTTAAATTTTCATTGAGTTAAGGCAAATAATATCATTCTCAATATTTGAGTAAAGTATTGTGAAACGAAAAAAAAAATTCTAGCAAAAATAGAAAATATGTACATAGTCAAGAGGATTCATGGTGGAACATAGTTTTCGATATCAAAAATTCTAGCAAAAAAATTCTCACTATTTAATGTAAAACCACTCTAATGCCAAAAATATAACAATTCAACCCTAATAACAAACACTTAGATGTGTTTAAACTATCATTGATGCACTTGATCTTATAAAAACTCCAAAGTTTAATGTGCTTGGTTGTGAATTGTGATCATTACTAAGATGGTTGACCAGTAGTGAAGTTTGTCATATGTATTTACACTAGAGTTGGTAAGGGGGGATTGGAAGAAGAGTGAAAAAAATTTTAACCCTAATAGCAAAAATAGTAAACAATATCATTTTTGTTTCAATTTAATATCAAAAATGATTCTTTTTGTCACATTTTGAAAGCAAATATAATTCCTCATTTTAAATATTACAATTGATCGCGATAGTCCATGCTTTTTCCTTTTATTAATTTACCATTAAAATTTTAGAATAGCATACAATAAACAAACAATGTCTTAATAAATATTTTAGAATTGAATTTTGTTTCTTTCTTTTACTTGAGAAATTCTCAACACTAATTATAGGCAAGATTTTGAACATCTTTCTTGGTTTCTTTGTATCTCAAGTGAAATATTTGTCACTAATGTCACACAATCTAATTGTAGAAAACAATTTATAATTTAGAGTCATTTTCTATCATTAATTAAGTTATATGAGTGCTAACTAAATTTTCTAATTTTTAGTTTAAATTCTTTTGGAAGTTAGTTTCTAATTGATGCATAAATATTTGATTTTTGGATAAACTTGATTTATCTTCTAAACCATCCAATTAATTTCTACATTTTCAATGACAACACATCATACTTGTCACAATATCAACAATATTCATAGATGTAAGTAGTCTAAACTGATACTCACTTCCTATGGATTAATAGTTATTTGGCACTCTACGTGCCAATAATTTTAGGTACTTTGGAATTTATTTATTATTGTGTTTGTATGTATCTGACTAAAAATTTGAGAAATTTTACTAAATATCTATTTTGAGGGAATTTAATAAAAGTTAATATAATCATAGTTATTTTGAATGAAATTGATATATTTTGTAAATGAAAAGTTTGGAAGGGAGAGAAATGATATGAAAATCATGATATTTCTCATGTCATCACTTGGGTACACCATCTACAATCTTACTATTTAAATGTGACATCTTTTTTTGGTCATAACTCTACGAAACTTAGTCATAATAATATTTGTATGTCATTATTCTACCACCTAGTTGATATACTATCTTACTGTGGAACATAGTTTCCAATTTCATGACCTTTTTCTTGGAATTACGACTATACTATCTTTAATATATATAATAATTATGACATTATTTTTATATCACAGCAACCAAAGTACCATAGCCAAGTACCATACTGGTATATTTAGTCGTGGTAAATTCCAATATCATAACTTATTTGATACAGAACCAAAATATCAAGTAATCTGAGTCACGATAATATTTTTCTATCATGATTTTTTATTCTAGTAAATATTTACCCTAGTTGGGGTATTGGAAATTCCATGACTTTGTGCTCCAGCAATAAAACACCAAAGTCATAATCATTCATAGAATTTTTCCTTTGTACTCTAAAGATATATCGATCATCATTATTCCCAATACCATAGCTTTGACCAGATAGAGTTTATCTTAATTACAATATTCATTATTATTATGACTTTTTTACTTCAAATATGATCCATTGGGATAAGGAAGTCACGACCTTAAGCAAATGTAATGACTTTTAGCTTAAATTCTCACACAAATCCTTTAAGTATAGAATCGAGATTTAGATGATTTTGAAGGAAAAAAAAAAGAGGAAAAAGAGAAGAAGAAGAGAATTAAATTTTGATCCAAACACACAAAAATCCTAGACATGCTTTCAATCTTAATTAGGAGTAAATCCAAAGTGAACATTAGCAATTTTTGATTGATTTTAGGTTTTGAGACATAGATCATTACTTGAACTTTAATTAAGAACCTTTGATCACATGAGATGCCTCTCAAAACATTTCACATGAATTCTTCCCTAATGTTAAGCTAAATAAAGATCTAAGGTTGGTTCTATGAACTTGTGTAATGTTGATATAATTTTATAAAGTTTGTACTTGTAATAATATTTTGCTTTGAATATTGAGGGAGATACATATTATATAAAATTGATATTTAGGAATTTAACTATATAATAGGTTTATGTGTGTTAGTTATGATGAACTGTGATAGGCACGTCAATAGACACACTCTCGTGGTGTAGTGAGAAGGAAGTGACAACTTTTATAATTTTTAATTTGAGATAAACTTATATATGAAAACCTAAGATTAAGATAAGCTTAATCATTATAAGCATGATGTTTATGAAGTAGAAAGCATCGATGCACTTATGAGCAATCGATTATGCACACTCTAGAAGAACTAAACTTTGAGTTATATGAAAGTTAAGTAGAACACATGACCTAAGAGTTTCATCATAATGTGGGAATCATGTGTCAGTCTTGCCAAATGGTGATAAGTTTCTCACATGACCCACACAATCGGAGGAGAGGGAGATTCATATGGTGGTGACATTCCTATGAGTTATTTTCTTTTATATAACTTATATAGGTGAGATTTGTTGAGAGATATTTGCAATTCGTCACAATTTAGCTGCTTATGAAGCCTAAAGCACAAATACATAGTATCATATTATTTTATATCTTTTAGACATTAAAGGTCAGAGAACATATGCATGCTTGAAGTAGTTATCAATGGTAATTGATGCATTGCTTAAAAAGAGTAGACATATGAATGACCATTGAACAAAATAATGTTGGTCTTATTGGTTAAATACCAAGAGAATAACTATGAGATGATTATTTTTTGTAGTGACAGTCAAAGATTGAAAGCTACCTAATATGTCAAGAAGGCACATGAGCATTTCCATACTAATGTACCTTTCATCTGACATACAAACACAATTTTATCCAAAAAAAAATAATAATAATCTTACATAAGGAAGTAAGCCAATCCTAGAATATAAGTATTTCTCCAAAAACTCAAGTCTATCTACTTAACTTGGATAATACTGAGTTAGTTATTAATTAATTGAATTACCTATATATTTTTTGTGAAATTGATATCTTGATTTAAGTATAATTTACCACTTGCATGACATATATGCTTGCAAAACTCTATTGGATGAGAAATAATTACACAATGAGCTCTTGAGACTGTAACAATTGAGAAGTTTTGGGCACCATAATAAAATTACAACAAGTTTTTTGGCATTATTACCTAGGATTGATTGATTTTTATTTTGATTAGTCAATTTGAGTTAATATAATTATCCTTGAAAGAACCAAAGGAGAGGATTGACAGGAGGACGTTATAACTTTGGTATATATTACTACTTTACAAGCATCAAAAGATGTGACATTGATAAAGCTTAATAATAGAGAAGCTGTGACTTATTCTAATGCCACGGCTATAGAGTTCCAAGAAACAAATATCAATATTGTGACTTTAGCTTTACAAGAAGTCATGATACTAGAGGTCAAAGCCAAAACTAATATCAAAGTTGCAACAATCATGATAGATGATATATCTAATGATACCATGACTTTTATGAAATGATGAAATGGTGTGGACCATTTACAATCACCATTATGACACCCTATTGGGCAGTAAAAATAGAATCAAATGATGAAATGGAATGTAAAGTTAATGTGAAAAAAATTAAAATGTTATAAGGGAGAATAACTCAAGTCTGGAATGGTGGAAAAAATAGATACTATGATTTTACCTAATGAAACAACAAAGAAAGCACTCCTTCCGAAGAAACTAAGGCTTTACATGCTACATCAATGAAGAAAGTCATAGGAGATAAAGTTGTGACAATGAAAGAAAATAAAAATAAACTTTAAAAAATCATGATTTTGTCCAAGGCTGCAACATATGGGATCAAGAGAACATTTCCATCCACCATGAATTTACAACAAGTTAAGATATTACCAAAGAAGATCATAGATAGTGATTCCAGTACTTCTTCCAAAGTCAGTAGCTATGAAATAATACTTTGAATAATGATGTAATGTTGGAGGAGAAATCAAGAAGATAAGTAGAAAAGAATGACTAAGCATAGAAGCTTGCCTAGTCTACTAAGATCACTAGCTAAATTAAAGATTCAATGAAGGTCTAGATATAGATATTATATATGATATTTTTTAGGAGGCAGCCCAATTATTATAATTCTTGATAATGTTATATGATATTTCTTTTTTATTTTCTTGTAATGGTGATATTAATTTAGTTAGTAATACTTTAGTGTGTGTGTGTGTGTGTGTGTTTGTTCAACACTTCATGTATTTATTTTTTTTGAATAATTTGGCATGTATTTACTATTGTGTGTATATACTTGAGTATTTATGAGATAAATTGCATTGTTTATTTTGAAAAAAAAAATTAATTAATATTTGTTAAATCATTATAATTTTGAGAGGAATCGGTAGACTTAGTGGAACGAATGCTTGGAGGGGAGAAAAGTTTGAAGAGTCATGACATTTACCACATTATGACTGAGTACACTTTTGATGATCTTATTGAGTAGTTACGACATTCTTTCTTGGTAATAACACTACAAAACTCAATCATTTCAATCTCCATATATCATGACTCTACTACTGAGTTGACATAATTATCTCACTATGCAACATATTTTTTAGTATCATGACATTTTCTTGGAGTCATGACTGTACTATTTCTAGATCACATAATTATCATTAATCTACTAGTCCATTTAGTCGTGGTAAATTCCAGTGTCACAACTCATTCGATACAGAGCTAAATTACAAGTATTTTTGAGTCGTGATAATATTTTTCCATAGTGACTTTTTGTTGTATAGAGCATTTACTTTGGTCACAGCTTTTCCTATATCATGACATTGTGCTGCAACAAAAAAAAAAAATACTAAGGCCCTAGTTATTCATATTTACATGACTTTGTATTATAGAGAGTAGTAATGGTCATGGCCATTCATAGTGTTGTGAAAAATGTTCTCTTAAGAGAAGAACAAAGTCACAGTCATTCCTAACATTATAACTTTGTATTCCGTGAAAAATTTTGTATCGATCACATTATTCATTATCACCACAAATTTTGTACTCCATATACAATCTCACGAGATAAAATAGTTGTAGCCTCCAATTAATATCTCACCTTTTAGCTTACAGTATCACATAGAACCTTGAAAATATAAAAACAACACTTTGAGGATTTTGAAAAAAAGAAGAAAAAATAAAGAAGAAAGAGAATTCAATTTTGAGTTAAGCAGACAAAAACCCTAGGCACGCATCTTTGAACCCAAATTAGACACACACACACACACACACACGCACGCACGCACGCACGCACATGCGTGCGTGCGTGTGTTTGACATAAAAGTTGTAAAACTTGAAAATAGTTTGGATTGATATTTTATAATAAAATGTAATTTCATTCTGGTGAATAATTTCTGGAATTAAAGTAGACTGTTTAAAATATTTTTGTTTGGGTGACAAATTAATTGTTAGGGTGTATATAAAAAATAATAATCTCATTCAGTGTGAAAAACCTTAACAATTAATCTAAAACAAAAAAAAAAAATTATTTAATAACCAAATAAAAATAATATAATATGTAGAATAATTCATTAATAATTAATAATTTTTCTATATGATATGTATAAATTATTATTTTCTAAATAAACATTAATAATCAGTGTTAACAAAAAATAAGATAATACACAACTAACAACCAAAAATATAAAGTGATTAATATTTTTTTTTTTATTTTTTTAATGTAAAGGTATAAAAATATACTTAAGCTTAATTAGTTTTAATTTTGTGCATAATTTTGTAAGATCAATTTTTTTGGTTATTAAATATTAATTAATTTAGGTACGATGAACCAAAATCTAATTTTCCCAATTATTTATGCAAAATAAAAAAAAATATAAAAATTACAATGAACTATAGAAAATAAAAAAAAGAATAATGCGAGAAAAAGAAATAGTTGTATATTATTTTTTATTTATATAGTCAATAATATATCTAGCCAAACCATGACAAAATATTCTGACATGGCAATAATAACAAAATGAATTATATAAAAAAAAAAATAAAATATAGATGAAAATCAAAAAATATTAATGAAAAAAAATGAAATTTTAATAGAATCGTTAATATGAATTAAGAAATAACAGAATTATGTAAATTTCAATTAACGATTGATTTGCTTTCCGTCCCCATGTCTTATTGGCTGATGGCAAATTGCCATGGCAGGAAGGCTTGGTGGTGTGGAACCCGCACAGAGGCGCGAATTGCTGTTCGCGAATGACGCAGCGCTGAATATCAGCGATGATGTTAACGGGAGACATACCTCCAAATCAAACAATATACATCAAGAATCTCAACGAGAAGATCAAAAAAGAAGGTACTCCCGCTGCTTGATTTTTGGAATTACAGGTGTTTGGCACGGGGAGGAAGATAAAGTAGAGAAGAATCTCGCTCCCTGCTACTGATTTTACTCACAGTGTGCTCATTGAGTTAACTAAATTTCAGAGTGCTCATCGAGCGGGCAACCATCTTCTTGCCCGCTTTTCCGAGCCTCCACGTGGTTTTTAGCTCTGCAACTCATCACATTATAAAATTTCTTGTCAATCTAGGATATACTGCATGCTCTAAGGTTTGGTAAGAACATAAGAGCTGGTAGCTACTGCTTAGGTATGCTTCGTCGGCCATTCGAATTTTACGGGATAACAGTTATATAGTCATCTGATTGAGTCGTGATGATCGAAGCAAAGTAAATTGTGGAGTTCCTAATGGTGGTGGCTTGTGCGTATATCTAAAAACCCTAACAGTACGCGAACTGATTTATAAATTTCAGAAAACTGGTTAAGTAGTATTAGTCTTCTGAATTTTGCCATGAAAGAAGGTCCCCAAGGGGATAAAGAATCATGGAACTCTCAGTGTTCTATAAAATGATAAAGATATTGAATAATCATTAAGACATTGCAATGGAAATATCAATAAACAAATTCACTCACCAACTACTTTGATCGTCATCTTCTACTCCCATAAAATAGCAAAGTAAAAGTTATTATATAAAATAAATGATAAAGTGATTTTTTTATCCAAATAGTTTGATGTTCCAACAACGAATTCAATTTCAATTATTGACAAAATCACTAATTTTTTCTTCTTGGAAGATCTTATAACAATTCTAAAATTGAAAACGAATGCCGCTATAGAAGTGTTGTTTCTATCATTAATATATTCAAGATTATATTTCATTCTTATTTTGATAAAATTCTAAAATTTTTAGCATACTTCACATATGAATTTTTTTTTTTTTTTTGCAACTAAGAGATGAATCTTAGTTGGATTCTATATGTACTCGTTCATTAAATTGATAATAGCATAGATGATATATAGGCAAAAGGGTATAGTAACACTTACTTGTTTGCTTAATTATTTGTTAGTTTAAGATTAAGTTTTGTTAGAGTTGAAATTAAATTGTATTTATTCATATTAAAATTGTCTAGAATTTGTAGAACATATTATATTTGAGAAATACAATCTTAGCAAATGATTATATTGCTTCATTGTCAAGAAATTAATGGATCAATTTTGATATATTATATTATTATTTTTTCATAGGCTTCTTATAATAAGCAAACATGATTTTATTATTTTTGGTATAAATGAGATCATCAACACATAGGCATAATTAAAATCTTTTCATCAATATCATATTTAGCTGATGATTATGTTCATACGAATATTTTATATAATTTCTTTTAGTAAAATAAGTATCTATATGATTATACTAATCTTGGTCCTTGTTTTAGTATATAACTTTTTCTTTAACACGAATACATGTTTCTAACAAATTTGTTTTAGAAATTTTAAGGATTATTCTATATAGATTTTTTTCTCAATCTTCATGCAAAAATGATGACTTCATATCTAGATGATAGATGAACCATGAATTTTGGGTAATTATGGATCATACATTGTTCTCACATGTACTCTTGCAATAATTTGAACTTTGTACTTGCTAGCCAACACATATTTTTTATTTTATCTTATAAACTCATTTACCATCAATGATTTTTTGCTATTTTTGGAAGTTCAAGTAGCCCTTAAAAAGTTAGTTTCTTTATCGACTTACTCTTTTTATTCATAGTTGTCCTTTTGAATTTTTAATGGCTTTGAATGTAGTTGTTGAGTTTCATTTTATTTTTTGTTGTTTTATATTTTTTTATTATTTAGGAGTACCTAATTTATGGGCTGTTTCAAATCATATATATATATATATATGTGTGTGTGTGTGTGTGTGTGTGTGTAATTTATATTGTATTCTAAGTTTAATTTTTTTATTTTTATTAAATTTATTTTTTGTTCGGGAAAAAACTAGCTTTTGTAATATGAACTTTACATGGTATCAAAGGTATTTCTTTGGTGATAGTTATTTCCAGAAGAATTAGATGATGGTGCTTGTTTCATTGCATTGTACCAATAAAATAACCATGCATAGTGGGTATTTCATATAATTTTTTGTTGTTTTGAGGTCGTCGGATGTCAAAGGATGTGATTTGGGTAGAAGAAAATTATTTTCAATGCCGGCGGTAGAGCCTTCGATGGCCAACGTGATGGTTAACACCGCAGTGCCGACACAAGTCTATCATTGATATAATATTACTCAATCTTAAGTTTTTTTTTTTTGTGGAGTTTTATTTGAAAATATAAACAATTAAAGTATTTTAATTTTGGCTGTCATAGAAATTTAGTTGTTTTTCTTTTATAATCTATATTTGTGGTTGTTTTAATTTAATTTTAGTTATCTTTTATGTAGACTTGTGTATTATGGGTGAGATAAAAAATGGTTGAAATCAAAGTAGGACTATTGTGGATAATAAATTGAGGGCAAACACATTTTTTCTTTGGGCTATATTGATGAGGATATGATTTGAGATCCAAAATATATAACTTATCGGAAAACATACACCAAGCTGACGTTGAGATTGAGATTAATAAGTAGATGCATGTTGATGCACAGCTATTAGTGCGCATGTGTTGATTGATTGATCTTAGCGTATTGAGTATATTTGATTCTTATGATATTTGCAAGAAAATTTGAGACACGAATGTTTTAATATATATTTTTAGGGATATTTTATGTATATGATATTATTATTCAATTGTGGATATGCAAATTGATTGACCAAGACAATGTGATTCAGTATGAATATGTTACTTAGACACAACTATGAGAGATGATTGTTGGTGTGGTACCATAATTGATAGATTAGATGAAATTTAAGAAGACTTTTGGCGAACATGTTTATAGCATTCTTTACATGCTTTTATTTCTTGAGGAGAAGATATTTCAATTTCTCTTAGAGATTTATCAAAAAGTAATGCATATGATTATAGTTATTCCTAATTCTAGTGTAGTTGATATGATTAGATATAATATATTATTTGTCACACAATACCAATAGTGATGAGAGAGCTGCTGAGAGAGCTGCTGAGAGACTTGGCGGTACTCCGAGAGGTAGGAAGACAATAGTAATAATTTTTTCTAATGAAAGATTAGGACATACTTGAAAAATCTGTTGGGCATTGCATCTTGAGGTACAATAAGTTTTTCAAGGTTTCGATGTTATACTTTAGAATATTGGACTACTCAAGTTGATTATTCTTCGATTGCATCCACTAAAAATGTGATATTAATACTTTCTTGAGGGAAGTTTTATCAAAGTTTGTTGGGTACCAAATGATATAACTTGACCTAATCCGACATGCCCAATCCAAATATAACATGATATTTAACATGAGTTTCATAATGTCAAATTGGGCTTAGTTCGAGTGGAGGTTTTGTCTGGTTTGGGTTGGGATCAAGTGGAGGTTTTGTTGGGTTCGGGTGGAGGTTTTGTAGGATTCATGTTGAGCTTGAGTTGAGAATTTTAAACTTGACACAATTCGGGTTGTCGGGTGGGCCCTCAGCTTGGCCCAACCTATTTGAGTTGCAGCTTTGGTGAGAAGTGCAATTTGAGTAGAAAGAAAGAAAAACATTAAAATTTGAAGAAGGATATGTGTGTCACATAAAATTATAAGATATATGAAATTGTGGAGAGAATAAATTAAATTAATAGAGAATAAATTTTTAAAATACCTTGTAAAATTTGTGGATTATGATTGAAATGGATAGAATTTGATGTAAATGCTAAAAGTATTTGAATATACTCATGAACTTTCGTAGACATATCTTCTTTCAAGCAAAATTGATATTTTATAAGTTTTTAATACATCTGAATATATTAATTAATAATTTATTAATATTTTTGATATATGTAAAATTCAAATATTATTAGAGTTGTCTAAAAGGTCGTGTTAGGTCGATAAGGCTAGTTTCATAGGTATGTTGTTCAGGCCCATCATGTTGGATCATTGGCAAATGTTAATCATGTTGGTTTGTGTCGGTGAAGGTTGATGCATTCATTATTAGGATCACTCATGTTTGGGCTGGGAACATGGCCCTCTGTTGGATGCATGTGAAAATGGCTTATGCTTGGGCTATAATGATTTTTTTTTGAAAATATATTATTGCAATGCATTTTTAGGTATGCATTTCTAAAAAATGTGCAAACGTAAGTTTGTAATTGTTTTTTTTAAACTAATTAATGTTTTGAATAAAAAAAGGGTTGTATGGCTTGCAGGCATGTGATCAACTCTCTCATTCATGCTCAATCTACTCTTTATGCCATGTTAGCTTGACATATTTGACATTTTTGAAAATCATACTCAGTGCACAAAGTTAATGTCTAACTTGGGATCTGAGAAAACTTAATATCTCAATAGCCTTTCCAAAAATTAGAGTGATTATGTTTGATGATTTTTGAACCCTGGATCTTATTTATGAATTTTATACCACCATTAGATAAAAATACTTGATATCATATCAAGGCATAATCTCTAATGTGTACATATAACACGAGAACTTCACATGTGATTACCTATTGGACACGTCTATGTGCTAATATTTATAACCATGATTGAAGGTAAATGTGTTAGCAATTTGCAACACCTTGTGAATTGAGTAAGATACTTATAAATATGAAATTTTCATTTAATTTTGTACTTTTTTCACTTTTATTTTAAACAAATGACAATTAAAAACATGCCTATTGTGTTTGTAATTTAAAATGAGGGGGTTTTCCATATTTTTTATAGAATAATACATAATTGAATTGTATTTTTCTCTATCCCTAGATAAATATCTTTCTATCCCTAGATAAACATCTTGAGGAAATATAAATTTAGACGATGTTAAACTAGATTTTGTGTTTTCATTGGAGATAGAAAGTGTTAGATGCATGATTTATGACAATTAAGGTCTTGTATTATACTTTACAAGCTATATGATTTTGCATGATTAACTTTTAGTTTCTGATATGTCTCTTATAACTATCTTGGATAAATATTATTTAATAATGTCAGGAAAAAATGATTTCTTATTATTAGATTTATTAATTTTCAAAAGCTATATGATTTAGAGATGAGAGTTTGTGAATTATGGAGTTAATCATATACATTACTTATTTATTTTAGGAATATCTATCTCAAATGCAAAGATAACCATTTTGTACTCTAATTGATTGTAAAAATTGTTTACTAAATTTAACTCAAAATGTTTTAACAAAATCTTGGTAATCCTTCATATCTTCTAAATTTTGCAAGGAGGTGCAAAATTATTTTCTAACCTATTTATCAATTAATTTTTACCATGTTTTTTATTTTATTTAGTTCCTACATAGAGAAAATTGGTTTCAATGGATGATCAATCATCATTATGCTTTGAGGTTTCATGGTCATGTTAGATAATATTAAATCCTGAATAAATTTTACCTAGTACAGAGTATATGTCAATAAATTATTTTTGATCACGCATAAATGAAATGATAAAAATAATGTTACTTGGGATTATGTTAGTATCCTTTCATATTCTACTTTTCACCCTTAACCTTTTTCATATTTTTATTTTATTTTTCTATTTAGTTGGTATCAAAGTGTTTTTCTTTTGTATGCCATATTGAATATATTCTACATCAAATTCACTATGAATTATATGAGAGTCTATACACACTTTTCATGCTTGAGTATGTTCTCTTGCATTGTGCCTCTAGCTGAATAGATTATTATTCAATTTTAATTAGTGTCACTTCTTATAAAATTTCTTGATATGATAAATGAGAATCCGTACCTTGATATTAATGAGTTTGAAGTGAATGTCATACCTTCTAGGAAGGAAGAGTTCTATTGATTTGTTGCGACATATATATGATGGAACTCATTAACTTTAAGAAGTATTCAAACATAGACTAATATACAAATTGAATTTATCAGCCAAACGAGTTGAAAATGCAAATAATTAATTTTGAGATTTAGAGAATGAAAAATTATATAGTTTGGAGAGATGCATGGAAGCCATAAATTTCTAGATTGGGGTTGTAGCTTCATGGGTAAAAGTTAAAGCGATGCATTTAAATTTCTAGATTGGGGCTGAAGTTTTTAGTAGGTAGGATAATTTGATTGATAGTGTATTGCAAAAGTTGAAACCACAATCTATTCCGAAAGGATACATGTATACCTTGTAGATGTGTCAAATGGGCCGTGCCGGCCCGGCCTGGCATGATAATTTTTCGTGCCCGTGTCGTGCCTACCAACGGCATGAATCTTGCCGTGTCATGTCGAGGCCAACTGGTCCTCGTACCGTGCTTGGCCCGACACGATACCGTAACTCATTGGCATGATACCTCGGCATGAGCCAAGAAATTGCCCTAGCGGCAGAAGATGAGCCCGATGGTTCTGGAAATTGCCCGGGCCCGGGTCCGATTCCACACCCCCCCCCCAATTTCCAATGGTTCAAAATATTAAAAAAAATAAATAAAAAATTTTAAAATTTTGAATTCTAGCTATTGGATTTTGCCTCAAATGGCTATGGGGTAGAATCCAATAGCTCACATTATTCTACCCCAAAAAAAATCAATAAAATAATAAAAAAATACTTTTTTTTAAAGAAAAATTTATTTTATTTTATAAAAGCATTTCCTCCTTTCTCTAATTTTTATGTTTTTTAAAAACATAAATTCTCATACCTTTTCAAATCTCTCTCCTAAAATTTTTTCTCTCGGATTTCGGCTTGGCTTTTCAGGACTCACAACTCAAGCTCGGCTTTAGTTGATATTTGTATTGGTCTTTGAAAGTTGAAACTTTGGTGAATGTGCTTTACCTTTACACAGCTTTACTGGTATTTTTGTTTTTTTAATTAGTTAATTGAAATTCTTAAGTCTTGACATAATATTTAAAAATAATTAGATTTTTATTTTCTCTCTCACTACCTTTTAATCTATCATCTTATATAAAAAAACTAAAAAAATGACAAATATTAATGAAATTAATTTAAATTTAAAATATGAAAATCTTACATAAAGGTCTAAGGCTGCTGAAACTTTTATTTCTTCGATCGTCTAAACCCAAATATCTAAAAAATAAAAAACTAGGACTTTTGTAGTTTAGACTCATTTTAATATAATAAAACCAAGAAATATTAAGGGTGAGGAAGAAAAAATGACACAATATAAATATTGTAAGAAAATTTTTACTTGTAAGAGTGTGTTTGAGACTTGACACCTTAAGAGGAATGCCGAAATATGTGCCAAAAAAATATGATGCATTAGATCTTAGGCAAACCCAACTTAGCAGTGTATTTTTTGAGGCTAGATCCAGTTTAGTTTCAAAGCTTATCCTCTTATATTACAGTGAGTTGGGTAGGAAAGGCATGACTAAACTTATCACCTTGATGAGTCTTCCGATCAGATTTTTGGAAGATCCAAGAGTAGTGAATATCATGCAGACATATTTCAAGCATGCTTATCGTAGGATTTCTAGGTCAAAATCTAAGAACGACATACTAAAATTTTATAAATTAAAAAATTAAAAAGTAATTAATGAATTTATGGCATATAGTGGAGTATTGTCCGTAACGTCTGATATCTGGACAAGTCACGATAAATCATCTTATGCATGTCTCACCAGCAACTATGTAGATTCTAACTGGATTATGAATAAAAAAATTATCGGATTCTCTGAGATTTTTCATCCTCATGATGGCCCAGTCATTTTTGAGTGTATGATGAAGATTTTTAAAAAATATAAAATTCAAAATAAAATTTTTAGTACCATATTCGATAACGCATATAATAATGGAATAATAACAATATGTTTGTTAGGAATATTAGAGATGCACCATTAAGAGATATTTTTCACGTTATATATATGTGTCACGTGATTAACTTGATTATACAAGTGGGTATGAAGATGTGTTCTCCCACTTTGGATAATATATGTAATATACTAAAATATATTCGTATGTCTCGCAGACAACATGAGTTCGATAGTCTTTGTTTGTCTGTGAATCTTAAGAAGAAATTTTATTTGGATATGAGATACCATTAAAATTATTATCTTAAGAAGAAGAGGAGAAGTTTGACTGAATTGAATGTTAGAGAGCTTTATGATATAAACTAAGCTAATGTTATCATGTTTTTTAATATCCTAATAATTTTTTATATAACAAAAATTATTATCCAAGCTAGATAAATTATCCAAAATTTTCTAGAGGAATACTTAAGGATAGTTTTTTTCAAATATAAAAACTCCTCAACAAAAAGTCTTAACACTTGCATCAACAAAATGATGAATAAATTTGATGGTTCATTCAACAAAAAATTCGGTAGTTTGCAAAATCACCCCACATTAAAGATTGACATCTTGAGGCACTTCATTTTCATATTCATCTAACCCCATTCATTGAGAGGTGTCAGTCGGGCTAGGTTGCTTGTCTTAGTTCATGACTTGGTCTAGCTCTTTTAGAGTTTGAGGCATGAACCATGCCAGTCCTGAGGGGATGACTCGCAACTCACTCAACCAGCAATATACTATCCTAGGCTAGGGGTGCTAGGCAATTGTTCATGGATTGTGATTTTATGGACGTGACCCATGATATGACTCATGACCTAATCAGTCTAACTCAACTATTTTATTAAAATGGTGATATATTCATCAATGATTGTTGCATGTTGCATATTTTTTCAAAATTGATGTATTGACTAAAAAAGTAATTTTTTTTATGTTTTTTTCTAAAATTCTCTTAAATTTATAGAAATATCATATATTCTAATTATTTCTATATGATCTCTCTTTTCATTTCATTTTTTATTAGTTTTAAGTGCTTATTTTTCATAATTCAGAAGCTTAAAGATATTTAGTAAGTAATAATACTACAAGTAGTTAACATCACAAATAATGATGTATTTATTTGTATATTTGTAATTTAATTGTTCTATTTCTTTTACATAAAATTCTTTTAATATTTTTTTTCTTCAAAAATTTAAAATGAATGTTAATCATTTAAATAATAATATTAATCATGAATTTGATATATATGATAAATTAAATATTTTTAATCATTTAAATGACTTTCATTTCTTGTAGTGTTACTCCATCTATATGTAAACAAATTAAATATTTTTAATCATTTAAATTATTTTCATTTTTCAGTATCACTCAATCTATAATTGTGTAAACAATACATGGCAAATAAATGTATTCTATAGATGATA
The DNA here is from genome assembly GCA_029783825.1 of Sapria himalayana. Lineage (NCBI taxonomy): Eukaryota > Viridiplantae > Streptophyta > Magnoliopsida > Malpighiales > Rafflesiaceae > Sapria > Sapria himalayana. The sequence continues at coordinate 1,124,054 of JAREIK010001468.1, read as the reverse complement.
TTATTTCAATATAATAAATTGAAAAATATTGGAGAGTTAACAAATTTAGCCTAGTATAAATATTATAAAAAACGTATAGTTGCAAAACTGGTAATAATATGAGTCGCATGAGAAAATATGATATATTACATTTTAATGTAATCTTAATTTAATATAATTTAAATTAAATATAATTCATCTTTAATGACTTCCTTAATAATGGATCTATGCTTGCAAGCCCACCTTGTGGCACCCATACTCATACCTTGTTACTTAGACACTTGTATGACCAGATAGACTTGTGCCTAGGCGAGCATGCTTGGGCCATCGAGTTTGCTCTTTTATCATTAATTTTTAGGATAACTTTTTATTTTGTTATCATAAAATTTTTAAAAATAAAAAATAAGTAATACTTGAAAATTTAAAAAATCATAGTAATTTTGTATTTGTGATTTTAGATATATAGATAATTCAAAAAATATATTTTTTTACATGTGTGATTGCTTATTATACTTATTCAAGTTGGATATTAAAAAATATTATATTTTTATCAAATATTTTATTTTTATGTTAAGTTTATTATATGATTATATCTCGTGTTTTCTTAGAAGATATGATATGTAAAATTAAATTTTTAGTAATATTTAAAGTAAATATTTTGGTGTTAAACATATATCACATATTTATTATTTAATTAATTTAATTTTAATAGTATAAACTAATTTAAAATTATTATTTTTCTTATTATAAATTATTTGATCTTTTCTAAAATTTAATTTATTTAATAAATTAACATGATTTTATATTTTATGTAAATTAGTAGGTTTAAAAATGAGTTCATTTTGATATATAATGTCATTGAAATTCAATTAACTTAATATTAAAATCTTGTATGCTGCATATAAATATTTTATTGGATTTTATAAATAATAAAATTAGTAAAATTATAATAACTTTAAATTATGTTAAGATATTTTTTTATAAAACAAAATTAGAAGTTTTTTTATGAATATGCTAATACTTAATATGTGTTATTTACTATACACTTCAATATTTTATATTATATAAAGATATATTTGTAACATGAGTAATTTATTTTAATAATATATAAAACATTTAATTCTTAATTAAATATTTATATAATTGGAAAAAAAATTTAAAATGTTCTGTGATTATTCTCTACTATATTGCATAGCCACGCTCTTATGAATTCAAGGATTAAAGTTAAATTAAAATTTTTTTTTATCTTTTATAGATATTTATATGAATTAATCATTCAGATCAAAGGGTAAAATATATAAATAATAAAATAACTTGTATAAAATATATAAAATAAGTATAATCTCTTTAATTATTGTGATTGTATCTGCATTTAGAAATAATTTATTTTTTATAATCAAACTAGGGAAAAGTGATTAATTGGTACGTCTAGTAAGTGTAATCATGTAAAGTATTTAGATACAAATTATTATTTATACTTATTTTTTAATAAATTATAAAATTTTAATATTATGAAGTGATTAAAATTTCTTAAATATTTATTTATTGTATTATCTAAAATGATATATAATCTACTAACCCAATCAATGACAACAAGTGTATCATGATATTTTTTTTCTATTTATTATGAATATAATTGTATCGTAAGGATAACTCTTGCATCAAAGATGCAAGAAACTTTAACATTTTGAAAGATTATAATATTAATATATGAGACTTCAAACTTTACAAGATGAATTTATTAAAAATTTTAAGAATGTGAATTTACAAACATAATATAATGTTCAAGATTTTATTAATGAATTAAGATTGAAGATGAAGCAAAGTTATTTTTAAATTTTTAGTTTATTTTTGTATTCTTATTTTTTATGTAATTAGTTGTCTCGTTATGTGGTTTTAACATAATTGTATGAGAGGTTTAGTGAGATAATACATGCGTTGACAGTCTATACAACATTAAGGAATTTTGATGATCATATTTGTTTGATTTTGTAATTATATTTGTTGGAAGAGCAACACAATATTTTGCAGATTCATATTCTTGGTGAGATGATACTCCCAATTTTCTCAAAGTTTTATATTAGAGAGTAATTTGGGTATTTATAACTATATTTAGAACTAGTAGAATTTGGATGATTAATCAGGTTACTATGATAATCTCATTATATAATGATAGTGATAGAGCTAGTAGAGGTGCTTTAAAAGAGAGAAAGCCAAAAGTGACTTATTTATTTTTTGTGGAAGATTGAGATACACAAAGGAGATGTGCTAAATATTACATCTTGAGTTATGAAGGATGTATACCCGTTGATCTTATTATGCTTACTCATGAAAGTTTTCCATATTTTTTTTCTTGAGCATTGCTAGCTCAAGCCGAGACTGCGATACACTCCTATTTTCATGATTTTTTCTCATAATCTCATTTTAAACTTTTAAGTCATAAGTTTTTGAGCAAATACTAATATCATAAGTGATTATATTTTTTTTATTTTTTTTTTTGTGAGTTCTATAATCTTTGATATTGGTGTGGTTAATAATAATATCTATATTGAGTTCTTTCTTATGGTACGTGTTTTTTTTTGTTTTGAGATTTCATTATAATTTATTTTGAGTTAATTGTTTTGCTAAGTAGCTGAGTTATGATATTTTTTATTCTTCTAATATTTTTGTAAAAAGTTAATGGAACATGTGGATGATTTTATTTATGATTGAGTGAGATGAAATATATTTTTTTTCTCTATTCACAAGAGTTCATATAGATGTTTGACTACCATTGAACTAATGATTATAAATTTTTGGTTTGAACATTCAAAATTAAATAAGCTGGAGATTACATAGCAAAGCATCAAGAGACTAACTTATATTGATTATGATATATGTTAGTTAGAAAAATATATTTGAATTTATTTTTCTAAATGACATAATCATGTTAAAATAAATCCATTTTATTTGATTTATTTATATATTTGATGATTTTATAGGATAATTACACATGATAATTTGAAATATTTTATTATCTTTTTTGATGATTATATTAGATATATATGACTGTTGATTTTGATTTTTAAAGAAAAAATTTTAATAGTATCTATATTTACAAAATATAATGAAAAAATTTTAATAGTATCTATATTTACAAAATATAATGAAAAAATTAAAATATAATTTGGTTGTGTAATTAAAATATCATGAAAAATAATAATATTATAAATTATATTTTTATTTAATTTGTTTATACTCTTGAGGAGAATGAGATGATTCATCAAAAATGATATGATGATATTCATTAACAAAATGAGATAATAGAAAGGAAGAATCGATATTTGGTCCAAGCGACTAATATACTTCTATTACAAAAAATTATTTCTAGGTAAGTTTGAGAATAAATAATATTAACTGCTAATTTGCTGATCAATCGAATGTTATCTTATCAACTTTTAGTTTATATTTTATATCAACTTTTGTATTAATGAGAGTTTTTTTTTTTAGTTTTAATTTAATAAATTTGAGTATATTTATTTTATTCATTATCTCTTTGTTTAGATAGAAGATTATTCATGTCATCAATTGTACTTTTGTTGGCAATTCTAATACTCAGAGTAAATGTGTTATTTATCAAAGATCATGAAGATTATTATTAGTTTGAATATGTTATTTTTTTTTGAGGACAAATTATTTCAAGGATTTGATCAGGCTTCATAATGAGATAATTATTTTTTTTTTAGTTGTTACTCCTTCAAGAGTAATAATCAATCTTATTCATGCACTTAATAATATTAGCATAATTAGTTTTAGAATGAATATTTAGACTCCTCTCCTTGGTAGTAGAGAAATTTTTTTTGGAGTTATGCTAGAAAGAAGAGCTTAGTGTGAGTGTACCACAAGACATGAGATGTGAACTTTCCTAGGAATAAGAGATAAAAGTTGAGAGATTTTATGATCCCAAAATAAAAATATGTATTTAGACAAATACGTACAAAATCTTCTCCAAATGAGTTTTCTATTGTGTCAGATGATCTAATTTAGAGTTGTGACTTGGACCTTTTGATTGTTTAATAGAAGGAACTAATATCGTGCCTTGTCTTTTATTTATTATCATAATTTTTTTCTTACTCTCATTTTACTATGATATATTCTAATTTTTTATTTTTTATTGATAGTTGCATGATCAATGATATTATCTATAAGATACTTAGTTATCAAGGATGACGATATATTATGTTGGATGAATTGAGTATTATCATTTTCAATCAAACTTGCAATTTTGTTTTAAAATTCTCATGTAAACTTATAGTGAGATGCAAGTGGATGTATGCTCTTATAATGAAAATTGAACCTAGGGAAAAACGCGATTGATTTATAACTAGGTTTGTAGCCAAATGATTAATTTTGATATAATGTAAATTATTGATATGTTTTTTTTTTACTTGATTAAAATAATTACTATTATATTATTACTTTTCACATTGTTTCTTAAATATGAATTATATATCAGCTGAATATGAGAAAAATGTATTTTATGATAATCACAAGGAAAATATTTTTATACAATGATCATTAGGTTTTACTATTTTTGGGGGCATATACATGATGATTATAATGTTATAATTTTTTTATGGTTAAAAATAAATTTCTAGGGTATAATTTAGTTAATTCTCTTTAATATTTATAATTTGCAGTCTTAAGAAATATTTGTTAGATTGTTTTTATTTCTATTTAATATATTTTAGAGAGATTATATGTGATTATAGTAATATATATTTAAGATATATTGATTACATAAGATGATTAGGTGGGTATATTTCAACGAAATCTATTTTTATACACCGAGTTCTAAATGAAATATTTAAGTTGTATTAGATATTTTTTAATTATTGAGATCGAATACTTAAAAGATGATTTTTCTTTCTCAGAATAAATATATTTTAGATATTTTATATGAATTAAGTATGACAAGATATGTACTATATGCATCAGTTCTTTAGCTAATTCTTCCAAATATAGAAGAATCATAGGGATAGTTAATTATCTAATAATCACTAGGTCAAATTTTATACATGATGTTAGTATAGTCAGTGTTTACTAGATTCTCACATATCATATTTAGATATAATTCTCATGATTCTCATGTATCCGAAGAGGGTTTTGGGAGGTGAGATTTTGTTTAGAGATTAGAGATGTCACTGAGTATATGTATACGCAGAATCTAGTTGAGCTCTTATGATTATAAAGAGAAGATTCAACATAGCTAGGTAGATGCATACTTAGATTCTAACCACGCATATTTTTCTTTCCTCATTTCTATTCTTCATATCTCTCTTGGTCGAATACTAATTTCCAAAATTCAACTTTAAAATAATGAAATAAATATTTAGAAATAAAAAGCTTAAGACAATTAATGATAAGATGAAAAAAGAATTATAATTTATATAGTTATAAAAAATTCTTTTGTGGCCATAGGCTAGGACAATGTTAATGCCCCATCATGTTGGACTACCTCATTATAAAGGATCATGAAGATCATACTGCTAAATTTGTTTTTTAATATTAATTATGTTCATCTACTATACTTTTTTTAACATAATAATTTTACATATTCACATAATATTTAATTGACAATGTGCAACTAAATATTTTATGTAAAAATGATAAATCTTATTTTTAATGTATTGTAGTATGAAGCAAGCCAGAGTATGCATGAAATTGTAATTATCAAAAATTTTATAATACTACTAGTATTATTTATTATATAAAAAATGATTTTATATATGAATTTTAAAAATATTATAGATTTACATTAATTGAAAAAATAAATTATAATATTAAGGCTAGAGTTTGAGTGATAATGCATATATTATATATAATTGAATATTGATGAAGAGATAAACATAATAATGCCATTGATTATATCTTTTTGATAGATTTTAATTTTAATGATAATAATATTTATTTCACAAGAAAATAATGGATGATGCAAATCTTCATGGAGGTATGTAAGATACTTTTGTATTAGACATTGATAAATTAATATGAAATGTTATCGTCCAAGCTTTTGAAGCATATAGCAACTTAGAAGTGTGAGTGATTATATATTTGTTCATTATTATTATTTTATTATGCTTCTTATAATTTATTTTTTTATATTTTATTATTATTCATCACAAGTATTTTATATATATTATTTTTATTATTCTTTTATACTCATATATTTTGTCATAATATATTTATGTTATGTCATGATGTATTCATCAGAAGAGAAAGTTCTATTATTTTTTTCATATTATTTCTAGTGTTTATGATATATTTTTTTAGTTGAGTTGTACATATTTTAGTGAGCTCATATATGATATATTTTGACAATAATTTGGTGTTACTATTAATAATATAGTGGCACTCGACTAATCTTTATTTTAGTGAATATTTAAAGTTTCTCAATCTTCTTTATTTCTCTATTTTTTTTTTTTTTTTGCTCAGCATGGTATTAGAAATCTGTTGGTGTCATTTTTACTGTGAACATCAACCCATTGGAATTACTAATAGCCATCAAAGTTACTATTCAATAGTGGCGGTTAATCACGAAGTTGACACCATTCAAATTGTACTATTGACATTTTCTCACTTACAAGTTACACTAATATCTAAACGAACAAGATGTTTTAAAAAACCTAAATGTTTTTTGCTAGATTTCTAGGGTTTAGTTAGAAGATTCTATTCTGCTAATAAAAGTTGGTATTGATGAGTTGCTCATGCTGGTATCAGATTTATCTAGACTTGTGTTGGGTTGGATCGGATTAGGCCAACTCAACAGAGCACAATAGTTTCATGTGCAGAGTGTTGTGTGGTACATGTAGTGTAGGGTAGATGAGTCCTTATAGTCAAGAAAGAAATTTGCTGGCAATGGGGATGTGCTTTTGTTGCTTTTGTTTTATCTTGACTTCACATTACTCGTTTGTCATTCAGGTGTTAATACTTATGCCAAGGTGATTGTATCTTTTTTATTTATTTTTTGGAGTCTATAAAATTTGATATTGTTGTGATCAATAATACTGTGTATGAATAATAGGGCATCATAATTACTTTCATGATGATTAAGTGAGACGCATCGCGCTTATTTTTTTGCATCATCTGAGGTCACTCTAAGTATTTAGCTATAATTGGTTCTCTGATTACATTCTTTTAGATTGGACATTCATCATTGTTAAACTGAAAATTTTGAAGGCACACACTAAGGGGATGATTTTTATTAATTGTGAGGCATATCATTTATAAAAATATATTAGTATTTTGCATCTAACACATATAGAGTGTGTTAGTAGATGCTTAGATAGATAGAAAGATAAACAGATTGAAAGATTGATATTTTGATAGATTGATGTATTTATAGATTGACACATTGATGGATAGACAAAAAGATAGATAGTCATATAAATAGATAGATAAACAGACAGTTAGACACATAGACAGTTAGATAGATAGACAAAATGGTAGATAGAAAGAGAAAAGATAGACATATAAATAGATAAATAGACAGATACACAGATAAAAAAATAAACAGATAGATATATAAACATATAGATAAATAGATAGACATATAGACAGATAGTAAGATAAATAGATTGATAGATTTACAGTTAGACAGAAAGACAGATATACTAATAGACCACATAGCCAAATAAATAAAGTGAAATCTTGACAGATAATTAGATAGATAGATAGACTGATAGATGGATAGACAAATAGATAAGTAGATAGGCAGATAAATAGAAAGACAAACAGATAAATAGATAGATATATTTTAGACATTGTAAGTTGATCATACTTTATGATTTAAGATATTTTATTAATGATTGTTTCGAATGTATATGACTATCTATTTTTTAAAGGAGGATATTTAGATGTATTTATTTTATATAATTTTATGAACTGATAAAAATAAAGTTTGCTTATAGTTTTGAAATATTGAGAAGTGATAATATGTTATAATATATACTTTATCAAATTTATTATTTCTTTGAAGAATATGAAATAATTCACCAGATATAATATTTTAGCACCAAGTGCAAATAATGAAATAACTAAAAAGAATAATTGATATTTGGTTGTAATATATAAGACATCTTAAATACATAAAAGTATTCTGAGATATTTTTGAAGATAAATAACATTGACTATCTAATTCATATAATGCTGTTTTTTGTATTTTTAGATCGTATCTTATATTCGTTTTTATATCTAAGAGAGGTATTTTTAGATGTACTTATTTTGTTGTGGATCTCTTTATGAATAGAGAGAATATTACTATTCCTACTTCATGTATGACTTCCATCGGTACTCCAGAAGGATCAATACTAGTGCATATCAGCATGTGTGTTGTTTTTTGAAGGTATATTTTTTTAGGATTTGATTGAAGACAATATGCTTTTAGACACCATCATGATTAGGTTGTTCTTTTATCTAGTTATTACTCATCTCAAAATGCTAATTGATTCCACTGATGCACATGATACTATCATCACAACTAGCCCTGAAGAGGGTAGTGGGACATCCATGGTGATGTGAGCTAGGAGATGCATAGTGTGAGACATGGAGTTTGAGTCTTCCTCACTGAGGTATACAAAGGTTGAAAGATATGATGATCTCAACTTAAATGTATGTACTAGATATATATGTCTGTAATATTTTTCATGTGCATTAACTATCATGTCATCTGATCTAATTTATAGTCTTAACTTGGATCTTTTAGTCATTTTATAGATATAATTAAAGATGTGTTTTCATTGTACTTGTTGTCACAAATATTTTTTTATGTTTATTTTAGTATTATATATTATAGTTTTTTGTTATTTTTTAATAATTATAAGATCTATGATATTTGTTTTGAGATATTTGGTCAATTAAGATGGTAAAACGTTTTATTAGATGAATTAAGTACAATCACTTTCAATCATATATATGATCTTATTCCAAAATTGTCAAGTAAGCTTATAGTGAGATATGAAATGAGTGTATGTGATGATGATCAAACTTGAAGAAAAGGTTGATCGTCTCAAGATCCAATTGGTAGCCAGGAGATTTATAAATATTTATGGTGTGAATTATTGATATATTTTATTATAGTCAACATGATAATTATTTATTATTATTTTGGCCCCTATGTTCCTGCTTATCATAGGTGAATCGTGTATCAACTAAACATGAGAAATTCATTAATTCACAGCGATATTGAGGATGATGTATTATGCATCAATCACTATACAGGTATTGTTATATAAAAAATAATTGTAGTTATGAATTTTTAAATTTTCATAGAATCATAATAAATGATAAAATGAATTACAACATTAATTCTTGAATGATATGTGTATATTAAATATAATTGAATAGTGATGAGGGGATGTAATTATCATAATATTAGTGATTTTATTTTTTGATAGACATTAATGATAGTAATGATTATCTAACAAGAAAATTTGAATGCTCTACTCAGCAACTAACTTCTTATGAATTCTTTTTTATGCTCGTTTAGTATTGTAGATAAGTATATTCGAATTTTTTTACTTATGATGATAGTTGTATAATCTCAGCTATGATAGATGAACATGAAGTGTTTACTCTTAACAAAATTTGAGATTTTATTTTTAGATTTTTCAAGAAACATGAAGTGTGTTGCATGTAAGTTTATATTGTGAAAACTAGACTCGATGTGAAGATAGATCGACTTATGGCTAAATTGTAGTAAATAAATTTAATTTAGAGGTGTCAAAAGGGTCATGCTGTGTTGACATGACCATGACCTATTTTTTTGTGACCCAGTTGGATCATCATGTCGTACTATGCATGATAGGAAATGAATCTTGTGCCATGCTAGCATGATAGGACATTCACATGATAAGGTTCGATATGGCTCATTTGGCTAGCATTCAAGTAGATTCGTTTCCGGTCATGATGATTATGGGCATGTCAGCTAGCAGCTTGAATTGAATGTGTACAATTAAAATCTTTTAAAATTTTAATATTATATTTATTTAAAAATTAAAATATTATATTTACATATCAAAATAATATAATTAAAAAATGTGTATTATATATTTATATTGTATTATAAAATTAAATAAATTAAAATCAAATCAATAACTAAAAAAATTGTTTGACATTCGGATCAACTCATATATAAAAATTTTTTATGAAAAAAATAAACAATAAACATAATATGATATATATGAAAAAAAAATAAATCAAAATTACATGAGTTATTAGTTCGTGTTTATAGTATAGTAGTGTGAATATAGATAATAATCATGTATGCATCTGAATGTATCGTTAATGATAAATTCATATTAATTATATCAACTTAAGATATTTAAATTTTATTTTTATCATGTGATAACATAGATTAGTAAGATAATTAATATTTAAGTACCTCGATAGTTAATTTTTATTCAATGAATCTTTATGTCATTTGTCCATAACTAATTGAATTAAAAATTAATCATCTTCGAATATGATATTGACTTCATACATCGGAGGCTCGCTAAAAAATTTTACATTTTTTGTAATATTAAAATATGTTATTTAAGTTATTCATAAATTCTAGCATCTTGTTGTTATAGTTAGCTTATGCAATCGAATATGTATTTGTTATTAATTTTTATCTCTTCTATTTTAATCCCATAGTTTTAAAAAGCGTAATGTGCACCAAGGCGCAAGGCACACCTAAGGCGTGAGCTTTTGTGGAGTGAAATGTAACTTTCGATGCATATAAATTTTTATTAAATATGATTCTATTGATTAAAAAAAATATTACTAATATTTAAATAAATTTTGATGAAAAAAAATAAATGAAATTATATAAATTTTAATATATAATTATAAATTTTGAGAATAAATGTATTTTTAAAAAAAATTATAGTATATAAGGCGCGCCTCTTCGGTAAGACACATGCCTTGGAAGGCGAGGTACTATAGCTAGGGAGTGGTTGTGCCTTGAGCCTAGGCATGCCTTAAGCACGCCTTTCACAACTATGTTTAATCCTAAGATCAATATAGGCATTCAAATAATATAAATTTAGAATAAAAGATTAATATTTTAAATATTTCATTGCTATCTTAATTGCTATGATACAAAAATATGTGTTTTATATATTTACTAAAGAAATTATTAATATTGTATATACATCTAAGAGTAATACTATGACATAAAATATGTTTGTAATATCATAAAAAATTAAAAGAAATTTTAAAAATAAAATTTTAATGTCCCAGTCTAATATTTTGATTCATTAATTATTACATGTTGCCTTACATAGTATGTAAAATTTTACAAGTTAATTATGTGTCTTAATATATTTTAATATGTCTTTTATATGTTCTAATAAAAAAAATTATCTTTTAAATGAACTTGTACTATTAAGTTTTTTATGTAATATATATATATATATATAACATGAAAATTTTTATCTAAGGGATCATCTCTAATGGTTGGTAACATATTTATAGTGATTAAGAGATACCATTATTTGATATATTATTAAATATTATGTTAAATATTTTATTTTTAATTTTATATTCCCTAAAAATCATTAATATCTACTCATATATGGCAAAATTATCATAAATATGGAGGATTTCATGATATTTTAATATTTTTTTATTTAGTTTTCAATTAGAATTTATAAAGTGGATGTTACACATATAAATGCATTGTTATCATGATTACCATATATCACAAAATAATTGATTAACAAAATATCCATAATTTCTAGAAAATTAAGCACCATTTAATATTATGTGGAAATTTTCATAACTAAACAACTATCAGAGTTACATAAAAAAAAATAAAAATTCATTGTAGATGTAATCTACACTCCTTATTGGTTGGTAATCTCACCATGAAGTTTTGGCTGCTATCGAATCCTGATAATCAGTGATGATGATAAATTTTCATAATAAAAAAATTACCCAAGTCAAAAGATGCTCAAGCAAGCTTTAAAGAAGCGATATGTTTCTCGGAAAATGAGATCAGATCCTAGCCCTAGCAGTAAGTATAAACTTGATCAGAATATTATCATTTGTTGGCTTGAATAAGTCTTTGAAAAAGTTAATCACAATTTATTCTTAATTGTCTTGAATTTCTAAGGCATTTGCCACTTATTGGCAAGATCACCAATCGAAAGATCAAACAATATTTCACTAGTATAAGCCATAAGGCCTGACATAAAGAAAATGGGATTTACAAGTTATTGATAGATATCCAATAATTCTTAAATCTTGAATGAGGTATCATAATGTTTTTTCAATGTATTTTTCAATAATAAAATATTTTCAAAGTTGATTATCAGGTATCCTTCTACAGTGACTACATCATTGTGATTACTTTAATTTGTGTTCTAAGGTCATTAATTATTAAATATTTTTATATTTTATAAATTTTTATTATATTATTCCTACTAATTGACATGGAGATTTTACGATGAACAAACTGAATGAATGTATACACAAGATGAAATAATCTAAAAATGTTGGAATTTTCAATTACCTCGCTGATGCTGAATGTTAGGATTTCGAGTATCTCAACAATATGCTTTGATACTTTGTTGATGTGGATATCAAGAGGTTAAATTGTACTACTAAACAATAGTCTCCCATACACAAGGGGATTTTAAGGGTTTTCGGTGAGATCTTCCTTTGATACTAAACTAGAAATCAGTGTTGTGATTCCTCGACATTAGTTTAGTGTTTTGAGATGAGGGAGATAGAGTTCTCATGGAAAATGCACACTACACACACAATAGATGTTGAGTAATCATGCTCCCACAGTTATGATTTTAAGATATAGAAGACAACAAAATAACAACACAACAGAATAATATATATATCCAATCCACAATCCAACACAGCGAAATCAAAAAAATGAGAAAACAGAAAATCAAAAATAACAGTGTTTGCTAATCGCTCAGTATGACTAGCTACATCCACCAGAAAACACTTATGTGTTACAAATTAAACTAAAATTATCTTATAATATGTGCAGCGCAGAGACAATCACGATAAATCAAGCCGAGAGAGAGAGAGAGAGAAGACGATGAACAGTTTTGGATCCGAAAAAAATAGCAACCTAAAAATAAAAAATACAAAACATTTATAATAAAAACTCTCGGTTCAATTAATCGGAGCGGGATTTCCGTTATTGTGCTACTGTTGTATCCATAATCTCTTATTATTTCTTTTCCTACACTTAAATGAAAATATTAAAATAGAAATATTTGGTTTTACCAACAAATTATCAAAACAAGTTTTATATATAGCAAGAGAGATAAATAAAATATACATAAAAATAATAAACATACCTAATAAAATAAAATAAAATAATGGTTCTAATTAGTTATTTTGAATTTTTCACTTATTTTTTATATTCATTTACAAAGCTTAAATAATAAACATAAAAATTCTTTAAAATTTAATACCTAAGTTGTGATCATAATTATTTGAGACACAAAGTGCACATTTGTGCAAAAGTTGTGTCTTGAGGTGCAAGTTCCAATTAAGGTGTATATTTTATTGTGAGCTATATTATACCTTATATATATATATATATTAGGTATAATATAGCTCACAACAAAATATATACCTTAAAGTGAGTTCATATTATAATTCAACGATAATAATTTTTAATTATAATTATATATAAAGTGAGTTCATATTATAATTATTTTTCTATTCTTAGGTTAGGTGCAAGGTTTGATGCCAACTTATAATTGGGAGAAACACAGTTTCAGATTTTATAAATAAAAATAAGTTCTTTTTATTTATGTTTATATCATTTTTATATTATTTGTTATTTATTATTTTTTTTATAGTTTTGTATTTAGAGAATTTTGAATAAGAGAGAATTGTATTTTATTTATGTTATGATTATACTATAAAAAAATAACTCGAAAAAAGAATTAATTGTATGTACCTTCAACCTATGTGCCCATCAAGTCTGCAACCGTCAGTCAGAATAATTGTCCATAAATATTAACTTATTTATGAACACAATTTATTATTTATACAATTATAATTTAATAATATTAATAAAAAATATTTTAAACTGAGACTCATTTTATGGTATTTTGAGAGAAAGAAAGAGAAATAGAAACCCTTATAGTTTTGCTATAATAAATTATAAATTTGAACATTTTATCAAATATAAAAGATTTTTTAGATAAAAATTAATTTTTTATTTTTTTTTATATTTTTTAGATCAGAAATTAAACATCCATTGGATTTTTCATCCATAGTTGTTGGAAGAAATCTAATGACATACAAATTAGTTAAAAAATATATATTTTTTCATTGTATTTCTAACAAGATGTCTATAACTCGATGTCGTGCTATGTACAAAAGTAGCTATTGTTCAACAACGGCTGCAAATCCTAAATGGGGCATGTGCATTCACATGCCCCATTTAGGAAAAAAAAACATTTTTAAAAAGGTGCGTGGATGCATGCATTTTTTTATTAGGCACCAATACAGAAGGCGCATGAGGCAGGTCCATACACAACTTTGGATCATGCCATGCTAGGCATGGTAATTTCATGCAGCGTCACTGGTTGGGGTCAGACTACTTGACTTAGTTGACACCTCTAAGTAACCAATTATTCAAATATTACTCTTACTCATATATATGTATATATAATTTTAAAATTCGTATGAGATTAGATATGTTAGGTTTTGTCGGATCACATACAAATACTTAGTGTATTTGTTATGAGTACCTATTGTTAAATTCAATCACTTGTTCTAATTGTTACTCAATTATTTACAGAACAAATTTTCAATTTGATCGTTAGGTTGATTTGATATTTTTTATCTTCTTAAAATTATTTAATTTTGTTAAAAAATTGTATCCAAAAATGCACAGTGAAAAAAAAAATAATTTTTAGGATTATTAAATTTTATCAAACTATGTAGATAAATATATTTCAAATTGTTTGAAATATATATATTTATGCTTCTTTGTTTATGCTGGAAAATATAAAAATAAATAACCCAAATAACATATAATCACAATAAATATTCTGCCTCCAAAATTAGCATAATATTTATATACACACAAAGTTCTAATGTCCAAATTTTTACAGATCATACGAAATGTAAAAATATTTATAAATACCTATCAGATTGTATTTTCAATTTTAGACCTAATATTTTAGAAGAAATTCTAGCACTACTATCATAGCACGAGCACAACACGAGCATAACACGATCCTAATTTAATATATATTACAATAATAAAAAAGTAAGAGTAAACTATTTTTCTTAAATATTACTAAAACTTAAAATATAATATTTAATATATATTCCAAAACAATACCGCTTAAGCTTAGAGTACTGTGTAAAAGGAAATCGGGAACAATTCTCATTTTTCTAAATACAAGCACACACGAAACCAATTCACGCGCACTCACTCTTCACAAAAAATGCACACAATATTCACCGTTCACGCACATAAGCACACACAGGAACAATTCACATACACTCTCTCTTCACAAAAACACACTTCACGCACACAAGCACACATAGGAACAATTCACGCGCACTAACTCTTCAATTAAAAACGCACGCACTATTCACTTTGTTTTTTTTTGGTTTGAGTACATTTTGTCCGCCTAATTCCTTTACGCACACCACGTCTTATGTAAACCTAAAAATTGACTATGGTTTTTGATTGATACAGATGCCTTTTTAATGAGATCACCAACTCTCATTTAAAAAATAAAATAAATCAAAAACAAAAATAAAAAACAAATGAAAATACATAATATTTCGGTCTGCCCAGGATCGAGTGGAACCTAAGAGCAACTCCAATGGTGGTTGATAAAATTGAGGTCTCAAATATTATTTTGCAATCTTGAATAGTATTTCGGCACTCTTCAATAGTATTTTTGTTTTAATGATATGTGCCAAAATTGGATACCATTTTAATAATTTAATATTTTTTTAAAAAAAAAATATAATTAAACTTTGATGGTATTGAGAGCTGTTGTGATGAACATTATTCAATCATTATTTTTGTATTTTTTCATTTCTCACTCTAAAGTTGCCAAATATGATACCCAAAGATCTTGAATGATATTTTGTCACCTCTGATGGCACCTCCATTGGAGCATATTTTTTTGTTGTTTGGATGCTATTTTAGTGGTTATGGAGATGACACCTCTTTTAGCAACTCCCATTGGAGTTGCTCTAGCAGATTCTTGTTAAAAAGTTAATAAAAGATCATGTGGTGAAGTGGAACTAAAAAATAATAATTTTTTTTTAGTTCGTGTACGCACTTCACTGATGTTTCTTGAGTGAGCAAGAACTGAGAATAATATTTTTATTTTTTTCACAAAATAATTATGAGACGTGCTTTTTTCTTTCAGAATTGAAGAGGTCCCTGTATTGTCTCTTCTCCCAATACGGGAGGATTTTGGATGTCGTCGCCTTGAAGACGCCCAAACTTCGAGGCCAAGCATGGGTTGTCTTCAACGAGGTGATGGCTGCGAGCAATGCAGTGCGGCAAATGCAGAATTTTCCATTTTATGACAAGCCTATGGTCTCTCTCTCTCTCTCTCTTACCCTCTCTCTCTCTCTCTCTTACCCCCCTCTCTCTCTCTCTAAACAAGCACCGCACCATGCATGCTCTTCGATACGATATAGTATTTTCAAGCCTTGTGTTTTTGTCACATGTAGCGAATACAATATGCGAGAACAAAGTCTGATTGTGTTGCACAAGCAGAAGGAATCTATGATCCAAGCGCAAAGAAGAAAAAGAAGCAAGAAGAAAAAGGTCCCTTCCCCTAAAAACTTATCTTATAGATTTTTTTAAGATCGAGACACTTGGCATCATCCTGATCGTTGATGTACGAGACTCTTCCTATGTAAGGAGAGTCTATCCTCAATTTTATTTGTGGTTTTGCTATAGTTTTTTTTTTTTTTTTTAATCTCGAGAGTGTGATTATATCATGTGTGACAATAGCAGACTGACTTAGACATGCAAAGAGTATAATTCTTAACCTAAAAATACACATAACTATACTAAAATTTAATGTTTCTTAACATCCTCGAGCTAGATTGAGCACCTAGGCTACTCTCATGAGGAATTGGGTATCCTTCCGAGCCTACTCTCGGCCTCGGTTAAGTTCGGGCTTGATTGAAGGTGAGACTCGAACCCGGGATATCATCATGTCCTAGTTTCACAAGGAGTGTCCGTCATCATCTGTATTCATTCAAAAGCTTCATAATTATTCATTATTTTATTCTTTCTTTCTCTCTTTCTCTCTCTATCTTCTAACTTATGAGTATGGTTCTTTTTTGTGTGGCAAAAGTCCATTGACCTGGACATGCAAAAAATAGAATTATTAACCTAAAGCTACACATAACTATGCTAAAGCTACAAATAACTAGGAAATCATAATGTCTTAGTATCATAGTTGTTAAATTGAGAATCAGAATGCTTGATTAGTAGATCAAGAATCGATAATCGAATATTGAATTGAATTTTTTGTGATTTTTTTTCACGTTAATTAATTCTTACTGCTGTCATTTTTTTTTTGATATTTTAGTTTTTATTTTTGTGATTTTTTTGGTATTTTGTTGCTTTATTACGTTAAATTATTAATACTAAAGGTTGGAATTATTTTTTTTTCACATTAAGTAATTATTATAGTTGATTTTTTTTTTGTATTTTAATTTTTTTTTTATGATTTTTTAAGAATCTTGGTCCCTTGAGAATTTAGTCTTCGATTCATGCATATTTTTGATTCTTTTAAAGAGTCAGATCGTTTAATTTCTGAATCATGGATCGAATTGTGAATCGATCTACGATTCAGAGAGCATCATCATCAGAGAGGTCCCTTGAGAATCCTGGCCCCTTGAGAATCTTGGTCTCTTGAGAATCCTGGTCCCTTGAGAATCTTGGTCCCTTGAGAATCGTGAATTATTTATCTTTATGTTTTTTTGAGAATCTTGGTACCTTGAGAATTCAGTCTTCGATTCGTGCATGTTTTTGATTCTTTTAAAGAGTCAGATTATTTACTCTATTGAATCGTGGATCGAATTGTAAATCGTGTGATACTGATTGGCAGCTGAGAGGAGAAAGCGAGGCGCAGAAGATGGCCTGGGCGCACTCACAGGGCCTGCAACAGGCGCTAATGGTGGCGGCCTGGTAAGTGAACAGAGATCAGATTGCTGGCAGAGTAATAACTCTCGCAGCAGGTCTCCTTCCTTCCTTCCATTCAACAAGTTCATAGCGGCAGCCATGAAAGTGGTACTTGCAGGTTTCTGCGCGGAAAGCAACGCAGGGAGCATCATCAGAGACAGCAGCCCCGAACAACATATTGTTCGTGCAGAACTTGCCCGAGGAAACAACAGGATTGATGCTGCAGGTGCTGTTCCAAGGGTACCGTGGGTACAGAGAGGTCAGGATGGTGGAGGCCAAGCCGGGCATTGCTTTTGTTGAATTCGAAGACGACCACCACTCCTCCATGGCCATGCAGGCCCTCCAAGGCTTTAAAATTACTCCCCACAACCCCATGCTCATTACTTTTGCAAAGAAGTAGCCACTAGTAGCTACCCCCCTCCTCCCCTCCCCCCTGCTGCTCGTGTCTCAGTTTTGGTCATCTCCGTGGCCGTGCCTCTTGGCGTGGTTAGGCCGATGGCAGGGCCTGCCCATTTATTTTTTTTTCAATAAAATGCCCCGACTTTTCCTTCTTTTAGGGCAGCATGAAATCAAGCTGCCGATGTTTCTTTTCCCCCCCACGCGCCTTTTTCATAATTAATGAAAGCTGCTGTTTTTGTTGCTTGATTGTGATTGATGCCCACACCACTCGCTGGATTATTATTATTATTTTTTTTTTTTTGATTTTGATTATATGTGCGTGATTATATATATATATATATATATATATATATATATATATATTATTGTAAATTTAAAATTAAATGTGTCCGTGGAAACGAGCCCTTGGGAAGGGTTGAGCCTAGGGTTGAACCCAGGCTAGCCCAGGAGAGCCAGGGAGGCAATCGGCAGATCCGACTCAGCCTGGCTAATATAATATGGCTCGACCCTCACCACCACTGCAGGCCAATGGGCTGTGCTGGGTATTTTGTGAAACGAGTAAAAAAATATATGAAATTGAAATGTAGAGAGAATATTATCTAGGGGTAGTTTTGGAAATAAAATTATGTTTTAAATTCTTTATTTTTAGGGTATTTTTTAGGAAAATATTTATAAAAAAAGGATATCGAAAATTGATATAGTATTCAATCTTAGAATTTAAAATTTAGAGGTGCGTTTTTTAATTATGATTTCAATTGTTGTCGTGATAAAAGTGAAAAACATGTTACTTTTGCGCATTTATTTTGAGGTGGATAGGGGGGACGCATGGTTCGAGATATTTTAAAAAGAAAAAATTAAAACTTTTTTTTTTTTATTTAATTTATTCCGCAAAATAGCTAGCAAAAAATCAACCAGCAAAGTCTGATGTGAACTCACCTTGTTGGATAAGAAAGATCCAGGGGCCATGGAGAGCGCTTTGATTTTTGAAGAGGAGGAGGCCCCGCCCCCCTCTCCCCTTGCCCTTCATCATCCTCTTGTCATCCGCCGCCACTTAGTCAAAATCGCAACCTTTTTTAACTTTTTATATAACTCTACTGCGCTCGCCCACTTGTTTGGATGGCCCTGGCTGTATGGCGATCACTGATTGTTTGTACTGCTCATAAGTCAAACCTATCAGCTTCTGAGAAACACCTCCCCAGGCCCAGAGACGTCGTCCTCCATACTTATTCCAATAAGCTACCTCCTCCTTCTTCCTAGACCACGACAACTTATTGCTGCCCTCAGACTCTTTTCTTCTTCTTCTTCGTCTTCTTCCTCTAGCCGATTCTTGATCGATGAGCTTGAGCGCTACTCTGTTTTCTGACGAACAAATCAATGCGAATTCCAGTCGCGCTGTGAGTCAGTCGGGGCTAGCTGATCGGATTTCGCAACGGGCTGGGAGTGGCGTGCCAAAGTTCAAGTCGACGCCACCGCCTTATCCCATCTCGCCTCCTGATCTTTGTTCCTCTTCTTACTTTGCTATTCCTCCTGGGTTAAGCCCTTCCGTGCTCCTGGACTCCCCGGTCTTACTAGACGCTTGTTCAAATGTCAGTTTTTTTTCTCTCCGTTGGTTAGTTTGTTGATCAGAGTATTTTTTATGTTTCGGTTCTTGTTTTTGATGATGCGAAATTGTAGGAATTCTTTTTTATTTTTTTTTTGTTATTGTTGTCGTCGTCGTTGTGGCGTGATTGCATGATTTTGATGAAGCGGAATTGCAGAGACGAAGCTTGTTTGATTTTTTGCTGACAGTTGTAATCTTTGTTCGGGGTTCTTGATCGGCAGATGAATTGAGCATCAGCTTTCTTTATTTTGATTTGTTTCAACTCGAGCGAAATTGAACGCACGTGGCTTTGTTTCTACTCTTTCAGGCTTTCCCGTCTCCGACCACTGGTTCGTTTCCGTCCCAAGCGTTTGAATCGAAGATCCATTCCGAGTTTAAACAGCCGGGCGTGAAACAAGAACATGAAATCTTGTCTGGTTTCTCTTTCCAGCTTCCTGCCAATCTTCCCCGAGCTCTGCCCACAAATTTTCTTCCTTCCAACTCAACAATTCATCAGGTATGTATTGAACCCTTATCGAATTGTTGCCGCATCTGTTCCGGTGGCGTTGACGGTTTTCGGTTTGTTTGGCAGCAAGTTTGGAACTCTACTTCCGTTCCTGCGAAGCAGCAGTATGATTTCGCATCTGTTGATGGACTCGATTACAGTTCATTAATGGCTTTCTCCCGCGAGGTTTCTTCTTCCATGCAAACAGATCCTGTGAAAGAATTTGCTTTTGCGTCTGCTTATGGTAATTTCCAACAGCAACAATACCCACCAAGCAGGGAGAAGAGGCGGTCAGAGGACGGATACAATTGGAGAAAATATGGTCAAAAACAAGTGAAAGGCAGCGAGAACCCGAGAAGCTATTACAAGTGCACATTTCCCAATTGCTCTACGAAGAAGAAGGTGGAGAGGTCTTCCGACGGACAGATAACTGAAATTGTTTATAGAGGGAGCCACAACCATCCCAAGCCTCCTTCTACTAGGAGGTCATCATCTTCATCATCCTCTTCTTCTCTCCCAACCTCCACCCAGAGTGTTCGATTAGCCATAAATGAGATCGGTGATCAGTCGTTCCTCGCTCTTCCTGCCGTCGGACAAACTGACTCTGCTGCAACCACGGAGAATTCCTCGCCATCTTTGTGCAGCGATGATTTTGATTCTCAGAGGAGCAAGTCATGCGGTGATGATTTTGAGGAAGACGACCTCGGCGAATCCAAGAGATGGTAGGGGTAACTTTCTTCTGTTCGATAATTTTGCATATTTCCATCATTTGGTATTAATCCATTGCTGCGTATCACAGTAAGAGAGAGAGAGAAAACGAAGGCATCTCTGCGCCTGCAAGCAGAACTATCAGAGAGCCTAGATTCGTCGTGCAAACCACAAGTGAAATCGACATCTTGGATGATGGCTATAGATGGAGGAAATATGGACAGAAAGTGGTCAAGGGAAACCCAAATCCAAGGTATCATCACCACCACCACCATCACCATCATCATCATCTCGTGTTTTCTTTCATTGCCGACTGAGTGATTTTCATTCATCGCAGGAGCTATTACAAATGTACCCATCTGGGCTGCCCTGTGAGAAAGCACGTCGAGAGGGCATCGCATGATAACCGAACAGTAATCACAACCTACGAGGGAAAGCACATCCATGAGGTTCCTGTTCGTGGGAACGCGAGCAGCAGCAACCACAACCACGCCGATGGCGCCTTTGCAAAAACTCGTCCATTAGAAAGCAAGACAGGCGCAGCCATGGATGTGTTCGTGAATGCTGCAAATCTTGGGCTCTCTGGAATCGGAATTCCCTCTGGCTCTGGGTTTTCCATCACTCGGCCAGCAGAGATTTTCTCTACGGCCAAAGAAGAGCTGAGAGATGATTTGTTCATGGAGTCTTTGCTGTGCTGATGTTTGCAATTCATTTTTTTCCTTCCCACTGTTGTATATCCGATATAGTGTAGGACTGGCTTGTCTAAAAAACAATCTGCATTACACATAGAAAGCAGTGGCATGCGGCATTAGCAGCAAATCTTCTCTGGCTGCAGTTCTTGTTAGAACAAAAAAAAAAAAAAAACTTTTATGTAAACTTATATCAAATAGCGGTGGTGGCTGGATTTCGCTTGTGATTTAATAATAACTATTTATTCGTTTGTTTATTTGATAAATTCTCATTTGTTGCTTGTCTTTATTTTTTATGTATTAGTTTTATGGTGGTTTTCTGTCCGATTGATACATGCTATTTGGAGTTGTGAACAAGTTTTCTGCTTAATATGAGATTTAGGATCTCTCTCTATCACCCTCTCTCTCTCTCTCTCTCTCTCTATCACCCTCTCTCTCTCTCTATATCACCCTCTCTCTCTCTCTCTCTATCACCCTCTCTCTCTATCACCCTCTCTCTCTCTATCACCCTCTCTCTCACTCACCCTCTCTCTCTCTCTCACCCTCTCTCTCTATCACCCTCTCTCTCTCCATCACCCTCTCTCTCTCTCCATCACCCTCTCTCTCTCTATCACACCCCCTCTCTCTCTCTCTTTCACCCTCTCTCTTTCTATCACCCTCTCTCTCTCTCACACCCTCTCTATCTCTCTCTCATGATGATTGTTTTAAGATAAAATACAACAAAATTATCTAAAATAATTATTCAAAATATATTAAAATATTATAAATATCTATTTTAGCTAATTATTTTTTCAAAATCACTCTAATAATACTATCTATTTTAGCTATCTATTTCTACTAACTTTAACTCAGTAACTCTAAGAGTCTCAATAAATCTTTTCCTTTGCTATTTTAAATAGTTTCTTCTTAAAAATTAACTCCAAAAGACTAACTATTTAGCTAGTTAGTTTTTATAATCCTCATTTGTCTATCTATTTTCCATAGTCAATAAGGGATATAAAAAATAGATAGTCAAATAGCTAGTCTCTTAGAGTGAATTTTTAAGAAAAAATAATTTAAAATAGCTAAGGGAATGGTTTTATTGATCCTCTTGAAGATGCTCTAAGCTCTATATCTCTGTCTTTCTCTCTCTCATTATGATTGTTATAAGCTCTATGCATCTCTCTCTCTCTCACTATATATATATATATATATATATATATATCTCTCTCTCTCTCTCTCTCTTCCTTATCTTACTCTCTCTTTCTCTCTACCTCCCTCTCCCCCTCCGCCCGCACTCCACCCCCCCTTATGAATGTTTTAAGCTCTATCCTCTTCATGTCACCCTTCCTCCCTCCCTCCTCTCTCTCTCTCTCTCCCCCTCCCTCCTTCTCTCTCTCTCTATCTTCTCCCTCCCTTTCCTCTCGTCATCTCTCTTTATGAAAGTTGTAAGCTTTGTACCTCTCATGCCCTCTCTCTCTCCCCGCTACCTCCCTCTCTCTCTCTCTCTCTCTATCTATCTTCTCCCTCCCTTTCCTCTCGCCATCTCTCTTTATGAAAGTTGTAAGCTTTGTACCTCTTACGCCCTCTCTCTCTCCCTCTCTCTCTCTCTCTCTCGCCCTTCCTTTCCTTTCACTCCACCTCTCTGTATTCCTTATGAATGTTGTAATCTTTGTATCCTTTTTCCATATCTCCCTCCCTCTCTCCCTTTTCTCTCGCTCTCTCTCCTGTTTAGAATGATGCAAACTCTAGAAATGTGCATCTCTCCTTTATAATGCTAAACATTTCTCTAAATTAATAGAGAAAGGTGCAATATTTTCTCTCCTATTAAATGCTAAATCTTTCTTTATAGTATCTCCAACAAGGCTATCTAAAATAACTATTCAAAATATATTAAAATATTATATTATCTATTTTAGTTAACCACTTTTTCAAAATTATTCCAACAATGCTATCTATTTTAGCTATCTATTTCTATTAACTTTGACTAAGAGCATCTCCAAAAGGCTCAATAAGCATCTCTCCTTAGTTATTTTAGCTAGTTTTTATTAAAAATTCACTCAAAAATACTAGTTATCTTCTATAGCTCTCATTTGGCTATGGAAAATAAATAGCCAAATGAGAGCTATGGGAAATAGCTAATCTTTTGAAGTGAATTTCTAAGATAAAATTATCTAAGATAGCTAAGTGAAGGAGTTTATCGAGCCTCTTGGAGATGCTCTAATTAGAAGTATTAGAGAAGGAACAACATTTTCTCTCCCTCTTTCTGTCTCACCACCATCTCTCTTTCTTCCTCTCTTATTTTTTGTGTTTATGTGAATTATATTCATTTTGTTTGATCTGTATGAGTTGGCTATATCAAGTTTATTTGGTTTGTATTCTTTTTTGGATTGTTTTAATTTTAAATAGCAATATATAATTGTTATTTTCCTCCATGTTTTATTTTATAGTTATTGCTATTTTGTTTTTTTTTTGTTTGTTTTTTTTTTGTTGATTAGGAGGATAATGGACCAAAAATGATGCATTTCTCCCATCAATTCATTGATGAAAATAAAAAATATGAAAAAAGGAGTGGGTGCATTTTTTACATTTCCCATGGGTCGCTTGCTCTTCCTCTCTCTCGTGGCTCAAACAAATAAAAAAGGTGCACATAACCATAACTCTCTCTCTCTCTCTCTCTCTGGCTCTCACTAACTCTCTCTCTCTCTGGCTCTCACTAACTCTCTCTCTCTCTCTCTCTCTATGGCTCTCAGTCACTCTCTCTCTCTGATTCTCACTCTCTCACACTCTCGTTATTCAATATGAAAGGTGCACGTCCATGCTATTCTTTCTAAAATCTCAAGTTTACATTATTATTCTGGATTTTATAATTTTTATAATTTTATATTCTAAAGAAATGTTCTTAGTTTACAACATAATTTTTGGATATTTTATACTTTATAGATTTATAGTATGTGTGAAAAGTTAGTATTTATTATGAAACCATAAAATACATTAACTTTCCCCATACAAAGTAAGTTTTTAGGTATTGTATAAACATTAAAACAGGGAGACAAAGAGACATAAAGAGAGAAAGAGGAATTATATGCATAATACATAAATGTGTACCATCCATTATTTATGTGAATTATGTGTGTTAATGTGAGTGGTAGAGAGAGAGAGAGAGAGTGTGTGTGTGTGTGTGTGTGTGTGTGTGTGTGTGATGAATAAATAGATATATGGATATATATATATATACATATATATATATATATAGACAGAGAGAGAGAGAAAGAGAGGAACATGGAATGATTGGGAAAAATAAAAAGAGTAAGACAGAGAGAGATGAACTTATTTGTGTTATATGTAAATACCTACCATTCATGAGTTTTATGCCAAAACAACTTTAATGTTATATAGAAAGTGAGAATTACATATTTATCTCAAAATTTTAATTGACTTAATACTAATTTTTATTATTTTATTCCCTTCCACAAATTATTCACCACATAAATTATAAAACAATTTTTTTCAATTTTCATGGGACAATTATGTATTAGGGATATCTGAGAAAAATATTTATTGTGAAAGGTATGTATTTTGCATAATTAGTAATTATTATTAAAAAAATCATAAATTTTAGACAAAATAAATTCCCATTTTTTTGTGGTGTCATTCATTTTACCAACTCATTTTATCTCTCTCTCTCTCTCCTCTAGAATGATGCAAGATCTCTAAACATATTAGAGAAAGCTTGCATCTTCCTTTTTGCTTCTCTCTCTCTCTCTCTCTCTCTCTCTCCCACCCTCTTTTTGTCTCTTATTGAATGTTAAATCTTACTTGAAAGGTGCAACTTTCTCTCTCCCTACTTATCTCTTTGTACTTCTTTCTTTTTATTAAAAGTTAACATTCTCTACTTGAAATATTAGCTATGTGACATTTATAGCCGGAAATATGAAATAAATAGCTAAATATTTAACTTTTCATGATATCAGAGGGAAAGATTCTAAGACTAGATTTTGCTTCCAAACCCAAAACTAGTTCATCTATCATCTTTCTATCCCATAGAGGAATAGGAAGTATGAAAGCGGAATCTAAGAAAATGGAGGCAACAATCAACGAATCAGATCCACTCATCCTGTATCAATCTAACCATCTTCATTTAGTTCTTGTTTCTAAACTACTCAAAGGTGATACCTACATAAATGGTGTCGTGCGATTCAAGTCGTCCCAAGTTTCAAGAACAAAATCAACTTCATCAATGGGACAATCATGGAACCATCACTGACCGATCCCAAATTCATGACCTAGAAACATTGGAATCATATAGTACTTTCTTGGATTTTAAACTCTATCAATTTTGATATATTAGAAGTATCATCTATGTAGAAAGTATGATGAATGGGTGGAATAATCTTCATGACATATTTTTTTCAAGGAAATGAAACACGAATCTGCCAAATTGTAACATCAAAGTCAAAAAAAGGATGGGTAGGTGAAATGTCATATTGTTTACATTGAAAATCTATTTGAAATTTTTGATTTTTCTTCTATAAAAGGAGATTTCTCCTTCATGGCAATAAAATCTTCTTAAAAATGAGACTCTAAACTCTTCAAATGATGGAATCCACTATGATAATTGATAATATCAATATCTTTAATACTTTATTTTATAAACTTACTATGTTGGATTATCAAATAAAAAAAGTTGAATGTACTGAAATTTTAATTCAAAATCTAACTAAATTGTATGATTAACTCATCACTAATTTGATGAACTATGTTCTTACAGACTATTTAGCCTTCAATATTATTATAGCTGCCATCTAAGAACAAAGTTGAAGCAAAAACAAGAAGGACAAACTTACAAGTACATCAATTAGAAACTTTGCAGTGATATGGGAGAGATCAACAAAGTGTGTCACTAGTGGGAATCAAGATTATGGTAGATCAAAATGAAAAAATAAGAACAATATTAAATATTACAACTATGACATAAAAGAAGTATTCAAAAGAGAATGTTAGTATAAGAAAAAAAAATGAGGATGATGAGATATCAAATACTCAAAAGAATATTGCAAGTATCTATGATGATGGTAACATAATGAACTGCAAAGTAACAACAATAGTTGAAAGCAAAAAATTGATTGGTGATGTTTGAATACTAAACTTATGAGCTTCATTGTACGTTGATATCTCGACAAGTGATGATCATGTGTTAAAAATTATTAGTATTGATATTATTAAATAAAATTTTTGATAGTATGGTTCACGTAATTCATGAGGTATGACATGTGAAAGACTTGAAGGAACAAACCAATACTGTATATTATGTTCACACACAGAATCAATTCATGCATGAACCTAGAAAGTCGCATAAAGGGTAATACTAGTCAAAGTTAACTTTTTTTTTTTTGACAAATAGTCTTGCTATCAAGGTATTTTGTGATTCATATTGGGGAGGGTATTGTGCCACAACAAGGATAGTTATAGAATAGTGTATTTTTCTTGGAGAATCTTTAATCTCATGAAAATCCATTAAAATGAACAAATATTTTTAGGTCATCTGTAGATACCAAGTCATAGCAAACATGTGTTTTAAGTTGACATGGTGATATTCAATTTTGTAATATTTAAGATTATGCAAATATCTACTGAACCTTTGTTTGTGACAGACAAGTTGTCTTATACTTTAAATTAAATTTTATTTCCATTAACATATAAAGTACATAGAGGTAGTCTAACCAATTGTATGAGATAAACAACAAGCCATATTGTAATGACCTGTACCAAATAATACAAGTTTATAATACATTTGACCAAGTTTGACTAATAATTAATTGTGGGACCAAGTTGACTTTTTTAAGGATAAATAATTTTGGGTTGAATAAGATATCATTTCGTATGCCTCTTCGATACGAGTTCATAGAGGGGTTGAACATCAAAATCTAACTTACAGATAAAAAGTTATGGCCCTTTGAAGTTCAAACAATAGTATTTTATCAGATTCTAAGGATGTCATTAGTTTTTACCTGAAAACGACCATATGCTCTATATAAACCTAGTTTTACATGCCAAATAGAAACATAGATCCAAAACACTCATTTTCAGCTCCAAAATCCTAGAAAAATTCTCCAAGACCCATGGACCCTGAATGGGTTGTTTCGACCCATACCTCTCTCACCCCCCCCCCCCCCATTTTTGAACCTTTTGAATTTATTTCCATGGTCTTTTTCTTCAGATTCCTCACTATTTGAAAGATACGACGAAAACAAGTTTGGCTGATAGTTGAATCAAGTTTTTTGGCCTCCACAGCAACTTTTGGACCAAGGTAAAGGTACTTCCATGTTCCTTGTCTCTTGGGATTTCCTTTGATATAAAGTTTGTAAATTTTAGATGTCATTTGATTAGTTTTTTATTTTTGGATCATTTAGGATAATTATCGAAAGGATTTGGATTTAAATTGGACACCAACTGATCAAATTAGGAAAGATTAAAGTTGGATTAGTGAAATTGAACGTTTTTATGATTATTTGGAAGATTTAATTTTAAAAAATTAATCTCTAAATGAAAAGCCCTAATTTTGGATATTTGGTCTATAGTGTACACAGTATAATTGGACTTGTCGAAGTCTAATTTTGATAGTTTAAACATTCTAAAAATTATTCTAAGATATTTGGGGTATCCCAGTGCCTTTGGTTTAGTTATTAGTATCTAAATGATATTTTTATTATATTACAAGCATTCACGCTGAGCCTAGAGACAATCCTACAGTGGAATAGGACTGAGTATATAATTATCTATTTTAAATACTTTGGGATATTATTATGATATATAATTGTGGTTAATTATTTTATATATATATTATTTGATCTAATGGTTAGTTATGCATAAACATAATTATCTGTTTTAATATTAACAAGTTATCAATTAGTGTGAATTTTGTTAATATTTTAAATATTTGGAAATTTTATTGAGTTCATGGATAAATTTATGGTATTTAAATATTTTTGTACATGGATTGAGATTTTAAACCACTTTGAAAATTTATTGATTTAAAAATGGATTTTGAGATTTTTTTTTATGATTTTAAGCATTTTAAATATGTTTAAAGTTTTAGGCGCTTAAAATTAATTATGATGAATATTTTCATTGTGGTATTTCTCGATTTCAGCATGAATTAATGAATTAAAATTCATCAATATATTTGATTAAGTTATTGAAATTAAATTCATAAATTCTTAATTTATAATATAGTATCATTAGAAAAGTATATGTGAGTAAGGACTAAGAATACTGTGTGGGTTATTATAAATTGATATACCATAAAGTATTAGAGGTTCAATTCAATATTTATATTACAGTGCACTGGGTTTGCTATGGTGTCATGAGATCGGTTTCATCCATTGATTATATATTATTTCCACAGTCGTGAGGTCAGGTTTACCTAATGATTTATTATTATTATTATTATTATTATTATTATTATTATTATTATTACCACAGTACCTTTCGATGTTGAAGGTCATGATGTGAGGTATCCGAATGTTTATGATGGGCATATGGTATGGTACATTATTGGTTTCTGAGTAAGCTATAATCATTTCAATATATATGGCTATTGTATTTTCATAATTATTTTATGCTCAATTTTTATGTGATGAATAAATTTAGGTTATAATTTTTTTGATAATAATTTCGGCTAAATTGTTGAGCATGATTTTCATATTGTTAATTTGGGTATAAGTTTGAGTTTTGTATAATGATTCGCAAACACTCTTAGAATGCTCTGATCTTAGTATTGAACTCATATGAGTCTTTATTATGTATGTTTGTCATTATGACCTACAATAAAATAGGTCAGTTGTGGATTTGAGCTGTTGTGGTATTTTTTTTAATGCATGTATTTACTTTCTTTCTTAAAATATGGTTCCATTGGATATTCTCTAGAGATTGTACAGTGGGACTTTACTAGGTGGGACTACTCGGGGAATCCTGAGTGGGTATCGGGTCGGGTCCTGTGACATAATGATTTGCCATTCCATCATTCATGCCCACACACTAATAGTTGGCAAAGATATTTACAAAAGCTTTAGAAAGAAACCAATTTGTTACTTTACATAACTTGTTGGGATACCTTATTGTACAAAGATATTTTGCAATGAATGAATGATTGAATAAAGAATGTTTTGCAAGATATTAGGTAGATTTCATTTTTTTTTCTTATATATCTTCTATAATTTATTATCTCTTTTGTAATTTATTAAAAACAAAAATGGGGGGTGCCTAAAAAATCTAAAAAAGATAGAAATCAAGAAGAGATTAGTAACATGATCTAAACTATGAAGAGGGCTTTAAAAAAGGCTATATAAGTCATTTTTTCATGTTAGATCAAAAAATTGTTAAATAAATTGAGTGTATAACTCTAATATTTAAAGAACGAAAAAAAAAACTATTATTTTGAAGAACAAACCTCATAGAATTACAAAGAATAGAAACAACTTTTATTCATGAATGATAAACTCAAATACAATATGGAGTACTTATATGTTGTAAGAAGCAATCTACATCATACAATAAAAAAGTTAAAAGTTAAACTAGACTTTTGAAAATAATATTTATCTAACTCTCACCTAACTTTTAACAATATAAAATTATGCTTGGCAATTCTTGCTATAATAGCGATCCAGAATCACAAAATTTATGACCTAAATTTCTCCTACTATTGGCTACTACGATATAGTGGCTCTAGGGTTGAACTCAAGGATGAGTTTTCTTCACACATTGATTTACAGTAGTTCAAAATTGTGAATCTCACTTTGATTGGGAAATTTTGGAAAAAGAGTAAAGTTGATGGCTTGCAGATTGAAAATAAAATGAAATAAATTATGAAAAAGAACTCATTGAAGCATTGGGTTAATGGGATTGGTTACTAAGGCAACTTAGAGGCCCCTGGGTCCCTTTCCTTGCGTTGGGGATGATGACTTATAGTCATTTCTTGAATCAAATCTTCATTTAGCTTCAAAAATTCAACCCTGATACTTTTCCTTTCTATAGAGTGACAATTATTAAGTATTCATGCCCCTTGATAGTGATACCTATCCCCTTAACATACCCCATAGTGACTCATAAGGGAAAATCAACCAATTTCATTGAATCCAACCATTAAGCATCTACTGAACTCGATAAGATTGCCAAATATTGATCAATCGGGGCATTTCAAGGCGGTTCTAACCTAAGGTAAAAGGTAGGGACATAGATGATAACAAATGCAACATTTAAAACATAGAAAGCCTTAAATATACCTTAAATCCCAAGCTAATAACCCGCTTGTTCAAGGATGAGGGGTTTAGCCAAGCATCCCTTGAGTTGTCATCCTCAAGGGAGTATTTGGTTACTGTGAAAGTGAAAGAAAAATGAAAAAGAAAGGGAGAGGGGAGAAGTCATGTAAAAAACTAGAGATGTGCGCCCTCTCGTTGTTTCCTCCCATAATATTTTTGTCCCACAATAATATAAAAAATGACTTATATATCACCTCCCATCAAGATAAATTACAAAAATAACTAAGCTAAAATTATTACTTCGAGGGCAAATTTGGAAAATTTCACTGCTTTCCTTCTTCTGTTCTTTTTTTTTCTGCTTAGTTAGTAAAAATAACTAAGCGAAAATAACTAGAGATGCCCTAATTCTTTGTGCTTAGATTGACTTGACAAGATTGGTGTTAAACACTTGCAAAGACTAAAAATTTGCCACAGAATGCGATTAGCAGTATTATAGGGACCTTAACATGCTAATTTGGTTAATTAGAATGATTAGTACACAAAAAGTGCTCAAAACCTATAATAATTAGGGTATAAATAGCACCTTTTTTTACACTAATCACTTGGTTAATATTTTTTTTGGTTTTGAGCATTTGATAATTTGATAATTTAAGTTGGACTTGAAATGTGCTAGCTTTGATTCTCAACGTTGCCCCTCAATGTAAGTTCTCATTCTCTAGACTACACCAAGCTTACAATGAAACATTTCAAACTTTCTTATACTCAAACTTATTATAAATAGTTAACAACTTGATCATCCATCTTGATATGTCACATCTCAATTTTTTATAGTAGAACTTTCTCTCTAATAATATGATAATGTGCTTCCACATATTTAGTTCTTATATGCAAGACATGATTCTCTACCAAATGAATTGCTACTTAGTTATCAGAGTTCAATCAAAACACATAATCTACTAGTTGATGTAGATTATTCATCAACTATGTCAACCAAGTACTCTTTTGAGTTGTCATTGTTGTTACTTAGTACTATATTTTCATTATTGACAATGTTATCATCAACTCTCTCTTGCTATACTAAGATATTATTTCAAAACTAATTTTAAATACATACCAAATTTTTGATCTCTTAGTCATTAATTATTATGATACATTAATTGGAAAATATCATAGTATATACGAGGAGTGAAAGTTCAAAGCAAACAGACTATGAGAGTTAGTTCACTTTGATATGTTTGGGCCCATTAAGAAATCTTCAATTGCCAATATGCAATACATGTTAGCATTCATTGATGACATTTTTAGGTATATGTGAGTTTTTTTATGGAAGAAAAATTTAACACATTCTCATAGTTTAAATTTTTAAGAGGGTTAGTTGAAGAAGATGAAGATGCGAGAAAGAAGATCCTATGTTTGTAGATAGAGAATGATGGAGAATCCAACTCAAAGAACTTCTCATAATACCTAATAAAATATTGAATACATCAGCAATATACTTGTGCCAATGCACCACAATAATATGACATAGTTGAGAGATATAATTATTATCTTGTAGAAATTTATCAAAGTATATTATATCCAAAAGATATGTTTGAAAATTTTCGTAATAGAGCAATGAGAAGTAGAGCCTTTGTGATCAACAAACATCCTCTACCAAGGATAAAATTTGTCTCACCCTTTGAGAAAATATGGAAGTTAAAATCTATAATTAGCTACTTTAGAATATTTTACAAGAAAAATTGATAAGAAAATAGGGTGTTATGTAGCTTTTCTTGATCATTTACGAAGGAAATTTAACAAAAAATATATTACTTATATGTTAGTGGAATACGAAAGCCAAATAAAGGGGTAAAAATTGTTGTAATCTAATAAGTAGAAGATGATATATTTCATGAAATATTGTGTTTGATGAAAAGTCTTTTTGGTGGTCATCAAAATAGGAGGTGCTATCAGATTCAAAAGAATTTGGAGATAACTTGCAACAAGAGTTGGAAGATCATATTGTTCAACTTCAATCAATTTTAGATGAATCGCGAGATCCAAATCAGGATGATGTCGAACAAAAAGTAATTTAAAATTATTGGAAAACTAGCAAGTATCAATATCTAAATGAATCATGTGAGTCTAGTGAAATGGGAGAATTAACTCCAAAATATTAACTTTAAAGATCAACAAGAACATGAAGGTGAGATTCCAAACATGCTAATGTTGCCATAATTGGAGATGCAACTATAATATAACCTAATATATTTGAAGAAGCATCATAGAGTTATGAGTGAATGACAACTTTAAATGAAATGATTAATGCACTTGAGCTAAATCAGAATTTTGATCTAGTGCTAAAGAGAAGAGATGTGAATCCTATATCTTGTAAGTAGGTTTGCAAGATAAAAAGGTATCCATATGAATCAATTGAGAGGTACAAAGAATGATTGGTATCCTATGGCTTCTCTTAATAGTATGGAGTATACTATGATGGAATGTTTTCTCAAGCAGTGAAATTCACAACTATACAAGTTCTACTTGTGCTTCCAACCAATAAAGTCCATAATTTTTGGTTGATAGATGAAAAGAATACTTTCCTTCATGGAAAAAAAAGATTGAGAGATCTATATAAACCAACCAATATCTTTTCAAAGCTAAAATCATCCTAAATATGTGTGTAAGCTATGAAGAGCACTCTAATGATCAAAACAAGCATCCAAGGCATGATATGATAAGTTTGCTAGCTTTTAATACTAATTGATTATTCAATAACACCTATAGATTCTAATCTATTTGTCAATATTGAGGAAATATAGCTATTATGATAGTATAAATAAATGATTTGTTCATACCCAGTGATGATGCAATAGAAATTCTTTGACCAAAAAAAGAATTTATTAGTTCATTTCTAGATGAAGGACCTTAGACAATTCAAACATTTTCTTAGAATAGTAGTTGATCATACACAAGAAAGAATTTTTCTGTATCAACAAAAATCTTTTATAGATTTGGGAGGAGGTTTGGAATGCTCAAATGCAAGTTCATGGAACCAAATATGAGATGGTGTATTTCTTTTGGTAGGAGTCTAATCTGCTTAACATTGATTTGATCTGATATTTCTTATGTATTTGGTATGATAAATTGCTACTTGTAAAATCTAAAGATTCCTCATTTAGAATCAACTTGATGATTACTAAAATATGTGAATACTATAATTGAATTTAATCTTTTATACAAGAAAAGTAAATACTAAAAATTAGTTGATTACTAAATTAATCTGCTTTACCATATGTCATCCTTCATAGATTATGTCTATTCATCCATTAAGTTGAAGAAATCCTTTTTATCATTGATTTATTTATCATTACACATAGCTAGGAAGAGCTAACATGACCAAGACACATAAACCATAGATTTTCCATCTCATTTCTCATTATCTTCTTTACATGTGGAGACTCTACCAACATCATAAAAATTGACTCCAGTTGTCTTCCCTCCATTGGTGGCATTTATGAGATCTTGAAGTCTTGAAATACCTTCAAATCTCTTGGATCTAATAAAACATAATGGCTTGATGATGTCAATTGAGCAATAGATAGTAATTTTTTTTCCTAGAATATGATATACATCTTGAAATGGCATGATATTAGTAGTTAAGATTATACCAAGGTATAATTATTATTTTACCAATATAAGTAATCGATAACATAGAGTTGTAAATAGTTGTCACTACATGATTTCCATTTTACTTGGACATTATTACTATAAAAACTAATTATTTTTTTGACATCCCAATCATCTACATCATTCTTCCAATTATAACATATATATATATACACTAGTTGGGTTTTCAGAGTAGACCGGGTCATGCTTTAAAAATTCTTTAAGCCCACTGACTGGGCAGTGAGGCCCATGGTATTGTCTCAAAGCCACGTATCCAATCTCTCAATATATTAGTATATACACCTTTAAATAAAAGAGAGAGTTAAGGAAACATATAATAAAACAAATTATATACTACAGAATAAATGATTTCACTATAAGTAATCATGACATTGGAAGTAGTATCCAATTTATCTTAATAAAAAAAATAAATAAGGTAAATCTTATTCACCAGTAGTTAAAATATGTTTAACAGTATTATCTACCTAGACTTTGTGTGTAGATATGAGAGTTACAAATCATGTTTGTAATTTTATATAG
This sequence comes from Sapria himalayana, assembly GCA_029783825.1. NCBI lineage: Eukaryota > Viridiplantae > Streptophyta > Magnoliopsida > Malpighiales > Rafflesiaceae > Sapria > Sapria himalayana. The sequence goes on along the minus strand of JAREIK010001468.1, from coordinate 1,088,584 downwards.
GGATTCTAGGAAACATGACAATTTAGTGGTGGAAAGATTTATCTTTACATGGATAATAAAACAAAAATTGTAGTTATTGTAATAGGAGAATACCATCTTAATTTTGTAAAAGATGACATTTGTTTATTAATGGATTTTCTTTATGTATCTTTCATTAGAAAGAATTAAATTTCAATTTATTATTTGGTAAAAGATGGATATTTAGTTTTGTTTAAGGATTCTGTCATAGCCAAGTTGAATAAAAAATTGATCTATTCTATTACATTAGTAGGCAATTTTTATGTAATCAATACTATCTTTCTATTAGTGTAATGAAATGAATTGAACAATATTGTTGTACCAAATAAGAGAAACTTGTATCCTCAAATGAATCAAACATATCTTTGGCACATATGCCTAAGTATTATAAATCTTAAATGGAACCCAAAGAATTGTTAGCCATGAACCTTTGGATTCATTACAAGTGGAGGTACTTTCAATATGTGAGTCATGCTTAGAAGGAAAAATAACTAGTCGACTTTTTAAAGCTAAAGGTTATAGGACCAAAGAATAGTTCTAATTTGTATGGACCATTGAGTATCCAAGTTTGGGGTGGCTTTTAGTATTTCTAATTTGTAAAGGTTATGGACCAAAGAATAGTGCTAAGAATGATTACTCAAGATATAAGTATATTTATTTTATGTGTTATAATCCAAAGCCTTTGATAAATTCAAAGAATATAGGATAAAAATATAGAAGTTTCTCAATAAATGTCTTAAGTCATTACGATCTAATCATAATGACAAGTGCTTCATGAAAGATTTTAGTGATTACTTGCTAGAACAAGAGATTACACCTTAGTTATCTCTACCTAGTATGCTACAATTAAATGGTGTAACAGAAATAAAAAATAAAACTCTTATGGTTATAGTGAGAGTAATGATGAGTTATTCTGACTTACCAAATTACTTATAGGTATATGCATTAGAGATAGTAACTTTGGGGTAGCCCAGCACATACATAGAGAAAGGAAAAGCAGAAAAATTGGAATCAAAAATAGAAGTTTATTTCTTTGTAGGATATTCTAGAGGAACCAAAGGTAGTTTGTTCTATAGTCCAAATGATCAAAATATCTTTGTTAGCACGAATGCCTAATTCTTAGAAGAAGACTATATAATGAATCATAAATCTAGAAGCAGGATTGTTTTAGAAGAACCGAGAAGAAATAAACCAAAATAAACTTTTTAAATACTTATAAGTGTAAGAGGAAACACCATAAGAAATTTTTTTTGACATTCCATTACCTCGTCATAGCGGGAGGATGTCGAAACAAGTATTGATGTCAGCCCTTATGGATCCACCATTAGCATACCATTTTCACAACTAGAGGACATAAAAATAATAATTTACATCAATCAGTGTATACATAGTGTACCACTGATAAAGCACTATCAAAGAGAGGGTCTTTTCGTACTTGAAGAATAATTCAACAACCTTGTCGATATACATTATTAAAAAAATCTTTTGACAAAATACTTGATGAACTAGATGATCCCTATAACTATTATGAAAAAATTAAAGATAAATATGCATATCTTTGACAAAAGGCTATGAAATCATAGATACAGTCCATATACTCTTATCAAGCATGAGATCTTATGGAACTGCCTGAAAATATAAAACTCATCAAGTACAAGTTGATCTATAAAAAAAAGAGAGGAAGATATGGTAAGATTAAAATTTTTAAGAATAAGCTTGTTGCAAAAGAATTTACTCATAAAAAATAAATAGATTATGAGAAAATCTTTTCACCAATAGCTATGCCAAAGTATATATGGTGCAACTTGTAGAGTATGTCTACATGGTGCAACCAGATGGTTTCAAATAAAATACCAAGAACACATGTCATGCAAACTTATGAGATATATTTATAGACGTACGTAAGCATCTAGATCTTGGAATACTCATTTTAATCAAGCCATTAAATCTCATGATTTTGATCATTGTCCAAATGAATCACATGTGTACAAAAAGCATGACAAAGTGTGATGGTATTCTTAACATTGTACATAGATGATATCTCTCTCATTGACAATGACATAAAAGTATTATATTTAGTCTAAATATGGTTATCTAGTCAATTTGATATGAAAGGCTTAGAATATGCTAGTCACATTCTTTGGATTATGTTTTTGTGAAATTGCAAACAAATATTATTAGACTTATAACATACTATTTATATGGATCAAATTCTGACTCGATTTAGCATGCATGATTTTAAGAAATATTTTTTTCCTTTCAAACATAGGATCATGCTATAAAATATCAATTTCTGCCCCTGAAATAAAACATTTTGAGACTATTTAAAAGTAGTTCCTTATACATTTTTAGTAGAAAGCCTAATATATGTGATGCTCTACACTAGACCTGACATATACTTTGCTTTTGTCATGATTAGTAAATATTAGACTAATCATGGGCAAGAATATTGGATAATAGTAAAATATATAATCAAGTACTTGAAAAGTACTAAAGATTACATGTTGATTTACTAGGAAGACAATCTTGTACATATATGGTATACATAATCATATATTAAATTATATAAAGATTCTAGAAAGTCAACCTCTAGTTATATATTTATAATGGAGGCTAGTTTGTGGTAGTCTCAAAGGCATCCAAAGAGGTAATTTTACTTAGAAACTTTTTGTTGGATCTAAGAGTAATTCCATGGAAGTAATTACCTATTATACTTTACTATGATAATAATAGAATAATTACTAACTCAATGAAACCTAGGACCCATAAAAAGGTAAAACACATTAATCATAAATATCATCTGATCAGAGAAATTACACAAATGGGAGTCATCGTGGTGACCAAGAAAGCATCAGCAAACAACATATATATCCTTTGACAAAGAGTCTACCAAGTAAACCTTTTGATAGACATGTGTCATGTGAAAAAAATGAGAGTGAGGTGTATAGCATCATGGCTTTTAATATAAGTGAGAAATCATTGGAACTAAACTTATATTGAAAGTAATTTTATTTTCATGAATATTTATTTAATATAATTTTATTATTTTATTTCTAAGAGAATCGACATGACCATATTTGTATCTAAATTAGAGGTATCAATTGGGTCAGAGAACTTGGGAATAACATAAAGCACGACACAATTAGAGGTGTCTGGGCAGCCTAACAAGACATGAGGCACAATAGCCCATGCATGCTAGTTTTCTTCCAGTTGGCCGAATAAGTTAGCTTGGTTCAGACTCAGGATAGATTGGACCTAACCCAAGCTAGCCTAGACTAAACACAAACTAGCCTATAGTGAACCTAGGCTAGCTGACCAAGCCTGACAAGACTTGAAATTATCCAATTCCAACATGACCCAGCACGACTAGACACAATTCATCCAAAAGGTGTGCCAATGGGTCATGCTAGGCTACCCATTTTTATAATTGTGTCAGCATAACATGACCCATGCTAAAACATGCCTAAATGGAGTTGGACAGAAGATTTCCAAAGGAATATAAGCCTTTGTGTGCTAAAAAATATGTTAAAACCATGTCATGCAGAGCATGGCACAGTGGCTCAAATGAGCCTAAAATCATGTGCTAAAAATCATGACGTGCCTGAATAGTGACATCTCTAATCTAATTATAATGTAAGTGTGTTTTTTATTATACAAAGAAGATAATTTAATGTGTAGAGTTTAGCTTACACATCGAAGATTAAATCATTAGTTCTTGTAGAATATAAACATAATGTTCACAGTTTAAATAGAGTTCTATATACTATACCATTGATAAGATTGTTGCATAAGATTTTAGTAGGTCTATCTTGACTGTGATAAATAATAAAATTCTAACTTCTTATACTAAAATACTTGTATATATTGAATGAGACTAACTTGGGATAAATATTTTATTGACATATAAAATAATTAATACCTCAGAGTTATTATGAATATTAATATTCTTAATCTTGAGATAATAATTAAAACATGTACTTGTTGATAGTTATTTTGTTTTATATAGAGTGAGATTTATTAATAGATTAATAATCTCAGTAAATAGACAATTGAATCAATTGTTAGGTGAATATTAATTATTAATGGAATCATTATCCTATTAAAATGATTGATGATACTCCCTTGAGAATACATGTAAGTTTTGATATTATCAAATCCTACGGATAGATTTTAATCTAACATTTCAAATAAGTTAAGTGGGAAGTCTTGAGGAAATCATAAGATATTGATTAAATGTATTATCATTTATTTAATTAAGAAGAAGCATTAGAAGAAGAAGAAGAAGAAGAAGAAGACAGAAGAAGAAGAAGAAGAAGAAGAAGAAGACAGAAGAAGAAGAAGAAGAAGAAGAAGAAGACAAAAGAAGAAGAAGAAGATGATGATGATGATGATGATGATGATGAAAAGAAGAGGAAGACAAAGAAGAAAAAAGAAGAAGAATAATAATAATAAAAGAATAAGTATGAAAAAAAAATAAAAAATAAGGAGAAGTAGTAGGAAGAAGAAGAAGAAGAAGGGAAAAAAGAAAAAAAAGAATAAAAAGAATAAAAAGAAGAATAATAATAATAATAATAATAATAATAACAAAAACAATAATAACAATAATAATAATAATAACAAAAATAATAATAATAACAATAATAATAATAATAATAATAATAATTTGTAGTATGATTAGTAGTAGTAGCTATTGTTGTAGTAGAAGAAAAAGAAGAAAAATAAGTAGAATAATACAAAAAAGAAAAAAAATAAAAATAAGTAGAAGGAGAAGAAGATGATGATGATGATGATGATGATGATGATGATGAAAAATAGGAAGGATAAATGGAAGGAGGAGGAGGATGTGAGGAAAAAAATAAAGAATAAGAATAATAAAAAAAGAAAAAGAGGAGGAGGAGGAGGAGGAGGAGGAGAAGAAGAAGAGAAGAAAAAAAAATAGAAGAGAAAGAAGAACAAGTAGAACAACAACAACAACAAGAGGGGGAGGAGGGGGGAGAAGAAGAAGAAGATGATGATGATGATGATGATGATGCTGATGATAATGATGATGAAGGAAAAGAAGAAGAAGAAGAAGAAGAAGAAGAAGAAGAAGGAAAAAAAAGAAGTAGTAGGAAAAAAGAAGAAGAAGAAGATGTAGGAAAAAAGAAGAAGAAGAAGATATAGGAAAAAAAGATAAAGAAGAAGTAGTAGAAAAAATAGAAAAAGAAAAAGAAAAATGATAAAAATAAGAATAATAATAATAATAATAATAATAATAATAATAACAAGAATAATAATAAAAAGTTGTTGTTGTTGTTGTAGAAGAAAAAAGAGATAAAAAAGAAGTATAAGAAGAAGAAAAATAAGAAAAAAAACAAGTATGAGAAGAAGAAAAAAAAATAAGAATAAGTAGAGGAGGAGGAGGAGAGGAGGAAGATGATGATGATAATAATAATAATAATAATGGTGGTGATGATAATGATGATGAAAAAGAAGAAGAATAAAAGGAAAAAGGAGGAGGATGATAGGAAAAAATAAAAGAAAGAATAAATAATAACAAGAAAGGAAACATAAGGAGAATGAGAAAAAGAAGAATAAGAAGAATAAGAAGAAGAAGAAGAATAATAATAATAATAATAATAATAATAATAATAATAATAATAGACTTCAAACGGAACTAATGCATCATTTTTGTAAAAGTTCCAAATGAAACTATTGAGCCTTCCATGTCCATCAAAGCATGTTCCAAAATGTGTGTGACAAAATTATTTATGTTACTATGACCAATAATATATTAAATAATAATTTAGCTTATTAATTATAAATTTTTTGTAGATTGATAATAAAAGAATAAAATAAATTATTATATTAATGTTTGAATGACTAAGTATACATTAAATATAACTGACTATTAAGAAGGAGATGTAACAACACAACTCTAGCAATCTCATGTCACCGACAAGCATTGAGAGTAGCAAAGAATAATTGACAAAAAGAATAGAAGATGGAAATACAAATTTGTATGAGGGTATGAAACATGATCCTACCTTTGATGATGATATGCTTATTTTTGGCAACACTATCAGAGCTGTCAAAGTGAAGTTTCATACTAGAGTAACTAGAAGATTGACCATAAAGCCTATAGTATGAGCAATTATTGGAGTTGACTTATACTAAAAATCATTTATAATTATTTTCTTAAATTACATCTTTTTATTTTAATAATAGATTTTATAATGAGCTGGATTTGTAAAAATATATTTATATTTTATTCTGCTTGTAGATGATTCAGTGCGTAAAAATTGGCTTATACACATAAGATCAAATTAATAGTACTTGTGAAATATAAGTTTATTATTCAAAATCTAGATAGAATTAAACATCCTATCAGTAAAATTGTAGCACTAGATTTCATAAGTCTATCTTGACTACAGGTGAATAATAAAATTCTAACTTTTAGTGATAGTACACTTCAGTGTAATGAACTAGACTAATAAGGTATAATTATTTTGTACAAACTTATAAATAAAATCCACTATAGTTATTTTAAATACTATTACTCTTATTCTTGAAGTTATTATTTACGTATGCTTATTAATAGTTTTTTTGATTCATAAATGGTAAGGTGTAGAAATAGATTTGAGCACTATATGAATCAGAAAACTATATCTAACTTCTAACATATGATGAATATTGATTACTGATAGAATCTAAGTCATATCAAAAGGATTTATAATATTCTCTTGAGAAAAGTTATAAGTTTTGATATTGTCAAACCCTACAGTTGGATTGAAATCTGGAAATTCAAATAAGTTGTGTAGAAAACATCAAAGATATAATCAGAGATTGATTGAATTAGATTTTCAGTGATTTGATTCAATCAATAGATATTTGTAATCTTAATATGGAAAGTTTAATTAGTATTAAGTAATAAAAGATAAAATATTTTGAATCAATAAGTGAGAGAGTACAAATATAATTATATAAAGATGTGAATTATAATTAATATAAATTATTGTAAAAAATAATTTATAATGAAAGCCCAAAATCTTATTCAGGTCGGAGTCTCTTCGGTAGCCTTATTTAGATGTGATGAAAGAAGCCTTAAATTTTTTTTGTTTATTTAAAATATGTGTATATATGTGATCAGAATAATTAATTTAAATGTAATAAAATAATTTGATTTTTCTATTAAATCAAATTAATTGAATTGCATAAAATTGATTATGATTATGTATATGTCAATGTGGATGCTTCATCATATGGAGTACGCGGCAGCAAGCTAGAATGATACTAATGAAAGATATGATAATTTTGTAAATCTATATAATATATGACATTCTCTATTGATTATTTTTTACTATGTTATATTTTTTATTTTTTTTTATTTTTTATTTTTTAAATTTCATAAATACATGTGAAGGTCACTTATATTTTTTGTGATAGTTATTAAACATGCCTATATTAAAAATAAATCTCATATATCATAAGACATGTGCCTAGGGGACCCTTAGGTAACATGTGCCCTTTGACACTAATAAGCAGTGCATAGCACCTTTTGAAACCACGATTTCATCATTTTAGGTTACACCACCCAAATTACTAGGTCAGCTATTTAGATCAATGCTTTAGAAAGTAGTATAATAAATTAGCTTCTATAAATTTTAAAATTATGAGTAGATGTGCCATGGATGTGGTGGGCCAACACGACCCAATTTTTCAAGCCCATTCTTGGCAATCGCATCAAGTCGCCAAGCTAAATTGGCAATTCCCTACCGTACCTCAAGGCATGTGCAAAATCAGACCTAACATGAAAACTAGATTGGCTTGAGTCATGCATCAACATGGCAAAGGCATGGCAAAGGCATGGCACAAGCCTTTAGCTCATGTCGAGCAGGCCCAACTTTAGATTGGTTCATTATTGTGCTTGACTAATATAAAAAAATTTGATGTATTAATTTGGTAAAAATTGTATAAATTTATTTTTCTCGTGCTATTTAAAATGATATATGATCTACTATAATATTAATATATACAATATATATTAATATTATAGTAGATCTGCTATTTAAAACTACACACACACACATGCATATATATACATATATATACATACATACATATATACATATTTATACTACATATTATAGTGTATATACACGTTTACTATATATATACATATACATATACATACACACATTTTTTAATGATGCTTCAGTCATATTGAATGGAAACTTTTTTTCACAGTGCAATGTTGTGCACACATTTTAGATAATTAAGGAGAGAGTAAACATAACATGAAAGTCAGAGATAATCTCAATATAAATATGTTCATAATGATCTAGATTGAAATTTAGACAGAGAGATTTGTGAAAGATAGGAGTTATTTTATAAAATTACTAAAAATTTTTTTATGAAAATAAGGGGCTGCTTGATACATCACTTAATTAATTTGTTCAAACCATTGAAAATAAAAATTTTCTATGGTTCTAAATTTTTAATGTGTTTGATAAAAAAAATTTGGAAGCTAAAATTTGAAAATTTTAAGTGAAAAAGTATTGAAAATATTAAGTAGATAGAGAGACCTGCTAATGTTGAGGGCTGAAAAGTTTCAGCAAAATTTTTTTTTAAAGATACTATTTTATCCTTTTTTTCATTTCTTTTTCATTTTCTCATTCACGTTATAATTAAGTTTGTGAATCTGTTTTCTCTTCCTCCTTTCTCTGCCACCACAAACCCTAACCCTAACTATCTTGTCATGATTAATTTAAGAGATAAAATAGCAAATCAACTAGTTTGTTCATTAATTTTTGTTTTTATATTAAAATTTTGGATAGTTTTAAAGATTTTAGATTTTATTGATTATTTTTTTAATATTTTTATTTTTTTTTTAGATTTATGATTTATTTATGGATATATTTTTAGCGATTTTATTTTTTATAATAATTAATAATTGTAGTGAACAAAAATTTCATTAGAAATTCTATTTATATTAGATAATATGTAATACAATGATAATAATGATAAATATGTAAAATATATCATTTTCGGCATTCATCATTTACAGTTATCAAACAAATTATTTATTTTCAGCATTCAATAAATAATAATTTATCAAATAGTTTTTCATTATAAATTCAACACTTATAAAATTCAACAGTTAATTTATTAGCATCTATTTTTCAGTACTTAATTTTTTCAGTTTTATCAAACGGTCCATTAGTTAAAGAAGATAAGCAAAAGTTTCATCCAAGTGAGAATGTTAGTCAATCTTCCACTTCATTTTTGAGATGACTAGTGAGATGCCGGTGCTAGAAAAAATTGGATGCTAAAGATCATTTAGCAAATTTTGATGTATTTTTTTGTAGTACTACTATTGTTGATGTCAGGGGATCAGAGATTAATACTTATTGGGAAGAACCTGTCTTGCCTAGATCAAGTGAATTTGATATATTATCTTGGCAGAAATTAAAGTCAAGTAGATATTATATAATCATGTAATATAATATTTATTATTTAGTATAATGTTTATGTAATATGTAATAAGTTGCAAAATACAATATTTTTTCTATTTTGGTTTTGGGAAGACATTTTTTTTTAATATTTTTCCATATACAACTTAATTTTAAAAAATAAACAAAATAAACTAAATAAACAAAATAAACAAAATAAACAAAATAAACAAAATAAAAAAAAATAAAAAAAATAAAAAATAAATAAAAAAAACAAAAAAAAATAAAACAACTATATGATATAAAAGCAAATAATAATAATAATCTAATGTATATATGCCTTTGAATTAGAGTTTTGTACGGAAATAATACATCTAAAATAAAAAATTCAAAATTTAAGGCTGTTTTTAAAAATATGTTTAAACTATTGCATCTAGAAACAGAGTGGCAATGCTCGTCATTGTGAATGACGGTCATTGTCATGCTGTTGATTTTTAAAATTAGATGCCGGCATTATGAATGTTGGCTATTGAAAACATCATTATCATTATCTCAGCTCATCCCTCGCTCCTCTTCCATCTCTCCTCTCTCATCTACCCTCACCTCTCGCCCTTCTCTTTCCACCCCTCTCCCCCTGCTCGTTACAAGAGCTCCTTCAAGGTGGATGTGGAGCTCGATGGAACACCACGAGCTCTACGAAGGAGCTCGTCGAGCTACCTCATGGAGTTCTGTCGAGATCCATGATGGAGCTAGGAGCTCCAGCAAGCTCGACAATGGAGCTCCTTCGTGGAGCTCGATGATGGAGCTCGACGGAGCTCCTCGAGCTCCATGTCGAGCTCATTGTGGAGCTCACTGTGGAGCTCCATGTCGAGCTCACTGTGGAGCTCCATGTCGAGCTCACTGTGGAGCTCCATGTCGAGCTCACTGTGGAGCTCCATGTCGAGCTCACTGTGGAGCTCCATGTCGAGCTCACTGTGGAGCTCCATGTCGAGCTCGACGAGCTCTTTCTTTGATCTCTGTCGAGCTCTACTTCCAGCTAGACAGAGCTCCACGAAAGAGCTCGTCTAGCTCCAGTGAGCTCCACGATCAGGCTCACTAGAGCTCCCTTGTGGAGCTCCTCGAGCTCAACGGGGAGCTCGTTGGAGCTCCACGGTGGAGCTCGAGGAGACTCCACGAGGGAGCCCGTAGAGCTCCACTTCCAGCTTGCTGGAGCTCCACGAAGGAGCTCCTGGAGATGAGCAGAGGGTGAGGGGTGGGAAGAGATGGGCGAGAGGTGAGGGTAGAGGGGTGAGGGGATAGGGGCGAGGGGCAAAAGGCGAGCTGAGATAACGATAATGGTATTTTTAATAGCCGATATTCACAACGTCAGCCTCTGATTTTAAAAAATTAATAGCGTGACAATGGTTACCGTTCACAACGACGAACATTTCCACTCTATTTCCAAATACACTAGTTTGGGCATATTTTTAAAATCAGCCTTAAATTTTGAATATTTTATTTTAAATATATTATTTCGGTACAATACTATTTGAATTAAACAACAATCATCATACTGCTTAATCAATTTGATCTTTAACTCGACTGCATCATCATTTAGTCATAAATTTATATAAAATAAATGTATAAATAATAAATATTTGACTTTGAATAGTTGAAAATGAGAGATAATGACACGTGGAGAATTATAATTTGAAGAGAAAACAGACATGTTTAACCTATTTATAGAAAAATTATATTTTTTGAACAATATTTTTTTTAAGATGACCACCACCACTATTGTGTCATGCATGACACATGCATGTCGCAATTGTTTGAATAGTCATTGTGACCGGCATAATTATTTTTATTTATTTAATATGACCGAATGGCAGGTCAGCATCAGCAAAAGCTAGCCCATGGAAGAACTGCTGGCTCCTTTTCCCCCTCTAATTATTAGTTCTTGGAGAAATATTAATTATAATTAAATAAAATTAGAAATATGCAAAGATTATTATAAATTTAAATTTACATCATAGTTAAAAAATTTAATTGTAGAATAATATTTTAGTTTTGTGTTATTTGAAAACTATTGATTATTTTTCATTGTGTTAACCTTATTTTCTATTTTCTATTTTCATTATTATGTGTCTACAACAAGTATGAGACTATTCACGTGGATAATATTTAAAAAAAAAAAAAAAGAAGTACCGGTAGGTCTTGGAGAAGTTAGATAGAAATTATAAACAAGAATTTTATAATTAAAGGGTTGAGAATTAATATAATTTTTAACAAAATTAATTAAAAAAATATGATTTATATTACTAATACCAATTAATTAAAATAAAAATTGATTTATTATAATTATCTACGATCATACTCGTATTTCTTTATTAAATGTGAAAGTTATTTATAAAATTTTTTTACTGTATAGTTTCCTTTCGTCATTATGTATTTATCTATTTTAAATACTATTATATCAATTCCTGTATGTGTGTGTGTGTCTGTGTGTGCGCGGGCGCAGGAGCGCACGTGTGTGTGTAAGATTTAGATATAAAAAGATAAAATGAAAATCAATTTCTGAATTTAAAAATAGCATTGTAAATTTTTTTTAATTTGATGATGTATTAAAATATAAATATTTTATATTTGTATGTGTTTTTTTTCTCAAACATTAAGTATTTGTCTTTTTTTTGAAAAAATTTTATACATAATATAATAAAAATATATTTCTCAGAAATTAAAAAAAAAGAATTGAATGAAAAAAATATCATACAACAATAACATATTAAGATATTTGTGTTTTAATGTAACGAATATAAAGTAATTAAAAAACAATATTTATTTTTAAAAATAAAAAAAATATGGATTAAATATAAAATTATTAAGTGTTGGAACTTAAGTGCATTAAAATGTATCAATCCGGTTTGAGCCTATCAAAAATTTTTTTAAAAAATGTTATATTTTAATTTTTTGAAAATATTTTTTAAAATAAAAACACATTTTGAAGGAAAATTACTTTTGAAAATATAATCACCTTTCAAAATAAAGTGATTTAGATTTTGAAGAATAATTGTGTTTAGATGAACTCCCAAGAAAATATTTGAAAAAAGATAACTAAATTTTAATATTTAAAATAATACATCAAAATCTTAAATAATTAATTTTTGGTGCATTAAATAATTATAATACCAAAATACCCTCACCTCTCTCCCCTTTTTTTAATTCTTCTAATTCTAATTCTTAAATAATTAATTTTAATATTCTTAAAAAAATTAATTTAATTAATTTGAAAATTATTTTTCCAAACTGAGAAACCACATTTCTGAATTTGTAAATTGTATTTTTTTGAAATACAATTCTTAAAACTTCATTAATGACAAGTGGCGAGATGAATTTCAAACCTACCCCTCTACATTGCTAAAACATCAACCTACCACGCAATTACTAAAATAATATGTGTGTGTGTGTTCATAAGTATATACATATTTAGACTTATAATCACACACACACACACACGTATGTATGTATATATGTTTATTGATATTTATATATATTTATATATATTTATATATCTTCATATATGTTTATATATCTACATATATATTTGTATATCTACATATATTTATATATCTAAATATATATATTTGTATATATATGATTTCTCACTTTGCAACAATAGTTTACAAATTAAATAAATCATTTTTTTTTATAAATTTTGGAGAAAAAATCAGTTATTTAATTTTAGTATAACAAAATTAAATTATTTTAGAATTAGGCACATTTTTTTATATTATTAAAAGTTTCGTATACTAAAGCATAAATATTTTGTGTTTGGTGCATCAAAATATAAATCTCCCTTCAAAATAAATGAGAATTTGTATTTTGGTGAACCATTTATAAAATATTTCTTTAAAAAAAAATACTTTATTAAAAAAATATTTAAGAAGTGTATCTAAACACAAATTAAATGAGATTTAGTACATTTAAAATCAAAAATCCAATTTTACCCTCAACTAACATGGTGAGTAAAAAAATTATAAAAAATTAACTTTATAATTATAACACAACAAAAATCAGCGACATAAGTAGGATTCAAACCTGGATTATGAAAATGTGTATGTGTGTGTGTGTGTGTATTATATTTATAAATATAATATATATGTGTGTATTTATTTATATTTATTTATTTATTTTTATATTTATAAATATCTGCATGTGGATGACAACATATACTGAAAAACACAAAATCACAGTGCTAACACACAGTATATTTTCATAAACACAAAATCACAGTGCTAACACACACACATGTTCTCACAAACACAAAATCATAGTGATGACAGGCTACATATTCTCATAAACACAAAATCATAGTGCTGACATGCTACATATTCTCATAAACACAAAATCACAGTGCTAACATACAACATATTCTCATAAGCTCAAAATCAAAGTGCTAACACACAAAATCATTGTGAAATCACAAGGTAATATTTTATTACATAGCCGATTAATTAAACCCATGAATCTTTCACTAGGGTTATGAAATATGTTATGAAATTTTATTTTTAAATCCAATAGACCTCAGCAAAGGCATCTTATCGAAGGTGATTGAAAAATGATGAAGGTCAAATCATATATATATATATATATATATATATCTATATATCAAATTTATGCTCCCCAATAAGTTTCATGCTCAAAGCACATGAAGTTGATTGACAAAGCAACTTTTTGGTTTTTTTTTTTTTTTTTTTTTTGCACTCTAGATCATTTTTGTTAGAGCAATTCCAACGGGAGGTGCCATCAGGGGTGCCATCCCCATAACTAGCAAAATGACACCCAAATCATAAGTTTTGTTGCTCCAACGGGGATGGCATAGGAGGTTGTAAAATACCATCCAATGTATAGAGGTGTCATATTTGACAACTTTAGAGAGAGAAAATAGAGTATACAAAATAGCAATTCTAGCTGCTATACATATCACAATGACTCTATCAATGGGTTGAAAAAATAATTTTTAAATAAAAAAAATATTTAATTATTAAAATAGCACCCCATTTTGACACCTACTATTAGAGCAAAATTATTGTTTAGGAGTGCCAAAATACTATTAAAGTTTACAAAATAACATTTAGCACTCATTTTTTGGCAACTCCACTGGAGTTGATCTTAGATTTTATAATTAATTGTGTGTTATAATGTTATAAAAGTGAAATTGCTTAATAACAACTTGGTTAACGGCTTAATTATTCTAAATTATAAAACACACCTTGATTAGAAATTCAAATTGATGGGAAAGAGGGATTGTGCCTATTTTCAGGAGTTACCTGATTTGGATGACCATTAACGATTAACGATCGTCGTCTCTCTTATGGACGGTACCTCTATCTCTCTCTCTCTCTCTCTAAATCTCTCAATCTCTCTGTGTATCGGGTTCTCTCGCAGACACACTGGCGTTTGACCCTTGGTGGCTGGTCATCTCTCTGTGTCTCGCTGGTAAGATTTGAAGGAATGGGAGAGGGAGACGATGAAGAATTATTGTGGAACATGGGGACGGTGACGGGGCCATACTCGCCGGATACGCTGCTCTGCCAACACAGTTCCCTGGTGAATCCCCTCAGGGGAGTGGTTTATGGAGAAAATCCTCTCAGCTACTCGTTTCCCCTCATGCTGGCCCAGATCACGGCCATCTTCCTCGTAACGCGCCTGGTTTTCTTCCTCGCGAAACCTTTCCGGCAGAGCAAGATCAGCGCCGAAGTTCTGGTATTTGTTTACGTGCTCACTAAATGCCTGCTAATAATTCTTGGATCATCTTCCATCACTAGGTTGCTAATTGTTTCCGTTTGAATTTTCTTTTGAATTTGTTGGGTCTGGACCCCGGCGCGGCTGCGGTGGCGATGGATCGCAACCAGGGTGGGATAATTTTGGGCCCTTCGTTGCTGGGTTACTATTTCCCCTTCCTCCACACTCTGTTTCCCAGAGAGAGCAGAGTGATGCTCCACACGGTCGCTCACATGGGCCTCATCATTCAGATGTTCATGTTGACCCTGCAAATGGACACCGCCATGGTGAGGCAGGCAGGGAGGAGAGACGTGCTCATCGGCGTCACGTGCGTGCTGTTGCCTTCCTCCCTCGGCTGGCTGGCCTGCAACATCATTCTTCAATTCACCGCGGAGGAGAAAAACGCGGCGCAACGAGCCATGCCGTTCGTTGTGGCGGTGAATTCGCTGAGCTCATTTCCCGTCATCACCAGCCAGCTCGCCGACCTGAAACTTCTCAACTCCGACATCGGCCGATTAGCCGCCAGGGTGTCGATCGTCACTGAAATTTGTAGCTTCCTGCTGTCTAACGTGATGTCTTCGATTGGGATATTGATGAACAAATCATACTGGGTGGTGTTGAAGTCTCTCCTATCCGTTTCTTCCTTCTTGTTCACGACCGTGTGTGTCATTCGTCCGGTGCTGATCTGGTTGACGAGAAGCAGTGGCGGGGGCAAGAGCAGAGAATCCATGGCGGAAGTTCACTTCTTGCTGGTCATGTTGCTGGTGTTTGCCTGCGCTTTCTTCTCCGAGATCCTCGGCCAGCACTATGCTTTTGGCCCTCTCCTGCTGGGGATGGTTCTACCAGATGGACCACCGCTGGGCGCAGAGTTGGAACAAAAGGTTGGTACTCTCTGCAGCGGGTTATTCATCCCTGCTTTCTGCGCCATCAGCGGCCTCAAGTACAGTATATTTGCGACGGAAGATGCAAAATCTCGCCCGTTCATCCAACTCCTCGTCTTCCTTACGAACCTGAGCAAGTTCACAGGGGCCTTTGTTCCAGCGCTGTTCTTCGGCGTCCCCCTTCTCGATGCCTTTTGCTTTTCTCTGATCATGTGCAGCAAGGGGCTCGTTGAAATCGCGATCTACTGCAGCTGGACTGATTCCAAGGTACGCGATACCTGAGAGATCTCCATGTTTTCTGTAGCTGATCACCTTCTATCGACTTTTTTTTTTTTTTTTTTGTTGCTGCTGCTCCGTGAGCGCAGATCTTGGACGTCGATTCCTTCAATCTTCTCCTGGTGTGGATGCTGGTCATCAATGGCGTCTCCAGGCCCATGATTTCATTTCTCTATGATCCTGCCAAGAGGTACATGACGAACAGCCGGAGAACCATTCTCGGCTGTGATCGCGACTCTCCGCTTCGAATATTGCTGTGCGTCCATGATTCCGACGATGTTCCGACGATGATGGGCTTCCTCGAGGCGTGCAATCCGACGAGATTCAGCCCTGTCGACGTCTTCGTATTGCAGCTGGTAAAACTCTCGGGATGCACGTCGGCCATGCTGGTTCCGTATCATGAGCTGCGCGATCTAAAGGCGACGGTGCGCGACTTGGAGCCGATCGTCAATGCCTTCCATCGTTTTGAACAGCTGCACGCCGGGAGCATGGTGGCGCAGCACCTGGTTGCCGTCTCTCCATACAAGGGCATGCACAATGACATATGCACGGTCGCATTGGACAAGAGGACGAGTTTTGTGATTCTGCCGTTTCACAAACAGTGGAGAATTGGCGGGCGAGCAGGAATCACCAGCCCCTCGATTCGACTCGTCAACCAGCAAGTGATCGAAAAAGCTCCATGCTCAGTCGGCATACTCGTTGATCGAGGGATGGCCGGCGGCAACAGCCAGTTGCTCTCTACCAGCAATTCTGCTTACCGCATCGCGCTTCTCTTCTTTGGGGGCGACGACGATTGGGAAGCTCTGGTGCTCAGCAGGCGCATGGCTGAGCACCCGCGCATCACCCTAGTGGTGATCGCGTTCACGCATGATTTTTCCGCGGAGGACATAGTTGGCCATGTTTGCAGGGCAGATGGGAAGGGAAAGATGGGCTGTGAGCAAGCAACAGCGAGAAACGGGGA
This sequence comes from Sapria himalayana, assembly GCA_029783825.1. Taxonomy (NCBI): domain Eukaryota; kingdom Viridiplantae; phylum Streptophyta; class Magnoliopsida; order Malpighiales; family Rafflesiaceae; genus Sapria; species Sapria himalayana. The sequence goes on along the minus strand of JAREIK010001468.1, from coordinate 1,071,254 downwards.
GGAGACGATACAGGTGATTCGAGCTCTGGAAGATGCTTATGACTTGGTGATAGTGGGCAGGCACCTGGAACCTGACTCTTCGTTCACATCAGGTCTATCAGAATGGGATGAATGTCCAGAGCTCGGCATTGTAGGAGACATGCTAGCTTCATCAGATTTCAGGTTCTCTGTCTTGGTCATAATTCAGCATCGACCACTCCAGCCATTAGAGCACAGTTCTGGGCCATTGGACAGGATTAGCAAACCTCTACCTCCGACCAGAGCTGCCTGATTTTGCTTGCTGAGACATGTTATCAGTAGCTTGACAAACACATGGCTACCTCATTTGCAGTTGTCGAACCATGAGGTGGATGCTCTGCCATGGAGATCAGATGAAGCAGGTGGGCCTCCTCTGCTGTTTCATGTCCGTTATAGCTAGGCATTCTTCCATGTTTGCTGCTCTTGTTCCGGATCAAGCATTTCTTCCCATGTCTGCTTTGGTTCTGGTCCTTGGCAAGCAGGCGAACAGCTGTTGGTGTCAGGCAAATGCCACGGCTTCTCCCTGTCAGCGTTCCCTTTAATGGAGATCACAGCCAACTGAGTCTCCTGCTGCTGTACACAAGTATGAAAACTGAGCATGGTGCTTGTTCTAGGGTTGCTGCTGTTAAGTTAAGGGCCCTTATGGTACGGTCTTCAAGAACGAGTTTCATTTCTTGCAGAGACGGATGGGGTTTTCCAGATTTCTAGAAATTTTCTTAATTTTTTGGACGTTATAACTGTTTGTTTGAGGAATCGAATGCAAAAAAAAAAAAAAAAAAATTCAGGAGAGATCGTTCTTTGTTAAAGAAACACAGTTGCAGTTGCAGAACTGCCAATGGATAGCAGAAGAATCCGAGCAAATTACAACGCGAACAACAAATTTTACCATACCTGCTCGAGCTTCGCGTTCGTGTGGTTCAACAAGAGATCGCCATGCTCCCTGCCAGCCAACTGTTTCTTCTCCTGCGAAGGGGACGAACGGGGCAATGCTTCCGTAAAGCTCCTGGGGAAGCTCCGCACGAAGATTCTCGAAATATACAAAGCCATGTTCATCACCTAACATCTTCGATGGATCAGAAATTGATCTTGTTCGACGCCAATTTAAAGACCTTAAACCCTAATTTTCAACAATCTAAACACCAAAACATGAATACTTTCAAATTGGAACATGTCACAGGCAGCTGCAACGAGATTGCTAAAATGGTGAGCAAGACGCGGTGAATATTTGAAGAAGACGACATCTGCGCAGATGCGGGCGTCTGGAAGAGAAGCTCACCTTTGCTCAATGGCCACCTCCCCGAAACAATTCATGGATGCGAGCCCCAACGTCCTCCGCCTGGTGCTTGATATACTTGGTGGCGGCGGGTGCATTATCCAGCCAAGCAACAAAGTTTCTATACAGCGGCAATAAAAGAGTGGTGAGAGATAATATGAGATCGTCTCTTAGCCGCTCATCGAATATGATCCACTTAGACTGGATTTTACAGATTTCCTCAAAGTAGACGTTGAATAATCTGATGTGTTCTTCTGCGTGAAGATGAGAGGGATTGTGATCCACTTTCAGCAGGCCCAAGACCTTGTTCCACGAATTTCTTTGGTAGCTCAAAACCAGTTGTTTGGTTTTTGATGCGTGCTTCCTCATCCAGTCGTCCCCTAAAAGCAGCCCCAATTCATTATCCTTTGCCTTCTGCACAATATACTGTTCGTTGTTGAGGAGGAAGACACATGCCTGTGCAGAGTCCCTGTAAATCTTTGACTTCGTCTCTAAGTTGCTCTCCAGCAGCTCCATGATCCAGGCCATCTGGACAGATAGCGGCGAGGAAGAAGGATCATTGGATGCAACCGTAGCAGCATTCTCCGTGAAAATCTGATCCAGTGTCTCCCTCGATCTACAAGCAGCACGCAGAAAATTCATGACGTATCGAGTTACAGGATGCAGCTCGCAGCGATGCATAGCAACTTTAGCAGGGTCTCTGCGGATCAGATTCTCTAATTCCATAAAAATCCCTTTTATGGCTTCCCTCAGCGTCTTCCATGCCGCAACAGCATCGTTTCTGAGGACCAGACAGTACCGATCGGAGAAATTAGACTCAAACTCAGGCATTAAGTCTCTCAGCGTCTCGAACAAATCCAGCATCTTAAACAATCTCTCCGGCGAGCGGCTCCCCGCCGCAATGGCGCCGACTAAACTCAGGATGCGCGCGACAGATCCACGACACACGTCCATGAAAGAAAAATCAGCAGCGTGGATGAAATTCAAAAACACGCGATCGCAGAGCAATCGTTCGCTGGGAAAGAGGATTCGAAGAGCAACATTGGTGGCCTTGATCCACTTGTCGATCTCATCCTCGAGATCTTCCCATCGCATTTTGTCAACGTCTTCCACGCTCAACTCTCTTAACCCTAACCGAGAGAGGCTCTCTTCGAGAAACTCCATTCTGCAGCTACTGTATGCGTTCGAGCACTCTTTTCCAAATCCGGAGCTCACCATTCTCTTCGTCATCTCTTGAAGATCATGCAAGATTCCTAATGGAACAGCATCAATCACGATATCATAGTCCGTGACTACCTGAGCAACAGGGATCTGACTGAGGTCGTCCACATCGGCGATGGCTTCCGCTTCATTATCGTCCTCGGAGTCGAACGAAAGGCTTCCTGATGAATACCTGGCCACCATAGATTCGCCGCCACGTTCCAGCAAGAGTTTATACTCCTCCTCGACGCGCAACATCGCTTGCTGCAACAAGTCCTCCGCGCGTAACAACCAATCGCTCACAGACTTGTCTTTTGTGGACATCGGCATCCAGTCTCGAACAATAGCGATCAGTTCGTCGACGGAGTCTAGGAAAGCAGAGGATTCCGACGAGTCGGACCAAATCGGATCGGTAGCAGCAACGTACTGAGAAATCCGACGTTGAAAAGACTTCACCATGCGCTCCAGAGCATCCGCTGGCCTGCTCTGCTCGCCAGCATGGTGCCTGTGCGATGGCTTTCCTCGACTGAACCTTCCGTTGTAGTTCGACACGGTTTGGAGAATGTCGTCCGCCATGGAGTCCGAGTGACCAAGCGTCTGCGCTATCTGTCGCGCCAGGGCTACCACTCTATCTTCGCCGTTCTCAGCCATGAGCTACCGAACCAAATATCACATGTCACGTTCACTGTGTCAGGATTTTCGCCCTCAGAACGTAGCTAAACGACCAGAAGGGAGAAGAGAACCAAGACCAGTCCAACGTCCTTTTCTGCAGCAGAGCTAGAGTATCGTCCATGTCAAGTCAAAACTCCTAATCTTAAATAATTACGTTTACAAATATTATTAATTTATTATCCTACCCTTTTTATTATTATAAAATTTTGTGTTCGTGAATACCAAATTTTTCATAATTTTTTAAAAAAAACACAAGATTCTAAAATAATTTAAGATTTGGTAATATAATTATATATATATGTATATATATAGGTGTGTGTGTGTGTGTGTGTGAGTGTTTATATGTTTTTTAAATTTAAGAGATCAAAATAAAGTTAATGAATTTTAGTACAAAAAAATTTATTATTTCAAAATTTCATGCACTTTAATTTGATTATAAAAAAAGTGATGTGCCAAGACTTAATTATTTTAAAAATTAGCATATTTTCTCTAAATATAAAATTTAAATATACCAAAACACATTTTATATTTGACACACCAAAACACAATTGCAACCGTTTAAATTTTTTTTAATCATTACCATTATTAAATTAGATTTTCAAACAACAATAAATTATTCATAAAAAATAGCACTCTCCAAAAATAACTAATCAGGTTGGCCGAATAAATCATATTGTATAATTTGGTACTTCAAATTTTAAAAATACCGAAAACACCCTTACATTTATAAATGTCATAAACATAAATAACCGTATACATTTTTTAAGTTCGCGCAATATAAATATTATATGTGACGTGGAGTGCACTAAATCAAAATGTGATGTTAAATATTTTCAAAATAATACTCGGCAGTATTAGAAACTGGACGAGGGCAGGCAGGGAAGGCCGTCGGGGACCCAAAAAAACAAATGGGGCTGGCCATGGGCATATTGTAGCAGAAAGTCAAGGCTAGAGCCAGGCAGAGCCATAGACCCAGACCAGGCACATGACCCGGGCCTGGGTGCATAGGCGCAGATCCATGGCTGATGGCTCCACAACAATTCTTGAAATACCTACACCGCAGCAGGGGCCGAATTTACCGTTTTAAGTAGAGTTGGCCTGGGTGGCATACCCGCGAGTTTCTTCAGCAAGTGTTGCCCACACACTGGCGATCTTATCGGCATAACCAGCCTGGATAGTAAAGTCGGCAAAACAATAAGAGTCGTCGTAGAAAAGAAAACACTGCTGCTCGGAAAAAAAAGAGAAAATCTGGTACCTGATTAAGTACAAATCCTTGTATCATGCTCACAAAGTCCACCTGCCTTGCTTTGTCGAGCCTGTCTAGTTCCATCCTGTTATTCTCCTGGGGGGAAGGAGCCAACGAATTAGATGTTATAAATCACGGTTAGCAATATTTTAGAGCTGACAGATTTGTTATATGAATGTCAATTCTAGTAGCAATCTCATCATTATCTATCTATCTATATATCTCTCTCTCTCTAACTCTCTCTAAAACTCTCTCTCTCTATCTCTCTCTATATCTCTCTATATATCTCTCTCTCTAACTCTCTCTCTCTCTCTCTATCTCTCTCTATTGCTCTCTCTAACTCTATCTCTCTCTATCTCTCTCTATATATCTCTCTCTAACACACACACTCCCTCTATCTCTATTGCTCTCTCTCTCTCTATCTCTCTCTATCGCACGCGCTCTCTCTCTATCTCTCTCTATCGCGCGCTCTCTCTATCTCTCTCAATCTTTCTCTCTCTCTATATCTATCTCTCTATAAAAAATAATACACTAAGAGCATCTCCAAGAGACTTGCTAAACGCCTCCGTTTAGGAATTATAGCGAGATTTTCCCCAAAAACCAATTCCATCATGCTTGCTAATTTCCTAGTTATTTTACATTTCGTTCGATTGACTCGCTAGATGTAGCGATCCATGCGTACTCGCCAGACGCCATCACAGTTCGTGTGGAAAGAAGAGATCCTCCCAATTTCAAGTAATTTTCGCTTCTAGAGTTCTTTGTTTTTGTTTAGCTGTTCCAAGGGTTTGGATATATTTATAATTTTGGCGTTGTTTCGGGACAAAACAAGCTGTTTTGGAATTTTATTTTTTGTTTTGGCGCTGTTTCGATTGTCGTGATTCATCTTCAATAGTTATTTTTCGTTTCGATTGTCATCACAGTTTGGATAACGGCATCTTAGTTTTCGTTGCGAGAACTCTTTTTCCGCATCGATATGTGAGTTTTCGTGCAACATGAACATGTATTTGTTTTCGTGCTATATGAACATGTATTGTGTGTGTGATTGTGTGTGTGTGTGCGCGCGCGTGCGCGCGCTTGTGTGTGAGTGTATGGTGATGATATGTCATTTTATATATCATTTTAAAAATTATTTTTTAAATTTAGATATAGTTAGTTAAACTTGATAGGTAAAATAGATACATTATTGAAGTTAACTTAAAAAAGTGAGTAGCTAAAATAGATAATACAATATTATAAATATTTTTTAATTAGTTATTTTAGAGATCATTATTAGATATGCTCTTGTATGCAATTCATATGCTAATAAAAAAAATAAAAAAACAAAAATTAAAAAAAATAAAAAATAAAAAAATAAAAACAATAAAAATATAAAAATAAAAATAAAAAATAAATAAAAAGAAATAAAAGAAATAAAAAAAATCATATGATCATAAAACAATACACATATAATCTTACATACGTTTTAGAGAACCTATGTTGCACGGATACGGCTAGGGAGTGCCGTGTCCACGGGTCGGACACGTGTCCGACCCACCACGTGGCGTATCGGATACGCGTCGGTGACGTATCCGACGAGTTTTTCGGAAACAATCGTTTACCTCCAGACGCGTCGTTAGAGGGTTTCGGGAGGGGGTTTCGGAAAATCGGGAGGGGGTTTCGGAAAATCGGGAGGGGGTTTCAGGGAGGGGGGGTTTCGGGGAGGGGGGGGGGGGTTCGGGAGGGGGGGTTTCAGGAGGGATTATCGGGAGTGATTTTCGGGAGGGGGGTTTCGGGAGGGATTTTCGAGAGGGGGAAAAAAAGGTTCTGGACGGGGGAGGGGGGAGGGGAGAGAGGGTGTTAGAGGTTTAAATTTTTTTTAAATTAATTTAAAAAACAAAATTTTAAATTATTTTAAAATACTGTATCTTATATTATTTTAAAATACTGTATTTTAAATTATTTTAAAATACTATATTTAAAATATATGTTAGAGAGAGTTATAAGCTGTAACGGGAGGGGACAGGGGTTAGAGGGCTTAAATATATTTTTTTTATATTTTAATTATTATTGTTTGTTTAATATATATACAAAATATAATAAACAAATAATTTATTTTAATTTTATTTAAGCCCTCTAAATTTCTATTTATCAAAATATCTTAATATTTTTTTTATTTATCTAAATTTCTATTAATGAATAATATTTATATTTAATTTTTTTTTCATGCCGTGTCCTAGCCATATCCGTATCCTAGTTTTTTGAAATTTGTCGTGTCCCCGTATCCTGCCGTGTCGTATCCCCGTGTCCGTATCCGTGCAACATAGTAAAGAACAATTAAAGAAGTCAACATCAAAAGAATTGACAAAAGAATCTAAAAGTCGTGAGTGACCAAAAAAAATTAAAAAAAAAGTCATGGGTGATCAGATCTTTCAGTCTCAAGAGTATCCATGAGCATAAATGAGAGAAAATTTGTGGACCAGTATAACATATGAACTCGAATGAGGTTTTCACCCTTGAAAAATCTCTCTCTCTCTCTCTCTAGAATTTTTATGCTCTGTATTTACTAATACATATTATGATTTCATAAGAGTATCATCATATTATTGAACAACAAATTCGTATATAACCGACAAATAACTCTCTCTCTCTCTCTCTTCTAACTAGAGACCAAAAATGAAGAATAAATGAGTAATAAAAAATAATAGGTACCGATATGTCTTTTAAACTTTTACTTTTAATTTCTTTAGATACTAGAGAGTATCTACAAAACATCCATCTCGTTCAACAAAAAGAATATTAGATAAAATAAATATTTCCAAAAAGTCTGTGGGAATGTGCCGACAAATAAAGTTTGTTGTATGATCTCATTATCCAAGCAAAAAATATTAAATTTATTCAACATATATTAGCTTATGAAATATATAAAAAAAAATAAAAAAACATTTATAATCTAACAAAAACAATAAATATTCATGCACGTCATGAACAATAATTAAATAAACTAATCAAATATATAAGATCAAATTAGTCTTTACTCATACCAAAATGTCTTATTATTTGAATATTCTTATCTTACAAACAAATATTAGCAGATAAATAAGTAGTGTCAGAATTAATTAAGTTACTTTAATTCAACTCGAGAAAAAAAAAATTTAAAATAATCAAATATAAACAAAATAAATAAAAAATAAAGAACTAAAAAGAGGTGTCGAATGGGCCAGGCCAGGCCAGGCCAGGACGGGCTATTTTTTTCATGCCCAACCGGCCCAAATCCACCTAGGTTCGGGCTGGTTCAGGTTGGTCGGTTCAAGTCGGGCTGGACATTTTTTTTTAGAAAATTAAGATTTCGGGCATCATTCAGTGCATAACAACTCGTGCTTGGCATGGCACGCAGGCCGAATACCCTAGGCAGAGCACGATTCATGCTGAGGGTCCGCCCAGCATGAGCCCGGGCATGATACTGTAGTATATCATGTCGGACCAGGCAAGCCTAAACCATGGCGAGATTCAAACCAAGCCCAAGCCATTCGGCCCATTTGACACATGAAAAACTAAATTGAATATAGATGTGTCAACCTGGCCGGCGCGGCCCGGCACGAAAAAATCCCGTGCCTGACCCGGCACGGTTCGGCCCATGGCACGGCACACAAGCATGGGTTTATCCCGTGTCGAGTGTCCCGTGACCCCGACCCCGCGATGGCCCCTCCCGCAAAAAAGACTGAGGGTCGGGTCTGATTCGACCCGACCCGCGGTCCCCCGAATCCCAAACCGTACGGACAGGCCAACCCGAGCGGGCCCAGCAAGGCACGGCACGGCCTGCCGTGCTTAGCCCGGCACACAGGCATGCTCATGCTCAAAAAAAAACAGGCCGGGCCTGGCCGACCCGGCCCGTTTGACACCTCTAATTGAATATTATCATATCCAATAATTTTTGAAAGATTATAATTATCTACAATAATATTCAAAGAACAAATAAAAAAACACCACTAATATGAGTATTAACTCTTATATCAATAATCTAAAAATTTATAATAAGGATAAGAGTGCGGCCGGAACTCGACATGACACGAAAATGTCATGCATAGCACACCACGACATGGTCCAACATCATGCCTAGACCAAACTCATCCCTAGCATGGCATGAGAAAATCAAGCGCCATGGTTCTGAACCATAGCCAAGCTAGCCGCCAAGTTTTTCTTAAAAAAATATGCTCGTTGATTCAACGAGCACATTTCGACGTTCATAAAAAATGATGACGTATTTAGAGGTGTCAACCGTGCCTGGCCGGGCCGGCCCAAGCACGATTCGGCCCGTGGCACGGCACACCGGCACGGGTTCGTCCAGGTGTCCTGAGCCCGAGCCCGAGATGGCCCCTCCCACAAAAAAGACAGTGGGTCGGGTCTGATTCGACCCGACCCACGGTCCCCCGAATCCCGAACCGTACGGACATGCCAGCCCGAGCGGGCCAGGCAAGGCACGGCACGGCCTGTCGTGCCTGCGGGCCGTGCCGGGCCCAGCTATTTTAAATCGTGCCTGGCCCGACACGAAGGCACGCTCGTGCTCAAAAAACGGGCTGGGCCGTTTGACACCTCTAGACGTATTGTTGTCGCGATCGGATCTTTTAATTTAAAAAAAAAAACAAAGAAAAGTATCCAATCTAATCTAAGCAGTACTGACCCGGAACGGCTCGACCCAATCAACAATGCCAGACTAAGGCTCCATGAACAAACCCTGCTTATGCAACATGAGCACGACCCAGATGAACAAACCGTGTTGCACCATGCAAGCACGGTGGCCCACATAGGCCTCAAAATTTTGGGCTATGAGGGCCCAACAAAGGCCGATTTACACCTATCTTAGGGGAGGTTTTGATACACTCCTCTTTAGAAAATATGACGGCCCAACAATTATCCTAGTAACCTAATTGTCTACGCGGTGGCCATTGTGGCATGATCATGTCATCCATGTAACAAATATTAAAATTACAGACATATACTATATTATATTATTATTTTTTATGTTTTTATTATTTTTTTTATTAATTTATGAAATTACTATAAAATATAAAAACCCTATGACCCGAGTCAAAAAACAATAATCATGCAAATCCTAAATAATAATTATTGAAGTTTAATTTAACTTTTTTTTTATTTTTTATTTTTAGTATTTAGGAGAACCTAACACGTGGGGGTGTTGGACGCCCAAAACTATATACATCATCATAAATTTGAAGGTCATACTAAATCAAAAAATATATAACAAATGCTGATGTTTAAATCAATATGTGGTATATTCTAGTAAATTATCATTTATTAATTTTTTTTTAAATACTTTTATAGAATTAAATTTTTATTTTTTTGTAAAAAGACAAAAAAAAAATAAAAAAAATATATATTATTTATCTCAAAAATAATATATTCATGTATGTCTCAAGCAATAATCAATAAAAGTAACCATGTACTTAAATTCCTCTAAGGTCGACTCTATATTAGGTCTCATATGCCTGGGTATATTAGATCTAATAGGGTTCTACTTAAATCATACTGGCATGTAGGACATAAAACTCTAATAAGGTTTATTAGCTGACATATCTCATCCTCTATAATCACAATATCCTTAAAATTAAAATAAAATATTCTCAATTTGACTAACAAAGAGATAATATACAATCTAGTCTGCTCAATCTAGAGGTGGCAAATAGATTGGGCCGGACCGGACCAGGGCATTTTTTTTTCAAGCCCAACCTGACTAGCATGTCGTGCCTAGCACAGCACCTTGGAGGGAAGGCCCGGCATGAGCCCGCGGCCCAAAACCACATGGGTTCAGGCTGAGTCGGGTGGTTCGGGTCAATTCAGGTGGTTCGGTAAGGGTCAGGTCAGTCAAATTTTTACAAAATTAGGGTTTCAGCACCACGTTGCCCCTCCATCAGGCATCTCTCGATGTGTGGTCACCCGTGTCGTGCTCACGTGCCTGGCACGGCGCACAGGCCAAAAACCCTCAGCACGGCAAGGCACGACTCATGCCGAGGGTCCACCCGACACGAGCCGAAGCACAGCACTATAGAGTGTTGTATCAGGCTTCAAGCCGGGCCTGGGCCGCCCGGCCCATTTGACACCTATAGCTCAATCTCAAATTCAATGATTCAATCTCAGACATCAATAAAAATAAAAATAAAATTATAATTAAGTTATCATGAGCAACAATTCATAGAAGGTAAACTAATAAAATACTCTAACATAAATAAGATACAAAAAAATAATAAAAAACCAAATTGAATATTATTATACCTAATAACCTTCAATTAGGTGTTATTGATTATAATAGTATTTTCAAAATAAAAAATTAAAAATCATTTTATTGATAGGCCAATTGGACTTTACCACTAAAACAACTTATTATCTTTATTATAGGATTATTCATAAGTCCATATATTTTAGAGAACTCATTAACTATCATTGGTGATTATTTCGTATGCACATTCTTATTATTTTACCTCCAGTATCATATAAATATAAACAAATGTAATAGTAGAATTATCTATATTTATAATTTTGTAAATATTATATTCACATAATTAATATATATTTTCTCTCAAATCTTACCAGTATAAATTATATGACAAAAAATAACTCATAAAATTATCACACCTTACGAGTCACTTTCACTCATGCTTGTCTAATGATGTACACATCACTATTTATCACTATAATATGCAACTCTGATATTAAAGGTGAAACCCTTAAAAAAAATATTTTAATAAAAAATTCATATCGATTAAGAATCAATTCTTTTAAGACATTCATAATGAATTAGTTATAAAAATATTCATATTTTTGGCTTCATGAACATCATAATCACATAAATAAACTTATCTCAACATCTTATTTTGAGGTATATGTTTATTTCTTACATAACAATCAAAAGAATTATCACTTCATACTTATCATTACTCATGAGTGTGCTTCGTAGTTAACTTATCATTGTCTATCACAACTCACAATAATATGCACAAATTCATTAATAATAAAACTCTAATTTTTATTTTATATAAATATTATATATATATCAATAATCAAACACAATAAAATTTAAACATTAAAATTCATTAATCAAGCATCAATCACATAAAATAAAATATATTAATCTTAAATATCAATTTAGTCCAATATTGATGAATATTTTACACAAGATAATTTGGGATACATCTCATAAAATTTCGAGTTATCAATAACAATTCATAAAGATAACTAGAAATCAAATCTTAAATTCACAATATTCATTCGTGCACATTAGATTTGCCCCTATGATGAGTCAAAATTTATGCCCCCTTAGAGTTAAACCTCATGCCTTGTGTCATCTCTTTACTCGTATATCTCTCCTAGTATTGAGCTATATTGTGCTCCAATACCCTAGATTTTGTCTTTTCTCTCGTGCCCTAAATTTCTCCTTGAAATTTTTATGTTTATGCTTTTACACTCAAGCAGTTGATTGCAAAATTTAAATCAAACTTTTATAAATGTCATTACTTTATCTTTTTGTCTTTGTAACACAAAAACACAACCCTGAAAGAAGTTGTGGCTTTGGTCTCTTTCTTATTTTAGATTTCCATAATACTAGAAATAATCATGATTATATATTTTATCTCTGAAACACAAATTCACGATGATATAAATAAGTCAAACTTTGATCTCTATCTTCCTCAGATGCCAGCGGTGCTTAGAATGGTCCTGACTACACATTTTGCCTCTATAACATCAAGTCAAATAACTATGAATGACTGTTACTTGTATATTTTACCTTTATAACCCAAGGCCATGACACAGAAACTAAGATATGAATTAGATCATTTCTCTATAGCTATAAATCACATCCTTTGAAATGATTCTAGCTCGAGTATTGTACTTTTAAATTTTTTATAGCTAAAAGACATAATTATGAGAATAACATCACAACTTATGCATTGAACTTAGTGGCTCTATTAAAAAAATGATGCAGTACTGGAGACTAGAGGTGTCAATTAGGTTGGACAGCCCAAGCATGACAAAAGATATGACACGATTTAGACATGAGACAATTTAGTCATGCCTAACATGACAAGATCCAATTCAAAGTTGTGCCTAGATATGTTGTGGGCCGGCCATAACATGGCTTGAGCCATGTCAAGCCAAAGTTCATAGCATGAAAGGCACGATACAAACCTGACCTTGGCTAACCTGGAATGAACAAATAAACTAGCCTGGAATGAACAAGGCTAGTCTGAACCTGATCTTGGTCAACCTAGATTGAACCCGGGCTAGCCAAGAATAAACCAGGCCTGACATGACTTGGCATAATCCAGGATGATCCAACACAACCCGAGCAAAAGGCATGTCATCAAGCCATGCCAAGCTGCCCATTGTAAAGCTATATCAGGTTATCCATTTTTAGAGTCGTGCCAAGCACGACATGGTGGGCCCAATGGGCCTAAAAATAAGTTGGCTCAACAAGACAATGCACGGCACAACCCATTTGACACCTCAACTAAGAACTATCATGTTTTTTAGTATTAGTTAGGTTGTTAATTATTACAACATTGAATTAATATCACAACTATGAAAAATTTTACAAACTAATATGATAAAATTAATATCAAAAAAAAAATTTATCACAAAAAAAAAATAAATTACATAATAAAATAATTGTGTAAACAAAATTAATTAAGTTGTGACACAAATATTATAATAACTATTTATGTAGAGTTTCAACCAAGAATAAATATCAAAATTACCATACAAGTTTAATAAGAAATAACAGTATAAAACAAAGCATGAGATGTCTTCTTGAAGCTCTCTTATCAATTCATCTATTATTAACATAAGAATATAAGAGTTGAGTGATGATATTTTATGAAATCCTAAAACTATTGAAACCAATTTAACTCTTGAATCACTCATTCATATCTTTGATTAGCTTAATATTTGTGTTTTATGCCTTTTTCTTACATAATCCTCATCGAATTAAATCTATTTTAAGTTTTTTTTGCAAATCAATTAAGGGCATGCATTAATCTTTCTTATTCTCCTTAATATTCTTGATTAATTATCTAATTATGCAAAGAACTTTTATAATAGAATTATTTGACATAAAACAAAATTAATTCTATGTAACATTTGTTTCGATTTGATGTGAGCACCCAACTTATGTGGGATGCCCAAATTATCTTGAACCCTATATTAGGGCCTTTTATGTTTCAAGTTTACAATTAAATTGAAGTTATATTATATTATATTATTTTAAGTAATTTTTCATATCATTTCTATTGTTCGTTACATTATTTTCAACATCAATTTATGATATAATAGCAAAGTCATATCCTATGAAACAAGAGATTTAGGTGTGTGTGTGTGTGTGTGTGTGTGCGCACGCGCGTGCATGTGTGTGTGTGTGTAAGCGTGTGTGCGCGTGTGTGAGATACAATGGTAAACCCTATAGAATTGGGTCACAACTATTGTATTCCATCCCTACTGTTACACACCCACTATGTGCAATAGAAAAAAGAACAAAAATAAAAAAAAAAAAAATTTATGCTTGTGAATAGAACCTCCATTGCACAAACTATTATGCGATTTGAGTTGGCATTCAGCTACAACCCCAATGCACCTCTTATTTTGATATTGTCACCGAAATTTCAGTGAGAATGAGGGAGAAGTTAAGTTTGCAGTTAAGTAAGCAGGTCATTTTATTGTTCTTTACTTTATTTTTCAGATTAAATTGTAGTATAGTATCAAAGTCATACCTAGAGGCATCAACTGGGCTGGGCGGGGCCCCCAGACACAGCATGAGGCACTGCACGACTCAGCGGTCAGCCAGCCAGGCACGGCACTGCCCGATTCAGAGTTGTGGTCGGGCATGCCGCGACCAACACGCAGCACGGCTTAAGCACAACAGCCCTGGCAGACCAATTTTGGCCTGGCTGGCCAAAACTGGACCTGGAGCAACCTTCAATTAAATAATGGTCATGTTCCTACAGAATGGCTTTTCAAGCCTCAGCAGTACAATTTCAGCCACAGTGACCCTCTTATAACCCACGACTGCCTGGACCTCCTCCTGCCCCAATTGCTAAAAGTTAAATTACATAAAAAAAGCTAATTGTTTGGTTCTGATTAAAATTGGCTTGCGAATTATTCCTCCCTTCATCTCGGTATTCAGGACCTACACGCACTAATTGGAGGTGAGGTGTTGGAGTTTGGTATTTTTAATTCGATTGTCGGCTATTGGGTCTTTCCCAATTACATTCATTTCAAAACTATATATTCGAAATTTTATCATAAAAATAATAAATCATCTCTGCTCAAGAATTATCCACAAATTCATATATTTTTGGCAACTCGTCACCTATAATTGACGATTGCTTCATATATTTATTCTTATTTTTTGCCTTCATATGTCATATAGATATAAATTAACTTTGCAGTAAAAAAAAATTACATTTTCAACTTCATTAGCGTGATACTCACATAATTTACATATATTTTTCATCAAATCTCATTGATATTAGCCATACGATAAAAAATAACTCATATGACGGTCACTACCTTACAATGAGTCACCTCCAATTACACACGTCTTGTGATTTATCCATTACTGTCAACCAAGACTGAATGTGTCAGTTGAGCTAGGAAGGCACGAGTATGACCAACAACATGATTTAAAATTGTGCTTGGATGTGCCTAGGGTTGGCCCACAACAAGGCCTAAGCCATGCCATGCCAAGCCAAACATTTTGGCACAAGAGGAACTACACAGCACGATCCGGTATTACAGACCATGCAAGCCAATTTCGACTCGGCTAGACTGGTCTTGACCCACATTAGCATGGAACGAACCAGTATAGCCTAGCCTAACACATTCTAGCCTTGATAGAACCCAAGCTAGTCATGAACGAACTAAGTTAGCCAAGCCAAGCTTGACTCTGAGTGGTAGGACCCAGCATGACTCGACAAGACCTACTCCAGAGCCCTGCTAATGGGCCGTGCTAGGCTACCACTTTTTAGAACCATGTCAGCAAGGCATGGCCCATGATAAACACTAAACAATGCCAAGACAAGCCTAAAAAAATGAGATGTACAAACATGGCACAGCTAGTTTGACACCTCTAACAACAACAACATACAACTTACACACATCTCACACAAAATATGAAACTACTAAAAAAATATTTTATAACATACTCACATCAATTTATAGTTAGATCTTCTAAGACATGGATAATAAATTGATTTATAAAAATATTCATATTTTTGGATTTATAAGAATCATGATCACACAATTAACAAGCCTCGATGTCAGGTTTCAACATATACATTTTCCCGCACATCATAATCAAAAAGGATTATCACTTCCTTCATACTATTATGCAGAAGTGTGATTTGTAACACATATGTCATTGTTCATCATGATAGCATACACAAATTTATCAATTGTAAAATCTTAATTTTAATTTTATATAAATAAGACATTTATCAATATACAAAACACAATAAAATCAAAACATTTGAATTTTATCATTGAGCATCTATCATACGAAATTAATTATAATCCTGGATATTAATTTAGTCTGACATTAAGAAGAAATTCATATGAGATAATTAGAAAAATATCTCGTACATATTTAAGTTTTTTTATAATAACACTCAAGAGTGTCAAAGAATCAAACCCTAAATCTACAATACTTGATTTTGCATCTCAAATTTGTCCCTAGAATAAGTCAAAAAAATCATGGCCTCGTATAGTTTATGCTTGAGTTTTGCGTCGCCCATTTGCTAATAGTTATCTCCTATATTTTGGCAAAATTTAGTTCTCAAAACCTAGCTTTTGCATCTCTCTCATACCCTAGAATTTCCTTTAAATTTTAGTACTTTTCCTTTTGTATACTCGAATGACTGGGTGTAAAATTTAAGTCAAAAATCATGATTTTTAAAATGATTCAAGACTTTTGTCTCTCTCTGATTTTAGAATGTCATGACACTTAGAATGAGTTACAATTTTAATCTTTCTATTGCATCACATGATCGCAATGCTATAAATGACCATAACTATAAATTTTATCTTTGTAACACTAAGTTAAGATACCGAGAACGACCATAACTTATATATTTTATTTTTATAATTCAAAGTATGCAAAGTTTTTGTAACTTAATAGATCCAATAATATACTAGACAACCTCTTAACCTTGACACCTCCTTTGTAAATTAGTATGCAAAGTCCAATATTACACATATGCCATGATCTCATACAAACAAGCAAGTTATAGTCAACTTTTTCTAAAAAAAACACCCTTATTGGATCTCTCATTGTTATGATATAGAAAAAAAAATTATAATTGTCTAGTTTATTATTTCAACTTCATTAGACATACAAATAGGTGTAGATGAATAGATTATCCTTTAATAAAGTTGCAAAAAAATTAGGAGCACCCTCTCACTGACTATATATGTCACACAAAATAATATATTTTTTTGCAAACAAATATAAATAAAAAATATTGTGAACTTGATCATCGATTTGCCTAAGCACAATAAAATTTATTAATACAAGTATCACCCCTTCAAACCTCACACAGTCATAGTTATGAGACACAAGGGACACTAAGACATAAAAATCTTTTGATTTTTGAGCCTAGAGACCCAAGCCGCAATGAAAGTGCAAACATTTTTAGGCACACTCAATGATTAAAATATCGATTTCTACGGATATATCGGTACTTAGATTTTACGAATATATCGGATATATCGAAGATATATCGGTATGTATTTGTATATGACCACCAATCAATGATAGATATATCAGTCTTAATGAATATATCGATACTTAGAATTTAAGGATATATCAGAGATATATCGGTGGATATATCGAAAATTTTTTTCATTACCGCACACTCAACCAACTATATATAAAAATCATAAATTTTATAAAATATTATCTATAATTTTTATATATTAATAAAATATAATTAAATAAAATATATCAAAAAATAAAATATTATTAATATTTCCTAACTAAAAGAACATTAGAAATTTCAAAATAAAATAATAAAATTTTAATAATTCAATATTTTATATATATGTGTATATATGTATGTATGTATTTATGTATGCATGTATAAATGCATATTTACATATTTATAGGAATAAATATAAAAATGTATATACATATACATATGTATGCATACATATGAACATATGTATACATGTATATTGAGATGTGTATACATATATACATAGATAGATATACATATACATGCACATAGGTATACATATATATAGATATATATGTAGAGACATATAGATACATATAGATACATATATATATATATGAATGCATATATATACGTATCATATCTCATGCATATGTGTGTGAATATACATATAAATATATTTATATATATAAACAAACTAGTTCAAATTAGTTCCAAAAATGAACTGTCCAAGCACGTTCCACAAATTAGTTGCTCCATCTCATGCCACAAGGTGGATGCACCTTGACGAGGCACACCTAGACTAGTATTTTTTGGCTCTAGCACCTTTTGGAAATCATAGTGCCTCACCTTAAGTAAGACAATTTTGCCTCTGCATCGTGGCATATGGGCTTTAAGCACACTTTTAATGACTATGCACACAATTGCATTCAAACCATATAGTAGATAGTCTCATTCTAATCAATATGACAACAGTTAAATAATATGATCATATAAATAAAATATCTTAGAAGAATATAAAAAGATTATTAAATTTCAAATTTTTTTACAAGTCTAAGAAGAATCAAATATACTAATCAAACTCAAATTAATTTACTCACATATGAATAAGTTTGCATCAATCTCTACTACTTTA
The DNA here is from genome assembly GCA_029783825.1 of Sapria himalayana. Classification (NCBI taxonomy): domain Eukaryota; kingdom Viridiplantae; phylum Streptophyta; class Magnoliopsida; order Malpighiales; family Rafflesiaceae; genus Sapria; species Sapria himalayana. Next base: position 1,052,994 of record JAREIK010001468.1, on the reverse strand, counting down.
TTCCACATGATCTTATATTGATTGTGACCATTCTTTTAAATATTAAATTGCAAGATAAAAAAAATATTGCATTTATTCAATTCTGCCCAAAAAAAAAAAAAAAACAAAATAGCCTAATCCCAAGAACAAGTGATGGCAAGGGTGCCGCACAATGCCATGGGTGGCTTCAACATATTGTTACAATGGATGATATCGACACAAGACTATTAGCATCAATGCTCTTGTAAAATTCTACATTGAAGAGGTCCAATAGTACTTATAACAAGTAAAATATGTCAATGCTAAGTATAAAATACTTGCTCTAACATGATGTAGGTGGAGGTAGAGTGGATAAGAGTTGAGTCCACATGAACCCAACCATGACACATGAAATCCTAGTTTTTCAAAAACCCTAATTTATTATAAACACTTTTTTTTGGAAATAGAACCTTCCCATAATACCATGTTGAGGAAAAACAAAAATTATTCATTTTTACCCAAAAAGTAAAAAAATTATATATATATATATATATACACACACACACACATAGATAGATAGATAAGATTAGGACAGCTTACATGTAATGTTTTTTCATTTATGCAAAGAAAAAATAAATAGTATATTAAAAAAGTATAATAAATCTCAACATTGTTCAAATAAAATATTCTTTTGATACAAATATCTTACTCTTATGGATGAATAATTTTTTAGCAAAAATATTTTATATACGTTCTTATGCCATTTGAACATTTTAGTTGTGCTATGCTAGATTCTCCTAAAGATCTCGAAAATGAACTTTCGTGAGATATAAAATTTCCCATAGTTGATTCTACTAGGTATCAAAAAACAAAACAAAACATAATTATTTGATAGATATAAGATTGAATATTACATTTAATTATTTATTATCAAAAAAAATTAATTATTCATAGATTCTATTGCGAAAGTCTTACAAATATCATCCATTGAATTCTTGACTATGTGACAAAATTATTTAAGGATTGGATTTCTTTCAAAATTTATACACTTTTAATTCATTCCTTATTTAGATTCAAATTGAGCCTAAACTTATACAAATGTTTTATATATATATTAATTTTCAGATATAATTAATTTGTATATATTATGGACATCTATTTTATATGAATTTTTTTAGAATCTCATAATTAAAATTTTTTTATTTTAATTTTTAATAAGTTAATAATATATCACCAAAAGAAATTATTTGTCTAAGTCAATCATTAATACTAGTCATAATTAATGAAAATATTAAATATCTAGATTAAAAATTAGAAAGCTTGACTTAGCATTTAAAGAGTAGAAAAAAAAATTTAATTTTAGTTGATTAGAAATAAATATTTGACTGTTACTTTTACCATTACGATTAATGATAGTACAATCTGAAGAATAGATTTCTTCTATTATTTAGAATAAATAAATCAAAAGAATAATAAAATTTAAAAAAAATATGAAACATAAAAGTAATAGTAATTTGATGAAGTTGAGAGTAACAATAAAAACATCTATATTAAAAAAAATAAATTAGTTTTAAAAAATATTATAAAATAATTATTAGACCAAACATATAATATAATTTGTAATATTAGATGATTACACAACATGCTATTCATAAGATATTCATACTATAGATGTGTATATTATAATAAATGAGTTAGAAAACTAAAAAATATAAATTAAAAAATATATAAATTATGAAAATATCATATTTATTAAGATTAAAATTAGAATAATATATCACATTAAATTTAGACATATAAAAAGAAAACCAATCATAGTTTCAATTAAAAAAAATAAGATTGCCAAATTAATAAAGAATATAAAATATATATAAATAATTAAATTTTTTGATAAAAATTATACAAAACATATCCCCAAAATGAAAATAAAAGCATAAATAAAACTCAATCAAAAAAAAAAATAGAGTTCATATAAATATAATTTAAATTAAGACAGATCAAATATTAGATACTATGTTTCATAAGTTATTAAAAATTAAACAAAAACATAAATAAAACATAATTCATTCAAGCAAATACATAAATATTTAGAATATCAAACATTAAAAAAAATGAATTGAGACTACTTCAAATTTTTCTTAAAAATAGCTACTAACTAATCTACTATAAAAATATAGATGATAATAATAATTTTATTATAAATCATGATTTGAAGTATATGTGTCAAACAGGACGGGCCGGCCAAGCCCATCCCTGCCCATTTTTTTAGGCCCAAACAAGCTCACGTACCATGCCAAGCACGGCACACTTCATTGGATGACAGGCCCGGCATGACCCAGGGCCCAAAATCAGCCTAGGTACGGGCCAATTCGAGCCGTTCTAAGTTAATATTAAATTATGGTTTCACCGCAGCAGTGCCGCACTGTCATCGCCTGTCGAGCATTGTTGTTCGTCCCATGTGCTATGCGCATGTGCCACATACTGGGGTCGTGCCTAGTTTCAGGTCGAGCACACTACAATACCAGACCATGCCTAATTTCAGGCCGAGCACACTACAATATCAGATCATGCCTAGTTTCAGGCAGAGCACACTACAATACCGGACCATGCCTAGTTTCAAGCCGAGCACACAACAATACCGGACCGTGCCTAGTATTGGGCTGAGCCCAGGCCCAGTCCGCCCAACTCATTTGACATCTCTAATTTGAATACATACAAGAGAATTATATAAAAAAATTAATTATCTAACTATTATCAAACTTAACATAACCTATATAATCAAAATAGTTAATTATTTTTAGATTTGCAATACAAGCCTCATCTTGATACATCTCTTAGTATACTTAGAAATGTAAAAAAAAAAAATTATGACTTAATATTTTATTTAGTGATGATGAAAATTTTTAACTAGTCAATAATTCAAAAGAGCATATACCAACTTATATTCCTATAAAATATTTCTTTAATCTATTATTACACAAGCAGTTTAAGCACTTGTGATAAATTATTTTTTTTCAAATAAAATATCTAAGATGAGATAATTATACCAACTTATATTTCTTTCCTTTATACTTGGTATAATAGATATTTACATACTAATTTGAGGAATAATTAGGTGTTACAATGTTTATCGTATAGCTCAATTTTGCACAAATTTTGTCACAAAATTATAAAATAAGATACTTATAGACATAAATAACATTTTGTTGGAGTATTTAAAAATATTAAAAAATATCATATTTGCATTTCACATGTAAATGAAGAAATTATTAGCTACATTATTCAAAAAAAATCATAAAAAAATTATTGACTCACCTTAGTGCCTTGTGGATGTTACAAATATCTCAAATATTATCTAATACCAAATAAAGATAATATACAAAACAAGATGCCTGACTGATTTCATAGTTGTATGCATAACTAATCAAGATTTCTCAACATGTTGACTCATTTTATTGATAGATTACATTGTTTTAATTGATGAAAATAATTTAAGGAATACATTTAGCAATTATAAATAGGCAAAAAGTCCTTTAGGCTAAAGATAAAATGGAATCTTAAAGATATTTGTCACAATCACTAAAACTTTATCTATATAATAGATCTCGAAACAACTATTTATCACTTATTGTTTTATGAGACAAGATTAATTTTAATAAAAATATTCAAACAATTATAGATGCCCATAATCACAAAAAAAAATCTCTAAGCCTTTGGATTTCTTCATATAGCGTAATATGCAAAAAATTATCTATATGAACATGTCGTATAAAATCTATGAAATAATTAATTATACTAACCACACAAACTATATTTAATCTTGTGATAATTAAATAATTAATCTCCTTAATAATTCTCTTACATGTAATTGAGTGAGCCTAAGAAGTCATATCAAATATTAAATTAATAATTAAATCAATCAATATTTTCTATGGAACACAACTCTAAAAGCTAAGACATGTAAGAATATCAATTACATAACTCATCTATGACAACAAAATATTTCCCTTAAAATAACCAACCTTTATTTCAAAGAAAATATTTAAGTATTTCATAATATTTTATTTAAAATAATAATCATAACTCATCATAAAGACGTTATTCATTTATAACTAATATATTCTTTATTTATGAGAAGTTGTTAATGACATATAAAATTATATTAAAATTATATTGAACACTCAAGAGATAATACTTTGGTAATACATAACATAAATTTTGCACCTTGTTTAAAATTTTAAATAATATGCTAAATATACTTATTTATTTCATTTGAAGAACAATTAGAAGATCAAAATGAAAAAAGTCAAATGTTAGATTAACTATCTTCTTGAGAGACTCTCATTTGAGCTAAAGAAATAATGTATTTCTCATTTTCCAATTAAAAAACTCTAAATTTTGAGTAATCAAGTCTCCACATTCTAAGCTCATATTGAGCTGTGAGACAATTTGAATCGAGAGCTACCAAAATGCTTAGACTAGAAGGAGGTTCTCCTTCAAGAGAACATTTAGAAGTTCATGAGAAATACATATGAAGTACATGCTGCTATCTTAGAAAAAAAGTTTATATGTTCATCTCTAATAAGTATCACAATAGAGAACATTTATATGACTAAAATAATCAGTTTGCCTCGCTCAATATTATGCAGTCATTTTGACCTCCTCTTTGAAAATAATTATCATCTCTCTAATATGACTTTTTTTTATGATATGTACACTGCATAACAAATCATGTGCATATGATATTGGTATCATATCATTATTCTCATTATTAACATAAACAATAAATTAGTGTCATGGACAAATATTAACACTAATAATAAATTCATGTGACACATCAATATTAACACCAACTGAGTTAGTATCACACGATGCACCAGTAATCTATCACACATAGTTATTCCCTTTTCTCATTCGTCCCTGTGCATTTATTATGCTCGCCTTGCCAACAGTGCACAATTTGCACCTGGGGTGGTGTGGGCACCTATTGTGCACCTTGTACACCTACTACACAAAGGGTTGTGTGGGAACCTATTGCGCATAGTGGTATCACATATGGATTATTATGTACTTTGTGTGTCTAATGTGCACCTCCATTACACTTGCACAACACATTATTTTCTCTCTATGGTGAGGTATCCCTAGCTATGCATAGTAAGACATAGCCTAGTTCAAAGCTATGCCTAAAAGTGCAGAAGTCCGGCCCAAGACACGACTAGAATCGAGTTCAGCCAAAGTTCATGGCACGAAAGGCATAACAGGAAGGCCCATGCGGGCCGATTTTGACCTAGATGACCAGATAGATTAGCCTGGTCCTAACACAGACTAGGCTAGACATGACCTAGACTAGCATGAAATAAACCAGGTTAGTTTAGCATGAACCCAAGCTAGCCTAAAATAAACTATGCTAGCCTATCCACGCTTGGCCAGGCCTAGCCAAATTGGCACGACCCAGGCAAAAGGCATGCAACAAGTTGTACCGGGGTACTCATTTTTAGAGTAACAGCCAGCACGGTAAGCCCTAATGATCCAAATGGGCCTAAAAAAATGAGTCATGCATGCATAACAAAACCTATTTGACACCTCTAATACAAATGATATATATATATATATATATATATATATATATATATATAATTCTAACTTTGATAAGAATAACAAACATATTGAGTGTTCCAATCAATAAAGTATAAAAAAAAATAAATAAAAAATTATAAATACAAAACATTAAAAAAAATCTTACTCAATACAAAAGACTCCTGCTTAGCACCTGATATAGGAGAAGAGAATGTACTTGGGCAATAATTATAATTCATAATATACACATTTAACATAAAAGATATTAATTTTGGTGGAAATGTAAAAGCACATGATAGATACTTTCAAAAACTTAGGTACATAGAAAAAAAATCTCTTTATCATATCGATACCATCATCCCATTATAAACATGTATAATGATTTTGTAACAAGTTCATGTTTCATTTGAGATATTTCAAATAAATTTTTAATCATAGTGATGATGATAATCAACATCATAGAACAAAATTTAGCACACAAAATCCTCTAATCATCCTGTTGATTTTGAACTCCAATTTCCTAGCTTAGTAAACCTTACCAACTTTCCCATGGCAACCTAGTAATTTCAGTGGCTCAAAATGTGTTATGCAGGCTGAGATTATAAAATATGGTACCTTGATGCGTTCATACTCTCTGATAGAAATATTTTTGGCATCCTCAGTGACGCGTATAGTTTCTTTCAGCTCCTCTATTCTTCGAACCCGAGACTTGTCGCCGCCAAATATCTTAGAGGATGCAGCTTCAAGTTTCTCGACCCTTAATTTCAAAGAGGACAATTCGGCTAAGAGAGTTTGCACTGTCAGCAAAGCACTCGAACGGTCTGAAAATGCATGATGGACAGACAACATCGTGCCCAAGTATTCATGGAGGGTATCCTATGATGACAAAAGAAACACACGGATTCAGGACTTGGGTGTTTGTTACTGTGAAAAAGTGAGCAACTTACCAGATGCTTTACTGTCTGTGTGTTTAATTCTCTGTATAATCTGCTTGCTTTGACTGCAGCAGTTGCCACATTTTTCATGTCAGCTGCCCTCACTCTCTGTGAGTTGAAGATGGCCTCGTCATTCTCAAATTTAGTCAATTTAATAAATGTTAGACCTAATTCTCCCAATGTCTCTCCCATGTCTTGTTGGGCCTTTACCAACAGCTCAGCCTAAGCACAATGGCACCATGATTAGAACATACAGCTACAGAATCATACACCCATGAAAACACCAGCAAAAAGCTTAGCAAAGTAAATAAGAAGAACACCTGCTGCGAAGCATTGGTGAGTTGCTGCTGAAGTTCATGGATCTTCTCCTTCTTGTGGAGGAACTCTTTATCTTCCTCTGAAAAAGATGGCTTTGAACCCCCCCAATCATTAGTCACGGACTGTTTCAACTCCTTGAAAAGCCTCAGCAAATCTCTCCCACTCCTTGCAGGCTGCACTACCTCGTGCAATGCCATTCCCGAACTCTCCCCAAACAATTGCTTTGGCAAATTCACTGCACCATCAAGCATCCTTGAAGCTGCATCAGTAGTCCTTGGCAGTGGCATCCTCCCTTGTACTAGCAAAAACACCTTCAATTCATCACTCTCCCTCATCACGGGATGCCCAGCAAGACTCCTCAGGTACTTCTCCAGAGCCACTCTCCTCTGCTCCACGAATTCCTGCTTCTGCATCATCTGGCCTTCGACAACATTCTTGTCCGGTCTGGGAGGGATAAAGAACCCTCTGTAAGATTCAGCTAATCGATCAGACAACGTAACCACGTCTCTAAAGCGTCTCCGCACGCTAAATTCAGCACTACTAAAGGAGCGTACGTTCGTTCTCGTTGTGATGAGATACGTTACGTACGTATTAGTACCAGGCACAAGTGAATTAGATGGCTCTTGCTCTTTTTGAGGATTAGAAACGGTGATTTTTATGTACTCAGAGCTAGATGATGGTGACTTTTCTGACGATCGAGTGGGACTCTCGTTCATCCAGGTTTCGTACTCTGGACTTCCACTAAACGAACAAAAAATGGCATCGGAATAAGATGGAGGCTCGATGTCGATGGAGTTGCTATGTGTTACCTGAGCGTTTTTCCTTGTAGAGCAGGCCAAGGGATCTTGATCGTCCGACTGCGTCTCTGACATGGAAGACAGCGGATGACGAACATCTGCGGGTGATAACTCTGCGCTATGGCATCCTTCAAATAAGTTAGGCTTTCCACGATTCAATGGATCGCCGATAACTAGATTTTCCATATCTACTCGGTTTGCATATGGACGAGCTTCTTCGTGCTCCATAGTTTCCGATCCCATCATTGCAGTTACGTGCAATGGAGAGGAAGATGAAACTGCACTTCTAAAACTTTTGAGGAATACTAAAATTGACTAGAGTGAGCACCAGGCAAACGAATATCGGCAAACAGAGTCTCGTCTTGGCTTCATCAGCATGACCAACACGCGGCTAGTTTTACTTCACCTTCGCTCAGAAAGACCGATCCCCATTGCTTTATCTTCATGATTTCAACTTTTGTATAAAATTCAACTTGAATCAGAGGTAGTACACTCTATCGATACACATTATTTTTTGTTCCTCCTTAATTTTTTCGAGCTGTACATTCTCTTGTTTAATAGTCAATTTCTATTATTCAATAACTAACTTCTCTTGTTCGATAATCATCATTTTTTTCATGAAAGTTATTTTCTTATCTGTCAACTTCTTTTTCTCTTCTTTCATTTCTTCAAACAATTTAATGAAATAAGATGACCTCGAATTATTATCTTCGGATAGTTTTCTCTTTGACTTTTTTACCCATTTTTTTGCAGCCTTCCTTTCAATTGGACTCTCCAAGTCCGTACTCCCAGCTTCTATGTTTACCGATTCTGGTGTTGAAGGATTAGAGTTGCTAGGAGTTGCACCACTTTTTGTTTTTTGTTTCTTTGACTAAAAATCCTTCATCCATTTTTGGGTATACCACAACTCATTCCAACGATGTTTAAATGAAAAAGATGATTTATAAAGTTCCTTGTATACTTTCTTTGTATCATGAACCTAAAATTTATACATTATGGTGCATATCTAAAATAAAAATTTTAAAATTATATTATGTATCATAATAATATCATCACACTTGTAATTAAAATACATTCATACCTTGTTTTTCTCAGTCAGTCCAATTTGATTCGACCTTTCAATTTGGTCAAAATAACCACAAAATTTATTGGTTGCTAGTTGAATTGAAGACCAACAATTCATCAAAGAAACTTGATTTCGATTATAATTTGACTCGTGTTTGTATTTGTTGAAGTACTCCCAAACCCTTTGCCAATTCCCTTTAGATTTTTGCTCATCCCATGCACGGCATCCACACTAGTATTCAGCCTGCCCAAGATTAAAACTAAATCATCCTCAATTGAAAAGTCTCTGCCTTGATACTTTTTGGTGGTTTATTCTTTTTGAGGTGATATTGGTGAAGACTGAGTTATTTGTTCTACTAATTGAGTGTTAAACTCACCTACGTTTGTTGCCTCATTCAATAGATTGGTAAAGTAATATTCATGATCATCCATCAAAGCACCTACATTGTTGATGAATAAAGATGAACTGGGATTAATCATATAAAAGTAATATTTATTTATATGAATAGAAAGAATTAACATCAAATCCAACTAGGGGGCTTAAAGTAATAAAATTGAAACAAATTACCTAATGTAGGCTTAAAGGTGAACAACATGGAGTTTTCATAACAATAGTATAATAAAAATGATTTAAAATACCAAAAAAAAAATGAAGAAAAACAAATTAAAATTATGCAATAACCAAAAACATTACCAAAATTACAACGAATACCAAAAAATAAGCACGCTGTCAAGATTTTCTATATGCAATTTGTTTAACAGCAAAAGAATGGTAGGTTACTTAGTTCTAATAAAATGTGAGTTATTTCTCATAAGCAATATAGGTTATATCAATAATAGTACTTAATATTAATTTTCAAATGAGTTCAAACAAAAAAAACATAATTTATCAAAATATTTAAGTAATTCTGAATCGAAGAACTAATTATCCATTATTCTAAATATCCAAGAACAAAAAAAAAAACAGAATTTATCAAAACATAAAATATCAATAAATCATTTCTATGCACAATTATGAATCCAAGAACTAAAAATACATTATTAACACGTAACATGTAATCAAATCATCATCTGCAAAGAAGTTTATGCAACTAGTTACTGGATAATTATAAACTAGTTTTTGAACTAAAAACAGAAATTATCAACTAGTTTATGTACAAAAATTGGATGAAGATCTTCTGTTTTGAAATTAACAACAAAAAACAAAGTTACTGGAGCATGTCCAACCACCCCATATATAGTATCTATTACAGTATTAGGGATATGGTTGTTGAAATAGGAAAGAATGAGAGGAAGGAGGTGTGAAACATCTTTAACAAATTCAGACACTCAATTCTGTAAATATTTTTACAAAATGAGGATTATGTAATGGGAAGGTTTTTGTTGCTGCCGATAAATATTTTTACGCAAATAAAATTTCAGGCACACAATTCATCATGTTTCCAAGCATCTTTAATGAATCGCCTATGTTCAACATTACAGAAGGTGTGAAGTAAAGGTTTTTGTTGCTACCAGATCCGGAAGGGGAAGGAGACTCTAGGGGCTTTCCTCCTTTTTCTTTTTCACTAATGACCACAGCTCCTACAACAACGAAAGATCTCGATTGACTGGGTTAAGCCGATGAACCAACTTCTACCACTGATGAGCTAATTCGGAGGCTGATCTTCCCCAAGAGCTCACATCAACGAAAAGGTTTGACAGATCATTTTCCATGTGAGGTGGCGAAGAAGTGGGTAAGCGATAGTTCACGCAAATGCTATTGAAAGTGAATGTTAATGATGCCAACAAAGGGAACCAGTGGTAAGACCTCTGAGGCATTGCTGGAAGTAGTGGTTATCGAACGTTTATCAGACGTTCAGCAAGATTTTTGTAGTAGAATAATTGTTTTACTGAGTGATAAATGCTTGCTATATTTGTTGAGCGAGAATCTGAGGGAGCAAAGATGCGAGCGGGATAGCCAGCACTTTGGAGCCATATTTTTCTAAGCACGATCAACAAAAAATCGATAAAAGTATTTTTAGCGAGCCCGTTGGAGATGCTCTTACCAACCTCTTGGTAGATACATACTATAAATTTATACACTAGTCAATCTTCACATCAGTGATCGCAACCAAACATCTTTAATTTTGAAGTTCTTATAGAATCCAGTGACTTCTATAATTACTATCAAACTAAATAAAATTGATATATTCTTATTTTGACATTCATTTGAACCACATTTCACTAATCTACCTCTATAAATAATCAAATTTTTAGTTTGATGACAGAAAATCATATTTTCTTTCTTGTTTTTATGCTTATTTTCTTCCTCAAATACATCAATTATAACTCTATCAAAATTTTATTTTATTCGCATAGTATTAATGGTCATTTTTATGTTTTGATAATAACTAAAACTAAGTAGACTTTAGAGTAGAAATTTAGCAAATAGTTTAGAAAAAACTATTTTTAGAATATTAATGGGTTCCATCATTAAAACAAATTCAGATGCTCGAAGAGGATAAAACTTTCTTTTTTGAAATATTTTGGTGCATAGCAATTTGATTTCATAATATTTGTTAGAGCATCACAAATCTATTTCATTGATTATAATGTGGATATACTTGATGATATAATATTTATCAATCGCATATATAAACTTGTAACAACATCATGATCCATAGACTATGTGATTTTTATTTCTCAAGCTAGCTTTTTAATTTTATCTATAATAACCCAAAAATACGCATATTGAAGTTTTCTACTTTAAATTTCACTACAATTTATTTTACTTTTTCAGTAAATATTATACGAAAATAATTATTTTTATTTATGTTAAATACACCAGAAAATTTTCTAAATAAGTCAAGGGGTCAGAAGGTCTCTCTTAAAAATCACTTATTGTGAGGCTCTTATGACCCTTTTAATCAAATTTTCTTAGACATGAATTAATGACAAAAAATATTGCCATGAACCTCACCTCTAATACAACTGTTATGAAAATATAATTAGCCACATTAATTTGAAATAAAAAATTTAAAAGTGATGAATTTATAGAAGGATAAATGAGTGTTCCCAAACAAATGGATGGAGAGCAACGGGATCATTCATCCACACACCACCAACTACAATTAAAACTCATTGAATTTAAAAATTTTCCATTTTATATTATGTTTATTTTTATTTTAACTTGCATGCGTGTAAACATGAACATCACTGTATACATATCTAGTCGATGAGAATTAAAAAGCGTAAAAATTAATTAGAAAAAATTATTTATGATCACGGGTGTCTAAGTCAGCTTAACCACATCTCAATAAATCTCATGAAAAAATTAGTTTTATTCTAGTCTCACCTCAATATAAGTTTAGGTAGCCATATTAGTTTGCTTCAATACCAATGCTTGGGCCTCTTAAGACAAATGTGATAGAGCTATCAATACATTTTGGTGCAAAATGCGATGAAGATAAAATATTCGTGGTATCAACATATCCTCCGCACATGTAGAAGAACGTGGATAGATATTTATAGTATTATAATCACTAAATAACCGTAGATTTCCTCCTCCATAAAATGTTAGTTAAATTCCTCAACCCATGCCCACATATTTAGATCCTGAGATACTTGAATGGTTACCTCTCATACCTAAATCAAGTTAAATAAATATTGAAATATATAGAGACAATAAAAACATGTTATGACAATGTTATATTAACAAAACATATTGATAAACACATGACATTTTAAAAAAGCAAATAATTTTTTGTTACATCCAAATTGTCAAATTTACAAAAAAGATAACAAAGCATAGCAATCAAAAATTTTTAATTCTTCATTAGAAATTTCTAATAAATCATCTCCACCTATATATTTATCATCATTTAATTCTATAATTAATTATTTATCATTATCTTCCTTAACATGGTCATCATCAATATTCTAATAGTTTCTACCTTCATCAAGTAATGTTTAATGCCCAACATCTACCACAAAAATGATTAGATAAAGTTCCATGTTATTTTATTGAAATATGAGTACACATGATAGAGTGACATTAAAATCCTTTTCAACAATTTTCACAACTGATCTAGGTTTTAAGTTACATATTGCCCACTAGTAACAAGGATTTCTTCTTGTGGTTGGATAAATGGTGTAAAATACTTATTCAGCTTGTACCACGAGAATAAATGGCTCGTACTCGCAAAAATACTTTCTTATGGTGTAGATTAATATGGTTGTATTATTGATGATAATAGTACTCATATTTGGAATATGATCAAACCATTCATACTTAAATAGAAATATCCTTTTAAATGGTAAAGCTAAAAACTTTACATGTAGAATTTCAAATAGTCGACCGTAAAAATCAATAGTAGATGTAGTAGAGGTACACTCATTGATGCATACACCACTATTCATTATAGCTCTATTTGAACCATCTTTCAAAGTATGAAATTTAAATCTATTTACATAATATATGGGATATATTTTGTACACTTTGTAATGATCCATTTGCAAGATCATTCATTTGTCTATCACATATATTTGATGATGGAAATTATACCTACAAAATGATAAATAATAAATTTATGGTTATATAATGTTGTACGTAACTATTTAGAACTAGGTATGATAAGTTATATTTTGAGAATTTTTTCAATCCAATTTGCAAAATCCTTTTAAAGTTTTGCATCAATTGAATGATCATCAATATGCAATTCTTTTTTCCTTAATTCCTTAGCATAAATTCTTCAAAACAATATTAAAAATATGATTAATTATTAAAAAAAGTATATCACGTACAATGACAAAGAAAATAGAATATAAACTTATTATAAATTTTACTCAAATATAAGGTGTAACTTTCTCATAGTTCAATAAAATAAATATATACACCATATTATACTCATGACTATCCAAAAAATATTTTGATATTGCTCTTCTATATGATCAACCTACATGAATAAAAATTGAAAGTATATTATTTTATTTTGATCCATCCCCCATATCATATATTTTATTTGGTGATAATTTATTATGTAGATTTACAATTATAGTCGAAAGTAGCATGCACAAAATGTAGAAGCCTCTTCAAGAAAGTAGGCATTATATATCAATTCTTCAACTTTGGCTTTATTATTATAATATTATTTTCCAATTTTCTAAAATATCTAAAATAGATATATATTAGTAAAAAAAATATTCATCACATTCATTTAAATTTTTAGATTAACAAATAAAAATTATATAACCTCTTAAATGGATACATCCAACTATATTGCATAAGGCTTACTATCATATATTTAAAAGATAAGTAGATCGGAAGATATTCCATGGAGTCAAAAAAGCTAAACTAAAAAATATACTAAAGTCTTTAAATAATTATGAGGATGTCATTTTGTAATTGTTCAATTTCTTGCTTTGTTATGAAATTACAAGTGAGATCATTAAAAAAAATATTTTTTTAATCAATGCTTCCCAAATATTTTGTGGAAGTAATTCATTAAATACTATGGGTATTAGCTTCTACATATATACATTATAGTCATGACTTTTCATATTGAATAACTTATACTTCTTCATATTAAAACATCTTCCAATGCTAGATGCATATCAATCAAGGAATATAAGCTCTATCAATCATTTGTACAAAACTTTACTTGCATCATTATCAAGACAATAATAAGCCTTATAGAATTTATTCATTTATACATTTTGCACTAAAATCCACAATATTTTTGAACTTATGTCTTTCAATTACAAATAATATTTCATCACATAACCTCTAAGGTGGTGTATCTTTTACGACTTTATGGTCTTTCCTAAATATGTCAAAATTCATCTAAAATTGATATTCCTTATGTAAGAACTGATTTATTTAGTTATCAAACCTAGAAGTCTTTCATACTTTGCTCAGATAAAATACATATGAGTCCTCCATATAATAAGGACAAGCTAATTTTCCCATAGTACTTAATCATGACAACATTGAATATACAAGAAAGTCACTTATAGTCTACATAAGTGATGCATTGCTGCTAGCAATTTGAAGTTCTACTTTCTAGATATATCATATGTTTCATCACCATCCCATCATAAAATTTTGAATTCCACTATAAGGGCTATAAGAAAACATCTAATATATCTTTTAGCTTTTTTGGACCGGGCATGATATTATACAAAAATATATACACAACTTTCATTCGCATCCATGGTAATAAATTATAAGGTGTAACAATAACTAACTATGAAGAGTATTCTTACCCTGCTTGTCTAAATGGTTAAAATCTATTTGTGTATAGTTTTAATATAATATTTTGACTTTCATCTAAAAAAGATGAATTACAATCATCAAAATGTTTCCAATAAGAAATTTGAGCAATTTTGTATCACGACATCTTCAATAATATGTACTTTGTGTTAACTCATGTCATTAGTAATGGTTTGATATATAAATATTTTTTGCAAAAAATGAGTCAATGAGAAATAATTCATATTCTTATAATGAATATTTATTTTCTACCTTTTACATGTTGTATTTCTTTTGTACATATGAAAGTTATAAAAATTACATGTAATTGCTTAACTTTCCATGCCGCAATATATCATGTAGCCATAAATGCAGTAATTAATGTATTTTTTTCGCAAGCAAACACATACCTCACATTAACCTCTTTGTGTAGTAAAAGCTATATGTCATGACATTATTTATTGGTAACAATTCAGATAATAACTGACATATTTTTAGAGGTGTCAAATAGGCCAGCCCGGCACAGCCCGACCTGATTTTAGGCGGCCCAACTAGGCTATCGTGCCTGGCTCGACATGATTAATGTTTCGTGTCGTGCCTGGCATGGCATGGTTACTGTTTCGTGCTGTGCTTGGCCTAGCATGGTTACTATTTCGTGCCGGCCCGACACAGACCCCAAGGCTGAAAAACACCAGGTTTGGGTCCTAATTTTTTTTTAAAATTTAGGGTTTCGACTGCACGCTATCATGCTGCCGTGCGTCTTTGCCCTTTGGGGGCTTGGCGAGCTTCGCCTGTCGGGCATCGACTCGTATTGACCATGTTTGGTGTGTGGTCATGTGCTGATGCTGTGCCCAAGTGACAGCACGGCACAATGGACTGGGGCACGGCAGGCCCAGCCTGTTTGACACCTCTACATATTTCATTATAATAGATTCCTAAAAAATGATGTTTTGCCTTTAAATATAAGAGCATGGTCACAACATATAAATTTGAGTGGCCATACGGATTACCCGACCAATACTGTTCTTCTTAAGTTTTCAAATTTTCATAAAT
The DNA here is from genome assembly GCA_029783825.1 of Sapria himalayana. NCBI lineage: Eukaryota > Viridiplantae > Streptophyta > Magnoliopsida > Malpighiales > Rafflesiaceae > Sapria > Sapria himalayana. The sequence continues at coordinate 1,037,062 of JAREIK010001468.1, read as the reverse complement.
TTGTTTTGCTAATGATATTGAGGTATCCTCAACGTCATCTAGATTTAATGAAGGAACAATAAAATTCTTGAACATGTATCATTAGGATTCGTACATTCTATTACAATATTTGAATCAACATTTTTATGTGCATGATGCTTAGTTGTTTATAACACAACAATTTCTACATATTTATACCAAATATAATAGTCTCTAACAAATCAATTTTTTATAATATGATGTCATATTGTGTCAGCATCATGGAAACTCTGATTTTGACATTTATGATCATTACATGGGCATCTTATTTTTATTTCATCTATAAATTTAGGATATTTTTTAGTAAATACAATAAACTCTTCAATCTCCTCTACTAACTAATTAGTCATAAACTCATCTTTTACTCTTATATTTATTCATTGACGATTAGGTCATATAATATTTTCCATTTTTATAATACATAAAACAAATATACTTTGAATTATAATAATGTTGATAGATATTTATTTGTAATAGAGTTATAATAACATATTTATGACATTACATAATAAATAAGTTGTAGTAACATCATTATATAAAAGTTGTCGTAACATTACATATCTATGATAAATTTGGATAAAAATGAGATAAGGTAGGTTGCTTCAATATTTTTGATATTTATCAAAAGTTATAAGTTATAATTTTTTCATATAAATAAAACAAAATATTTAAAATCTATCTATATTATATGAAATTATTCTTATTAAGAAAAAAAGAAAAATTTGAAATGTCATTATTCTTGATTTCTAAATTAATAATTTGTATTAACTAATTAGGAAAAGACATTTTATATAATAGAAATCATGCAAAAATTCACAATGCTAATGCATTTTAAATTATCAATTAAAAAATGACAAAATAAAGTTAGCTATTGATGGAAAATACTAATAAATTAATAAAAAACACAAGACAGAGAGAATATATTATGGTTTTGAGAAGGTCGGAGAATAGATCCTTTATTGAAGAACACTCTCACACAAGACAGAGAGAAGAACGTGTGGGATACAAAGTAAAACTTTTCACGCAATATTCAAGTTTTGCTTCATTTAATATATAGTATCATAAAAAACCTCTAACACCTAAGTCAAAAGTTATGATTGCACTCAACATGTCACACCTTTCAAATCTCAACCCTAGAGAATATATTATGACTAGAGTATTTTCTAATGATTTGAAGTATGATAGTCATGCTGTTTGATCCTATTTACTACATGGTGTGCCCATATCTTTTGCGTGAAAAGTAAGTTCAATTCCAGACGCCTAGAGAATATATCATGACTACGTATCGATTCTTGTACATGGATTTTAATTTTCTTGAGAGAACTAATATTTTATGTCTATCATACATTTAGGAATCAAATAAATTGCACTCAATAAATGGACACACCTAGGAAATACTTTTCACATAAGCATTTACTCTGAGAGTGGATTTGCTAGCCAAGTCTCAACTAAATGATAGATGAAAGAACTTGCCAAATTGGGTACTTTCTACTTATCACCACCTACCAGATCAAATTATTAGAAAGGGTGGTCGGCTAGCCTAGTCAATTAATATCTTTTATTATTTGAGAAGGTAAGTTCAATAAAACAATTATCTAACCTTGAACATCTTTATTTGGAAACACATACATTACAAAAAAAAAAAAACATTCATTCATTATAAATAGACAATTCGGTCTCTAATCCATCTAGAAATAGAATTCCAGACATATTAGAGATTGAATTTTCAGTCTTAAAATGCTAGCATGTGATTTCGGCTGTCTCTAATCAATCTCAAATTAGATATGGAAAGTTCAATCTCTAAATTAATTATTCCTAAGGCCAATTCCATCTTTGATCAAAGACAAAATTCTCAGTCTCGAATTTAGTTTCTATTTAGAGATGGAATTTTCAATCTCAAAATCCATCTCTGTTTAGAGATAGATTGATTCACTTTGATTTGGAATATAATTTTTGGTCTCAAATTCCATCTCTTAACATAGACAGATTTGATTTCATCTCTAATCAGATATGTAATTTTTAATCTCAAATTCCATCTATGTTTAGAGATAGATTGATTCTCTCTGATTAGGGATAAAATTTTTGGTCTCAAATTCCATCTCTTAACATATACGGATTTGATTTCATCTCTAATCAGAGATGGATTATTTGGTCTCAAATTACTCTGATTAGAGATATAATTTTTTGTCTCTATTTCTAATTCAAGACCAAACATTCTGTTCTAATTCTTTTTATATATACAAATATTTTTTTGTTGACATGTCTTGACTTTTCATATCGATCTTATTGTCATTCAAATTCAATTATATCAAATTATTAAAATGTAGTTTAATAGTTAAATCAATAGATATCATTAAATAAGTTGAAATACACAATACTTTTAATTAATTATAAAATCAATAGTATTCTTAAATAATAAAATGGTATTATTAGTGTCAAATATGGCTACTCATCATCATCACCACGAAAAAAAGCAGCAATTGTTTTTTCATATGATCTTGTATCTGTCTTTGCATCTCCTACAATTGTTTATGTATCTATATTGCATTTTTTGGGTTTTCTCATGTAATTTTTCATCTTGCTATTGTAATTTTTGGTGTTGGTCATGCAAATCCTTAAACTGACCACATAACAACTTATTTTCTTCAAGCACAAGCTGTAATTGATTCTCTAACTAATTGCTACGACCCATCACAGGTGAACTGCCACTAAAAGAGGCAATGATACAAAATGTTGACATTTTTGAGCCAATACCATATAATCTCGATTTCACGACTTCCTCGACATTTTTAACAAATATTTCATTATCATCAATTGGACGAGATTCAGATGACCACTTTTCCAACCGGGATATCTATTCTCATAGTTGGATGAAATCATTATGCACTCAAAAATGCATCACAATAGAATTTATAAATTTAGTAATGAAATAATTATCTATTAATATAATAAAATATTAAGTTTTAATTAAGATGATAACATTCAAAGCTTTGGCTTTCTCATTAAAGAATGAGTCAGCACTACTTTTAGTAAGATTGCGAACAAACAACTCATAGTATGTGGTATTCTTTCCAAAATATTATTCCAGTGATTTCAAAACAAAAAAAATATATAATTAATGTGATTGCACAATTAAAATATTATTATAACAAAATTTCTTATTGTAAAAACTTAACCATATGCTTGGCATGTGAAGAATATGTGATAGATCCTCTAGTATGAGAGGAATTTTCACCAGCTTGTTTTATCATGTTATTTCTATGTACTCAGGCTTATTGAATTCATTATTCCTTGCCTTCCAAATATCATCAAAAACATAGGAAGGCTTCTATTTGGCATCATTAATGGTCCAAATGAAAATCTTGTATCTAGTAATTGGCCGTCTCTCCCACAAAATATTGACTATGCCATTTATTTTTGGATCCCAAATAAATATTTCTATACATTTGCAAAACAAAAAAAAAATAGATAGCTAGTAGAAACTCATTTTATATTTTAAATATTTCAATATATTTAACAGAAATATTGCCTGAAAATTCTCATAATACAAATCCATTCTGTTCTGAAAGTCTTAGTAATTATCCATGATTATTTTTCCTGAGGCAACAACCTATGAAGAAAATTACTTTCTTATTAGTTTTAGTATCAAAATGAGTTAATAATACTAAAAAAAATAAAGAAGACATTTTCTTGGTAATAATATTAATCGTGAATAGATTGGATAATAAAATGCAATTTACATAAAATTCTACTGAAAATGACTTGAACATATATTTTTATTCAAACCTAAATACGGCGTGGACAAGTGCTTGTGTTTGAACCTTCTTAAAAATGTGAATATTCTATTGTATTGGTATACATTAATTAATTTAATGTTATCAATTAAGACTAAATTTCCTAGATCATTAGATAAAATAATACTTATGTTATGTTAATACAATACATACTTATATTTGCATTATTATAAGAAAATTAAGTTGATGAAAGCTTGCTCTCTTTAATCAATCGTGATCGCATCTATAGGGTCAAATCTAGAAGCACCATTAGTGTTGACCTCAACATTTATAGATTCATCAACAGATGCTGATGCAGAACCAATTTCAAATTGTTGCAGTGCCTGTGCTAGCGAAGGAGGTGATGGTTGTACTAAAGAAATTTGTGATTGTATCATGAGAGCCATGTCCTGGGTCTCTGGTACATGATTTTTCTCATCAAAAGTCTTTCTCTAAGATCTACTATTATTATTACCTTTACTTTTATGGTTTCCTCTTTTTTTACCTCTACCTTTATAGTTTCCTCATCTTTCTTTACCTCTACCCATTTATACACATGATGGTTAGTAAACCAACCACCAAAAAAGTTCATCAACAAGCATAAAGTGTTAATTTACCAGGATAAAGTCATTGTTTTATCTTGTATTGAAATATGATCACAGAAGCATAAAATATAATGGCATACAAATTGTAAGTATTTACTTCTACTATGGTCTTTCCCTGATTACTTAAAATATGATCACAATAGCAATAAGAAATAACAATGATGGTATAAAAAAATTGCAAATCTCATACTTGTTTTTGTATATAAAGGTGAAACACATAAATAAAGGAATCAACCCATCATCTGTAATTCAAAATCAGCATTTGTAGTGAGATTTATAATAAGACATAATTATTGGTATATATATAGAAATTGATGCACACCTTAAGGTTTTCTATTAGTTTCGGGTGCCAAATAAATTTCTGAAAAAATGCAGCAGCCGATCACCATGCAGAGTATTTTTTTAAAGAATTACCACAAAAAAAATTATTGACCTATGACTTTATTATAATATATATAAATTGTTCATTGTTAAATTTGCACATTTAGTATGAGTTGTTCTTTTAAAATTTATTATATTTTATCTAATCCTAGTAAGCTAATAAAGTCAAAATTAAATAGAATTATTAAAACTATAGGTCAATAACAAAATGTACAAAAAAATCATTCCTTGACTAGGCAACACAAAAATTTAACAAATCCAAGTATGTTAAAAAAATATAAAATATATAATTTATCAAATAGAATTATAATCATTCAACAAAATAATAAGAAAGAACTCAATAATAATTTAAAAAATGAAAAAAAAACTAAATGTTATATGAAAACGCATAAATATAACTATTATCAAATACAATACATATGAGATAAAATGGAAATTATAATTATAATTTTTTGTGAATTTGAAATATTCATTTTAAAATAAATTAGATTTTATTTTAAAATATTGAAGGACAAAATTTGAATTTCAATATACTAAAATTTTATTATTTTATTGTTTGAGATATATTTTTAATTATGAAAGTTAATTTCATTTTTTAATTATTTTATTTTTGTTGCACCAAAATGCAAAAAATAAAAAAAAATTTCAATGATTCTTTTTGTTTGGTACGTCTACATTAAACCATCCAATTTTTTCCCCTCCCGCTCTGTTTCTTTTTGATATCTGGCGGTTGCATCTCGCCGACCACCGCGGAACTCCCCTGGAAGCCCATTTTTCCTTTCCCGTCGGCGGCAAACTGCCATCTGATTTCCTGAACAAGCAAATTTTTAGCTGGCCCATCCCACGTAGCTTCGTTGTCACCGGCTCACCGCCGTGTTTCCTCTGCACTGCGCAACAAAATTGCAGAAACTATTGTTCGCTATGAATTATAGGTTTCAAAATATTATAGGGGCTCCCTATAGAGGAGGAAATATCGTAGTAATAGAGAACACACAGTTAATCTCAGCCGTCGGTAACAGGGTATCCATCACCGATCTTGTGAAATCCCAAACCTCAACCCTCCCAATCCAGTCGCCTTCGAACATCTGTCGTCTGGCTGCCTCCCCCAGCGGCTCCTTCCTCCTCACTGTTGATGAGAATAACCGCTGCCAATTTATCAACGTGCCACGTCGAGTAGTGCTTCACCGCATGACTTTCAAACATGCCGTGCGGGCGCTTAAGTTCAGCCCCGATGGCAAATTTATTGCTGCTGGAACAGGAAAATTGATTCAAATCTGGCGTTCGCCTGGGTTTAAGAAAGAAGTGTTTGCGTTCGAGTTGGTCAGGACCATCACTGATTGCGAGGACACGGTGACTGCGTTAGACTGGAGCTCGGATGGTCGCCACTTGCTAGCGGGCTCGAAGGACCTAACGTCGAGGGTTTTCTGCGTCGAGAAATTCAAAGGAGGAGCTGAGAATAAGCCTTTTATGTTGCTGGGGCATAAAAATGCAATCGTCGGGTGTTTCTTTGGTTATGATCAAAAAAGAAATGCAGTTACAAAGGCTTACACGATTTCGCGGGATTGTTACATTCTTAGTTGGAGGTGTCGTAGCAGTCACGGAGAATCGGACGAAATTGGGGAAGAAAACTCAGGACCACCATCTCCAAGAACACCCGATCATGATGGGGAAGGGCATTCAAACGGTAGAATCGAGAGCATTCAGAAGAAACGGAAGAGTGCTGGTGAAAAGAACGATCATCTGGGTGAAGATGAAAGGTACCTGCACAAAGAGAAATGGGAATTACTCAGGAAAGATACTTTCTCCCAAAGGCCAGCAAAGCTAACAGCATGTGATTACCATAGAGGGCTTGACATGCTCGTTGCTGGGTTTTCAAATGGGGTATTTGGGTTATATCAAATGCCTGATTTCATCTGTGTTCATATGCTATCAATTTCAAGAGAGAAGATCACGACAGCAATCTTCAACCAGTTGGGCAGCTGGTTGATGTTTGGATGTGCAGAGCTAGGGCAGCTGCTCGTGTGGGAATGGAGGTCCGAGAGTCACATTCTGAGGCAACAAGGACACTCCTCTGGAGTTAATTGCCTCTGTTATTCTTCTGATTCTCAGCTGTTGGCTACTGGGGCAGATGACTGCAAAGTAAAGGTAGGTTAAAAATCTCTGCTCTGCGCCAAATGTTTCAGTGCTTGTTCTTCTCTCGGCCTGTGTTATTCGTTGCTTGTCACAGGTGTGGTCTGTTTCTTCAAGCTTTTGCATTGTGACATTCCCTGATCACACGCATTCAATCACTGCCGTTCATTTCTTGGCCAACAACAACTGTCTTCTAAGTGCATCGCTCGATGGAACTGTCCGTGCCTGGGACTTGCTCCGCTACCGAAATTTCAGGAAATTTAATTCTCCAAGGCAGCTTGTCTCTTTAACTGCAGACCCAAGTGGTGAAATAGTCTGTGCAGGAACTCTTGATTCATTTCAGGTTTTGTTCCACACCTAGAATTATATGGCGATCCTCCATTAAAATTTTCTTAACCATCTTTTCTGTTGCAGATATTTGTCTGGTCAATGAAGACGGGGAAGATGCTGGATGTTCTTAGCAATCATGAAGGTCCTGTTCATGGTCTGATGTTTTCTCCAACTAATGTGAGTTTTTGTAAATAAAAGTAAAATGACAGAAATGTATGGAGCTGTGCCAATGCAACTTTCTTCTTTTTAATAGAGGTGTCAATCGGGCATGACTAGCTCGGTTAGGCACGAGGCATGGCACAATTCAGCCGTGCCTGGGTCGGCCCAGCACGGGAATTTCCCGTGCCTGGGCTCGTGCCGTGCCCGACCATGGCACCAATCATGCCGTGCTGTGCCTGGCCCGGCTCGGTACCGTGGCCTCTTGGTACGATACCTCGGCACGAGCCGAGAAATCTAATTTTTTTTAAATTAGGGTTTTGGGCAGTGCGACGGCGTGATGACGCACGCCGAAACCTTAATTTTTTTTAAATCAGGGGTTGGGCGTGCGGCGGCGTGATGGCGCGCAGCCGAACTCAGCTGATTTGTGTCGTGGGCCCGTGCCGGGCTGACCTTCACAGAATCATACTAGGCCAGGCACGACATGCTACAGTAACTGTGCAGTGCTTGGCCCGGCACGAAAGCATGGCCGGGCCGGCTAAAAATGAGCCGGGCCTGCCCGTCACGTCTCATTTGACACCTCTACTTTTTAATGTAATTTTATTTTATTAGTTATGTATAGTTGAGTGCCACTTCACTGTGAAATATATTTTTAAAACTTGTTTATACATAATTGCAATATATTTTTTCATATGAATAAAACTTGTGTCCAGTGTACAAGGCTTATGCTTAAACGTGCGATTTGAAAGAAATTAATATTTCAATAGCTTTATCACAAGTATATGAATCAGAAATCATCACACTTGGTTGAAGATATTTTTCATATGAACAAAATAAATAAACCTTCATATTTATTATATTTTATGTATCTTTTGTAATATGAAATATTTGCACTAAAACAATAACCCAACTATTACTTCACTTATCCTTCATTGGGGACATCATTATTGGTATTGATTTTGATTATCTTTTTTTAATCATTATATTGTTGCAATTATAATTTTTATGATCAATTTTGTATAAAGAAAATAATGTATTTGAAAATATTTTAATTATATTTTGACTAATTTTTAATCTAAGTATTGAAAGTTGAATTGTGAGATCTAGTTTATTAGTTGCATTGATTTATTCGCTCTAGTGGGCATTATGGTAGATGGTAGCGAGATGCTTTTCTGATGGTGGGTTCATTCGACATGATTGAGATGATTTGGTAGAACTTATTGCCTATTCTATATAGATTTTGTATATGATGATTTTATATTATTTTTTATTTCTAGATTATGGATTTTCACTTTTTCTTATGATGCTCATTGAATTATATTAAAGAATGAGCTATGCTAGCGAGTAATTTTTTTTGTTAGGGATAAATCTATCATTTATTGTAAGATTTCATGAGACAATGATTAAAAAAAAATAAATCATGATAAATATTTTTTTTCACTTACTTGAAATTAGATATACATATACATACATATATATATATATATATATGATATTATCATAATTTATGAATTGTAGATTGAAGACCTTGGGTGAAATAACTTATTATCTACAATTTTACAAGTTGACATACTCGATATTAGAGATGTTGATTGAGAAAGATTAACAACAATTACTAGATTGTTTAATTAACTCGTATCTTTTTAATGTAATTTTATTTTATTAGTTGCTTATAGTCGACAGCCAATTTATTATGAAAGATATAATTAAAAGTATTTTATATAGTTTTTTTTAATTTGTTTATACATATTTGCTGTGTATTTTTTTATATGAATAAAATGTGTATATACTGCACAGCTTTTGCTTAAACATGTGATCTGAGAGAAGATAATATCTTAGTATGTTGATATATGGATTAATAGTGAAAGATAATTTATGAGATTTGTTTTTTTTTTTTGATCTCTTTGCAATTGTTATTACATATAATTTTTTTAATCTTTATATATAGTTTAATTTATCAGTACTAGTAATAATTTTTGGAGTTATTGAATGTAATAAAATCAATAATAATTTTATTATTTATTATTATGTTTTATATTCTTTTGTTTCTATGTAGTTGACCAGATAATGATTCACCCTAAAACTCAACTAGAAACCATGAGTATTTAAGCTGAGACTAATTTAGTATGTTTTCTTGAAGATCGGGTTGCCCAATGGGTCATGTCGCTAATTTTGGCTAAACCTTGCTATGGTGTCATAGTGACACATGCCATATTGGAGGGCAAGGAAGCATAGACATGACTCTCGACAGTCGTGTCCACGTAGACACAGTACTAACACGGCACGAATATGTGTCGCGATATGCCACGTGACGTATCATTGATTAATCTATATCTAATATGCCATGTGACGTATCATTGATCAATTCGTATCTGATACGCCAAGTGGCTTATCAGACCATTGCGTCGACTGTCGTATCCATGCGTAGAGTGGCCGACGTTGAGTGGCTAACATTGCCCATGATGCCGAATGACCGATTTCTGTGGGCAGTAGGGGTGTGCGCGATTCTGTGGGGGGGGGGGGGGAGAGGGGCGGGTGCGATTCTGTGGGGAGGGGGAGGGGCGGGTGCGATTCTGTGTGGGTGGGTGGGGGGCGGGTGCGATTCTGTGTGGGTGGGGGGCGGGTGCGATTCTGTGTGGGTGGGGGGCGGGTGCGATTCTGTGTGGGTGGGGGGGGGGCAGGTGCGATTCTGTGTGGGTGGGTGGGTGGGGGGCAGGTGCGATTCTGTGTGGGTGGGGGGCAGGTGCGATTCTGTGTGGGTGGGGGGCAGGTGCGATTCTGTGTGGGTGGGGGGCAGGTGCGATTCTGTGTGGGTGGGGGGCAGGTGCGATTCTGTGTGGGTGGGTGGGTGGGGGGCAGGTGCGATTCTGTGTGGGTGGGTGGGTGGGGGGCAGGTGTGATTCTGTGTGGGTGGGGGGGGGGGTAGGTGAGATTCTGTGTGGGTGGGGGGGGTAGGTGGGATTCTGTGTGGGAGGGGGGGGGGTGGGCGTGATTTTTAATTATAAAATAAAATAAAATATTTTTTAGAATTTTGAGGGGTGTGATTCTGGGCAAGGCGAGATTCTGGGCGGTGTGATTTTTATAAAATAAAATAAAATATTTTTAATTTATAAAATATTATTATTTATATAATTTTATATAATATAAGATAATAATAAAATATTATTTTATAAAATAAGATAATTATAAATATTATCTTATAAAATAAAATAAAATATTTTTATTTTATAAAATAAAAAATCATATATTTATTTTATAAAATATTTTATTTTATTTTATAAAATACCTAATATTTATAAAGAAATAATTTTTATTTTTATTATTATGCCGTATCCTAGTCATATCCGTAATTTAATTTTTTAGAATTTGTCGTGTTTTCGTATTCTGCCATGTCGTATTCTCGTGTTCGTGTTTCTTAGTTGGAGGGAGTGACCTGCTGCCCTTATGCTTGTAATCCATGTAGCCCTCATTTTGTTCTCCTCTCTTGCATTTAGATGTGTTAAATGGGCAGTGTTGTGTTGTTATGACTCATTTTTTGGTAGCCTAGTTGGCTCATCATGCTGTGTTGGGCTTGGCCCTACTGGCTCTATTCTGGGCAGAATCAAACTGGGTCGTGCTCAGAGGTTGCCAACCTAGTTGATTGATTTATGATTTTAAATATTTATTTTGTAAATTTTAAGTTATTCATTATAAGTTATGATATAAGTTCACATAAATCATAATATAATAAAATCATTAACAAAAATTATAAGAATGGAAAATAACAAAAAAAAATTATCATTCAATTCCACCAAAAATAAAATTACACTGCATAATAATCGTCAATCAAGATTAATCTCAATATCAATTAGTGTTCGTATGCAAATATTCTTCATCACGTAAGTGTCTGATGTTATCGCTACTGGCAGGCTTAATATCTTCAAAGTCTTATGATTTATTATTTGTCAGCAATTCATTTTCTCTTATTCTAGCTTGATCTTGGATGTTTAATCTTGAATTCTCTCAATTCTTTGTGTATGTTAGTGTCTAAATAATATATGGTTTCAGTATCGATCTCTTATCTAAAATGATATTGACTGAAATAAAAAAGTAAATTTTTATGACATGCTTGACATTGGAGGAGTCAGTAGATTTTGTGTCATATTAGACAGCACGAGATAGGTAGATTTATATGATTTTTATCATTATAAAATATTAAAGTTCTTATCATTATGTAATAAAATTGAGCAGTAAATGATATTTAAGTATTGTGACAGTTTGTTCTTATTCGATGGATCATCTCGTCGTTCTCTCTTTGTTAACAGAATAGAAGAAGTTATTATCTCTAAATATAATATTCATATTCGTAGTTGAAGTTTGACTATAATTACTATTATACATAGTGTTGTATTATATAAATAACTATGTCAATTTTTCATGAATAAATTTTTTAGGTTGGTGTTCTTGGTTTATGTACATGGATATATATAGCGAAATATTTTTTATTTTTTTTTACCTTAATTTTAAGATTTATCCAGGTAGTCAGATAATAAATAGATAGAATAGTGGACTAATATTTTAAGTATTTGATTTTTATCTCAATAGCTATGTAATTAAATTTATATTCATCTCTAAATTTTCTAAATATATAAATTAATATTGCATATGCACTTGAGTATAATGTAAGTAATGGGAGTATAAACAGACAAACACATGTTTATTGTGTCATAAAAAATATAAAGAATTTTATAAATAAAATTTATATATCCTAATTTTTATTGTCAATAATAAATTTGTTATTCTTATTATTGAAATAATCAGATATCACGTATTCATATTTAATATATAACTGTAACATTAGGTAAATATAATTCTAATGGTATCTCACATTTATTTAAAATTTTTTATTCTTTAGATCTGTAAATAAATAGAGACTACCAAACTATTATTGTCTGCTAGGTGTTCGAAGATATTTTAGTGAGTTTTATATTTTTTATAATCTGGGGAAAATAATATTCATTTATGTTTGTATTATTAGGTCAATAATGTGACACATGATTTTAAAATTAAAAATTTTTCTTAATAAACTTATTTTTAATAGTCTTAATAAATATATTAATGACTATTTCGTTGTTAGATGTGTTATCAAATATGATACTAAATATTTTATTTTTAATATAATAATCTCTAATGATCTCATCATGCACTTATATATGGTAGAGTCATCATGAAGATGAATATCTTTTGCATCATGCAAAAGATATATTATCGTGATTAGTTCAAATATCAGACATCATAGATACTAGCTATTATATTGCTTAAATTTATTAATTATTATTTATTTTTTTTAATTTATAATATTTTAGTATGTCGTTCTTACCTGTGAACATAAGAATTCTATGTTATACAAGTTAAAAATGTCTTTATGATATTAATTTGTTAGGATCCTTTGAAAATCTAATCGGATGACTAGTCATCCGATTAGAGTCATCTCTAAGCCTATGCTTATTTTATGATACTGATTAAAAATAGGTCTTTATGACATCGTGATTAGTCATCCGATTAGATTTTTTTTTTATAACTCATTGTGGTATATGAAGAGAGTCAATAAAATAACTATGCTAGATTCAATATCAAAGATTCCACTACTAAGTTGGTTTTACGTATGATTTAATGTCCCATATTTTTTAATGCAATAATAAGCATGTCTCTTTAGGTGTTATGGCCCACATGTATTTATACATGTATATATTTTTTTATAATACTTATATTGTGCAGATTTTTTATTGATATCTGTAGTTTTTTTATTTTATATTATGTTAAAGTAAGTTAAAATTATAGATATTTTTTTAGTTTTTAGTTTTTGAGATATTTAAGTTTTAGTCGAAGTTATGAGAGAAAACATGATTTTGATTTTGGATATTTTTATTGAATTATCATTATTAATATTATCTAGGTTTGTGTTAATATTAATTTTAGTATCTTTAAATTCATCATTAATCATTTATATATTTTTTTAGTTTATGTTCTAACTTCAAAGTAAAAAAATAAATTATATTAAAAAAGCTAAATAAAATATAATATCTAGTTTAGAGAGATGGAGAGGAGAGAGAGAATAAGTTGCAACCCGCATCCTCTAGGTTATGTAAAGGTAATGAAATTGAAATAACACCAAATCTCTAATTCACATTCTATAAGATTTATAAATTTTTTTTATAAATCTAAAAGATTTTGCTTCAGAGATAGAGAATCAAGAGGGGGGAGAGAGAGAGAAAGAGAAGAGAGTTCAACTTGAGAATTGAAAATAAAAACTTCAACTATTTAAATTCATTTATATAGATTTTTTTAATTAAAAAATATATTTTTTTAATTTTTAATTTTTTTTGAATAAAAAAGACAGATTATTGACATTTGTCGGATTTTGTCCTAACCATTGGAAAAAAAATCCAATGGCTAGGATATTATAGATTTTTTTCCATTTATCATTTGTCAATAGGTAGGGCCTGGACCCCGACAGTTGAAAAGACTATCAGGAGTCAAGATGAATCTAGCTAAGGCTTGGGGATGGAGTGTGTCTTTGTTTGCCTGGGTTGTGCCACTCGAACATCTACAGCTAGCCATACGGTGGACTCATTAAAAAAACTTGTCACGTCTACTAAGCGGTGCATGGTCTTTAAAAAAATTTGTATATTTTTTTTAAATAGACCAGGTGGGGTGGGCACGAGCCAAACTGATGCACCCACTTCTTGGTTTGTGGTCTCGGGTCATTGTAACCATGCCGGTGGATCTTGCCAATGGGCCCGGCCCTTGGGTTGTGCCTGGCCTAGCACGAGGCAAGACACCCCCTGACCCAGCATGACATGAGTTGTGCCTAGGGTCAGCATTTCCTGGGTCTAGACACGGTTCTATACCATATTGTGCTGGGCTAGGCATAGCTTAATCGGGCCATGCCTCATGCCGTTCCCTGGCCACCAAACCAACCCTCTTTCCACCTTTACATGTTTTTGATGCATTATTTTGTATCACATAACAATGATGCATAACACAAGTCATGGTGTTCCTACCTGACTAGGTCTATGATAGCCTAACATGTCTTGCTCATAGTCAATTTATTGTGCTAGAGAATTTCTTTTTTTAGATTGCTGCATCATAAACTTATCTTAGTAAATAACTTGTTTATATTTTTTTCTATTTTGATATTTTTCTCTAAGATCAGTATACTTTAACAATTATTTTTTTGAGGACAACACATAGTTGTCTGCATTTTCTTGCTCCATTTGAGGATATTCATTAGATTCACGGCTATGAAAAAGTTGCTATTAGTTCATTCTTAATGTAGTCAATTAATTTGATTAAGTTAATATTTATGAAGTTAAATATAAATGAGTTATTTCATTGATGATGAGGTGTGTCATTTGGAAATGATGTTAGAACTTATTGTTGACACGTCAAAAATATGTTTGTAGGGACCAATTTCATTTATAACATGTAAATGAATGGAGATTATGTAAGAATATTATTCATGATAATTTTTATTAATTTTATTAATTATTTAATGAAAAAATATATAATTTTTAGCATATTTATTTTATGTAGATATAATTTTTGGGATGATGATAAGTATCTTCGTTTAATGATGATATGTCTTGAGTTCGAGACTTATTAGATATTTCTCTGATTTTTGGGAGGCAAGACTGTTAAGATATTAATATTTTTCAGACCTCATACTCTTTTGAGAGCCTTGGCATTGGGCACGATCTCTTTTTAATATGATATTTGAATAATTTACAATATTGCTATTTGCAATCTATCTCATGTGAGTTTTTTTTTCTCGTGGTGAGAAATAGTACATGATTCATAAAATATAAGTGAATTGGAGATCAAACATCTAGCTGAGATAGAACATGCTCTTATTATATATGAGTATATCTCATTGACTAATTCTATCTAGGAGAGATGATATTCATCATGATTTTGTGTATTTTTTGATGCTTATGTTTTATTTGAGATTACTCTTCTAGACTATTCTATTACAAGAAAATGTATCATTCTTCTTTAAGAAGGTGAATAAATTTTAGGGTTGACATAAATTAATTCTAGATGCCTTCGTTCATAAATGATTTGTTAAAATTCACAACCATAAGATAAATAATGCAATAATACATGAAAAAATCAATATACAAATAATGTCTTTTTATTATATACAAATTAAATTGGAGCAGCTCACATATTGAATGATCTCATCAAAAGTATAATAAAGTAAAAAATACTAATACGACAGTGAAAAATATAACACATTGCTTTTAGCTAGTGCATAAAAATTTATAATACTAAGATTGAAGGAGAGAAATATAAGTTGAGTGAGTTTTTTCAGAGGTGTAGAATGGACCGTGACATACTGACAAGGTTCATTATTTTTAGGCTCGTCCAGACCACCTTATTTTGCTTGTTACCATATTGAATTTTTACGTGGGTTGTGCCATGCTAGCATGACTTTTAAAATGGGAAGCTCAGCATGACCCATTGTCATGCCTTTTACCTGGGTCGTGCTGGGTCATGCTTGGTCTTGCCAAGTTTGATCAGTCTTAGTCGGGCTAGCCTGGTTTATTCTAGGTTAAATTGGCTCAGAACCATGCTAGTTTGTGTGTCCACCTTGGTTGAAATTGACCCACACATGCCATTGTATCGTGTTGTGATGTACCTTCCATGCTAGAATCTTTGGCTTGGCATTGCTCACTGTACATTCGGCCAATCCATACTGCCTGCTGGAAGTAGCCTATAGGCACTAGGCTGTAATTGTATGTAATATATATATATATTAAATTTTTTAAAAATTAAAAAAAAATTAAAACTACATATGTAATAATTAATATGCATGCATATCGATATATATATATATATATATATATATATATATATATATATATATATATATATATATATAAATGCAATAGAAAATACATTTCAATTTTAATTAAAAATATAAATTTATATCTATATGCATATAAAATTCAAAAATAAAAAAAAAGACAAATAATGCATGCTAGTGTAATTTCAATAGCAGTAACATAAATATAATCTCGGTCAGTTTCAACCAGTCTTGTTTGTTTTGCCACAATTCTACCAGTCGATGTTATCATTTTCGTGTATGTCATTATTTACTTATAATTTTTTTATTTTATCTTGAAAACTTATTTGTGTTTCATTCTATTTTTTTTCATTTTCGAATCCTCCTCTTGTTGTATACTTGTATTTGGTAATAGCTCTTCACCGTGTATGATCAATCCACTTCCATCCTTTATCAAGTACCACTTATTTATAAGTCTTCGGTGGCTAAGAGGGATATTCATAATAATCTTTCAATCACTCGAGTTGGATAGATCTCACCTGCCTGATTAAAGGAATAGCAGCCCAGATGTTCCGCTATACATAACTAGGATTTGAACTTAGTTTGGATTCTAAAAGTAAGTCATGAGGAAAGTACCGTGCTTTATAGACATGGGTAACGAGAGAAGAAGGGTCTATAAGTAACTTTCACCCTTGCTTACCTAATAAAGCCAAATTGAAGTCGTGGTTTAATGTTTTCGACATAGTAAGCATGGAACAAATCTAGCTTTTTTTACTACTACTTACATTGTGACTGAAGGAAATTGATGACTTGCTAAAATTGACATATTGGCTAGAGGATTTATCATAGTCATGCAAATGTTACTTTACAAGTGTTTTTGATTCTTTAGTCTTAAAATAGATGAAGCAGTCATCTGCAAAAAATAAGTGCGAAATATGTGGTGCTCCCTTATTATCTAACAACCATGGATATTAGAGGTGTCAACAGGGCCTCGTGCCTGGTCCGACACGGTATCGTGGCCAGTTGGTACGGTACCGTGCCGAAATTAATTTTTTTTAAAATTAGGATTACGAGGGCACCGAAAACCTAATTTTTTTTTAATTTAGGGTTTGGCTCAATTTGGTCGAACCGGGTGAATCGTGCCGTGGGCCCGTGCTGGGCTGAGCCCCCACAAAATTGTGCCCGGCAGTAGCCGTGCCTGGCCCGGCACGAAAGCATGGTCGGGCCTGAAAAAAATGGGCCGGTTGGCCCGACACGTCCATTTTGACACCTCTGATGGATATGACCCAAGACCTCTGATGGATATTACCAACTATGTGTCAGAATCTTTGATAGAATGCATGATTCATCTCATCAGGTCCAAGAGACTTATCCAGATGCATGGAATATAATGTATCCTTCAATTCTACTTCTCTAAATGAGTTTAGAAGATAATTATTATTTGCTATGAGATATAAAAGGAGATATTCTCTAAAACAACCCGCTTGATCACTCTCTCCTGAGATAAATAGTTTTATAAAATAATTTGTTATCATCTTTTCCAGTGCTCCTTTATTTTCCAACCATGCTCCAACTCCATCTCTCAGTCTGGTGATGCAATTCTTATTTTTAAATTGGTTGTTGTCATTGCATGAAAATATCTAGTATTAGCATCTCCTTCATAAATCCAAAATTGCTTAGATCACAGTTTCTAGTTTATTTCATGTTGATCTAGCTTCCCATTATATTGTTTTATTGCCAGATTAAACTCTTCCACGCCCACAGTATCCATTCTGCTCTGTAAGAGCATCTCCAACAACACTCAATAAAATAATTAAATAAAAAATATTTAAATATTCAATTCAGTATTTTAGCCAGCAACACTTCAAATTTTACTCCAATCAAGCTCAGCAAAATACCATGCGAAGCTGAGTTGCGTCGCTGGAACTAGTGAATGACAAGAATATTTTAATAAAAAAAAAAGATTTATTGAGTGATAAACGCGAGGGGGATAGCGAGCGCATTGGAGATCAAATTTTTAAAAATACTCAACAAAATATCAAAATTTTATTTTTTCCGAGCCCGTTGGAGATGCTCTAACATGACTAACTGGTGTTTCATCATTGTTATTCGTTTATGGAATCTTCTATTCAAATCTCCTCCCCATACAGGCAAAGATTATCACATGCGATCATTTTTTTGGACCGGATATGCAGATGATGCCACCCAACTACCTTCTACGATCTCCCTACATTCCTCTTCATTAAGCCATTTATTTTCGAACTAGAATCGTCAATAGACCTGTATTAGGGTCTGGTACCAAGTATCAAAAAATTTAGGTAAATGGTCGGTCTCAGTAGTTTCAAGACTGTAATCTATTCCACTCTCTTTATCTAATAAGGTTTCCATAAGGAACACAAAGTTTGTCCTCCTAGAAAGAACTAAGTCTCCCCAACACTTGAACTTACGTGGGTTGCCAAGCCTATGATAGTTCCTAGTTAAGCACGTCATGGCTCCTTGTGGGCATGGTCCCCAAGCTCCATTATTTGATCAATTATTGGTGCTAAGACTTACCACCTGGGTAATCATAAAGATTAGTGCATTTGTGTTCAGCATGCTCTATACACCCACAAACAAAGCAAAAGGAAAAAAGTCTCTCATAATGAAAGTTGACCCATAGCCACTCGCCTCTAGTTCTCTTAATTTTCTTTCTTCTTTTTAATGGCTTCTGACCCTCAATACTTATTCGAATCCATAGATATTGGCACCAAGCCTCATTGAAATTGTTAGCGTCAACTTCTAAGAACTCGCCTATGTAGTCGTCTGTCTTTCAAAATCTCGGTAGAATGGAATCTTAATGGCATGTTATGAACTTGTACCCAAAAAACTACATGATTGAGTTGGATTTTGTTAAATGAAAGCCTAATAGCAGCATGTGTTGGTTAAATGTCCATGGACCCCCCTGGAGGACATTTCGAACATCCAACCCAAATGAAGCATGGGTAAGGCACGACTCGGGTGACCGCGGGTCGGGTCCAATCAAACCCGACCTGCGGTCTTTTTTGCGGGAAGAGTGAATGGGATAATGGTGCGGGTGCGCCCGTGCCGGTGTGCTGTGCCACGGGCCACCAAAACCGTGCCGGGTCAGGCACGGCATGAGGCTCGGTTGGCCTCGGCACGTCATGGGCCCGGGCACGGGATTTTTCCGTGCCGGGCCGGCCCAGGCACGGCTGAATGGTGCCAGGCCCGGCCTGGTTGACTCCTCTAACCCAAACTTGTCAAATTGACAAGAAAAAGAAACTTGCCATTAGAGACAAGATTATAATTCCTGATCTTCACTTAGATCTGAGATATCAAATGTCTCCTTGGAGACACATTCCAATCTCTTAAGTATTATAGAGTTTCACTAATATCCGAATGTATTAATTTTCTCCTATCTATTATTATAGATAGATAATAATAGAAAATCTGTATGTCAAAAATTTATATAATAAATTATATAAATTATATTTTTATGGTTATATTTATAATCATAAAAAAATAGATTCTTATAATTTATACCGATTTAATATATCAAAATTTTGTATATATTTATGGGATAAGATGTAGTATTGGTATCTAAGTATCTCAATAATTTATTTTTGTTCGAGTTTGATAGTTCTTCATGTCATTTGTTCATAGTTAACTAATTGAATAAAAAAATTATTTTTAAATATGTCAATTTTTATATTTGGAAGTTTATTAAATCTAACAAAATTAATTACTTTAACTAATTGAATAATAGTTCTTCATGTCATTTGTTCATAGTTAACTAATTGAATAAAAAAATTATTTTTAAATATGTCAATTTTTATATTTGGAAATTTATTATATAATTATTTATAATTTATTTTCTTTAATTATTGTGGTTGGTTCATACAAATATATATGTATTTTATAATATTTTTTATTTCTTTAACTTAATTATAGGATTCATATAGTTATAGATAACTAAGTAATAAAAATATAAAATAGATGACGACGACTAAAATATTTCACTTTATTTCAATAACCAATTTACTAAAATATGATTATTTTATATATTGGTTAAATATAATATTCATGTTACATGTGCACATAAGTGCAATGCATGTCATGAAAGTATATATTAATTATTATTTTTTAATTATTATTTTATCATTTTTATTAGTTACATATTTGAATATTATTTGTTGGCAGTCAACACTTAAATTCAATATCAAATATATTGAATTTCTATGATGTTTGACATTTAATTAAAATTTCTTTTTTTTAGGCATAAATACTTTTATATTGTGTAAAAGTTTTGTAGTTTATTTGATTTCCTAATATATTTTATAACTTTATCTATTTGTTCTAATAAAGGGGAAATAATATATAAGCCGACTTGTAATATTATATTTGTTATGTTATACATATACATAATATGAAAAATATCTGCTAAGAGATTGTCTCTAATGTTTTTTATAAAAATAATTGTTATCTATAGAGATGTCAAATGTGCCATGTCAGATCTGCATGTCTTGAATTTTGGTGGCCCAATCGGGCAACCATACTGTATTGGGCATGACATGAAATGGGTTCCCATGCTGTGTCATGCATGCATAAACTAGTGACACATCTTTCTGAATTGGGCTTGCTGAGATGTGCCAGGCCGGCACTAGCACGACAATGCCAAGTGCCACTGCTACAGAAGTCACAACAACCTATCCACTACATCAGCATTGCAGAGAGCAGTGCCAGACTCGGTGCCATTCCGTGCCTGCAGCATCGATATCACGTATCGATTTTTATTTATGAGTTTATTAAGTAAAATTATATTTTTTTAAAATAAAAATATACATTTCAAATTTAAATTGCATTGCACCGCAATATAAATTAAAATGAATCAAATCCATAAAATTATAACTCAATAAAAAAATATATATGTATTTTGTTTTTAAACATTATGACATTGTATGACAAATAATAATAAATTAAAAAACTTTAATTGAAAAAATGGGTACATCAACATAATAAATAGATATTGTATTGCATGTCAGTCAATTGAGTGATTGAGTTTAATATTCATGATTGGTCTGTGTCAGTAGTATGGTTCAGATCATCATATTTAATTCTAAAACTAGTGTCAGCCTAAATATTTTTAATATCGTCATGTGAGTTATTATCTACTAGCAATTCTAATCGTATCATGATTATTAATTTTTGAATCTTTCTAGTTCTTCAAGTATGAAAGTATTTTTTTAATATCTGATCATGGTTTAGATCTTTTATATAAAATGATATTTATAGTAAAAAAAATTAAATTCTAATATTATGCTTGATATTAGATGGGTCAGTATAGATAGCATGAGATGTTTAGATTCTCATAATTTTTACCAATCAAATATATCTAAATTTTTATTATCAATTTGTGGTATGATAAAATAATAATTGATATCTAAATATTGAGATAATTTATTCTTATTTGATATACTATTTTATGATTTGCCCCTTGCTAACTAAATAGAAAAAGTATCGTCTATGAATATGATATTCATGTATATATTTGGTGATTTGCGATAACTATCATACCTATTATCATAATATATAAATATGTTAGTTAATTTTTCATGAGTCGAACATTCATGTTCTTCTACTTAGTTCATATAGGTGAATATATAACTTAATATATTTTATATCATTTTTATCTTAATCATAGAATTTATACTTGTCACCAAATAATAAAGAGATAAAATAGACGACTAATATTTTAAATATTTGATTTTTATCATAATAATAATAATAATACTAAAATTAAGGTGCCTTTTATACATATTAAATATATTACTAATCTTTTACATGCATCTAAATAAAATGTAAGTGGCGAAAGCGTACGCAGTAGAACACATGTTCGTATATCCAAGGATTAAAATATCGGTTTCTACTAATATATCGATACTTAGATTTTACAGATATATCGGATATATCGAATATATATTGATATATTTTTTATATGAGCATCAATAAATGATAGATATATCGGTCTTGATGGATATATCAATACTTAGAATTTATAGATATTTCAGAGATATATCGGTGGATATATTGGAAATTTTTATCCTTGCGTATATCATAAAAAATTTTTAGGATTTTCAAAAATAAAATTTTTTTACTTTTAATTTGAATAATCAATAAAATGGTTGTCATACTTATTATTGACATAGTCTGATATCACATGTTGATAGTTAATATTTGATTGTAATATTAGGTAGCTATAATTCTAATAGTATTTGATATCTATTTGTAATTTTTTTAGCCCGTTGACAAACATAGTATTGAACTCATGTTGTATACTAGATGTCTTAAGATATTTTAGTAAATTTTATATGTTTTTAATGTGGAAAAATAATTTTTATCCTCACTTATACTATTTTGTTGATTACGTGATGCATATGGCTAATGTAAAAAATGTCAATTAAGGGTTTGTCTCTAATGGTTTTGACAAATATGTTAATTGCGATATTATTATTTGAAATATCTTAAGACATGAAAAATTAAGTCGTCATTAAATCTCATTTAAAAAAAATAAAAAAAAAATTTATGCCATACATGTAAAATTTGAATGAGATGATTGTTTATAAATAAATACTCACTAGGATTCTTTTGTAAGTAGTAGTGTCAATTACATGAGGCACATTAAAAGTAAAATCAACACATGTATCAATAGGAGTATCTAGTGGAGAACAACTTAAAAATCAAATCTTCATAAGAGTATCGAGTAGAGGTGTCAAACGGGCCGGGCCGGGCACGGCACGGCCCGTAGGCATGACAGGCCGAGTCGTGCCGGGTCAGAAGTCGGGACCGCGGGTCGGGATCCAATCAGACCCGACCCGTGGTCTTTTTTTCGGGAGGGGACATGTCACGCCCACGCGTGCCCGCGTGAAACCGGCACGGGAAGAACCAGTGCCGGCATGCTGGGTCGGGCCAGGCACGGCTTGGGCGAGGCCCGGCACGGCATGGCCGAACCGTGCCGTGCCCGGCCCGGCCCGGTTGACACCTCTAGTATCGAGTACATACTTCTTATGTGATAAGATATCTCTCTCAAGATTATTTATCTCGAATTGTGATTGAAAATCTTTTTTGAGTTGAGTGATTTCTAACTTATCTTTTCTAGTAACTAGAATATCATCAACATATATAATAAGGAAAATTAGTTTGTTGTCAAAGCTTTTCTGAAAAAAAATTTATAACACACCTAACTCAATTAAAATTTCTCATTTAGTTGAAGAGATATTGTGTCTATCTTACTATAACCATCCTCTATGTGTGGTGCTTCACGGGGACTCTGTAGTAGCGGATTGGCTACTATCACTGTACTATTAAAGCACTATAACTATTGATAAAGAAATGTAGGTGACATGTGACTATTTTATATACTTTTTTTTCTCATGGTCATCGTGAATAAATATATTCTTTATTGTGATATTACTAAATTTAATGGTTGACATTTATTTATCTATAGTAAAATATAATTTATAAATAAAGTAATAAAAATAAATAAATCATTCTATAAAAATATATTAGTCTCAATAATTAGTTTAAACCCTAGGGGGGCCATATATTTTTTAAATGTGATAGTAGCCATCATTTCACCATGTTTGTCGATAGAAATAAAATAAATAAAATATATTATATTTATTTATTTATTTATTTCAAAATTATATTACGAAATAATCATAATTTATTATATTTTTGATTTTTCAATTTTTAAATTTCATCGAAAACAAATATGTTAATTCGAATCTCCTCAATAAAAACAATCATTTTCATTTTCATAAAAGATATTAAAACTATCACCCAACAGGATTTGACCCGTGAAGCTTAGCCAGTCTTGGTTCCCCGGGCAGCCTGGCTGGTGGACCGTGCCACCGGGCAGACACACGGTTCGTCCCTAGCCCGGCACAAGGCACGGTTATTGCTGGCCCAGCATGACACGAACTTGCCACGGAGAGGCACGGCCCAGAACTATGCACGGCTGAACGGGCCGTGCCCGGGCTGGTTGACACCTCTTAAAAAACATACTAGCACGAATTAGAGGTGTCAAACGGGCCGGGCCGACCCATTTTTTTGAGCACGAGCGTGCCTCCGTGCCGTGCCTGGCCCGGCACTGTTTAAAATAACCGGGCCCAGCACGGCCGGCAGGCACGGCAGGCCGTGCCTTGCCTGGCCTGCTCGGGTTGGCCTGTCCGTATGGTTCGGGATTTGGGGGACCGCGGGTCGGGTCAAATTAGACCCCACCCGTGGTCTTTTTTGCGGGAGCGGCCATCGCAGGGTCGGGCTCAAGGGACACCCGACACGGGACGAACCCGTGCTGTGTGCCGTGCCACGGGCCGAACAGTGCCGGGCCAGGCACGGCACGGCTTGTGCCTAACCCGGGCACGGGATTTTCCCGTGCCGGGCCGGCCAGGCCCGGTTGACACCGCTAGCACGAATGCAATTATCTTTTTTTTTTGTTTTTTTGTTTTGAGTAGAGAAATTTTTAAGAGCGCCTATGTTTCTTAAAATTTTAAGAAATTTTAACAACACCTCTCAGAAAACATCTCGATAAGAACTCACACAGTATCCTGTTTCACATACAGGCGGTCTTAGCTTCTTCCTCCTGGGATAAAACTGTCCGCATCTGGGATGTTTTTGAAGGAAAAGGTCCCGTTGAGACTTTCTCCCACACACACGATGTTCTTGCCGTGGCTTATCGCCCCGATGGAAAGCAGCTGGCCTGCAGCACCCTGGACGGGCAAATTTACTTTTGGGACCCTGTTAATGGAGCTCTCATGTATACCATCGAGGGGCGAAGGGACATTTCTGGAGGCCGCCTACTGGCCGATCGTAGATCGGCAGCTAATTCAACTTCCGGAAAGTGTTTCACTACCCTGTGCTATTCTGCCGATGGGAGTTACATCTTGGCTGGCGGAAATAGCAAATATATCTGCATGTATGATGTTGCAGAACAGGTCAGTTCGTCCATCTCTACACCTGCGCACTTGTCTCAGTTTCTCTCATCTCCTGCCTCTTTTCGTGATGTTCTCATCTCTATAACTGCAGGTTCTGCTTCGCCGCTTTCAAATAACTGTAAATCGCTCTCTCGATGGAGTGCTCGACTTCTTGAACTCGAAGAGGATGACCGATGCTGGCCCGCTCGATTCGATCGATGATGATGAAAGTGGTGGCGACGAAGGCATCGACAAGCAGACTCTGGAGAAGTTGCGTTACGATCTGCCAGGAACTGTATCAGGCCGCAAGAGGCCTGTAGTTCGCACCAAGTGCCTCGTAATTGCCCCTACCGGCCGTTGCTTTGCTGCTGCAACAACAGAGGGTGTTCTTGTTTATGCCATTGACGATAACTTCATCTTTGATCCGACTGATCTCGACATGGATGTCACCCCGGAGGTGCTTTTTCTCTCCTTTCTTTTTTTTCTTTTTTCACCCCCCATTGCAATCATCCGATGCTTGGCTAGTGCTTTGTTTCTAATTGGGGGGAGGACTAATGTCAAACCCAAAAGGATACTAAGAATCAATTGGAGTAGTTATTTCATGTAAGGCAGCTGCGAGCCTTGTTATGATTCTTCTGAAAATATTTAGAGGCATCAACCGGGCCGGGCCGTGTCGTGCCAGACACGGCATGGTAGGCACTGTTGTTTTAGAACAACTATTCCATGTTTAATACAAGGAATTCTCAAGAAAGAAGCAAGAACAGAGAAGAAGATGAAGAATAGAAGAGAAGAAGGAGAGGAGAGAAATCGCGCAGCAGGAAACCAATATTAAAGCACTCAGTAAAAAATTATTCAGCCAGCAGCTAGGTCAAGAAAAACAATCAGTTTTTATATCCATCCGATAATTAAAAACAAAAGAATTTATTAAAGAAATACTTTACAGTAATACACCGATAATTGCTCATTAAGGGCATAGAGGTAATTTCACTCTAAATCGGCTCAATTTAACGAACAGCCCATCAACAATCCCCCCCTTTCGATGTAGTTGAGGTCAGACCAAGCTTTTCTCTCAAATAGACAAGCTTTTCTCTCGGTAGGGACTTCGTAAATATATCGGCTACTTGTTCTTCAGTCATGCAAAAAAACCAATTTAACTTCATTAGATTCAATTGCATCTTTAATGAAGTGATATTTCAAACCTATGTGTTTAGTTCGACTATGCATTACCATATCACTCACAATAGATATAGTGATTGATTATCACACAGAATTTTTGTTGGATATTTTTGGACTTTATCTAAGTTACCCAATAGTTTTCTAAGCCATAAGGCTTGAGAGGTTGCAAATGAAGCTGAAACATATTCAGCTTCAGTAGTGGACAGGGCTACGGTTGATTGTTTCTTGGACTGCCAAGAAACAGCCGCAGTTCCTAAATTAAACACATATCCAGAGGTACTTTTGTAATCCTCTAGATTTCCTCCCCAATCACTATCACAATAACTAATGATTTCTGTATGGTTAATTCTGTGATATTTCAGACCTAAGTTAAGTGTACATTTGAGATATCTCAATATTCGTTTGGCAGCACTTAAGTGTATATGATTCGGACAATGCATAAACCGTGACAATAAGTGAACAGAATATATAATATCGGGTCTGGTTGCTGATGCATACAGTAAGCTTCCAATTAAGCTTCTGTATGTTTTCTCATTTACAGGTTTACCTTTAGCTAAAAGTAATTTCTGATTTACTTCTGAAGGGGTAGATATAGGCTTGCAGTCACTCATTCCAAAATTTTTCAATAATTGTTTAATGTATGTAGTTTGAGAAACGGACACACCACTTGTGTCTTGAGTTATTTCAAGTCCTAAGAATTGTTTTAGGTTTCCTAGGTCAGACATCTCATATTTTATTTTCATTTCTCTCCTAAAGTTATTTATCAATTTAGTTTTATTACTTGTAAAAACAATATCATCGACATATAAAGAAATAATTAAAATTACAGAATTATTATCTCTTTTAATATAGAGTGTAGGCTCACTCTTACTTTTGCTGAATCCTTGATTCAGAAAGTATGAGTTGATTTGTTGATACCAAGTACGAGGAGCTTGTTTCAACCCATACAAAGTCTTATTTAATTTATAAACATAGTGTTCACTCCCCTTTTTTACAAACCCAGGGGGTTGTTCTACATATATCTCTTCCTTAAGTTTTTCATTTAGAAAGGCAGATTTTATGTCTAATTGGAATAAATTTCATCCTTTCTGTCCAGCTAAGGCTATTAAAAGCCTTATGGTTTCTAACCTTGCTACTGGAGCAAAGGTTTCATGGTGGTCTAATCCAGGTTTTTGTGAGTAACCTTTAGTTACCAATTGAGCCTTGTATACAGGCTGATTTGAATTTGATTTAACTTTAATCCTATAAATCCACTTAATACTTATACTGTATTTATTTTGGGGTAAGTCCACTAAGGTCCAAGTGTTATTTTTCTTAATGACATACATTTTTGTTTGCATCGCTTTAAATCAGAATTGATGTTTTACCGCCTCTTCATAGTTGAGTGACTCAACTGAGGCGTAATTACATCTCTGATAAATATCTGACAGGTCTTTATACTTTACAGGGGTTATTTTATTAGTTCAGTCACAAATTCAGAATTAGATGATGAATAATTACTATACTCAGAAACAGACTTGGACTTATATTGAGAATCATGTTCAGAAAAAGAATCAGAATCAGAAATAAACTCAGAAGAAAAAGTAGAGGGTGAACTGAAATCGTACCGTGGAGCACTTATTAATTTATTGCTGGTTGCAGCAGCTTCTGTGCAATCATTTTTGGTTCCAGAATTTACTTCAATTAAATTTCCAGCTCACTTACTGTTTTCATCAATTAAAATATCTCTACTCACCAGAAATGTCTTAGTTTCTGGTGAGTACAGTCTGTAACCCTTGGATTGCAGACTGTAACCTACTAAAATTTACTTTAGACTCTTAGAGTCTAATTTGGTTCTTTGTGCACTTGGTATATGGGAGTAACAAATACTCCTGAATACCTCTAAGTGTTTAACATTAGGTTTCCTTCCAGTCCAGGCTTGCACTGGAGTTAAGTTTTCCAGTGTTTTGGTTGGGCACCTATTGAGCAGGTACACTGAAGTGTTCACTGCCTCTGCCCAACAGATTTTTGGTAAGTCTTTCTGGTTTAAAAGTGATCTGGCCATTTCCATTATAGTCCTATTTTTCCTCTCCACAACTCCATTCTGTTGTGGTGAGTATGCAGTGGTAAGCTGCCTAGTTATTCATTTGGATTCCCAGAAGTTTGTGAATTTTTGAGAGAGGAACTCACCTCCTTTGTCTGTTTTAAGTAACTTAACACTTAGTCCAGATTGTCTTTCGACAAGTGGTAAGAGTTTCTTGAAGCATTCAAGTGCTTCAGACTTGTGCTTCAAGAAGAATATCCATATATATCTAATGCAATCATCTATAAATAATAAGAAATAATTACTGCTGCCTAGAGATTTCACTGACATAGGATCACATATGTCAGCATGCAGTAGTTCTAGGGGTTTGGAAGCTTTCCAGGCAAAGTGTTTTGGAAAGCTCTTTCTGGATTGTTTTCCCAGTGAGCACACTTCACAGATAGAGGTAGGTGGTGATAGGTTTGAAAGCATTCCATTTACTAAGTTATTTTAAAAGATGTTTTTTAGGTCCAAATAATTTAAATGCCCAAACCTTCTGTGCCGTAGAGAAGTTACAGATTTGACATTCATTGAGAATGTCTTATCTGTTTTCTCAGCAAATGTCAGTGGAAAACTTCTTCCACTTGATATTTTTACTATCCAAGAGGGTTGATTACTGTCTTGATTAAAAATTTCACACGTTTTATTTTCAAACGACAGTTTATAACCTTTTTCAATTAACTGACCAATGCTTAGTAAATTCTGGTCCAAGGCAGGAACCAGAAGTACATCATTTATGAACTTTGTTCCAGAGTAGGTGGGTACTGCCACTCTGCCTTTGGCTTGCGCCTGAACTAGTTCACCATTGCTCAGTTTGACTAGTGAGTTTACTACTGGAAGTAAATCCACTAATATTTCTTCATTTCCAGACATGTGGTTTGAGCAGCCCCTGTCCAGAAACCAAGTGTTTATTGAATGTGTATTTTCTGTTTCATTTGCATAAAACAGATGTTCTACAGAAGCTACTTGTTCTGTAAAACCAACACTCTGTTTAGAGATGCTCTTACAGTTCTTAGAACTGTGCCCAAACCTTTTATAGTTTTGGCATTGGTTTTGTTTTCGAAACCAACACTCTGTCGCAGTGTGGTTTTATCTCTTACATATGGTGCAAGAGAGAGATTGTTCCTTAGATGAGTCAGTTGAGAGAGTAGAAGTAGAGCCTGTTTTAATTTTATTTTTGTTTTTATTTTTAAATTTATACCTTTGTGTATTTTTTTTACTCCTCATGTCTCTGTATTGTACTTCAGCCTTGTTGGAGCTTTCTTCCCATCTTGACTGCATCGCAGTCTCTCCAGAGTTTTCTGCCCTCTTCAGTAATCGACTTTCATAAGACTTTAAGGAACTCAGAACTTGCTGGATGGTGAGTTTTGACAAATCTTTGGTTTTCTCTATCTCTGCCACAATGGCATCAAACTTATCAGACATACAGATTAGTAGTTTTTCAACTAATCGAGTCTCAGAGACATTTTCTCCATGAATCTTAAGTTGATTAACTATATCAAGAAACTGAGTTGAAAACTCAGTAAGAGAATCTGAGTTTTTCATCCTCAGATTCTCGAAATCTTTTCTCAAGGAGTGCAGAAGAGCTCCTCGAGCCTTCTTATCTCCTTGGTATTCCTCGATTAGGAGGTCCCAAGCCTCCTTGGCTTGAGTACAGCCAAGTAATCGAGCAAATATCGCATTACTTACACCATGTTGGATGAAAAGTAATGTCTTAGTATTTAATTTCCGTAATTCCTTCTCTTGCAATAATTCCTTACCTTCCAAAATAGAGAAATTAGGGGCTTCTACATATCAAGAAACCACAATTTCCCATATATCTTGGAAGATAAATAATGTTCGCATTTTGATAAGCCAATAGTCAAAATTTTCACCATCAAACAATGAAATAGGAATCGAACCCGAGTTTGATGAGTTTTGAGTTTTTGAAAACATATAAATCTCAAGAACAGCTTGAAAAAATTTGAACAGAATGTTCGGGTTTTGTAAAAAATAGATTTTAAAAACCACAAAACCTTTAGATCTTAGTAGATCTGGTCAAATCTATGCTCGATCTTAAGAAATTTGTGAGAAATAGTTAGGTTTTCAGAGAACGCATAAACTGGAGAAATTAGATTTGAATATTATTCAAAAATAATTTCGATCTCAATTAGGAATCGAGGCTCTGATACCACAATGTTGTTTTAGAACAACTATTCCATGTTTAATACAAGGAATTCTCAAGAAAGAAGCAAGAACAGAGAAGAAGATGAAGAACAGAAGAGAAGGAGAGGAGAGAAATCGCGCAGCAGGAAACCAATATCAAAGCACTCAGTAAAAAATTATTCAGCCAGCAGCTAGGTCAAGAAAAACAATCAGTTTTTATATCCATCCGATAATTAAAAACAAAAGAATTTATTAAAGAAATACTTTACAGTAATACACTAATAATTACTCATTAAGGGCATAGAGGTAATTTCATTCTAAATCGGCTCAACTAAACGAACAGCCCGTCAACAGGCACGACACGGGAATCATCTGGTCGGCCCAGCACGACATGGTGGCACGGCCTGAGTGCATGGCTGTGCTTAGAGCTGTCAACCGGGCCGGGCCTGCACGGTAATTTTTCGTGCCCGGGCTCGTGCTGTGCCCGATCACAGCACGATAGTGCCGTGCCGTGCTGAGGTCAACCGGGCCTCGTGCTGGCCTGGCACGATAACGTGCCGAAATCAAAATTTTTTTAAAATTAGGGTCTTGGGCACGCCGAAACCCTATTTTTTTTAATTTAGGGTTCGGACCGAACCCAGTGGATCATGCAGCGGGCCCGTGCCGGGCTGAACTCCACAAAACCGTGCCGGGCCAGGCACGGCACGGTACAGTAACTGTGACGTGTTGGACTGCCACCGTCGAACCCGTTGTGTGAAATCGCAATGGTTGGCCGCCTTACGTGGTAGTCAATTGCAATCAGTCACGTAAGCAAGATTAAGCTTATGTGGTTGGATTTTTTTTTTAATAATAACCACTCCGTCGGGCGGTCGCCCGATGAGACATGATCTGTGACACGTATGTTAAGCCCACCATATACGTGCACCCAACTTGTGAGCTCTCTCAATATGATAAGCCCATCGTATATGACACGTATGATTTTTATGCGAGTGTTTTTTGGACTTTTTTTTGTGATTTAATGGCTCGAGTTTTTAAATGGTATCAAAACCAAAATAGTAGGAAGTATAAATCCTATGATTTCTAGAGATAGATAACACAACATAGTGCAGATGTGTGTGTGCCAACAATAGCACATGCTCTGCAACACATAGTAACACGCAAAATACCAAATGGTCAAACCCTAGGTATTATGTGGGCTCACAAAAGAAGGAACCCTTATCACACCCATACCTTTCTTTTTCCTTCCTCTATCGGACACATAATAATTGTGATGCACAATAACATGCATGCCAAACCCTTGGCTTGTCATTTTTCTACCGTACTACGTGCAGAAACGTATTCATAGTAGATGTGAGAATTATGGAGTAATGATTGTGAGCGACACAAATCCATTGTTGGTGTCAAAATGTTTGCGTGTGATGTTACTTTACACTTGCTATCAATTTAGAAAGTGGTGATATGACATTATGGTGTAGATACATGAGATTCTTCTTATAGTGCATATATTGTAGCAAGAAATAATATATCAAAGTAGAGGTGTCAAACAGGCTCGGCTGGCTCAGGCCC
The DNA here is from genome assembly GCA_029783825.1 of Sapria himalayana. Classification (NCBI taxonomy): domain Eukaryota; kingdom Viridiplantae; phylum Streptophyta; class Magnoliopsida; order Malpighiales; family Rafflesiaceae; genus Sapria; species Sapria himalayana. The sequence goes on along the minus strand of JAREIK010001468.1, from coordinate 1,004,924 downwards.
AGCACGACACACTACAGTGTCGTGCCCAGGCCCGTGCTGGGTGCACCCTCGGTACTAGTCGTGCTATGCCGGGCCATGCCATGCAAGGCACGAGTGCCTGACATGGGTGACCACGCATTGAGCTTGGTCATGATGGGGGGATGTCCTATGGGCGAGGCTCGGCGAGACCCGACAGGGTGACTGTGGCATTGATGTGCGGCTCGGTGCTGAAACCCTAATTTTTTAAAAAAATTAGGGCTCGGCCTGAACTCGGATGGATTTTGGGCCATGGGCCCGTGCCGGTCTGATCTTTCAATGAACCATGTCGTGCTAGGCACCTTACGCCAGCCTGGTTGGGCTCGAAAACTGGGTCGGGATGGTCCGACCCAGCCCGTTTGACACATCTAAATCAAAGAGTGGTCTTAATAGTTATTTTTAGAGAGGAGATCGAGAGTACCACAAAGTGTAGAGAGATTATTGAAGCCATCTAGAAGTTTTCATATAATTTATTTGCTGTGATACTTACTAGAGAGGTGTATACAAAATTTCTCTCAAAGGTTACAATAAGTATTCTCGTTCTTGAAGTACTGGTTTTGTTACTTGAATTTTTTATTTTAAATTTTTGGTTTATTAATACACAAGGCAATACTCAAATTATTAAAAATATTATTCATTTTATTATTTTTTATGCTTATTTATTGAGGACTATTGTAGTCAAAGATAATTTCTCAAAAATATTTAGGTATGATATTATATATCTTGTTTGTCTATTTTGCTTTTATATTTTATTTATTTTGTTATTTTATTGATGATTTTTATGATGATATGATTGATTTTTTTTTTTGGTATAGGTTATAATTTTTTTATTTTTATTATTTCATAAATAATAAAAAAATAATTTAGTTAAAAATAAAAAATAGAAGTGATAATATATTAAAGTATATGTAAGATAATTTTATCATTTACTTTATGTTAGATAATTTTCATTTACTATATGTATTCCAAGATTATATAATTTTTTTGAAATTCATAAAATTTTTATTTTTAATAATGTTAAAGAATGTTTATATTATTGAATGTTGCTTATTTTTTAGTTTTATGCCTCTGGATTGAGATCATGGAAGAAAATTTAGTCTCAGCATCGAATTTTTTGGTTGAGTTGTTATTAACTATGTTTAGGTATAATTTATTTTTAAAATATTTATTATTTATTATTATTTTTAATTTAAAAGTCAATATGAGAGTGAGAGTAGTGTTTTCATTATTATTTATTTTCTGTTATTAATTTATTTATCTATCAAAAAATATTAATAAAAACAAAATATATACTTTGTAATGTATACTTTTACTTTATGTGGGAACTGGGAAATATATTTTTTTTTCATATGAATCTCGTATGCTCGGCATTTTTAAGTCGTAACTGTCACCAAAATTTCATTTGTTTTTAATTATAAAAAAATTATGAGCAATATAATGATTTTAGAAATTTATAAAAGCATAGAAAGCTAGGAGAAGAGAAGATAAAAGATAAATAGTAAAAAATAAAATTTATCAGTATGTTATTTATAAATTTTTTTATGGTAAAAATATGGTATTATGTGTCAAACGGGCCGGGCCGGGCCGGCACAGTTTTTTAGGGCACGATCGTGCTATCTTGCCGGGCCGGGCCGGGCACGGTTTAAAAACAGCCGAGCCCGGCACGGCCCGTAGGCACGGCGGGCCGTGCCGTGCCTTCCCTGGCCCGCTCGGGCTTGCCTGTCCGAGCGGTTCGAGAATCGGGGGACCGTGGGTCGGGTCGAATCAAACCCGACCCGCTGTCTTTTTTTGCGGGAGGGGAATCCTGGGGTCGGGCTCACGGGACACCCGGCACTGGACATACCCGTGCCGGTGTGCTGTGCCGCGTGCCGAACGGTGCCGGGCCAGGCACGGCACGGCACGGCTCGTGCCTAACCCGGGCACGAAAATTTTCCGTGCCGTGCCTCGTACCGGGCCGGGACACCTCTATATGGTATCCGTCAAATTTCACCCATGTTCTTTTCTCGTGGAGGTGTGCTAGGCATGTGGGTTGTGCCATAGGCTGACATGAGCTGGGTCCAGGTGTACTTCTGGACCATGCTGCATCAGGACTGGCATGATTAAACCGTGTCGTGCCACATGCACTGGCTGCCTACCCACTTGGCTCTTTTATTTTCTTAGAATTTTGGCAGTACTTAATTTTTTCATATTTTCTACCTAGGATGATATAAAATGACTCCTGTGACCAGATATGTTTTTTTTTTTTTTGGTTATTCTTGTACCTAAAAAGAGCAGAAATATTTTTTTACCAGAATGATAGAATTTTATCGAGCGTAAGCATTTTTTTTTTCACTAGGATTTCTTTTTTAGAAAGCTTAGGAAGAATACCAGTCTAGAAGATATATCCGGACCATTATGTTTCTTACAACTCTATAATTTTACTTCAACTTTCAATTAGGAGAGAGAATTACTCATTCTGTTACATTTAAATTTGTTGATTGTGGTTAATATTATGATGATATTCTTAGTGAGTTATAATATATATCAATAAATATAGATCAATTTTATTTTGGAAAGTTCAATTTTCAAGTAGAGGTGGTGTCAAAGGACCAGGCACGCCACGCTACAGCGCCGTGCCCGGGCCCGTGCCGGGCCGAGGGATTTTGGCCTTCATGCCATGCAATGCACGGCACGGGTGTCTGACACTTCGGCACGCCTCGTGTGACCGTGCACTGAGCATGGTAATGAGTCATTACGGGGGGACAACTAGCCGGCGTCCGATGGGCCAAACTTGGCGAGCCCCAATAGGGCGACGGTGGCAGAGCCGTACAGTGTTGAAATTCTAGTTTTTTTTTTTTAAATCAAGGTTTTGGCTCGTCTCGAACCGGTCGAACCCTGGTGGATTTTGGGACACGGGCTCGTGTCGGGCCTGATCTCCAATGAACCGTGCTCTGCCATGCACGGCATGCCAACCCGGTTTGACCCAAAAAATCTTGGCTCAACCCAGCCTATTTGACATCTTTATTTTCAAGGAGTTGCAATAATGGGTTTATATTATAATTTTTGATTATAATATAACGGAAACATAACTAGGTTGCTTAGACTAGAGATGAGTTTATTGAGTAGATAGTTGGTCCTCCAATGAGTTCTTTTAATTATGATTTTTTGATTATTGCCCCTAAAAGCAACTCCAATGGGAGTTGCAATAATGAGTGTCATCTCTATAACTGTTAAAATGACAACCAAACAACAAAAAATTATGATCTAATGGAGGTGACATCAAAGTAGAGGTGTCAACCAGGCCGGGCCGGCCCAGCACGAGGCACGGCACGGTTCAGCCGTGCATGGGCCGGCCCGGCAAGGAAAAATTCTGTGCCCGGGCCCATGTCGTGCCTGACCCGGCATGGTTCGGCCCGCGGCACGACACGCCGGCACGGGTTTGTCCCTTGCCGGGTGTCCCATGAGCCCGACCCCACGATGCCCCTCCCGCAAAAAAAGATTGCGGGTCGGGTCTGATTCGACCCGACCCGTGGTCCCCCGTATCCCGAACCTCTCGGACAGGCAAGCCCGAGCGGGCCAGGCAAGGCACGGCACTACCTGCCGTGCCTACAGGCCGTGCCGGGCTCGGCTGTTTTAAACCGTGCCCGGCCCGGCAGCACGATCGTGCCCTAAAAAAATGGGCCGGGCCGGGCCGGGCCGTTTGACACCTCTTCATCAAAGGTGACAAAATGTCATCCAAGGTCTTGAAGTATCATACTTGACAACTTTAGAGAGAGAATTGAGAAGATGCAAAATAGTGATTGGCAACTGTTCATCTCGACAATTCTCAATGTTATCAAAATTTAATTATATTTTTTAATAACAAAAATATTAAATTAATAAAATAAATCTCATTTTGACACTTATCATTAGAACACAAATACTATTAAGGGTGTCAAAATACTATTCAGGATTGCAAAATAGTATTTGACCCCCCATTTTTAGCAACCACCATTAGAGTTGCCCTAAGAGAAAGATGAGATGTGTGTGTGTGTGTGTGTGTGTGAGTGTGTGTGTGTGTGTGACTGTGAGTGTGCGACTGTGTGTGTGTGTGTCTGAGTGTGAGTGTGTGAGTGTGTGAGTGTGAGTGTGTGTGTGTGTGTGTCTGAGTGTGAGTGTGACTGTGTGTGTGTGTGTCTGAGTTTGAGTGTGACTGTGTGTGTGTGTGTCTGTTTGTCTGTGACTGTGTGTGTGTGAGTGAGTGTGAGTGTGTGAGTGAGTGTGTGTCTGTCTGAGTGTATGTGTGTGACTGTGTGTGTGTGTGTCTGTTTGTCTGTGACTGTGAGTGTGTGAGTGAGTGTGAGTGTGTGAGTGAGTGTGTGTCTGTCTGAGTGTGTGTGTGTGACTGTGTGTGTCTGTGTCTGTTTGTCTGTGACTGTGAGTGTGTGAGTGAGTGTGAGTGTGTGAGTGAGTGTGTGTCTGTCTGAGTGTGAGTGTGTGACTGTGTGTGTGTGTGTGTCTGAGTGTGACTGTGACTGTGTGTGTGACTGTGAGTGTGTGAGTGAGTGTGTGTCTGTCTGAGTGTGAGTGTGTGACTGTGTGTGTGTGTGTCTGAGTGTGAGTGTGTCTGAGTGTGAGTGTGACTGTGAGTGTGTCTGTGTGTGACAGTGAGTGTGTCTGTGTCTGTCTGTCTATGTGTGTGTGAGTGTGTGTGTGTGACTGTGCCTGTGAGACTGTGAGTGTGTGACTGTGTCTGTGAGACTGAGTGTGTGACTGTGTGTGTGACTGTGGGTGTGTGGGTGTGTGTGTGCGCGCGCGCGCGCGCGTGCGTGTGTCTCTGTGTGTGTCTGTGTCTGTGTCTGAGAATTTTAAGAATTATATTAAAAGTTAATATTATGTTGTATTTGTTGATAGACTTAAGCATGTGAGTTGTTTTTTTTTTTTTTTAATGTAGCCAGCCAACTCTTAACTTAATTTCATGATTTGAGATGATGGATGACACTAAGATTATTGTGTTCTTAGAGATGAAAGATTTTGGATCTGTCAAATCTATTGTGCACTTTTTTGAGAATTTGTACCTGCATCTGTATAAGAACAACAATATCTGATCTGATGACCAAACGTGAGCACGCGAGCACGCGAGCACGTGAGCACGCGAGCATTATTGTTGATTTGTCGCGCAGGCGGTGGATGAGGCGCTGAGGGACGATCAGGCAGGCAGAGCCTTGATTCTGAGTCTTCGTCTGAATGAGGACTGTCTGATAAAAAGATGCATCTTCTCCGTCAGGCCATCAGACATACCTGCTGCTGCGGCAGCGGTTCCACCCAGGTACTTGCAGAGGCTGATCACCGCACTTGCTCATCTCCTCGAGAGCTGTCCGCACTTGGAATTCGTGCTGAGATGGTGCCAGGTACGTGCAGCCACACCCCCGCTGCAGCAGCAGCAGCTCTGCGCTGCAGTGGCGCTTTGTAGCTTGCGCGCTGCAGGTTTGTTTGTTGTGGCTAACGTCTCTTTGGCTTGCGCGCCTCGCTGCAGGAGCTCTGCACTGCTCACGGCGATCGGATCCACCAGAATTCCAGGGATCTTCTTCCCGCGTTAAAATCGCTGCAGAAGGCAATTACCAGAACTCACCAAGATCTGGCAGAGACGTGTTCCTATAACGAATATGCTCTTAGGTATTTGTGCTCCACCAGAGCCAATTAGTCACCCTGCTTCTTTCTCTGTTGCCCACCTCCATTGCTGTCGCCTCTCACTGCTTCCAGGAGCACGTACGCGTGGCAACAATAATTATTTTTTTATTAATATGATGTGAAAATAAGAAATAGTTAAGATCTAAAAACGGAAAATTATGCTGTATATATGTCTTAAAATCCAAAAACACGTTTTTTAAAAAATTAATTTTCTATAAATAAATGTGACCATTGTTTTCAAAAAATGCCATATATATATATATATATATGTAATTATATGGATGTTATAATTTATTTTTTTATAAATATTATTATATGTTTATATAAAATCTATATTTACATATCTATTTTTTTAACACACACACACACACACACATATGTATGTATATATGTATATGTATATCTGTGTGTGTGTGTGTGTGTGTGTGTATTACGTGAACATTGTTTTGGAAAAGACATGTTCATGTTATTTTTCAAAAAAAAATATTTTTTTAAAAATAAAGGTGTTTTTGGATTCTAACATAAAATAGATTCATGATATAAATATTTATATTTTGGGATATTTTTTAATAATTTTGAAAATATTTTACATAACTTTTCCTTTCATTTATAGGTATATATTTTGTATATGCAAAACTTATATGCTATGTACATACACATTGTATATTCATAGCATATATATTATGTATATACATATTGTGTATACATATATATTATGTATGTACACAGCAACAACTATATATATATACTTTTAGAAGATATTTTCGTATTAATTTTGATATTTGTGTTTTTATATAACAAATACAAAATATTTGATTTTTGGTGTATCAAAATTTTTATGATTAAAAATATATATTAAATTCTAAAATAATTAAGTTTTTGTGCATTAGAATTCATAAACTCGATCTTCCCTTTCGAAATTTGAAAAAAAATATAAAATCAGATTTAATTAATTTTTTTTAATTTTTGTTGGAAATAAAGAAACAAAATATAAATGAAAGAACAATAGAAGGGGAGATGGTAGGATTAAAACTAATGCCTCTACTTCTAAAAACCACACCTAACTACCTCAGTTGCAAAGTTACTATTGCATGAGCAACACATCTAAATGTTTATACGTGGATATAAATATAAATGAAAACACAATTATAAGTACACACACACACATAAATATATATGTAAATATAAAAACATATATAAATAGACAAACACACACACACACACACATATAAATAAATAATATATATGTGTGTGTGTTTATATGTATATATAGATTGACTTACACACACACACATGCATATACATAAACACACACACACACATACACATATATATATTGATATATAATTATACATAAATATATGTATATAGTTATGTATAATATATATATATGTGTGTGTGTGTGTGTGTGTGATATATAGGTGTATATATTTTTATATTTATTTATATACTTATATAGGTAAGTATATATATATATATATATATATATGTTTTTATATCTACACATATATTTATGTATCTAAATATATTTATTTATACTTGTGATATGTTTTCCTTTATATTTATTTTTGTATATAAATATAAAATATTTAGGTTTGTTGTCAACATAATGATAACCTTGTGGCTAAGTGGTTGGGTTTGGTTTTTGTAAGTGGAGTAGATATGGGTTTGAATATTATATTATATCTCCCCTATTTAGATTTTTAAATATTTCGATGCACCAAAATATAAACATTTTGTGTTAGATACACCATAATGCAAAATACTAAAAATACATATTTTTAGTATATCAAACTATAATTATTTTTTTTTATTTTGAAATGTCAAACTAAAATATAATTTTGTTGGGCCGAGAGTCGAATTATTTTTATATTGGTATATAAAAACTTAATTTTCACTTCATTTTCTTAAATGATACGTCATGATGACGTGGTATGGTGACGTGGCATGTGAAAGAAATAAAAAGGAAGGGGTAAATAGAAATTCTCGTTGAACTTTAGATAATTTTACGAGTTTTATACGGAAATAATTCATTTAAAATAAAAAATCCAATATTTAATTCGGGTTTCAAAAATATGCCCAAACTAATGCGTCAGGAAATACCGTGGCAATGGTCGTCGTTCACAACTCCGGCTATCCATCAAGTTTATCCTTAAACGATCATCTTCTTCCTTCCCCCCATTTTTCACTTCTCCATTTTCACCTACCCCCTATTTTCTTCATCCATTTATTCTACCATTGCCTCCTCCTAGAGGTGTCAAACGTGCCGGCCCGGCACGTTATTTTAAGGCACCATCGTGCTTCCGTGCCGGGCCGAGCACAGCACGGTTACAGTACCTGCCCGGCCCGGCACAGTTTAAAAAAACCGGGCCCGGCACGGCCGCAGGCACGGTGGGCCGTGCCGTGCCTCGTCTGGCCAACTAGGGCATTCCTGTCCGAGCGGTTCGGGATACGGGGGACCTCAGGTCGGGTCGAATCAAACCCGACCCGCGGTTTTTTTTTGCGGGAGGGGCATCATGGGGTCGGGCTCACGGGACACCCGGCACGGGATAAACCCATGCCGGTTTGCCGTGCCGCGGGCCGAACCGTGCCGGGCCAGGCCCGGCACGGGCCCGGGCATGGAATTTTTCCGTGCCAGGCCGGCCCAGGCATGGCTGAACCGTGCAGTGCCTCGTGCCGGGCCGTGCCGGCCCGGCACGGTTGACACCTCTACCTCCTCCTCTCCACAAGACCCCACCTCAGGGAGATCAAGGCTGCATTGCACAAGCATTCAATAGCTCTTTTTTCCGAGATTTGTTGTTTGTCTTATTTTCTTGTGATAAGATTAAGGGGGGTTAGGGTTTAATGGTACAGAATTCAGTTTGTTTTATTATTTTTGTTATTTGACTGCAACTTTTATAGTGTTTTCTAATTTTGATTTTTAGATAAATGGCCTAATATGAGTTCTTCATCTCTAAATATATAGGCGCATAATATCTACTTCTTAACATAATAAAATCCAAAATATACATGCATGTGGAGTGCTCGAGAGTTAGAGCAAGCTCTTCCACTCGGGTATAGGTGGAGAGTACCTTTGACACGAGTGCATATCTCATCGGGCGTACTCCTCCTATGCCTAGATCAGCTAGATGCACAGACTCCTGATCAATTAATAATTATGTAAAATAATATGATTTTATATTAATTATATTCATAATCCTGTAAAATTTATTGACATAAAGTGTTCACATGTAGGTCTCATATCAGGCATACGTGAGAGAGTTGCTTAATAAGATCCCAATCATATGCTTAGCTGATAAGGAGATATGATGGATTTTGTAACCGCTCATTAGTTTCTAGATTGTTGAGTGGCATCATCTAGAGAGAGTCCTGCGTCAGTTTGAATTGCATCAGGAGATACTTCCAGCTTGCTCTTACGAGCAAAAGTTGCATGCAGTGGATGCACGTGAACGACACCAGCACAACTGGGCAACATATCATGCACCATATATAGTATTATGAGAGACGCGAGTGGCTAGTATCATCACTTCGCCCCCTATGGTGGGTATAATTGACTTTTATTATCCATACATGCAATGGTATTGTAGTATTATACGACATTTTATGACACCATGACTTCATAGAGATGATATGAGGTTCCATACTACACCTGGTGGTTTGGATCTTTTGGTAAGTTAGAGTTATGTGTTTCTAAAATATTTTTCCTAATTTTTAATTATTAAATTAAGTAATTATAATTTTTTCTTTGGTTCACTCAGATTGCCATTATGACTGACATAGCCAATTGCTCTCGTGTTGATACCCTGGTCCTTTATGCGACGTATATTATATTGTCAGATCATTGTTACACAAGATTGGTGAAGACCATTGTATCGTCGGGTTTACCGATGATGCTTCGACATCACATGAGTCATTTATTAGACTTCCGGTGTCGTCAACACCATCACGTATGCAGCCCATTCGAGGTAGAGAGAGAGAGAGAGAGCGAGAGTTGATTGTTGAGATCGTGCTTGAGATGGTGGGTCAGGTCATGGTCCAGACAGTGAGAGCGGTCTTGGTACACTTGAGCTGACTATGCCTACTTCTTACCCCTTACTCGAGATGTTTATATCCACACACATATGCACATCATCTTCCATACTTACTCACATTGACACATCACATTCCCCACCCCCACATTGACACATCACATTGACACATCATCTTCCATACCCTACTCCCAAATTGACACAATTCCTCTGAAGGTCCTTGTTTCTTTCTGATTATCCAAGAAATTCTCGGACATAATTCTTGCCAAAGTTGGGTGTGTGTTAAATTTATCTTCTTCAAGCATTTTTAATAAATATGATTATCTATTTTTTGTTGCACGTGATGTTTTGTGTTTTTTGATTGAAACAGAAAGGATGATACAGATTTTGTTGCACAGAAAAAGGCTGGAGTCACCTGGAACTCTTATTTTGAGTCCTGGGAGAAGATTATCATTTCTGCATCATAGATATGATTTAAAGTTTCGCAAAATTATGTATTTTTTGGATGATTAGAACTCATGGTGTGTGTGTTAGCTTGAGATATGATTTTAATTTTATTTGTAATTTTTTTAGTTGGATACAACATAATCTATGTATAATGTAATTTAATTTTTTGCACTTGAGATGTGGATGATTAGAACACTAATGAAGATTATTATATATTATGCAAATGTATTATTTTTTTTATAGCTGCAGGGTCTGGTAGAGAGGAGGAGGACACTGGTGGAATAAATGGCTGAAGAAAATAGTAGGCTAGGTGAAAATAGAAAATAAAAAAAATGGTGCGCACATGCAGCTCTTTATTGTCATTTCAAGTTTAACCATCTTTTGTTGCAGCATGTGGCCGGAGACGGAACATTGCCAGCCAAACCGGGGCAATTCACCCTGCCATATTCGTCGGGAGCTGGAGGTTCATCTTCATGTCGCTCGTCGTACAATGGCTGCGGAAGACTGCTCCAATGTAGCTGCGTCGGCAGTCCCGCAGGATCTATTCGTCTCCGAGAACCATTCCTCGCGCAGACAAAGCGGAATCAAGATCACCGATACACACGGCGCCTTGGTTTTCAGCGTGGATAAGCGTCATTCAGAATCCCCTCTCGGAAACTGCAATCGAGCACTCACGCTGTTCGATGCGCAAGGAAATCCACTCATCTGCGTGCACCGCCAGGATGTGAGTTCCTTTTCTTCTTTAAATTACCAACCTCTCGCTGCAAATTACTGTTGGAATAGGAGCTTTGCTCAGTCACAGGGAGCACGAGGCACGGCCTGCTAGGATGTTCCCGACCAACGCTGCAACTCGTTAATAACCTATATATAGTATAATAACATGGAAACGATCTTCTCAAGCTGAGTTGAAATTCAATCCGATCAAATTGTTCTGAAACAACGAAGCTAGTTGATTGATTTGGGTAAAACACGAAGTTCTGTTCTAGGGTTCAACAATAAACAAAAATGCCGTGTTATTTATCCAAATCAAACCTCAAGCTAGGTTTTGTGAAGGTCCGTAGACATTGAGGCGAATCTAGGAATCAATGAATCATAACTTGGAAATTACGAAATAAGAAGGAAAGCAATTGGGATATGGGTTACTCTAAAAGAGGTTCTTCTCATTGAGTGAACACAAAATTTAGGGTTTTCAGCTGTTTGATGTAGAGGTGTCAAACGGGCCGGCCCAGCACGGCACGGCCCGTTTTTCCCGTGCCCCGCCGTGCTACCGTGCCGTGCAGGGCACGGCACGGTCACTGTTCCGTGCCGTGCCCGGCACGGCACGGTATTTTATCCCACGGGCACGGCACGGCCCGTGGGCACGGTTCGGACGTGCCGTGCCGTACCCGGCCCGCTCGGGCACGTTTGCTCAACCGGGGTCCGGGTCCCGGGAGCCAAGAGGCAACACTGTTGCCTCTTGCGTGTTGCAACTTGCAAGTTGCAACAGCCAAGCACGGGCACGGGCGCACGGCCCGTGCTTGGCACTTGGCAGTTGGCTTGGCACTTTGAAATAAATTTTTTTTTTAAATTTTTTTATTATTTTTCTGTTTATCTTTATTTAAGTTTATGTAATAAAAAAAAAATAAAATTTTTTGTTTAAAAATATTACATTTAAAATTAAATGTAAGTATGTAAAAAAAAAATTAGAAAATTTATTTTTTTTTTCAATTAAGTTTAGCATTTTTTAATATTATAATGTATTAATTAAATATTAAGATTTAAAGTTAATAAATTTTAAAATAATATTTAAATCTTAAATTAATAATTAAATACATTAAGTTAGTAAAAATTTTAATGAAAAAAAATTTAAACTACGCAAATAAAAATTACCATTCATGCTTTTGAAACCAAAACTCCGAAAAAAAAAAGTATAAGTTTCAACTTCAACACAACGTATAATACAAAGTACAAACAAAGCGTATAAAAAATAAATATATCGAAAAAAAAGAGCAGATGAGCATCAATCGTCAAGCGGCATATAATGAGAATCATCAGCCGCAACATCAAGATCAGTATCATATGGGTCATCATCATCGGCAATCAGCTCCTCCGCCATCGTAGTGGATGTGGATGCGACTGCAGTGTCTGTCACAGTCCCAGCTTCAGCACGATCACTGATGCTAAATCTCGAATCCTCCCAATCCTTCAAACATGCCAAGGCCTCAACCATATCTGGACGTAATCTCGATCTCCTATCCGAAATCACGTTCACTGCAACAGAAAAAGCAGACTCCGATGCTACGCTCGACACCGGAGGAGTCAGTAGATCCCGTGCCATCCTAGATAGCACGGGATAGGCGGACTCATATGATTTCCACCACTGTAATAAATCAAGATTCTTATTGTCAGATGGTGATAGGATTGAGCAGTAATCGGTATCTAAGTACCGAGACAGCTCGCTCCTATGTGAAGGTCCACCCCTACGTTTCCCCCTCGCTAGGTTAATGGAATATGGGTCATCTCCGAACAAGGTATCAGAGTCCGTACTCACAGTCTCAACACCACCACCACCATACCTAGTATCGTAGTATGTGAACAGGTCTGTCAACTTCTCGTAAATGAACCCTTGAGGTGGCTCTTCCAGGTTCATGCACGAGGAAATGAAAGTCAGGGTGTTTTCAACCCCTTCCACCTTAGCCCTAGGGTCCATGCATGCTGCGAGGCAATAAAGAGATGGAATGGTGGACCAGTACTTCAGGTACTTGGTCTCCATCTCTGCAACCATAAGGCTGAGCGTCGGGTCCGCTCGATACATCCTAAACATGCTACTAATGTTGCATATGCAACGGAGTGCAATGCAAGTGGTGGGTGTATAAACCGACGAACACATGTTCGTCGTGTCATAAAATATCTTCAGGAATTTCATAAATGAAATTCCTGAAGCCCAGTCAGTGTCGTCAATAATAAGTTCGCCACTCTTACTATTGACGTAGTCGGATATCACGTGTTCGTATCCAACACATGATTCCAACATCAGGTACGTGTAATTCCAACGATGTCTCACATCAGATTGGAATTTCTTCTTCTTAAGATTCACAGACAAACAGAGATTACCAAACTCTTGTAGTCTGCGAGGAGTGCGAATATACTTGAGTGCATTGCGTATATGTTCCAACGCGGTGGAACACACCTTCATACCCGCTTGAACTATAAGGTTAATAACATGACACATGCATCTGACATGAAATATCTCTCCTAAAGGTGCGTCTCTAATATTCCTAACAAACATATTGATCGCTACTCCATTATTCGCAGCATTATCGAAAGTGACACTAAAAATTTTATTTTGAATTTTATATTCCCTAAATATTTTCATCATACACTCAAAAATGGCCGGGCCATCATGAGGATGAAGAATCTCAGTGAATCCTAATATTTTTTTATTTATTGTCCAGTTTGAATCGACATAATGACTCGTGATACATGCATAAGAAGAATCATCGTGACATGTCCATATATCGGACGTCACGGACACCACTCCACTAAATGCCAAAAATTCATTAATTATTTTTTGTTTTTCTAACTTATATATCTTTAGTATGTCACTCCTAGATGTGGACCTAGGAATCCTACGATAGGATGGCTGAAAATAAGTCTGCATGATGCGGACTACCCTCGGATCTTCCGAAAATCTGATCGGAAGACCCATCAATGTGATGAGCCTGGCCATGCCGTCCCTACCCAACTCGTTGGAGTATACGAAGGGACTAAACTTTGAGACTGAACTCGATCCAGTCTCAAAAAATGTAGTGCCAAGTTGGGTTTGCCTAGGATCTAACGGTCCATGTTTTTTGGAGCATATTTCAGAATGCCTCTTTAGGTGCCCAGTCCCACATGTACTCTTGCATGTTAAAAGTCGCATACAATATTTGCACTGTGCCATTTCATGTTCCTCACCCCTAACATCTAATTGTGTTATGATTTTAAAATGTGTCCAAACTACAGAAGTCCTCCTAGTTTTTTGTTTTTTAGAACTTTGGGCTGACATGACAGGAGAAAGCAAAGTTTCAGGAGCCACGGACGTTTTTGTAACACTAACATTTTCATTTTCCAAATTTAAATATGTGTTAGGTGAATTCGTCATTTTTTTTTCGTACGTTTTTCTAGAGAGAGAAGATTTAGAGAGAGAAAATAAAACAAAAAGTAAATTATATTACCCGGTAAAAGCAAAGAGGTCTCTCACGTGAAAGATGCACCGAAGCCCGCAGGAAGCTTTGAAGTTCAAAACTCAAATTGAGTTTCACGAAAATTCAAGCCGAAATCAATAAAACGAGGGCCGAGCGAGAAAAGCACGGTTTATGTGAGAGAGAGAAAAAATTGAGAGGATTAATGTTTTTGAAAAACATAAATTCTATAGGGAGGGGGGTAGATTATATAGCCTAAAAAAGTTTTTGTTTAAAAAAAAATTATTTTTTTATTATTTTTTTGAATTTTTTTATTAAATTTAATGGGCAGAATCACGAGGACCGTCGGATTCTGCCCCCTAGCCGTTGGCGTCGAATCCAACGGCTGAAAATCGATCTACGTTTGAAATTTTTTTTTTTTTCCCGTTATTTTTTTCATTTTTCTCGGTTTTCGGCGGAAAAGACCGCGGGTCGGGTCTGTTTGGACCCGACCCGCGGTCTTTTTTCCGGGGGGGCCCTAGTGCTGGTGGTTCGAGCACGAGTCACGACTCAGTGAGTCACTGAGTCGTGACTCGTGACCGTGAGTCGCGACTCACGAGTCAGGGGTCACGCGGTCACGCCACGGCACGCGTGGCACTGGCGGCATGCCACGCGTGCCTGCGGGACCGGCACGGGATGGACCCGTGCCGGGCCAGGCACGGCACGGCTCGTGCCATGCACGGCACGTTTCGTGCCTTGCTTCGACCGGGCACGGCACGGGCCCGGGCACGGTTTTTTAACGTGCCGGGCCGGCCCAGGCACGGCCGAACCGTGCCGTGCCTCGTGCCGGGCCGGGCCGGCCCGGCCCGTTTGACACCTCTAGTTTGATGCCCTCATTTTCTACACCGGCCTCTACCTAGCTGAGTCATCATGCCCGTTGGGTGTTTAATCAATAACTATTGATATCTAGCTGCTAAAGAACATGTTCTAGTTGGTAATCACCATAAAACATGTTCTTCCTACACCATAAAACATGTTCTAGTTAGTAAACATGACCATAATACTTGGCACCCATGATATATGAGACTAAAATGAGTAAAAATAAAAATAAAAAAAATGTCATACCCAGTACACAAAGTTCTCACTTATGTGAAATTTGAGACAGATTAATATTTTAATAATATTATCCTCAAAAATTAAGAAATTTATATTTGATGAGTTTCAAACTTTAGATTTATTATATTTAGATGAATGTACTTGCTATTATACTAAGCAAGGAAGCACGGATACAGCTCCTTATAGTCGTGTCCACACGTTGGACACGTGGATACTTAGACACAGTACGGATACGGCATGGATACGTGTTCAATATGCCACGTGGCATATCGTTGACCAATCCGTGTCTGATACGCCACGTGGCATATTGGACGGATGTGTCGGATGTCGTATCCATGCCGAGTGGCCTACGTCCTATGATGTCGAGTGGCTGACGTCGCCCACGACGTTGAATTGTCGATTCTGTGGGGCGGCGAGGGGGGGGGGGTGATTTTGATAAAATAAAATAAAATATTTTTATTTTATAAAATAAAAAAAAATATTTTTTTATAATAAAAGATAATTATAAAATATTAATTTATAAAATAATATAATTATAAATATATCTTATAAAATAAGATAATTTTTTTTATTTTATAAAATAAAAAATATATTTATTTTATAAAATAAAATATTTTATTTTGTTTTATAAAATACATAATATTTATAAAGAAAATAATTTTTATTTTTATTTTTTTTATCATAGCCGTATCCTAATCGTATTTGTATCCTAATTTTTAAAAATTTTTTATGTTCTCGTATCTTGTCGTGTCGTATCCCCGTGTCTGTATTTGTGTCCGTGCTTCTTAGATATTAAGACACCACCTCTTGGCTCTAATTTGTCAAACTAATTCAATTTTATTAATATTGAGATGAGTTGGTTTTGTGGAACTTGTTTTTGATTATCAAGCGACGTTTTGTGAGCTTATGTATCCTTGTTTCATAACCATAAATCACAATTATGGTGTTATTACTATGTGTTTTTCTTATAAAAATATATTTTTTAGATACATTTATAAATAATTAAAAACTAAAAAGATATTTATATCAAAAAGAAATTATTCTTGCTTCCAGTAAAAAAAAAGGAAGGGATACTAAAAGAAATTGGAGAAATTATATTATAGGTAAACTTATATATATTTAACTAAAGTGACATGAGACTAGAAGAGATAAAATGCTCATCTACTAATATGTGATAAGACCAAAATATCCCTAGATGATTATAAATAAATACACACACAGACACACACACATAATGTGTAAGCATAATTTATATACGTGTTGAATCTTTCATATATAACATGGAAAAATAATATTCTTCTGCACAATCATCATCTTTATAATAAGAACATTTCCAACTCATTCTCAATTTTTCATTTTTAGCTATTTTAGCTAGCCAAACACAAAAAAATTCTTTCCGATCTACTCTCTATTCCACTCTCTATTTCATAATTTACTCAAATGACTTAACAAATGTGGAGAGTCATTTGAGATTTTTAAATTTTTTCTTCTTTTTTTTTTCTCTCTATCTACACACACACACGCACACACACGCACACACACACACGCACACACACACACACACGTACACACACACACATATATATATTTGACTTTTTAAAAAATATTAGAAGTTATATGTAAAATAGAGTGTGACTGGAGTGTATTCTAAAAAATTACTAGCTAAAATAGTAAATTTAATATTTAAATATATTTTGAGTAGTTATTTTGTTAAGTGTGATTGGAGATGCTCTAAGTCAACTAGAATCCAAATTTGATAAATTAAATGTAAAATCAAAGGTTTTGGAGATCACTTTAAGAAGAACCTCGCCCATAACGGAGCCAAGTGGGGACACACGCTCGTGAGGGATAGAAATGTAATTCTACAAGGGTATTATTGTCATTTTAAAAGATTCATATCTATAACATTATTTTTCACATCTTGTTAGTTATTTCTATTATAGTCTTAATGGTAAATATTTCTGCTATCTTACCCAGAATCACAATTTCCAGTTACAAATTATCTCAGCACCTTCTGTGGATCAACATATACCATAACTAACCATATTTTTCAGAATGGGTCTTGGCACGGCTTCAAGGTGGCTAGTGATGGGATGAAAGATTTGATGTTCATAGTCAGCAGGATGCCGAATAAATTTGCTCGGACTGAGCTGGAAGTGTTCCTCGCGGGAGAAAGTTCAGAGCTAGCAGCCTCCGTCATGATGATGAAAGGCTGCCCCTTCCAAAGATCCTGCACCATTTATAGCGGCGACTCCATTGTTGCTCAAGTATTCCATCTTTCCTGAAAATGCTCGAGCTCTACAAGATCTGGAGCATTTTTGTAATAATTTTTGTTGCTGTTGCAGACCAGCCTGATGCACAAGCTTCACCAGATGTTTGCTCCAAGAGATAGATTTAGATTGACCCTGTTTCCTGGGTTTGTTGGTCACGTGGTACTCGTGGTGGCCCTGGTTTCTACCTTCTTGTATGGAAAACAGGAAAAAAACACACCGCCAGTTCTTCTCTCCTTTCTGTGTGGGAATTGAAGACGAACGCAGCTTTGTTGCAGACGTTCTTCCTGCATGGCAATGGCGTCGTCGTCACCAATGGTTTCTGCAGGAACAATGCCCATCTCTAAAATAATGAAATCTGGTCGAATCCCTAGCCACGATCTCTCTGCCTTCGATCTTTGATATCAGTGCGGTTGCCACGTGGCAATCCGAGCAGACCCGTAGATTCTTTATGATCGTGATCTTGGTGCCGGCGGGAGTGCTTATTATCCCCAAGCCAATGGCTAGTTTCTCGCTGTGAGAGAGGACGATGTCTTCCTTCATCCTGTCATCCACATCTTGCATGGTCGTGCTGGTATCGGGCGCGTAGCCAAGAAGCTTCATCTTCTCCACTGTGCTCTGCAAGTAACTGTAAATTCTCTCTGAGAGTGGATGGGATCTATCACCTGATTCAAAGCAATGAACTTTTTTATCAATCTCTATCCACGTGAGTGCCTTTTCTTTTCTGATTCCTCTGCGAATCATCAATCTCCTAATCTGCGACACTCTTACCATATCACCAGCAAATCCATAAAATCTTGACAGCAGCATGTATGCTCCTGCTTCTCGAGGTTGTAGCCGGAGGAGCTCGTCACTGGCAACCATTCCTAGCTGCAAGTTCTTGTGCGAGCAGCAAGAGCTGAGGAAAGCAATTAGAAGCTTCTCGTCTGGCTCTAATGGCATCTTCCTGATGAAATTATACGCCTCCATCAGCCTGCCAGCTCGAGCTAGGAGATCTACCATGGAAGTATAATGCTCCATGATGGGTGTCAGCGAGTACCTGCTGACCATCGTGTTGAAGACTGCGTAGCCCTGCTGCACCAGTCCTGCATGACTGCAAGCATACATGGCGCTCAAGAAGGAGATCTTGTTCGGGACGATCCCCTCTGCTTCCATCGCATCAAGTGCCCGCAGAGCTTCGAGCCCCATTCCATGCTTGCCGTAACCTTGAATCAAGCAAGTCCAGGTAATCACATTCCTACAGGGCATGTTATTGAAATGCAGGCGGGCACTCCCCATGCACCCGCATTTTGCGTACATATTCACCACTGCGTTTCCAACTGGCAGATGAAATCCGAATCCGTGCTTAGAGATCATCGCGTGAGCCTGGCGGCCATTAATCAGAGAAGCGAGGTATGCGCAGGCAGAGAGAACACTCACCATGGTAATGGCGTCGATTTTTGCCCCTTCCGACATCATTCTCCGGAAGAACCCTAGAGCGGCGCCTGCGGCTGAGCTCTGTGCAAGCCCTGATATCACCGAGTTCCACGCCGCTTCGTCTCTCTCAGGCGCTTTTTCGAACAGCTGTATTGCCATGGAAATCAGGCGGCTCCGGAACAATCCCGAAATCATGGCGCTCGTTGCCGCCGCATCTCGCTCGGGCATCTCGGCAAACGCGTCGCGAGCGTCCCTGATTCTGGAGCATTTGGCGTACATATCGACGAGCGAGGTCATTAGAACAACGTCGTTGGTGAATCCCTGCTTGAGTATCGCACAGTGTGCCTGTCTTCCTTGTTCTACCGCTCCAAGCCTTGCGCACGCTGCAAGGATGGGGGACAGGATGAATTCTGTGATTTTGTTTCCTCCTCTGGGCAATGAAGTTCGTCGCAGACCTGCTCTTCTCTGACCGTGGAGGAAGAAGAAGTCGTCCGCGTGCCAAGAATGCATCTCAATTCTCAGCTCTCGGCACGGATTGTGTGCGAGAGCCACACGCGTGGGACTTTCAAATAAAAAAAAACATTATTTTTCAAGGAAATTATTTTCAGAATCAAGTAAATTATATATATAAAGAGGGGAACGAAGAAGAGAATAAATTTATGAAACTTTCACGAGGAAGAAAGGCTTGTCGGCTCGATCATTAATGGCGATCAAGACTGGATCATGTTGCTGGCGATCTTCGAAGATGCGTTGGTCTCTCTGCTAATATGACTCCACGATCATGCTGAAGTGCCAATTTTGTCCCTGCTCCTAGTACTCCGAGAGAATTCAACTAGGGCAAGAGGAACACAAGGAAAGAACCAGGGGGGATAGATACAGATGGAGGAAGATGCTGGTTCCTGGATTAGGCGAACGAAGTTTTCATCCACACTTTTTCACAGGGTGGATTCTTCGAAACTGTACTCTTTCCCCCTCCCGATTCGCTCAGGCATGGTGGATTTCGTTTCTGCTGGCCAGGAAACATCAGGTTCTTTGAAAGAGAAGGCAGAGTTGGTTTCCATCAGGAGACGATCAGTTTCGTTCCAGGCAACCACTAGGCCGAGATCGTCGTCTCCCCTCCCGGAAACAGTGAAATCGGACGTGTTCGATGAAGCAAGAAGCGCGACGAAGCGATTCTCGACTCCACATCCCCGTGGAAGTCATCGGAACAGCGGATTAATCGGAACGTTCTTGCGCAAAGAATCCTCTCGGCCTAACGGGAATCACGCGGATTTGAAAATGAAGAAGGAATCGGCTTGGAACAGGTATCTTGATAATGGCGGACGAAGAGTTAATGCAGTGGACGCAGCCGAAGATGGTGGCGGAGTTGAGTTGCGCAACCTGTTTATTGGACCGAGATTTGCGCATGGAGCACACAGTCGGCTTCACCATGGCAGGTATATGGAAGATGAAGTTGCGGTTAAAATAATCATGATCCCTGACCACGATGAAGACGATGACGACGACGACGACGACCACTACGACGACGGAAACAGAACTCTGGCGGCTCGATTGGCAAATCAATTCCACAGAGAAGCCTCGCTCTTATCTCGTCTTCATCATCCCAACATCGTCAAGGTGACCATCGATTTGAACCTGAAAACCCTAGCTAGAATCTAGAGCCGCTGTTGCTTGAATATCGCCATTTCAAGTTTCTGTATTTTCTTCTTCTTCTTCTTGGTTTAACTAGCACAGATTTTTGCCTGGATGGAATGCAGCTGGTAGCTGCAGGCAAAAATCCAAATGCATATTTTATCGTGACGGAGTATTTATCAGCGGGATCGTTGAGGGCGTACCTGCACAAACTTGAGCCGGTGCCTCTCGAGTTGCAGAAACTAATTGCAATTGCGCTGGATATTGCTCGAGGAATGGAGTATGTTCATGCCCAAGGCGTTGTTCATCGTGATCTCAAGCCTGAAAATGTTCTCATCGACAAGGACTTCATTCTGAAAATTGCGGATTTTGGAATCGCACGTGACGCTGCAAGTTGTGATCTGCTGGTTGACGATGATCCTGGCACGTACAGATGGATGGCGCCCGAGATGATCAAAAGGAAACCTTGTGGGCGCAAGGTTGATGTTTATGGCTTTGGGCTCATCTTATGGGAGATGGTGGCCGGAAAAGTTCCCTTTGACCACATGAATCCCATTCAGGCTGCTTTTGCCGTCGTCCACAAGGTCCTTTTCTTGCCCTTTTTTTATTTTCTTAGCCCAGCACGAGCCATGAACCCCAAGGACATGGGCCTGATGCGGCATGGCCTGAACTTGTGGTCCTGACTCTTGAGTCAGGCTGGTTCATGGTTGGGTCGAAGTGGGTGCATGATCTGCCTGTACCAACCTGGCCCTCCTTTTTTTGATGCAATGGCTGTTGCAACAATTGGACTTGTAGCATTGGTGACAAATGGGTCGAGTGGCTCGACTTGGCACTGCCCAAAGAAAATACGATCCTAGCATGGGCATGACTCGCCTGAGGAAATGGTGTGGGTGTCAGCAAGGCCCAATGGTATGTGCCTTGGGTTGAATTTGGCATGGGTCCTGTGTCGTGCTCAGGTCGTGGCTTGTGGTGGGTGGACCGAATGGCTTGAGTATGACATGTGAGATCATGCCTTGAATTTTAAAAATTGACCATGGGTCAGGCTGGGTCATATTGGTTGAGTGCTCGTGGGACCCAACCTTACCTTGTCCTTTTGATGTGATGACTATTATAGCTATAATCCAATGGCTATAATAGTAATATTGTTTTTTTTAATATATCGTGAAAATGTAAGTTTGTTTTCTATACAAATTTAATCTTTGAACTCTCTCTCTCTTCCCCCCTCCCTCCTCTCTCTCACTCTCTCTAATTGAATTTTCTATCTGGCTACAATAATCTTTATATTTTGTAATTTTTTATACAACAAAAATAATTTGTTGTATTATTTGGCAAGTTTCAAGTATTTTGTTTTTTTGCTAGATTTTGATATTATTTTTTTTGCTCCACTCCTATCTTATAAATAAAATAATAAATTTAGGCTTGTAGCTCCTAAATTCTTTTAATAAAAAAAAATGAATTCTAGCATAATTAATGTAGAATGAATTTAATATTTTTGATAATCTTGATTTAGAGAATCTAATCGCACATGCTCTGCTTCATAATCCTAGATTTCTTCATACAATTTAAAAACCTAAGCCTATAAATAAATTAGACTAGTCGAAGGAGATATTCTCAAATATAGATACTATGAAAATTAAATAATTGCAAAAATAGAGAATATTATATAATTTAGAGAATAATATATAAAACCCATACCTAGTGTACAAGGTTCTCACTTAGCACATGGTATGAGAGATGTTAGTATCTCGACAATCTTATCTCCAATAATTAGAAAGATTAGTTTGATCAAATATATTATTTTATTTTATAATGAGCTAGTAAAATTCTTACTAGCTCATCTTTATGGCACTATCTAAAATTCTTACTAGCTCATCTTTATTTTCATGCCGACTCATAAGAATTAAGCACCTCATAAATTTTGGAATTTAAATTTTTTGTATTTTGTATTTTTTTAATTTGATTTTATATTCAATATATACATATTTTATTATTTAAAATATATTCTGAGCACCCCATGCAACTTGTTTTTTGAGAAATTAGTATGGAAAAATTTTTTTTTTATTACTACATGTAGATGGAGCATAGCCTTTATTCAGTGTGTGTGCTGCATGAGAATGATTCACATCAGAGATAATTATTAAATATTATTTTCTTGCAATATTAAAAGAGATATACTGACTATTATAGCCATCTAGGAATTTCTATATAATTCATTAAGCATACCACTTAAATTTATTGCAGGCGAGTGTATAAAATTTATCTCTTATGTAGTAATAGATACACTAAGATGTATAATGACCTAGTAGAGAAGCGATGAGATAGGAATTTATATATCTGTTTGTTTTTGTTGGTGATTACTAGATATATATATATATATGTATATGTGTGTGTGTGCACGCATGTGTGTTGATTATTGATATATAATATATGTGATAAGTTATATTTTTTTTTTCATTTTTTAATTTTTTATAAAATGATGAAAAAATATTCAAGACTGATATAATTTTTATTGTATAAATCAAAGATTATATACCAAATTTTTTATTTCGGCACAACCCAACAAAAAAAAGTTGTTGGAAAGATGAATATACTTATGATCGAGGCAATTCAGACGCTCATTCTTGAAAAGAGTGTGAGTGTCTTCTCTCATAGACACAAATTATTTAGCTATTCGAAATATTTGTTGAGTTGGGGTTTTAATCATAATATATCTCATGAATTAGGTATTCTCTTAGATAGAAAGTATTTAGCTTGTCTTCTCTCTTATAATTTTTGGATATATTTGTTTTTTTTTTTTTCTTGATTGCTCTCTTGGATAAGATAAGCTGGTAACTAAAGTTTTGAGATGTGTCTTTCTTGGATATTTTGGAGAGTTTTAATTTTATTTTTATTTTGATTATGACTCATTTTTTATTGAGTACAATAAGAGTGTTAGTTCATATGTTATACTTATATTTTTTTATTTTTATTTTTTGTGCAAATAGTTTTGTCTGGACCATTAGCTATTAGTGTCGCCTATCAGGTGTAATTAAACATATTGGTATTCAGTATGATGTTATTTTCTTAGAATTATTATATCTATTAATAAATTCATATCATGTTGTGTTTGAAGAAAGTGAACTTTTCCTGAAAGGCTTATTTCCTTTAAGAGAGAGAGAGAGAGAGAGAGATGGAGGGAGACTTGCCTAGCTTGCTCATATCATAGATGAGCTTATTGAGGAGCTAGATAATATTGCCATTAGTCTTTCTGATAATGAGCTCTTGATTGGTCTCCATAAAGCACCGATGAACCTTATCCAACTTTCAATTTAGCTTATGACGCCAATTATATTTTGGATATCAGATTTATCCATGCAACACTGAGATATATTTTGCTAACTTATGACACCAATTATAACTTCATGATTCATAAATTTAAGAATATAAACTAAAATTTAAAGTTAATAAAACATCATAAATCAAAATATTAGTATAAAATGACAAATTCAAAATGTTTAACATCTCAAACAATGTTTCAATAAAGTCTGGTAGACTTTCTACACTAACTCATAACAAAGTCATTGAATGTTGTTAATATGTTAACTAAAATTATTTGGATAAACTAAAGGAGACTAAAAGACAAGTAAAGTCATCATATACTTAGGGTCCAATACTGCAGCAGTGCAACACCAATCAATTTATGGATCATATTCTAATATGTATCAAATTTTACAATTATACCCTTTATTACTGTATTAATTACTATATTGAAGGATATGAGTTATTCATTTATTGTTATTTTAAATCTTGCAAATCACACAAAAAAATATATCATCAGTGGGATATCTTGTCTCAAAAAATAACTCAGTGATGTTATAGAGAAACTCCAACGTATTACAAACAGTATTTGTAGTCTAGTCTCTCATTCTGCTCCACTATGCACAAGCACATAGTGTGACTCAAATAACTTAAGTCTAAGAAACATGTTTTTATAAGCTAAAGCAGTTTTAAGCATTAGATAAGTAGAGTTCATCCCAAAATTAAGTTATTTTACACAATCATAATCATAATCATGAATGAGATTTCATCCCAAAACTAATTGGTAACCTAGCAGTGAGATTGTTTGGCTAAAAATTAGGCTGTTAACGAGTGGGTTTTACACATACTTGTGATATTAATTGTCATGATATATTTTTGATTATTTTATTATTCTCATTTTTATATGCGTTCTAGTTTGGCTAAACCCTAAAAAATGTTTTTTTAGGGTTTAGGTGAATCTCTGAATCTACGTCGTTGGATTTTTGTCTAATGGATGTGGGTAGAAATTCAACGGCTATTGGATTTTTGTCCTCGTGTTATTATAGAAATAAAAAATTTAAAAAATTAATACTTTAATTAAAAAATTATATTCTCACAAATTTTCTAAATATCAATATTTTGCATCATATGTTGTTTTTAATCTTTATTATAATATTATATAAATTTATGTTTGGCACAATTTTTTTCAATATTTTTTTCTTGATAATTTTGGAAATAATATTACAAATCTCTTTTTCAAAAATCTAAAAAAAAAAAAAGTATTTTTTATTATAAAAATGATTTAGTGATTGATTTAAATAATTTTATTAAAAAATGTTAGATTGGGTTATCTCTCATTCATATCTGACCTAGCACCTTGAAAAAAAAAAAAAAAGATTTAGGTTATTTTATTTAATAATAAAAAATATTTTTTAGCCTGGCTATTATATGATCTTTAGGATAATTAGTACCAATGACATAATAAAATATTATAAAATAAAAAATTAATTAGTAATTACTATTGGAATATTCATGATAACAAAATGTTTTATATAGGTAATCTCTCACTTTGTTGATGATAATTCGAAATTAAATAAATGGACACTTACTAAATTATAATATTTTTGTAATTTATATAAATTTGTAGCTCTGAAAAGGAAGAAAATTTAATTAAATATTGAACCTATTAGAATTTAATATATCTGATTCTGTATAATAATATGTAATATTCGATTATATTTATAGTAAATTTATTAAAATAATAATTAATAAATTTAATTAGGACACTGAATATTTAATTTTAAAATTAATGAAAATCTTTTATGGTATGCTGAATACGTATTTGTCGGTATATATTCTCATGAAATGGATTGTACCGAGGTGTACATATTTGTGTCAACTCGGCCGGGCGGCTTGCTCACAGCAGGGTTAAGCTGTGCTAGGCCCGGCACAGCACGGCATGGTCCAGCACCGTGCCTGGTCCTGGGCCATGCCGGTGCTGTGCCACGGCTCGTGCCTTGCTCGGTGGCACGGTCAGCTGGCCCTTGGGTTAGCTATGGTCTAGTCCGATGGGTGAACCACCAAACGGTACTGGTTTTTTATTTTAAAATGGCCACATAAGTGGGATACACATTAAGATTACGTGACGTAAATTTATTTTGTTACAATTTATGAAAAGATTATATTATCTTCGAAATTAAAATTTATATAATAATAATAATTTTAATAATTTTAATTTTTTAATGATCGTGGGTATCGATCCTAATTAGCATGGGCTAGCCTGCCCGATTATTTGGGGGAAGGCTGTCTAGATATTAATCAGCCCGACCCTAGTCATAGGCCCCATGCTAAGCAGGATGAGCCTCGTGTGCTAGCCGGGGACGTCACGTGAAATTGGGGTGTGGTGCAGAACGTGCGACCCGTCATTCCTGCCAGCTGTGAGCCTGCGATGAGAAGCCTGATCGAGCAATGCTGGGCGGTGCAACCAGCCAGGAGGCCCGAGTTCTGGCAGATTGTGAAGGCTCTGGAGCAATTCCAATCCTCTCTCGCCCTCCACGGAACCCTCAATCTGCTAGAGCTGCCGAAGCTGAATTGCCAACATCACCACAAGGTTGGGCTTCTCCAATGGATTCACAAGCTCGCCTGAGGTGCGAACGCATACTTGTAATTAATGCCTTTTTTTTTTTTTTCATTTTCATGCTCCACTGTAAATTTTCACCTCTGCGGGCTCTGTGTGTAGAATTGCTACTCTCCTATATATGCATAGACATAATGATATATAGTTACACACACACATGTAGTTATATAGATATACTGATATATGTATGGATATGACTCTATAATCTGAAAATAAATATCAACTTTTCTATGTAAGGATATATATATATATATATATGTGTGTGTGTGTGTGTGTGTGTGTGTGTTATATAGTTTTTCATGTGTATATAGATATAGGTGTATACATATCTTTATATAGTTTTATGGATATAATGATATAAAGTTGTATATGCTTTTATTTATTTGTATGTTATTTATAGTTATATGTATTGTTATATGCTTATATCTATCCATATAATGTGAAAATAAATGTTATATAGATATAGTTATATATGCATATACATATATATATATATATATATGTATATATATATGTAACTATATATTATGATGTCTATCCCTTTATAGATATGAATATTACTATATAACAATAAGTGTGTGTGTATATGTATATATATTATATACACTTGTGTAACTATATAACATGATGTTTATACCTATATAGATATGTATAGTAGTATAACACTATATAATGATATCATTAACATTAGAGCATCTTCAATAATGCTCTCTAAAATAGCTACTTAAAAAATATTATAATATTATTTTATCTATTTTAGCTACTCAATTTTTTAATTTAACTCCAACAATATTATATATTTTAGCTAATAACTTCAATGAACTATAATTAAATTCAAAAAATAATATTTAAAATAATATATAAAATATCATATCATCACCATAATGTCATATTGATTAAATTCAAAAATTTTTTTAATTTGAAATTTTAAACACTAATTTTTACAACGGTCATATTTATATTACTTGTCCCATTATTTACATATATTCACACAATCACACACAAGCACACAAACAATCACACACAAAAACACAAAAAAGCAAAGACAACACACGCACACACTATTGATGTAATTTTTAAATTAAGGATAAATTCATTATTAATACTTAAAAAATTATAAAATTATTTGAGTTGAATTGAAAACTCAAATTTTTGTTTACGAAAAATGTTAAGCGACATCATCAAAATTTTAATTTTTTTTTATTTTTTTTAATAACGATCTTATTTACAATAATCATGAAATAAAAAATTTTAAAATTTAAAACAAGAATAACAATATGTTTTGTTTTTTGTATTATGCATATTTATGCAAAAAAAAAAATATTTGTTAGGTTATTTAATGTTTAGTGTAAATGGTTAAGATAAACTTGAGAAAATATTTTTAAAATAACTAAAGTGAAAATAGCTAGCTTCTTTGCCCTAGCTAAAAATAACTAGCCAAATGGTGCTAATGTAAATAGCTAGCGTGATAACTAGTATTTTGGGGATAATTTAAGGATTGACTATGTAAAATAGTTAAAAGGGAAGGTTTAGCTAGATTCTTGGAGATGCTCTAATATGTATGTTATATAATAATGTTTATTCACGCGTGCGCGTGCATACACACACACACACACATATATGTATATTGTTATATATTTGTTATATAATGTTATATATAGATATATAGTATGTACGAATGTAGATATCATTGTATACATGTATAGTTTATGTTTTTTTTTACTTGCAATGTTTTGGAAAACAATGTTCTTTTTAAAATTACTATTCAATGTTTTTAGAAATTTATTTTTTTTTAATATAATTTTTTTTAAAATTATATAGTTTATTTGTATAGTATATATGTAAGGTCATAGATATCATTAACGTTATTTTAGTATCAACACATAAATGTAAGGTTATATAGTTTATTTTTTATTCTCTGGAACTTTTTTCTTGCAATTTTTATGTGTGGTTCATTTTTTAAAATGTAAAAATTTTTATATATTTATTCCCTCGATCAAATTAATATTCAATTATTAAAGTTTTTTAAAATATAAATAAGATTTAGGGGCTTTTGATAAAGTAATTAAAATGTTAAATTATTAAAATTTTTAATAATTGTAAGTTTGAAGTCTGCTAAAAAAATATTAAACATATTAAATAGATAAAAATTTATTTAATATGTTGAAAATTTTTAAAATATATTTTTTAAATTATTATTGTCCTTTTTTTTTTTATTTCTTTTTCATTTTCGGATTTATGTTCTAGTTAAGTTTGTGAAATTATATTTATTATAATACTTTTTATATTTTTTTAAATTATTTAAAATATATATTTTAAGTATATATTTAAAATATATTAATTATAAATATTTATATATTTTTTTAAATTATTATTTTCTTCTCCTCCCTATATATTAATAATACTCTAGAATGATTCACTAATAAAGTTCTTCGAATTTACTAATAAATCCATGTAGTGGACGAAATTGAAATGCTCAAATGGGGTAAAAAATAGTATTACTATCACTATCAGACCTCTTAATCAACACATTCCAATCTAATAAATCAAGTTCTTCGAATGCTATAGTAGATTCACAAAATCACAGATGTATCCGAAAAATGTCACGCACAGCCTAACATGGCATAAATATAGAGCCTGGCTTCTCTGAGCATATGCATCATGATTGTAAGCGTGAACTGAGGACAAATTCTAGAAATCACGCATCAGCAGTGTTGCAGAAATTGGCACAGCTCGACGATGAAAATTGGGACAACACAACAGTGGATGTTAGCAGCACAGCAGCATAGTAGCAAAAATTAGCTCAACAGCACAGCATCATAATAGCAAAAATTGGCTCAACAGCACAGCAACAAAAATTGGCACAACAATACAATAACAGATATTGGCACACCAGCAGAACAGTAGAAATTGGCACAGCTGCAGAACAGCAGAAATTAGCACAGCTGCAGAACAGCAGAAATTAGCACAGCTGCAGAACAGCAGAAATTAGCACAGCTGCAGAACAGTAGAAATTAGAACGGCAGAAATTAGAACGGCAGAAATTAGAACGGCAGAAATTAGAACGGCAGAAATTAGAACGACAGAAATTAGAACGGCAGAAATTAGAACAGCAGAAATTAGAACAGCAGAACTACAGAAATTAGAACAGCAGAACTACAGAAATTAGAACAGCAGAACTACAGAAATTAGAACAGCAGAACTACAGAAATTAGAACAGCAGAACTACAGAAATTAGAACAGCAGAACTACAGAAATTAGAACAGCAGAACTACAGAAATTAGAACAGCAGAACAGCAGAAATTAGAACAGCAGAAATTAGAACAGCAGAAATTAGAACAGCAGAAATTAGAACAGCAGAAATTAGAACAGCAGAAATTAGAACAGCAGAAATTAGAACAGCAGAAATTAGAACAGCAGAACAGCAGAAATTAGAACAGCAGAAATTAGAACAACAGAACAGCAGAAATTAGAACAGCAGAACAGAAATTAGAACAGCAGAAATTAGAACAGCAGAAATTAGAACAGCAGAACAGCAGAAATTAGAACAGCAGAACAGCAGAAATTAGAACAGCAGAACAGCAGAAATTAGAACAGCAGAACAGCAGAAATTAGAACAGCAGAACAGCAGAAATTAGAACAGCAGAACAGCAGAAATTAGAACAGCAGAACAGAAATTAGAACAGCAGAAATTAGAACAGCAGAACAGCAGAAATTAGAACAGCAGAAATTAGAACAGCAGAACAGCAGAAATTAGAACAGCAGAATAGCATAAATTAGAACAACATTAAAAATTAGAACATCAGCAATTGGCCCAGCAGCAGAAATTGGCCCAGCAGCAGAAATTGGCCCAGCAGCACAACAGAAATTGGCACAGTAACAAAACAGTAAAACTAAAAATTTGCCCAACTATACAAAATTAAAAATAGCACAACAGTAGCAATTAGCACAACAATAATAGTTAGCAGTAGAGGTGTCAACTGGGCTGGGCCGGCTTTGCAGGAGGCACGATTCGGCCGTGATGGGCTGTCATGGCATGGAAATTTCTCATGCCCAGGCCTGTGCCCGGCCACGGCATTAATCGTGCTATGCCGTGCTGAGGCCAACTGAGCCTCGTACCGTGCTGAGGCCAACTGGGCCTTGTGCTGTGCTTGATTAGGTTCGGTGGCTCGTGGCACGTCCCGTGGCACTGCCCGCCGGCACGGGACAAGTCCCGCACCCTACGTCCCCACCCCTCTACCAACGCCATTCGGTTCAGATAGGGAATACGCGCGAGCATGGGTCCGATTCTAATTCGACCTGACCTGCGGTCCCGCCCGACCAGAATCCCCTCCGCCCCAAACGGTTAAAAAAAATAATAAAAATTTGAATATCAATCGTTGAATTTCGTCTCCAATGGCTAGGAGGAAGAATCCAGTGGCGCTCATGATTCTACACCCCCTAAAATTCAATAAAAAATTAAAAAAAAAACATAATAAATACTTTAAAAAAAATTTTCCATTAATCTATAAGATTTCCCATACCTCTCAAATCTCTCTCTCAAAATTTTTTCAAAACTCTTGCTCTTCATTCTCTCAAGACTCGAGATTTCATTCGGCTTGGCTTTTTGATACTCTCAACTGGGATTTGGAAGTTTGAACTAGACTATGGTGTACAATATACGTGATCTACCTCACTGCTTTACCGAGTATTTTAAATTTTTTTGTTTACTATCTCTATCTCTCTCAATTCTCTCTCTCTAATCTAAAAATCTAAAATCTATCATCTATGCTTAACCTCCTATTTAACAAAAATCCAAAAAAAAGACTAATACTAATAAAATATATTTAAATTTAGAAAATAAAAATCTCATACATAGATTTGAGGCTGCTAAAATTTTGATTTCTCCAGTCATCTCAACCCAAATATTTGAAAAAACAAAAAACTCGAACTTCTGTAGTTTAGCATCATTTTAATATAATAAAATAAAAAAATATTAGGAATAATGAAGAAGAAATGACAGTACAAATATTGAATGAAAAATTTAACTTGTAAGAGTTTGTTTGGGACTGAGCACCACAAGAGACATGTCGAATTATGTACCAAAAAATATGCTGCATTAGATCATAGGCAAACTCAACTTAGTACTGTATTTTTTGAGACTGAATCGACTTTAGTCTCAAAGTTTACTCTTTATATAAAAATAGTAAGTTGGGTATGGAAGGCACGACCAAACTTATCACATTGATGAGTCTTTCGATCTGATTTTTGGAAGATCCAAGGATAGTACGCATCATCCAGACATATTTTCAGTCTGTTTATCGTAGGATTCCTAAACCCACATCTATGAATGACATGTTAAAATTTTATAAGTTAGAAAAATAAATAATAATTAATGAATTTATGATATATAGTAGAGTGATGTCCGTGACATCCAATATCTGAATAAGTTACGATGAATCATCTTATACATGTCTCACTGGTCACTATGTAGATTCTAGCTGGACAATAAGTAAAAAAATTTTAGGATTCCCTGAGATTCTCAATCCTCATAATAACTTGGCTATTTTTGAGTAATTGATGAAAATCTTTAGAGAATATAAAATTTAAAATAAAATTTTTAGTATCACATTTGATAACATATCTAATAATGGAGTAGCGATTAACATATTTATTATGAATATTAAAGATGCATTATTAGTAGAGATTTTTTATGTCAGATGCATGTATCACGTGATTAACCTGGTTATACAAGTATGTATGAAGACCCCGCATTAGATAATATACGTAATGCATTAAAATATATTCGTACTTCTGCCAAACAACAGGAGTTTGATAGTCTTTGTTTGTCTGCGAATCTCAAGAAGAACTTCCAATCATATGTGAGACACCGTTAGAATTACACGTATTTGATATTTGAGTCATATATTAGATACGAACACGTGATATCCAACGTCAATAGTAAGAGTGACAAACTTATTATTGATGATACTGACTGGACTTTAAGAATTTCATTTATAAAATCCCTGAAAATTTTTTATGATACGACAAACATGTTTTTGTCGATTTATACTCCCACGACTTGCATTTCACTCAAGTACATATGTAACATTAGTAGCATATTTAAGAAGTATCGAGTTAACCCAACACTTAACCATATGATTGTACAGATGGAAACCAAGTACTTAAATTATTGGTTTATCGTTCCATCTCTTTATGATCTTGTTGCATATATGGATCATAGGGTTAAGGTGGAAGGAATAAATAATATACTGACTTGTATTTCCTCGTATATGAACCTAGAAGATCTGTCTGAAGGGTTCATTTATAAGAATTTGACTTACCTATTCACATACTATGATATTAGGTATGATAGTAATAGTAGTAGTGAGACTAATTACGGACATGGATACCTTCTTTGAAGATGATTTTTTCATTCAGTTAGTGAGGAAAAAATGACGAAATGACAAATCACATAGGAGTGAGATCTTGGTACTTAGATACCGATTATTGCTCAATATTATCACATTCTGATACTAAGAATCTTGATATATTACAGTTGTGAAAATCATAAATCTACCTTTCCCGTGTTATTTAGGATGACACGGGATCTACTGACTCCTCCGGTGTCAAGCATAACATCAGAGTCTATTTTTTCTATTACAGTGAATATAATTTCGAATTGAGATTGAGATTACGTACAGATATTGTTGAGACTTTCGCATGTTTGAAGGATTGAAAGGATTTGTGATTTAGCATCCAAGATCGTGCTGGAACTGGGGTAAGGACTGCATCCGCTGCGAAAGCAGAGGAGTTGATTGCTGATGATGATGATCGATATGATAGTAATTTTGATGTTGCGGTTGATGATGCTCATGATTCATGATATGCCGACTAATGATTTATGTGGCTGTCGGTTTTCCCTGGGTGTTGCCAGATGCCAATACCACGCCACGTCACACCACGCCACATGCTATTGCCACTTAATTTTTATTTTTGATGTCTTGTGATCACTGACACAATTGATGATTTGTGTTATTTATTCTTGATTCTACTTTTTGATTTCGATATTTTATTTTGTATTAATTATACGGTTTTTTTATTTACATTACGTTGTATTTACTTTGGTTTTATATCTATTGGCCATTTGGATATTTGGTTTGATTTTATTATTTGTAACTTTGTAATTTTTTTTTAACTCAATTTTTTGTTTAAATTTTTTATTTAAAACTTTATAATTTTATTTTAATAAATTATAATCTAAATTTATTAAAAATTAATAAAAAAAAATTTAAACTTTATTAATATTTTCAAGTTAAAATTTTTTAATAATTTTCATGTTACAAATTTAAACTTTGTAATTTATTAAATTTTTAATAAAAAAATGTAAACTTTATAATATATTAATTTTTTAATTATTTTCAAGTTATAATTTTAATATTTTAAACATTATTTATATATAATATAATATGTATTTTATATATAATTTAATACAATACTTTAAATTTTTAAAAATATAAAAATTTTATTTTTTTTAACCAGGCCCGTAGCGGCCAGACTCAGCACGATACTTTTACCGCCGGGCTGGAGGGCCGTGCTGGGCCTAGCTTGGATAAACCGTGCCGGGCCAGGCAAGGCATGGTACAGTGACTGTGCCTGGCCCAGCACGAAAGCGCGGTCGTGCTCAAAAAAATCAAGCCGGGCCGGCCCGGCACATCCCGTTTAACACCTCAGTTAGCACAACAGCACAATAGTAGCAGTTGGCACAACAGTAGAAATTATCGCAATAACACAACAGTAGAAATTAACACCACAGCACAACAGTAAAATTAGCATAACAGCACAACAGTAGCAATTAGCACAGCAGTAAAATTAGCACAACAGTAAAATTAGAACAACAACACAACAGTAGCAATTAGCAAACAACACAACAAAAACAATTATCACAACCACAACAAAGAATTTAGCACAACCACAACAGAAGAAATTAGCACAACACTACAGTAACAATTAGCACAACCACAACAGAAGAAATTAGCAAAACAGCACAGCAACACAACAGTAGAAATTGACAACCCAACAATAAAAATTGGCACACCGAACAGCAGCAATTAGCACAAAAGCACGACAGTAAAAATTAGCACAACACAACAGTAAATATTGGCACAGCACGAGTAGAAATTAGAACATCACAATAGTAAAAATTAGCACAGCAACACAACAGTAGAAATTGGCACATCACAACAGTAAATTGGCACAACCTAACAATAAAAATTGGCACAACATAAGAGTAGAAATTAGCACAACATCAAAACAGAAGAAATTAGCACAACATCAAAACAGAAGAAATTAGCACAACATCAAAAAAGTAGAAATTAGCACAACATCAAAAAAGTAGAAATTAGCACAACATCAAAAAAGTAGAAATTAGCACATCAAAACAGAAGAAATTAGCACATCATCAAAAAAGTTGAAATTAGTGCAGCAGCACAGCAGCAGAAATTAGCACAGCAGCAGAAATTAGCACAGCAGCAGAAATTAGCACAGCAGCAGAAATTAGCACAGCAGCAGAAATTAGCACAGCAGCAGAAATTAGCACAGCAGCACAACAGCAGAAATTAGCACAGCAGCACAACAGCAGAAATTAGCACAGCAGCACAACAGCAGAAATTAGCACAGCAGCACAACAGCAGAAATTAGCACAGCAGCACAATAGCAGAAATTAGTACAGCAGCACAACAACACAACAACATAGCAACACAATAATAGAAATTAACACACATCGACATAATATGATACTCTTGGACCAAATAATTCTTCATTTTCAGACGAAAAGTTTCACGATGATCTAAATTATATCAACAAAACCTCGTTTCGTTGTTCGAATCAATCATTTTCTTAGCGTTGAAGTTGCTTATTCTTTTGCATGGGTTTAATTCTATCCTCCTAATCAGATTATCGATTACACAGTGTTGTAGAGTTTAGTTTCTTGTGCTATCCTCTCGCAGACTCCATTTCGATCTGGGTTCAGGTCTCTCTCTTCTTTGTCGACTATGCTAGATTTTGAAGAATTAAAGAAAAGATTGAATTTCTGAAAACTATTGGGTGAAAAATTACATGTTCTTCTTCCTCAAGAGTTCACGCCATATTTATACAAATCAAGCTTTAATGGGGAAGATGGTGGAAGAGAGAAATATCTAGCTAAAGCAAGAAATCATTACCTCGTTGGAATACGCACATGGTTAACTACTCTTTGCGAGCTGGAAGATACATGCATGGCACAGCTTCCAGAGACACCTGGAGCTCACTCAAAGTGTGAGAGCAACACTTTTGAACTCGTTCAAACAGGATCGCAGAATCTTTTGCCGCTTATGAAGATACTGGCGTTCATTTTGCAGCGCATCAATTGTGTTGGGTGCGATAAACATATCCATGAACTTTTCGTCGCTCACGGCAAACAGGTCCAAGCCGACGGCCACCAACAGCCGATTCTGGCAAGGTGTCAAAAATCCAGAATTCAAAGTCGAAGGGACGCTCTGCTCAACGAGGACTTGACGTATACGCGCAAAATGATGCGCTGCGGTAGAACAGATGTCCAGATAAGCCGACCCTGATCGTGAATCAATGTCGCCGTCGGCAAACAGACGACTGCCACAGTTCGCATCTCTCAAATGTTCGTCGTTTCGGATAATTCCTGTCATCCTTGACATTCTCTTTCTGGGTCCTAAATCAGCGCAATTTCCGTTCTCCTTCAAACCCACGCCGCAAGCATCAGCTGGTTGATCGGGAGATGGGGTCTCAGGAACAGTCATTTGGCATTCTTTCGAAGCTTCTCTACTAGCCTCTGTAATTTTTCCTGAATTTGCATGCTGCGCATGCGCATTCTTCTCTGGTGGAGGAATTGGAATGCTGTCCGTGTTTCTGGTAGTTTCTCCGTGAGATGCTCGGCCGCCACTATCTAAGAGGTCAAATGAAAATGAATTCTGCTTGATTTTGGAAGATGATATCGAACTGTGCCCAACGCAACCTCCTTGGAAGCCATTTTCATAACAAACCAGAGAATACGGGCTTGTGACAGAATCAAGGTGATGCCGAACTAATTGCTTACATTGTCTCGAAAGATCCTTCACGAAGGAACTGTAGGAGTGTCTTAGAGAAGCATGAAAACCAACAGACCCATCCAGGCTTCCATTTTGCTTCTCGTACTCTGGGTGACAAATGCGGATTCTCTCTGAGGCGATGTCATAGAGCTTCCCTAAAACAAAGGCAAGTCGATCACACGCAGTATCAAGCAGCGGAGCAAGCCATGATCTCGCAGCAGCTCGAGCTATCTCTGCAACAGCTTCAGTCGTTCTTCCGCTGCCCCATCGGCCTGCATGGGCGAGTAATATGTTTGCTACTTTCTCCCTCGACACCGGAGGGGATTCAATAGAATACGCAGCACAACGAAACTCATGAATCACTCTTTCGAACGCAGCTCCTCCAAAAAGCTTCAGGCTCGCATTGGGAGGTGTGATATCGGCGGTGACACCGGGCCAGCTCCCAATGCCACTAACTGAGCGTTCCTCATCTGTCGTCATCCCCCAGTGTTCAGGGGCAGGATCTGCTGCCCCATTAATCAAATCGCTCACGTGATTGCTCATAGAAGCAGCATGCAACATTGCAAACCGCCTAAGACAGGCAACATCGGAAGAAGATTGTATTTTGGAGTCCATCATGGCCACCTCTGCAGCAACTTCGCTACACCTCTGCTCTAGTAAAGCTAAGGTGGCTGGTGCAGCTTCTTTGTATCTCTTCTGAAGCTCAGACTCCAGAAATTCTCTCAGCCTGCCAAAACCAATATAAGCCCCAAATTTTTGTTCGTCAAATCCTCCCTTTATGTTCTCCCGCAAATGGCGGAGAATTTCAGAGTCCACCATTGATATTTGCCTGCGGAATTCTTCATTGGAGATGGTATTTCTGTCCTTTGGCAGCGCAACGAAGAACGGATGCGTGTGCTCCCCAAGATAGCCACCTGCACTTAAATACCGGTCCACCTCCCATCTATCATTGAACTCCTTGAGTCGATTATCAAACTTAGAAGCGACGACGATGGTCCTTTTAAATGTTGGATCAATTTCTCGCACAGCATCCAGCCACAAGGAAGAGCACCACTCCACACTGCTCTGTTGAAGGAAGAGGAGAATCCGGTGAGGTGGACCAGCCAACGACTTGACCATAGAAAGGATCTCATCTGGGGTGCTCTCTGGTTCACCCTTCTTTGCCTTCAAGACAAAACCCGGCGTATCAATAATAGTGAGGTTGGGACAATGTGCATACTCTGCTCTTATCACTATTAGCTTAGGAGAAACTGCGGCTCTTGACTTCTTCAGAAGGATTTCAGTCCGTGCTTTTATAATATCTGCAATTGCTGCTGGTAGCACCACTGAACTCCCATATTCTTCAGAATCCTCTTCCTGAAACCGACACCTGGGCTCGAGAGCAGTCGGGTCATGGACCATCTGCAGAATGAGGGGTCGGCGGGTGCCCATCTCGACTTCACGAACATTGAAACGAAATCCAAGCAGTGCCTCCAAAAGAGAACTCTTCCCATCAGACTGACCACCAAGCGCTACTATCTCGGGGATCGGAAGCTTCTCGCCAAATGCTACTGCTGCTGCTTGCAACCGATTGTATGCCTCAAATCGGGAGACCGAAGTGGCAGTGGCCGAGGTGGTTGAGATGACGTTTTGGTTCTTTCTCGAATGAGAAGCAGAGGTTGTTGATGGCGTCTTCGTTGGCGTGGCAAGGTCTGTTGTGCCCATTGCCATGCGAAAAAGAGAAGCGTGTGGGCCGGTGCGGTGGAGTGGAGACCATGGCGATCCGCGAGAGCGCAAGGTATATTTTAAAATTTGAATTTAAATTTTAGGGTTTGGCGGAAAACAGCTGTGTTCCGTTCTTGTGGAAAGGACCTGTCCACGCTGTCTGTCTATATATTCATTATATATTTGAAAAAACTATTTATATACATTCAAAAATGTTATATAAACTTAATTATGATATCGTTGGAATGAGAAATAAATTTGAATATATCAAAACTCAATTATTTTTGAATTTTATACAACGCATACTAAATATGTTTTTTTTTTTAAATCCCTAAAATGCATGTTATGTTGGGGACATAAAAAGTTAGGAATAATTGAAATTAATAATCCTAATTTTTTTTTTAATCTCATATTTTGATTAACTATGAATAATCTCATATTAGAAAGTCACTTCTTATTCCGGTCCTAACTGATGACTAAACTTATCGAGCATGTCATGCATCATACATAGCCATGGCCCTGTCACAAAACTTAAAATTATCATTAAAAGTATTATTCTCATCATCTTCTACTGCAAATATCATGTCTCGACCATGGTGATTGTCATTTTTGTGTCATTGTATGATTTTGACTGAGCAGCCAAAAATCAAAGTAGAAAGCTAGGGCTAGTTCAAAGTATAGCTTGAATGTCGAATATATCTGGGTTTGGCTCATCTTGTTCTCATTATGATGAAGTTAAGTGCCACAACAAGCTGGATTCATGAATAAGAATGGCAGGAACTAGTTTGAATCTTGGGAATAAGTTTTATGAGTTCCCATTATAGGGGTGGATGATAGGGTTGATGATCTGATGTTGCAGCTTCAATATCACTCATACAGAAGAGCTGGGATGCTGCTAGGGAACATGGGAAGGCAAAAAGATATCAGATCTGGGCGTAAGTTCGTATATTGATCCTACATGGGATTGTGTAAGCAGTTTGATCAACCAATAATGAACTAATTGTTGCTCAAGTTGAGAAGATAAACTTGGGTCTCAGATAGATACTTAGACTCAATAGTTGGTTTACTTTCTTGTGCATGATAATTTTTCTTAAATCTTGAGATACTTTTATGATTGATTATCAAATGAATGATATGATGATATAGTTTTTTCTATTTGCCCCATTTGGTGTACAAATTATAAGGTGGTTATCAATCTTGAACTGCCACTACTAGGGATGGTTCCCTAGTAGTTATGCATTTGTTATTTTATCATCGAAACCATACTTACACTTTTCACAAGTCATCCACACTTTCACTTTTCAGGCAATATTTCATCTTTCATTGAAGACTACTTCGAGTATTCATTTATATTCTTGGACCTCACTAGTCATAATCGATGTGAAATGATGTGGTAATAATTGCATTTGAACTTTCAACTTCAAAAGTATCATACTCGTGTGAATTGATATATATCTTCCTAATGGTTTCTCATGTGAAAGTTATATAAAAATAAATGGTTCGCATGATTATCAGTACCTTATGAAACATCTCATCTTGCTTGTGTTTTATGACTTACCTATTGTTAAACATCAGATCCAACACATGACTCTCATAACATGGTCAAACTACTAGGTTATTTATTATACTTAACTCTCACATCATCTGAAGGCCAATTCTTCTAGAATATGTATAATATAATAATCATAAATCCATTTGTGCTTTTGGCTTCGTGAGCATCATACTTGCATAAATTAAATTTATATAATTTTAGAGTTTTCATAGATAGGTTCATCTCATGAGATAAGAATAGAATGACTATCAATTTCTTTGACTATAATCTCATAAGTGTGTCCTAAAACTTATATGTCATTATCTGCAATGACTAATACACATAAATCTATATTAGTATGGAACAAAGATTAAAATATCAATTTTTACGAATATATCTGTACTTGGATTTTATAGATATATCATATATATCGAAGATATATTGGTGTGTTTTTGTATACGCGCATCAATAAATGATAGATATATCGGTCTTAATGGATATATCGATACTTAGAATTTATGTATATTTCGGAGATATATCGATGAATATATCGAAAATTTTTATATTTGGCTATGGAATCCTAAATCATTGTTCTAGTTAATATTTATATCCATTAATATTCAAAAGCATAATATTTTCATAATAAAATATTATATAACCGCAATCATTATACACATATAAATAAACCAATCTTTGATTTCTACTGCGCTTGACATTAAAAAAGATTTAACATGAGAATTTTGGTACATCTCATTGATAACTAGCATGAATATCTAGGTCTTGAATTTTATTCCTAATCAATCATTACTTAAAT
The DNA here is from genome assembly GCA_029783825.1 of Sapria himalayana. Taxonomy (NCBI): domain Eukaryota; kingdom Viridiplantae; phylum Streptophyta; class Magnoliopsida; order Malpighiales; family Rafflesiaceae; genus Sapria; species Sapria himalayana. The sequence goes on along the minus strand of JAREIK010001468.1, from coordinate 964,167 downwards.
TCATCTTGAATTTGTTCTTAATTAGAAGTCAAAAATCATGCTCTCTTAGGAATTATGTGTGTTTAACCAAGAGGTGTCAAACGGGCCGGGCTGAACTAGCCCGGCCCGGTTTAGTATGCTCAAACGGGCCCCTGCATGGTTTCTTCATGCCAGGCACGACACGCCTAGTAGGCTTGGACGGTTAAGAAACCATGCCGGGTCAGGCCCGTATGAGCTGGTTTTTAAATTTTAATAATTTTTTTAATTTAATATTATTTTTATTTATGTATTCATTAATTAGTTTATGTTTAAAAATTTTTAAATTGTAAATTGTAATACTTTAAAAGTTTTTTTTAATATTAATTGTTTTTACTTTTCAGTAATTAGAATTAGATATGAATTAATAAAATATTAAAACTTAAATATTAAAAAAAAATTAAATCAAATGCAAAATAAAAAAAAACAAATATTCAAGTGTCAACTTTCAAGTATCACAACCAAAAATTAAATAAACACTGAAACAAAAATGATAAAACTAAATATAATATAAATAAAAACAAGTACATCAAAATCAAAAATCAGAATCAGAATCAGACATAAGAATAACATAAGTGTCGCAACCCGACAATCATTAACCATCAGGCATCAAGTGACAACTTCATCAATCATCATATCATTATCATACTCAATATCAAAATTACTATCATATGGATCATAATTAGTAATCAACTCCTCTACTTTTGCTACAATCCCAGCTCCAACACTATCCTGGATGCCCAAGCTCGAATCCTCTCAATCCTTCATGCATGCTAAAGCCCCAATAACACCTAGACGTAATCTCGATCTCTTATCTGAAATCATATTCACTACAACAGACAAAATAGACTCCGATGATACGCTCGACACTAGAGGAGTTAGTAGATCCCATGACATCTTAGATAGTATGGGAAATGTGGACTCGTATGATTTCCACCACTGTAATATATTAAAATTCTTAGTATCTGGATTTGATAGGATTTAGTAGTAATCAGTATTTAAGTACCAAGACAGCTCGCTCTTATTCGATGGTCCACTCCATCATTTCTTCCTCGCTAACTCAATGGAAAAGTCATCATCTAGGAATATGGTATTCGTGTCCATACTCGATGCCTCACAACTACTACCACCATACCTACTATCATAGTATGTAAATAACTCAGTCAACTTCTCGTGAACAAACCCTTCAGGTGGATCTTCCAGGTTCATGCACGAGGAAATGTAAGTCAAAATATTCTCTATCCCTTCCATCTTAATCCTAGGGTCAATGCAGGTAGCCAGATAATAAAGAGATGGAATGGCGGCCCAGTACTTTAAGTACATGGTTTCCATCTCTACAATCATATAGCTAAGTGTCGAGTCATCTTGATACTTCCTAAATATACTACTAATATTGCATATGCACTTGAGTGCAATGAAAGTCGTGGGAGTATAAATAGATGGACACATGTTCGTTGTGTCATAAAAAAATTTCAGGAATTTCATAAATGAAACTACTGTAGCCCAGTCAGATATCACATATTCGTATCAAACACATGAATCCAACATCATGTAAGTATAATTTCAACGGTGTCTCACATCTAATTGGAATTTTTTCTTCTTGAGATTCACAAACAAATAGAGACTACTGAACTCCTATTGTCTTCAAGGCATACGAATGTATTTTGGTGAGTTACGTATATTTTCTAAAGCGGGGGAACACACCTTCATCCTCGCTTGTAAAATCAGGTTAATCATATGACACATTTATCTAACTTGGAAAATCTCTTCTAATGGCTTGTCTCTAATATTCCTAACAAACATTTTAATCACGACTCCATTATTAGATGTGTTATCGAATGTGATACTAATTTTTTTTTGAATTTTATATTATCTAAAGATCTTCATCATGCATTCAAAAATAACCGGGTCATCATGAGGATGGAGAATCTCAGAGAATCCTTAAATTTATTTAATTAGAGTCCATTTTGAATCTACATAGTGGGCGGTGAGGCATGGATAAGATGCATTATCATGATTAGTCTAGATATCAGACGTCACGGACATCACTCCACTATAATCCTTAAATTCATTAATTATTATTTATTTTTCTAACTTATAATATTTTAGTATGTTGTTCCTAGATGTAGACATAGGAATCCTATGACATGCAAGCTAAAAATTATGATTGAGATAATTATTATCTAGAACATAAAATCATGATGACAAAAAAACTATGATTTAAAAAGTTTTTATTTGGAACACATAGTTATATTAGTAAGAATATCATGATCAAGATTATTATTCTTTGTAAAAAAGTAATATCAAAAAAAGTTTGTCACGATTATAAATTATTTGGTATTTTATAATTTTGACTTTGTAATGAATATGTTATGACAATGAAAAATATCATAATTTCTCATATGAATTTACCACTTAGTTATCAAGATATAAAAATAATATATGTAGAGTGAAAGATTACGACAACAAAGTGATAAAGTTATGTTGTACCGAGATTATCATGATTTGTTTGTAAAGTTGTAACCAAAAAAAGGTTGTCACCACTTCTCAACAGACAAGTGTTAATATAAACAAGTCAAGACATTATTGTTATTCTACTTCTACCCCCAATTCAGGTTTTTGTCAAGTTCATAAATTATACTCAATTTAGATTTGATTTCACTAATATTCATCCAATTTCACAAAAAATATCATTCAATAAAATTATTGCATTTAAAGCATATATTCAATGTAGCCACATTATGATAATATATAAAATAACTTTAAAAATTATTACTTTGAATTTTGCATAAACTCTCATACAATGATAATTACTCATCCTCGAACAAATAATCTTACTTTTTTAAATAAGGCTTTATCATCTCAAAATAGAGTCATAATCTTTTTACAAAATAACAAATTTTGAGTTGAAAAAAGTTGTTAAGCCAAAATTACTCATGCCAAAGCTAAAATAAGTTTTCAGTACCATGACTTTTGGACACAAAATATTACAAATAGTATTTACTCGAGTATGGTCAATCTCTAAGATCATGACTCTTGCCTTCAAGGAATGACAAATGTGTAACTTTTATATTTGTGCTAATTATTGGTATCACGACATTTTTTTAGTGTTACTACAAGTACAATATGATATATGAGAAAAGTCATAACTAGTACCATAGTCATTGCTATGGCCACTTAAGACAACAAATACTATAATTTGTGTCAACTATTTCCAAGTATCATGGCTATTAGATGCACATGAGAGCCAATTCCAAATAATATGGTCATTTCTACTACCACAACTATATGATGATTAAAAGAAACCAATATCAAAGATATGGTCACTCCCATTATTGCAATCATATTATGCACATGAGAGATCGTTATCAATATCACAATTATATTATGCTCATGAGAGGTCATTCCAAAAGCTATAGCTATTCACAGTGTTGCAACCATCTAATGTATGAGATAGACCAATACCAAAGCTACAATAATTCCTAGTATTATGATTTTATATTATATATACATTAGATCCAAGTCATAATTTATTCCAAGAATCAAGATTTTTTGATACAAAAAGATTGAGATACATTTTAGAATCGTGACCACTTTCTAGAGTTCTGACCTCGAGCTTAAAAGATAAAGTCTAAAGTTTTAGATTTCTTCTGAAATTCATGGCTTTCTACATAAAATAATGTCATATGTTTGAGTATAAAAGAGGAAGAAAGAAATCAAGAAAAATCCTAATTTTTATTCTTCTTCCATGCATAAGCAAAAATAAAGTCCATCAAACAAACCTTAGGGTTAGTTTTTAAACTCTAAAAGGGCTCCAAAAAAGAAAAGGACACAAGACATAAACAAAATACTAGAGTTGGGGGCATGACTCTCAAACATTCATCTTTAAGGTAAATTTAAGAAATTATATCAAAATAGTATGTGGTTTTAGGGATTGTGTAACTTTATTTGTGTGATGTATAAATGGATTTTATATTAATGGGTGTGCTTTAATTTATCCCGTCTTATAGAAATTGATAGATGAGTGTTAAAATAGAAATTGAATTAAGAATTTGATCATTGGTAGGGTTGTGTTAGTTGTTTGGTGGATGGTGAGAGGTCAACCACAAGACTCACTCGCACATATGGTAAGAAGAAATAAACAACCCTTTTAACCATGATACATGAGATAACATATTCGTTAAAACATAAAATTTGAGTATATTAATCATTATGAGTGTGGTACTTACAAAACTGAAAGCATAAATAATTTTACATGCTAATCCTTTGTATATGACATAGAAGAACTGATTCTCAATTATAATGATATGTATTCCTTAAAATATGTACTAATATGTCTTAAGGGCTTTTACCTTTAGTGTGTAAGTCACATCATCACCGAGGAGAATGATGACAGGTAATCCTTAAGATATGTACTAATATATTGTGACTCATAAGGTGGTGATAGCTCTTTGAGTTTCTTTCACTTGTATGATCATAGCTAGTAAAACTTGAAGGAAACATATATTAATTATGTGATTATGGGCTTTACAAAGTTGAAAGTGAAAATACTTATAATCCACATCAATAATTGGTCTCTATAACATCCGAGGCTAGAGAATAAGAGTGTACATATAAAATAACTATTAAGGAAAGTTGATGAGTTACCTAAAAGGTATGGGATGATAAATAACTCTCGAGTATAGATGATTTGCTGTCTTAGTGATAACAAACTGAGGGGATACTTATGTGGCAATTATTTGGGATAAGCTTAATGATGATAACTACCTTATATGTTGTTAGTTCAAAGAGTGATTATGCAATAACTCAACTTTAGTTTTATATCTAAACCCAATATAATTTAAACTATTGGAATATATATCACATAAATTAAATAGACAAATCAATGAATTTAAGATTGATATAATAGTCTAAAATATAACATTTTCTAGAATTGATTTGTCTCATTGTTGACCTAATAACTAACACATGTTGCATCACAAAGTCATAATAGCTAGGCCAAACAAGAATTGAGAAGACATGACATCCAAGATGTAGTCATGACCATAGCGATAATTAGTCACTAATAGATTTATAAAGAGGAGACTCAACTCAAACCAAGCCACTATATAGGAGTAATCATGCTAAAAGTTGTAGAGATAATGGACTTAAAAGATATAATGCTGCTATAGAAGGATCAAGTGCAACATCGAATAGCAAAGAAGGAAAGGGTCGGGACAAGCCTAAAGATTTCATGGAAAAAACCAATTGCTCTATGTGTGATGGACCACAATGGGCATTAAATATCGAAAAAGTAAGTCCCTTAATGCTATGATCGAGAGAGAGATAGAGCAAGAGTGTGATGATGCTAATATGAGGTCAATATAGTTGTTGAATACTCTCAAAGCTCAAGGTCAAGCAAGCCAAGGAGCAGTCTCAAAACAAAGGACTCATGTATGTGGAGGAAGATAAATGGGATATACACCTAGGCTATGATAGACACTAGTGCCACATACAACTTTGTCTCAAAGGATGAGGCGAATATACTCATGCTCTAGGCATCCAAGGGGGTAGGTTAGCTCAAGGCAATCAACTCATCTATCTTGCCATCATAGAGTGTAGCTCATGGGGTGATGATAAAGATTGAGTCATGGGAAGGTGATGTTGATTTTATGGTAGCAATCCATTGATGACTTCAAGGTATAATCGATAAAAATTTTCTATGGCTAAGTAAAAGTTATTGCTCGTACCTTTTATATGTTCAATAGTTATATTGGAAGAGGAGGAACCATATTTGATTCCCACAATTACCATAGGAAAAATTAAGATGCTTATGCTATCAGTCATGCAATTGGAGATGATGTTAATAAATGAGATCACCTAATTGGCAGCTCTTAAGGAATGCACAACTAATCCTATGAAAGATCATATTTTCATGAAAATCAAGAAGGTGCTAGATGAGTTTAAAGATGTGATGCTACCAAAGCTACCCAAAAAACTCTCACCTAGGAGAGAGGAAGATTACAAGATCGAGTTGGAACAAAAAGTCAAGCCATAGGGCCATATAGGGTGGTACCCTCAGAATCAAATGAGTTGACAATTCAATTAAAGGGGTTATTGGGTGTTGGATTAATCCCACCATCCAAGGCTTTATATGGTGCATCAGTTTTATTCAAGAAGAAGCAAGATGGGTCATTGTGAATTTTTATTGACTACCAAGCACTCATAGATGTTTCGAACAGGACGTGCCATGTTAGGATGATCGTGCCACCATGTTGTGCCGGGCAAGAAATTGAGGGCTTATCATGCCATGCCCAGCATTGCATGGGAATCAGATTGGCGATCTAGCCCAACATGGTTGGCCTAGAAATTACAGGGCCATACCGGGCCTTACTGGACTATGCTAGACCTGGAGTGAGCAATGTAGTTCAAGTGAGTTTTTGTTAGCACAAACTAGTTTTTTTTTAAAAATGTGCTCAATTATGATTGGCCACGAAAGAATTAGCCATCTTACATGGCTATTTTGAAAAAGTGGTAGCCGTGCCATAGGCTGGTATGATCCAGGACTGGGTACGATTCTAGACCCCATAACCTCGTAAACCCCTAAACTCATAAATCCTAAACCATAAATGTATCTCATTTTTTTGTCATCATTATAATCTTAATGATATATATTAATTATTTATAATTTTTTTTTTCTAAAATATTAATCATAAAATATATTATGAGTGAGACAAATATTATTTGAAAAAATGTGTCTATCATAAAGAAACTATTTAGTAATATGTTTTACTTAGATTTTGAATCATTTTATGTATTGTGAATATATTTTAATAAATATATACATTATTTATAATAGTTTATTAATTTATTTTTTGTTCGTCATTATAATATCAATCAAGGAACTAGCTGACATCAAATTAACTTGATACATTATTCTTAATATAATTACAACTAAAATATTAAGTATAAATATTAAATTTAGATAAGAAAAAATTTAAAAATTATTATATTTTCAGAGGCTGTAACCTTTAAAAATAAGAAAAAATTCACAAAATTATTATGAAATACACGAATGAATATTCATTATATTAAATGTACCTATTATAGCATATTCATAACCTATATTCTACATATGAATGCCCTCTTTCTATCCAATGTATATATTCAATACATTGATATTAATGATATGTGCATCATTGTTTTCTTATAAATAAAAACTTAGTTTTGGCCATTGCACAAATGAATTAGATGCTTATAATAAAATTACTTCTCTTATAGTAGAGAATGAGAAACTCATTTGTCTAGAAGTACCATACTTAAGTGCAATAAGAGCACTAATGTATCTTATAAATTATACAAGGCAAGACAATTTTTTTAGTGAATACTTGCCTGATATAGCTTAACACCTACTCTTGGGCATTGGAATGAGGTAGAATATTAGTTGAGATACTTTTGTGTGACATGTGATATGGGACTATTTTATTTCAAAGTATCAATACCACAATTACTTGGTTATGCTGATGCTAGATACCTTTCGGATCCCCATAAGGCTCGATCACAAACATGATGTGTATTTACTTATGGCAATATTGCTATCTCTTTGAGATTTGTTAAGCAAACCATGGTAGCAACCTTCTCCAATCATCCAGAGCTATTAGTAATACATGAGGATAGCATAGAATGCATGTGATAAAGATCCATGATTCAACATATTTATGATTCTAGTGGTCTTCCACCTATTTCAAATACCACAACAATATTATATGAAGATAATGCCGCTTGTATTGCATAACTCAAAGGCGGATGCATCAAATGAGACCAAACTAAGCATATTTCTCCAAAGTTTTTTTAACATGCATGAGCTTAAAAATAATGGTGCGATTGATATATAACAAATCAAGTATAGTGATAATCCTATAGATTTATTCACAAAGGCATTACCTGCTGAGACCTTCAAGAAATGTGTATGCCAAATTAGAATAAGGAGGCTTAAAGATCTCCAAACTAAGTTATTATGACATCAAGGGGAGTCTTGAATACTCAAGACATATATTACTCATTTTCATCATTATGTTTTTATCCCATTGGGTTTTTCCTATTAAGATTTTAACAAGATAGTTATCCTTTCAAAGCACATGTATTCTTTTTCTTTCACAAGGTTTTTTTTCCACTGGGGTTTTCCTAGTAAGGTTTTGATGAGACATATTCTTTAATGTTATGATCATTGAAGCGGGAGAGTCATAAATATTTTGTAATGAATGATCATCATTTATGTAAATAAGTTCTTGCTTCATACAAATGATTTGAGCACAGACTATCCATGAACCACACAATGAATCTAAGATTATTTGAAGAGTTTGAAACATAGAACAAAGTTTCTTCAGCATATTTCTCTTCTGCATTGCTTGCTTGTTGGAAACCTTCAAGTCTACAATCTTTTGATAGATGCCCAAATTTTTTGTAGTTAAAATATTATGGTTTTGCCTTGTACCAGCAATTCATCTCGGAATGGTTATTTATCTTACATATGTTATAAGTATAAAAAAAATAAACCATTTGTAGTAGATGAGATTCTACATCTAATAGTTCTATGTCTTTCTCAATCTTTTTTCCTCCCTTCTTTGAGATTTCTACATGATCTCCAGTTATTTTGTTTAGCATTTTCAAAAGTGAGCATCATTATTAGATTGATGTGAAGCTTAGGCTGGAAGGATGCTTCAACTAAACCCTCTACATGCCTCAGGTATATTTGTTCAAAAGACTTTAATGAGTTTAAATGCTCTTATATGACGAGTTGAGTAAGATCATTTGTTTGTTTAATTACTAGCATAATTGGATCATTCTTATCAGTAAGGATAATAAGTAATTTTTCCACCAATCTCTTTTGTAAAATTTTTTTATCGTGCATCTTTAGTTGATTAAGTATTTCAATAAACTTTGTGAAGAAAAAATTCAATAATTTTGAATCTTTCATCTTCAAATTCTCAATGTCTGCTTAGAGGGATAAAAGTTTGATACATTGAACTTTTTTATATTTCTAGAACTCCTTTTGTAGCATGTCTCAATCCCTTTAGCTTTACTAGTCCATGATACCAAAAGAAGATATTATTTTTCACTCTTAACTAGATAAATAGTAAGGTTTTTGCATCAACTTTCTTCAAAGCCTTTACTCTTTTTTTTTTTAGTTATTTCCAGTGATGAAGAGTTTAGGTTTTATAAACTAATTTTTGATCAAATTTTACACATCTTGTGACATGAATAATATCTTCATTTTCACACTCCAAATTCTTTAATTTCTTTTTGGAAAATGAAATTGAAGTAGAGCCAAGATTAAAAGAAAAGATATTTAAAAAAGATTTTGAGTAACCTACTAGATAAGACTTTGAATTGAGATTTAAGGATTTAAGTCATGAATAATCATGCAACTTAGATATGTTGAAGATCTAATAACATTATTTCAGATCTTGTAGATATATATTATAATCTTAAAGCTACATTTATTTTTAACTTTGATACACTAGAAATGAATATAACTTATGTAGAAAAAAAATTTAGAAGACTTCAATAGAAATTTGAAGAAATGAAGAAAACATAATTATATGCACACCTTAGAGGTGTCAAACAAGTCATGTTGTACTAGCATTACCCATTTTGTTTTTGCTCAGTTTGGCAATAGTGTCTTGCCAGGTACAACATGAGATGGATCTCGAGCTATGCTAGCATGACATAATATCCAAATCATTCAGAACAACATGACATGTTTGGCCCATAGTCAGGCACTACTGTGTTGGGTCATGCTAGATCATGTCAGGTCATATAGGTTATGGCAGCTTGAATGTGTCTAGTTACATATTTTTAATTTTTATCTAATCAAAACATTATATTTACATATCAAAATAATTAAGAAATTGAAATGAACAAATTAAATCAATAATTAAGAAAATTGATAGACATTCAGTCAGGTCAACTCAAAAATAAAAATATTTTATGAAGAAAATAATCCATAATATGATAATTAACATAAGAAAAAATATAATCGGCACCAATCCAAAAATAATCAAAATATCATATGAAAAAAAAAATCTAAAATCATATGAATCATTAATTAGTGTCTGTAGTATAATAGTGCAAATATAGATCATCATCATGCATATGATTAAAGGTGGTGCAAGTGGTGGCCTCAATATCCTTGATTTTAATGTCCAATAAGTCATCATCTATTATCAACTCTTTTGCTTTATCTTCAATATCTAACCTTGAATTTTCCTAGTCTCTTAAGCATATAAATATCTTTATAATGTATAGTTGCAATCTTGATCTTATATCTGAAATAATATTGGCTAATACAGAAAAAGTGGACTCCAATAATATGCTAGACAACATAGGGGCCAGCATATCATATGTCATATAAGATATCTTGAGATAATTAGATCTGTATGATTTTCACTAACTCAAAATATAAAATTCTTATTATCATCATGTGATAGAATAAAGTAGTAATTAGTAACTAAGTACTGAAATAACTTTCTCATATTTGATGGACTATCCTACTGTTTGTTCATTTTTAACTGAATAGAAAATTTATCATCTCTAAATATGATATTTATGTTAGTACTCGGAGCCTCACTATAACTATTATACTAAGTATCATAATATGTAAACATGTTAGTAAACTTTTCATTAATAATTCTTCAGATTCATCTGCTTGGTTCATGCAAGTGGATTGGTATCTTATTATATTTTTTTTACTCCTTCCAGCTTAATCCAATAATCCATATAAGTAGCCAAGTAATACTGCGATGGAATGGAGGACCCATATTTTAAATATCTGGTTTCTATTCCAATAATTATTATACTAAATATAGTGTATTCGTTATACTTGCTAAACATACTACTGATAACGCATATGTACTTGGGTGCAATGCAAGTGATGGAAGTATACATAGATGAACACATATTTATCATGTCATAAAAATTTTTAGGAATTTCACAAAAAAAAAACTCCAGTATCTCAATATAAATCATCAATAATAAGTTCATTATTTTTATTATTAACACAGTCAAATATCATGTGTTGATGACTCTAACATCATGTATGAATCCAATGGTATCTCACAATAATTTGGAATTTTTTCTTTTTTAGATTTATTGATAAATAGAGAATACTAAAAACTCTTATTGTGTGCAAGATATTATAAAATATTTTAGTGAGTTTCATATATTTTTTAATATACGAGAAACAACTTTCATTCATGTTTGTACAATTAGATTAATTATGTGATACATATACCTAACATAAAATATATCACCTAACGGCCCATCTCTTGGTTCTGACAAACATATTAATGAGGACTCTATCATTAAAGGTATTATCGAATATAATACTAAAAAATTTATTCTAAATGTCATATTTCCTAAAAATTTTTATCATACACTCATATATGATTGGGTCATCATTAGGATTGAGAATCTCAAGAAATCTTAATATTTTTTTATTGAGTTTTTATTTAAAATCTACAAAGCAGGCGGTGAGGTATGCGAATGATACATCATCGTGACTAATCCATATATCAGACATCACAGACGTTGCTCCACTATATTTCCTAAATTTATAAATTATTAATTATTGTTCTAATTTATAATATTTTATTATGTCATTCATACTTGTTGAACTATGAATCCTATGATAAGTAGACTAGATGTAAATCCTTACAATACTGACTACACTAGAATCCTTCAAAAATCTAATTGAAAGATTAATGATCATAATTAATTTGGTTATGTCTTCTCTTTCAAAATCATTGTAGTATATGAAAGAGGTTAATAAAGCTGAACTAGATTCAACTTGAAAGATCTTGCCACTCAATTGGGTTTTCTTGGGATCTAATGAATCATATTTTTGGCACATTAATTAGCATGCCTCTTAAGATGGTAAGTCACACGTGTACTTTTATATATATATATATATATATATATATATATTATGCCATTTCTTCTCTGATAGTCCATTAATTTTATTTTATATTATGTTAAAATGAGTCCATATTATAGAAATTATTTAATTTTAAGTTTTTTAGGCAAATGGGTCGAATCCATAAAAGAGAACCTAGTTTCAGGTCTTGATCTTTCGATCATATTATCATTATTATTTATATCTACAACTAATTTGTTATCATTAAAGTCACTATTTACCATTTTTTTATTTTTTTTCTAATGATAAAAATTCTAAAAAAAATATCACAAACTAATAAATAAATAAACTTATGCACCATAACCACATAAATGTATTTTAGCAGTAACCCGCATTCATTGCCTACTATCTAAGTTTTACCTCTTCTCTTTTTTTAAACACTATGCACTACCAATAAAAAATAATAAAATTAAGCAATGCATTAAATTTAAATGTCACAACACAGATCTCAAAATATGAAAGGAGAGGAATAGCATAGGAGATGAGGAGATAAATGATAATAAAATTCAAGAAATTTTATTATCAACACAAAAGAGATATACACTCAAAAGATACCTATGTATTGAAAAAAGGGTGATTTGTGTTTTAATATACCAACACAAAATATTTTTTTTAAAAAGACATTTTAAAAAAATTTAAAAATACACCCATAATAATTATATATATATATATATATATATGTGTGTGTGTGTGTGTGTGTGTGTGTGTGTGTGTGTGTGTGTGTGTGTGTGTGTGTGTGTGTGTGTATTAAAAAAAGGCATTTTAAAAATTATTTTTTAAAAAAAGGCATTTTAAAAAATTCAATCTCACGACCCATAATAATTAAACTCACCCCTTTCTCATCCAACTACACTCATCCAATGGAAAGTAAACTGATTTAAATATTTATATATACATATAAATATATTCAGTGAAAACATTAACATAGAATATATTTATATGTATATATAAATAATTAAAACATAAACATATATACATATGTAAACAAAAAATATATACATATGTAAACATCATATATAAATTTGTAAACATAAACATAAACAAATATATATTATAAACACATATATATAAACATAAACATATATATATATATATATTTATATTTATATAAACATAAACATATATATAAACATAAACATATATATATATATATATATATATATGTTTAAAAAAATATATATTATAAACAAAAAAAAAGGATACAACATTTTTAATATTTAAAAAAATACACACCAACCTCTTAACTAATTAATGTTTGGCACACTCAAATATAATAATCCCAAAATACCATTAACTTAATACATGAATACTTAATTATTCGTTAATCAATTCTTATTCTCATCTCTTTGGAGCTCCAGGGTGCTCGTCCATGGAGCTCTTAGAGTTCGTCGAGCTCCTCGATGGCGCTCCAACGAGTAGCTAATGGAACTCCAACGAGTAGCTCGATTGAGCTCTACCGAAGAGCTCAATAAAGTTTTAGGATGGAAGTATGTAGAGGTGTCAAATGTGACGTGTCGGGCTGGCCCAATCATGCTTTCGTGTCGGGCCAGGCACGGCTCGATTGTTGATCCGGCACGGGTTTGTGGAGGTCAGCCCAGCACGGGCCCGTGGCACGAATCCGCCGGGTTCACTCCGGTCGGGCCGAACCCCTAATATTAAAAAAATTAGGGGTTCGACTCTGCGCCGCTGCGCGCCGAACCCCTAATTTAAAAAAAATTAGGGTTTCGGATCGTGCTGTCTTGCCGCCGCCCCGCCCGAAACCATAATTTAAAAAAATTCGATTTCTCGGCTCATGCCGAGGTATCGTGCAAACGGGCCACGGTATCGTGTCGGGTCAGGCACATCACAAGGCCGGGTTGGCCTCAGCAAGGCACGATTGGTGCCGTGGTCGAGCACAGCACGAGTCTGGGCACACAAAATTCCAGTGCCAGGCCAGCCCAGGCATGGCCGAATCTTGCCGTGCCTCATGCCGGACCAGGAAAGTCAGGCCCGATTAACACCTCTAGAATTATGTATGAATGGCAAGAGAGAGGAAAGAGAGGGCAGAGTATAAATTAATTAATAATTAATTAAGTATTCAGGTATTTTGGAATTACTATATTTGAATGGACCAAAAATTAATTAGTTAAGAATTTGATGCATTATTTTTTATATATTAATTTTTCAATTATTTTACATTAATTGCACCAAGACATAATTATCTCTAAAATAAAATTAAAATCATTCAAAAAAAAAAAGACAACGAATCCTACATGGGTTCGATGGAGCTCCCATGTTGAATTCATTACGATAACATTTTAAAGTTCTTGACACGTACAAACGCGTACAAACGCGTAGGTCCTACACTTTATCATATTTACTCTACGACAGACCGACAATCAACCATTAGGCTAGCATTTTAAAGTTCAAACTGTTTCCTCTGCGACGTCATTTGTCAAAGAGCAGTGCATTTAAGCAGGTTTCTCCTTCTTAAGATGAACATCAATTCTTGGTGTTCCCCTCGCACCTGAGAGTCAAGCTTCCCCCATTGATTTCGCTTCCGAGTTTGGTGGTGTTTCTCAAGCTGTTAGAACTCAAAATAGCGCTAGCAGTCACCATCTTGGTAGATTTCAAGCTTGCCTCCTCGTCGGGAATCACCGCCCTCCCTTCAGCCTCGTCATTGTGGGCGAAAGTTATGCTAGCGTCGTCAAAATAGCCCTCCCTTGTAGGATCCAAAATTGGTGTTCTTGACGCTCACTTGTCAGTGAAGTTCAAGTAAAAGGAAGGCGATCAGCTGGAATTTGTTTGAAGAATCTGGAAGTCGAACTTTTCTTCTGGTTCTAGCTTCGCAGACTTGGCTCGCATCGCCACTACCACGAACACCGTGATCACGATGATGTCGAAGTGGAACACAGTAAAAATGGCAATATAGATTGCCCACTTGATCCCCCCCCTGGCGTTGCCGCTGATTTTCATCTAATTTCGAAGGGCGCAAATATTTGTAACTACGTGCATGCATGCATGCATGCTATCTTGAAGAACGACACTCTTGTTGGTGGGAGGATGTTGGCTTTGGACATATTTATTTGAAATTTGTAAAATGTGATTATGTGTACTAAAATTCTTTCATACATGTATGAAATTTGTAAAGTATACAACTTTCAAAATTATATTTTATAATAAAATATATTTTTTATGATATAAATCCTAAAAACCTAAAATCAAGTAGATATATATAAATATGAGATTTTGTGGTGAATTATATAGATCATGCATACAAATAAAAGAAATAGTAATACTAACACTACAAAAATGATTTATACAAATTGAATAATTAAAATAACAATTTTATAATATGCATATACAAAATATATAAATTATAAATCAATAAAATATACACTGCATAATTTAAGTAAACAAACTAAAATTATATAATATATATTTTTATAAATCAATAATTAAATAACAGCTAATATATGTGTAAATGATTAGCTCTAAAATAAAACTCTTACGAACTAATAACAAGATGAGAGACAATAAGAATAAGAAAAAGAAAAGAAGAAGAAATTACCCACACATTTCTTTTTTTTTCATGCATTTGGATCGATCCGAGAGAGCATCCTCGCTGTGTGAAAATGAGAATTTTTATCATTTTTACAAATTTTTAGATTTTATTTATTTAAAAAACAAAGGGATGTAATCCCACATTCTTGGTCCATGTACACCATGTATTAAAAAAAAACAAAACTAACAAAAAGAGAGTAGTTTACCATATTCGAGTAGACCCAATAAATCTCTCTCTCTATCCTAGGTGGGGAGACTCGTACCAGGATGTGATTTAAAAAAAATAAATATTATCGATGATAATAATTTTGTGAATATATTGGTGATATTTTTGTTTGATTTGTACTTTTTGAAGTACAACTTACTTTTCATCTAATATAATATGTATCCAACGATATCGTGTATTAATGTGCTTTAACCTATTGTGAAAGCTCAAAATTTTAGAGAGATATATAACACATTGATAGCCACACTATACAGTGTATATATCCTATTGCATATACAAGTCTACAAGAAATCTTTTCACTTATAAAATTTCTTCGCAAGCTTTAATAGCTATAATGAACTTAGTCTCAGTGTTGAATAATACTATGCTAACCTAGAATTTAGATTGTTAGGATACAACTCTTCTAAAGGTTATTAAATAATCTGAGGCAGATCTACATGAATCCAAATCATTGACCATATCAAAATTAATATAGGTGAGAAGTCCCCCGTAAATACCTCAAGATAGATTTTACTGTTGCTTTGTGATATCTGCCTGAGTTTGAGAGAAAATAACTAATAACACCAATATCACGTACTATATCTAGTCTAGTGTAGACCATAACGTAAATAAGACTATCAATTATTTATGCATAGGGGGCATGACTGATGTCTCTACTTTCTTCATCATTCTTGGGACTATGCTCGATACTCAGCTTAAAATATTTAGCCAAGAAAGTTGAGATTGGCTTAACTTAATTTTTAATAAATCTCTCAAGAACTTTACTAATATATTATTCTTGAGATAATCAGATATGCCTAGAAGGTTTATCCCAGAAAACACTCATTCTTAAAATCTACCTAATTGGGCTCAAGTCTTTCATAGAAAATACTTTTCCTAACTCCCTATTAAGCCTATCAGTCTAGATGCTATTATGACAAATGACCAAAATGTAATTTATATATAATAAAATTATAAGTTGGTATTCACTTGATTGACAATTGAAAATTACACAGTGGTTCATTTCTTTATGGTGAGCCGTGAAGAAATGAAATATTCACGTTGAGTTGAACAATTTCTATGTTAAAGCTAGGAACCAAACTCAGAACTATTCGAATAGAAAATATCTTCACTACAGAAAAAAATATCTCATGAAAATCAATTTTTTTGCCTAAACCCTTTGACTACTAGCCGAGTCTTATATCTCAATTGTGAGTCATTATCATTGAGTTTTAGAGTCAAAAATCACCTATTTTTTAAAGCAACCTTTCCTTTTGGTAAGGGTATCAAATCGTAATTCTGGTTGACGCGAAGAGATTCCATTTTTTTTTTTTTTGCATAGCCCAAAGTTATTCCTCTTTATTCTCAGGAAAGATAACTTTCTAACATATCTTAGGCTCATCTGTATCTATGTATAATATGTAATCACAAAATCTAAAGGGTATATGATAAGGGCCTAGATGATCTTCTTAGTTCAGACTAAAATATCAAGTACATCTTGTGGCTCGAAAATATCATGTGTATCATGAGGTTCATAATTATTAGGCATCTTCTCAATTTTGCATCCTTGATCAGACTAATATATGAAAGGAACCATCATTAAATTTGTGTAAATAGGAATCTTTTCATATCTAAGTCTAATATCTTGACATACACAATAGCTATCAAATTGGCTTTGATATTCTCTCTCATTATCAGAACGTATAGAGATCAATTTCCTACTATTCTTTTTTTCAACTTTATCATGAAAATCTTGAAAGAGATGAAAGACATGATTTTTCATTTTTTTAGTGTATATACACATACTTCCCTAGAGTGATCATCAATAAATATTATAGAATAAAGGGTCCCATCAAGTATTATACTCTGTATGGAGTAGACATTAGTATGAATAAGGTCGAGGATATTCAATCTTCTCTAGGGTTGATTAGAGTGAAAAGATATAATATTTTTCTAGCCATGTGATCCACACACTCATCAAGAAAAGATCCCTAACCGAACAACAAGATATTCTTTCAAGCTAAAAGTTGAAGGCCCTTCTTGCTCACATGAAAAATTCTCTTGTTCCAGAGACCATTGTTCTAAGTCCAGTATGTATCAAATATTCATTTGAACCTAATTTTTATTGGCATGCTAAATAACATGGGATATGTCAAAATCATTTTTTTGTGAAAGCTGATAAAAACTATTGAAGGTTGCATTAGTCATTGTGAGGGGTAAAAAGGAAAATATTTTGTATGTCACTTTGGCAATAATATTTGGAAATCAGGTGAATATCATTTATTAAAAAAATAGGACAAGCATGAGAAGGGTTTCCAGCTTCTAACTAAAAAAAGTATATTGTCATTTGACTAGAGATTGACTCTTGATAAGTGTATAGATTATATGATTATAAAAAGTCATAGAGCTTCTTTTCACTCTCATACATCCTCGAGGAGATTGAAAATCCTTGAACTTATTTATATTGATGTTTACTCCAAGTAGACATCAATGTCATATTTAATTAAAGATTACTTTAGGAAATTGTGAGCATATACATTAAAAATGAAAGATCGAATATTTCTTTTCTTCTAGGATTTTCATGCTAGAGTTGAGTGAGAGATTGATACGAAATAAATCTCTTGTTATGAAAATTGGGAGAATACTGATATTAGTTTGATAGATGGATCTATACATTTTAGGACCATATCTCAACAGTGGTAGTGATTGTTCTATTTATTTTTTTTATTTCTCTTTACTTGTAATTCAATCTATTGATTTGAAAATATTCATTGTAAATAAGGTAAAATACATGGATCTGCACATTTTTTGTAAAAACTAATTGTCTTGGTAACATTTTCAATTAGTTAATATAGTATTTAATTATTATCATACCTAAGTCGTAATTATTTATTTTTATAATTTTTTTTCAAATATTTTATATATATTTTTTTCGTTTGTTAAAATCAGCCACACCAGGAAACATAAATACAAATGAGAAAAAAAATACAAAATCAAACATCACAAACTTAACATATCTTCATAAAGGATAAAGGTTTATAACACAAAAATCAAAATTGAAACAGAAAAAAAACAAATCATCTCCTAACATCATTATTTCAACCACGCCATTGCAAACAAACACATGAAAATAATTAAATATAGGACATGTTGTTTATTAGTTCCTTTATATTTCCATGTATTTATTTACAAAGAGCTCAAAAGAAAAGATTTTAACTAAGTTATTCTCTCGAAGTAAAAGAATAGAATCTAAGTACTATACCATTGTGGGTACTCCATCTATAAAAAGACATAGCAGCCCAACTTACTATAATGAAGTGCATAATGAATTAAGTGTTCAATAATCTCTTCACATACCTAGCTAACATGGTGCCATTTTGAGTAATACTTAATTTAACAATAAAAAATAATAATCCTCCAGCTCTTACTATCCCTTTTGTTGTATTTCTCTAGTGAACTGATTTTATTTTATTTTATTTTCAAACACTCTATTTCCGTACAAAACTCATATTGAAATTTGGAATGCTAAATTCAAAATAGTGTATTGATAACAATTTTTAATAAAAAAGGAAAAAAAAAATTATTTTTAAGTGAACATAATATAAGAAGGCTCAGCTTTTAGAGGCAAGCTACGCATGTTGAAATAAAAAAAGAGTGGAGCATGGCATCATGCAAACTAATAAATATGGAATCCTATGAGCCGCCATGGATACAGATGGCCATGAAACGCATAAATACAAAAACTAATAAATAGTTTCTGTGCTACACACGATTATAATCAAACATACAATCAATAATCAGAAAGCATCACCGTCATTCATAATCATACATGGATTATTTCGGCTTCATGTTTCTTGAAATCGACGAAGCAGTGTTTATCATATATGGAATCCTATGAGCCTTCGAACATGATCGAATCACTAGTTTTTAAACATGGTACCACTAGCAGCAACAACAACAACAAAAGAAAGAAAGAAAAAACGCGAACCCTAGTTTAATCATGGTCTACGAATGGAGTTTTTGCAGGGATACATTGTGTGGGAGGGAAGACGTAAGAACTGAGAATAATATTTTTCCATGCACAGACATCGTCTTCCTTGTTTCGGAAACCAAAAAGATGATGCTTTAGGAGCAGTTCAGCAGACTCTGAACAGTCACGAGCGTATTTACTTCAACTGCGCCGAGAATAGAGGTGCCTCGTGCGAACGTGCAAAGCAATGGCTAGGCAGGCGCCAAGCGAACAGAGCAGACCCCAAGCGATGAAAGTGCTTCTATAGCATAGCACGCCCATGCAATTGCCGCCTCCATTTAAATTGCCTTCTCTGTGATAAAAAAAAGCTGCCAGCGAGCCAAAAACGAACGAACCCATCGGAATATTTGCCACCACGATGTTGTGGTTTATCCCAAAATTCTTCGTCCCAAACAGCTCATTTGTTGTGGATACTGAAATGGATGTGATCGCACCCGTACATACCCCCAAAACAATGGTGCTAACGTAGAGGGATGTGTTGCTTGCGTTGATCAGCAGGAAGAAAGCCGCTGCCATTGGAGCCATTAACGCCGCTGTTGTAGCAGGCCTCGAAATCACACACCCATTCCTGTAAAGAAACTTAACAGTATGAATCGAGATTTCTGGACGCATGAATGGAGGAAGGTGAAAATTGCAGAGAGGATAGAACATGTTTTCCGGACGCATTACCTTGAGAATAAGAAGTCTATAATAAATGGAGTGAGCCGACCAAAGAAACTGAAGGAAGAAGAGACAGAGACGAGAGAAGAAACCAATCCATTTCCACGAGACTCCGCGATCTGGCCTAGATTATTCATATAGACCATCCCAAGCGTTGCACCGAGAAGGTAGACGAAGAAGTACAGCCAGAAATTGAGATTTCTTAGCAGACTCTTCCACCCCATTCCAACTCTACGGGCTGCCTGCTGCTGCGTTTCTGTTTCCACGCGTTGTTGGTCTTTCGCTTCGACTTGGACACCAGTTTTGTTATTTCCAGCATTCTCCTCTCCTCTGAAATCATACACCCGCATCTCTCTGTTAGTCCCCCATTTCTCAAACACGAATTCTCTCACGCTTCCTATCAGCGGAACGATGAGTGGAGCTAATAGAAATACCAGAATACCAAGTGAATTGCCCCTTGGAGATATCGTACTTGACACCTGTTTTAAACTACTAATAACAGCATAGATTCCAGTAGCCAGCGTTAGGGCAAACATCAAAATGAACCCGTGAGCCATCCCGTGCGACCTGTTCCCAGCATTATCGATCACCCTCACTAGCGGAGCTGAAATCGCCATTAGTGCAAAGGGTGCAACAGTGTTTAAAAGAAGATAACCTTCCGCTCTTTTCCTTGGAAAAGACGCGAACAGGGCATCAACGAAGAGAGTGTAAAGCTTAGCACTCAATCCTTGATAACTCGTGGTCAATCCAATAGCAAGTTGCTGGTTCGCGGGAAAGTTGGCGATGGTCACGAGGTAAGAGACGGTGTTAATCCAACAAATGCTATTTCCTGCTATGACATTGAGCAAGAAGACATGACCGTAAGATAGCCGGAAGGGAAGAGAAGTTGTTAAAAAGAGGTATTGAAGTCCATAACCAATCATGCCGAGAGCGGAACCAAGAAAGAGGACAAGCCATGGCGGAAGATGGAAAGCCGCAATTCCCGAAAGAAACCCAACAAGTTTTCCAGCATCGGACGCAAAGGCAAGATTGTTCAGTTGAAATTGTGAGATAGACAGGAGCTGTTTTAGTTGGGAGGAGTAAGCAGGAAAGTTAGCGTTCGTGCCACTTATTGCTTGAAGCCATATTACTCCCACTAGGCTCAGCCACTGAGAGGACGACGTTGATGCCGACATAGCAGGAGAACATTGAGTTCAGAATATGTTTTAATAGCTTCGTTATCTCTTCCACGACAGCTTGATGCTGTGAGTTAAGAGAGAGGGAGCGTGCTGGTCTGGGTAAGAAATTTGAATTAATGGAGGTTGAGGATGAAGATGTCTCCCTCTAGTCCGCTTCCGCTTAACGAAGAGTGATACTTCATCGGCCATAACATTGTGATTAATGGCTCACGTACCCGTCCTCCAACAATTAATATAGTAACCGCTAAAGAATGGGCATAATTAATGTTTTCTCTAATAGGAATCTCCAAAGGAAATCAATATTTTGTTTACTTTTTTATTTTTAATGAAATTCAAATATAATATATAATTGTTTATTTACATTTTTATTTCCATTCTGACGTTTCCTAATAATAAGAATTTATATTTATCAAAAAATTGATAATTAATAATAATACCTTGTGGTATATTTTAAAATAAGTCTTTATTTTCATTAAAAAATAATAAAATTTGTGTTTTTTCTTTTTATTACTAAATAATAAAACTAAAAAATAACACACACACACACTAGCCATAACATTTTCCACATATGCAACCCTAAGATAAACAATCTAATTTTCATCTAATTTTAAATAATTATGCAAGTGTTTATTCTAATATTCATTTATTATTTTAAATAATTTATTAATAAACAATCTAAAATATAGATAATTTGTTGTGAATTTTGGTAATATATAATTATATATTATCAAAATTCACAACTAATTATCAATATTTTAGAAAAGTGAATATATATATATATATATATGCTTCAATTTAATCTCAATATAAGCACCATAAATACTAAAATTCCAAAGCTAATATATTCGTCAAAATTAAGTCAACATGCATAAAATAAAAATATTGAAAATTTAGACACAATCATAGATATTTTGATATAAAATATCAGTAGGTTAAAATGGATAATAATGAATTATATAAAATTATAATGAAAAGTATATTTTGAAATTATAAAGCTATAATAAATATTTTGAAATTATAATGAAAAAAATAATATATGTATTATATTATAAATTATATAAAATTAAATTATATCATGTTGGTTAAAAATAATATTAATTTTATAATATTATCTACTTATTGAAGATATTTTAAAATTTTTATTTAAGTATAAATATTTATGCTTTTTAAATATAAACAATATTAAAAATTAAATGTGATTCAAATTTACTAAAAATAAAGATTATATTAAATTTAAATATATTTCATTGTTTAACTAATATTAATTTAGGAGAAATATGTTTTAATTTATCAAAATAAAAAATAGGAAAAAAGAACTGCCAATTTACTTTTACTATTGCATCCAGATGATATTATTATTATGTTATTGTTTTGGTGTATATTTTCCTAATTTTTTTTTATTTTAACACACTAAAACTAAAATATAATTCTCCTTATTAATTTTAATTACATTTTAATATTTAAGTAATATTAAATTTAATTTATTCATTAGATATGTAGTGAATTATTCATGTAAATATATAATTGTGACATTTTAATTTATTCAAATATATTGAATATAAAAATAAAATAAACAATAATTAAATTTCAATATATAACTAATTAATTTGATTCACATATATGTTTTCAAAAGGTCAAAAATATCTGAATATATCTAAATATATTCAAATATTTGCTTACGTACAATTATTATTTATTTTTTACGAATACACGAATTTATTCATATTTTTCAATGTATAATTGCTCCAAGCTGGGGCAGACAAAATGTGTTTCTTTCAGCTTCAGGGAGTGGTACGAAATATACATTTTTATATGAGTTTTTTAGTCTGTTCACTGTTCTTCTTCAAATCAATTTGTTATAACTCTGTTACCCAAACAAAGATATAATCACAATTTCCACTTCATTCTTCTTCAATATAAACATTCATGAATGTTGCAAATCAAAGATGCAATACATACTCAAGTTACAAATATCAGCATGATTAAAAAAATAAATATAATTATAATACTCATAACAAAGATACCATCTATGACGATGACATCATTTTGATGATGTGTTCAACAATGCCAACTAAAACATTATTTGTAAGTTTGTGCTTTTCACAAAAGGTAGTTCATTCATGATCATTAGTTACCTAATATGAACTCCTAAACTATTAAGGCGTAGTGGCTAGGAAAAGAGAAACATAGGTAAAATTGATTGGTAGTCGGGTAGTGAATTAATTTCACAAGAGCCTGTGAAATTCATTGGATTTAGAGTTTGAAAAGAATTGGAAAATACAACATCTAGCCTTACATTTGTTGGGTTGAACTACCTTTAGTTGTGAAAATTAATTAAAACAAACAAAGAATTGCAAGTGTGATGAAGAGAGAAGCAGGGAATAGGGCGATCCTGAGTATCTTAAGCAGTTCAAAAGTATCTTGCAAGCCATAGAAATCTTCTACCTATCAACTTGGCCTTTAAAGTTTTGCAAGTGCTTTAGAATTATAGAAGCCTTATACTTAAGAATGTTGTTTTAATAAATTTACAAGTACTAGTGAACTGTTGAAACTTTTTGCCCGCCTATGTAGTGTTTCATATTTTGCAAGAGCTTGCGACCTAATGGAGGCTTTTTTTTTTCTTAGTAATATGGTCCCTCGAATTTCGCAATTGCTTGTGAATTTACGAAGCCTTCTACGCAAAGAACCATGTTTCTAGCCAAGTTTGTAATACCTTGAAAAGTTTGAATTGTGCCTATGATTACTATTTTCACTATGATTTCCATACTTTCTGGTTCTTCCTGTTATCATTGTATTTTTACCATCTTCTAAATCTCAATTATGAGCTAAAATTTGCTAAAATTATTACAATTTAATACATATATACATACATAAATACATACATACATACATATATATATATATATATATACATACATACATACATATATATATATATATATATATATATATGCTCCCCTTTAGAGGAAGAAAACCTATTTTTGAAGATCCATGATGGACTAGGCGATAATTATAAAGAAATTCATTGTGTTGTTCAAGCCTGTGACACATCCGTGCCATTTGATAAACTTCATGAGAAATTCTTATCCTTTGGAGCTTCTCTCGCACCTACCATCAATTATGAGATACATATTCCCATTATCGATTATCCCACACCAGCCATCAACTTAGTTACTCTAACTCTCAACAATCACCCTCCAACTCGTCCATTCCAGAGTTTTTCGCAAATCTAGAGTATTTAAGGTCATACCGCCAAGTTATTTCCAGCTTTTTAGCTTGTTCCAATACAATTATCCACTGCACGTACTCTTCCAACAACTATCCCTACCAACAACTAACTCTCCAAACAACTAACCCTTCAATAGCTTTGGCTATCAATAGTACCATCAATAATCCATAATGGATACTCTATAGTGGAGCCTTGTTTGACTCTTATGTACCAATTCTTTTAGGTAGTTTAGAGTACAATTAGTAGTGTATTTATATGTATTTATATTTATATCATAGTGATTCCACTAACTTTATATTTCAAAAGATTTTTGATGAATATTAGTAAAATAATATTTATTTTATTGGAAATTGTTACACTTGGTAGGGCCAAAGACTTTGAGATGAGAGAGATTAAAATAGAGAGTCGTGATATTCCTCATGTATGACTTATTTTAACATTCTTCTATCTTATCAGATTGTTATTGTATTCTTTTTTGGTCATGACTCTACAAAATAAATCATAGTAATTTTTGTATATCATAACTTTACCACCGAGTTGACATGGTCTTTTTACTATACAACATGGTCTTTTTGGCCACGCATTATCTTGGAGTCATAATTGCAACATTATTTCCACATCATGGACGTTATGTATCTTACTAGTATAATTAGTAATGACAAATTTTAGTACTACAAATTATTCATGATGCAGCAAAGACACCAAGTTTTTTTGGACGTGGAATTATTTTTATCATTATATTTCATTCTAGAGAGTTTTTAATCTATTCATGGTATTTTTAGTTCCACAACCTTGTGCTCTAAAAAGAATTTACCAAAATCATTTTCATTTTTAGTATCATAATTTTGGGTTAGAGAGAGAGATTATCTCAGTCGTGCTCATTCCCAAAACTAAAATATTTTATTCTAGAGGAAAGTTACCTGAGTGGCAATATTCATTGTCAGTGTGACTTTGATACTCTAGCGAATATCAGAAAAAATATTAAAGTTACAGCTTCAAGTCAATATCATGATTACCAACTAAAAATGTCGCATAGGATATCTCAGAGTATTTAAGCAATACTTAGAGAAAAATAAAAAATGAGAGAAGAGAATTGGATTTTGAGCCAATATTCACCAAGAAATCCTAGGCACATGTTTCCAACCCCCACTTAGGGGTAATTTCAAGATGAACATGACAATGTTTGATTGGATTTTAAATTGTGATACTTAAAGATCTATTTGGACCAACATTCGGAACCTTTGATTTGCACTAGATATCTAACAATGCATTTTGTATGAAATTCTATCTAATGTTAGAATAAATTGATATCTAGGGATGAGTTATATACTTATGATATCATGATACACTATTATTGAATAATTAATATTTATGTTAATGTGTGTTGTGAAATATTGTTGGGTATAGGTGCATTATATAATCAAAATTTAAGTTTTTCATCATAATGAAGAGATGAATTATCATATACTTAAAATAAAATATGAAATTCAAGAAGTATTTAAATATTACAAAGCCATTGTGAAAATTTATTATTCACAAAAAATTATCACTCTACTCTAATATTGAGGGCAAATATATTACACTCAAAAATTATCTTTCTATGCACAGCCTATCCCACTTAATCACTCCACAACATACAACTAAACACAATGGCTTATCTAAAAGAATACATCACCATATAATTAAAACTAGCCTCGCCTTGCTCTCTCATGCTTCACTTCCTATCACCTTCTAGCTTCAAAATCTTTGTAATTATTGTCTATCTCATTAACAAGCTTCCAATCATCACTCTAAATTTTCCTTCCCCCTATGAATTCATTTCCACAAAAATCCTAATTTCTCTAAACTAAATATTTTCATGTTATGTTATCTTTGGCTTCATCCATATATCTCACATAAAGTTAATCCATGATCTAAATTTTGTGTATCTTTTGGGTATTTCTTTGTCTCAAAGTACTTATCTCAACCTTAAATTATATGCCAAAAAAATTTATGTTTCTCACCATGTTCATTTTGGTGGATAAGTTTTTTCATACACCTCACATTATAACCCTCTTCAAAAACTCACTTCCATTACCATGCAATGGAAGCATGATACCTTTTTAACTATGTCTAAGCATGTTAGGGAGCTTTACAAAATTTTTGGACTTAAATTTATCCAAACATTAGAGGATACATATGTCAACAAACTTTCACTTAAGCTATGATTTCACTAGCGAAGGAGTAGATGGAACCTTGCATATGAGCATGATTGATATCTTTTTATACTTTACAACTATTAAATTTTGTGTATGTATGTATATATATATATATATATATATATATAATTTAGTATATGAGCTTATACACGGTGTGTTTTTTATATCCCAAGGCCGATATATGAGCCTTGGGGTTCCTTGGTCTGAGCAAATATCCTAAAAATTAATGTATACAACATGGTGGCCCAATCTAATCAATGCAAAATCATGAAATCTTAGAGACCAAACCCATGATCCCATGATGAGCGCATTCAGTCTATGCCAATTGGACTACTAAATTGTTGGTTATACAAGGTTTATTATATAAGTAATATCATGAAGTATATTTTTTTTATATAATAAATTACTAGTTTGTTGGATGAGCAATAAATAGATTCCACTTTCTCTCTCTATAACTAAAGTTTGAATATATAGTTTAAGTAGTTATTATAACTTCTTTTTATAAAAAAACAAATGCTTACCTAGAATAAAATATGGTTGTGCGTTGTGATAATGCTAGTATTTTTCAAAAGTCTTGTTCTTTTATTCTAGAATAAAACATTTTGATTTAAGATATGACTTCATTCATAATTTGGATAGAGAAGCCTCAAAAGATTGATACTATTTTCTTATAAGGAAGTAAATGTTATTTATTGAGGCTTGAAATAATTTTAAACTGAGTAATAATATTTATGGTCCAAATATATATATTTATGGCATTCTATTTATAATTGCGTTATAATTCTTCATCTGTTAGGGGAGGGGGGTGAGAGAGAGAGAGTGTGTGTGTGTGTGTGTGGGTGTGTTAGAGTGCCACACACGAAATAATAAATTGGTTTTCATTGTTTTTTATGAGTAATTCTCTAAGTTGCTTTACAATAGCAAGTATAATGAGAAATATGTTGTCCTATTATATGAGATCTTGATACTTCCAAAATCCTACACAAAAAAAAAAATACATGCACAATAACACAACAAAAAAAAAACAAACTACATAAAAAAAGTGAAGCAAACTATTTGATGAAATTATAGTAATCTTTATTTTTATTTTTTGCAGTTTTCCATTTTTGTAGTTGGGTAGTAACTTGTGTAAAAATTCTTGATTAATTTTTTTTCTTTCTTTTTTTACAAAAAGTACAATGAAGTATATTTATACATAATTATATAAGATTTCATAAGATCCACCATTAGAGGAGGATTTGTAGGAAGACTTGTTGACTAGTAGGAAGAGTCGTTGAGATACACCATTAAAGAAGGATTTTTCAAAAGACTTGTTGACTTCTGGGAAGAGTTTTTTAGATCCACCATTAGAGAAAGATTTATAGAAAGACTTGTTTCGAACATCTTGATTCTAGAAAATTGGATAGGGTTGCTTGTAATTATTTGTTTTGCAAAGATTATTGCTATCAAAATTAATAAAGGAGGAGATAGTGAGCATTTAATTAAGCTAGTAATTTAGCAAAAAAAAAAATACTAAAGCATGATTTTAATGAACTTCTAACTAGATAAGCATATGAAGAGTTGTTTTTTTTTTATTGATCTGGCTTGAATTTCTATGGGAAAACTTGTTTATATTTATTTTTCTAAAAACTTCATTTCTTGTTAGGGAAAAAACAATTTTTCATTATGTGATGAAAATTATCCGGATCTATAAGCAACCAAATTGATCAATTTTTGGGAAAAACTCTATGTATAACACTTCTCTCTACTAGAAGAAGTTGTTATCAAAGAGATGAGTACTGTGCAAGTAATTCATTTTGGATTCTATGTAAATCACTTAATTTGTCATCCCTTCTAGCTGAGATTTAAAATTTCTTGTTTCAAAGAAATTTTTTGATTCCTACTTTAGCTATGCATAGGTATACTGTTAAAAGAGTCAAGAAACTTCAAATCCCAAAATTTGGTAAACCAACATTATGAATGTCATTCTCCAAATAATCAGGGTCAATCATATGAATTTAGTTCTAAACATAATATGTTCTTCCCATGTGTCTTACAAAAAATGAAATGCACACAACACATCTTTCAATGCCTTTCTCTAAGTTTTTAATGATTTACAATTTCATTTATATTTTCTATCAACTTGGAAATCAAATTATTTTTTAATTAGAGCCCTAAATGCTTTCTCTATACACTTCCAGGACAACTTAACATGGCTTTTTATTTAATATTTTTTCTATAGCATACACCTTGAAATTTTTTTTTCTCATATTATCTTTTATACTTTTTCTAAACAACCATCTTTGCATACACAACTATACTATGACAACCATTTTTCTTTTTTGAAAATTGATGATAGAAAAAAGATTTCAACTCGTATCTCTTATTGATTGTTCTCTGCAAAAAAAAAAAAATATCAACCACTTAAACAAAAAATGATGCATTTTAAACTATAAATTATTTTCTAAAAGAATACAACAAATATATATCAATTATTTTCTTAAATTTGCATACTAAACCTTTCTCCCTTCATTAAAAAATTAGAGAAGTTCTAAATATATACTTTCTCATGTAAATCTCTAGCATGCGCGCGCACGCACACATGCACTGCTCCTAGAGATAAGAAAGCACAAATGAGTCTATATATCTTTTGTATTCTTCCATGAAAAAAAAAAATTAATCAATTCTTTTAAAGTTTTTTTTTTTTGAGAATATAAGCACTCTCATTTTTGCTATCAAAGTTTCTTTCAGATAAGCACTCTCATTTTTGCTATTAGTAAAATAATATTAGTTCCAACACAACAAAACCTTGATCATATAATATTAGTAAAATAATATGGATTAGTTACAACACAACTACTCCACTTAGCCTAATAAAATTACTTAGAATTTTATGTTTGCAGTTATAACATATGCATGCTACTATTCATGAAATACCAATTTTAGAACTTTTTATTTAGTTTCTTTCCTTGCTTAGTGACAAAAGAAAGTCAAGTAAATATAAACATTTATGGAGGAATAAAAAAAATTGAATCATAAATCATTTAGAAGCATGTTTCAAAAAGTTTTACTTTAGCATTACACTAAGTCTCAATCATATGCCCAAAAAAACATAGAATAATTCAAGCTTTAATTTTATTAAAGATACCCATGTAATCTAAAAAAAACATCAGTAGATATTACAAAATAATTTAGGTGTATCCTAGTCCTACACTTGAGGACGTTAGCTCTATATTTTCTAATTAAACTAGGTAATATGTTTTTTTCTTTTTAATGCAAGCAAAAGATAGAATCTTTATTGAATGCCCCATATCTAAGCAATAATATAATAGTATAGCCTATCTTTGTCAACACATAAAATGACCTCTCAATCTCTTTTTGGAATCATGTAAAATAGTCACAATTTCAACAACAAGAAAAATCATAGAAAAACAAAAGTGATAAGAACCATTTCATAATTTTTTGGATTTAATGAAAAGTTTTATGATATTATTAAATCCACAATAATAATTTGAAATAAAAAAGTTTACAATAATAATATAATAAACCAGACAATAAATTAAAATACAAACTAATTATACTTTTAATTTAGGATGATTATAAATAAAGTGAAATTATCTTGGGGAATTATGTTTTTGGGTGCTCGCCTAGAAAAATTTAAGAATTTGAAACTTATTTCTTTAAGTTTTAAAAAAAGTCACCAAACTACTCTCACACTCTATTACGTTTATCCTGAACTACCCTCGCCCTCTCACATCGAGCTCGATGGAGCTCGACTATTAGCTCCATCGATCTCCTAGAGCTCGTGGTCGTGCTCTTGGAGCTCGACCGAAAGTTTCAGAAGCTTGGCGTCATCCTTCACTGAGCTACCGGAGCTCTACCGAGAGCAATGTTAACTCCTGAAGCTCAACAACGAGCTCGATGTAGCTCTTGGTCGAGTTCCAGGAGCTCAACCGAGAACTCGATGATGAGCTCCACGAATGAGCTCATGGAGATGGGTGGGGAGAGAGGGGTGGGGAGAGAGGGGTGGGGAGAGAGGGCAGGGGGCGAGGGCTAGTGGCGAGGGCAAAAGAGGGGCGAGGGCTACTAGCGAGGGCGAGGGGCAGGAGAAATGGTAGTTTAGTACTTACGAATTTGGGTGCACTTATTTTTAATTTATTTTTAGTTTTGTGACTTTTTTAAAAATGTCAAAATTTTAGTTTCTAAATCTTAAAAACATAATTCTCTCATTTATCTTTTTATTAAATAAGAATCAAAA
The DNA here is from genome assembly GCA_029783825.1 of Sapria himalayana. Lineage (NCBI taxonomy): Eukaryota > Viridiplantae > Streptophyta > Magnoliopsida > Malpighiales > Rafflesiaceae > Sapria > Sapria himalayana. Next base: position 932,919 of record JAREIK010001468.1, on the reverse strand, counting down.
ATATCTTTTGGATCTTTGATGTGGGCAAGGTGAACCCCACAATTGACCTTATATTCTCCTACTTAAAGTTCACAATTCACATATCACATATATTTCTACTAAATAGATAAAAAATTGACTTCTAAACTTTTCTCTCTTTAGTGGTTTTGTGAATACATCGGTTGGGTTGTTCTTCATTTGATTTTTTTTTTAATATATTCACACTTCCTTTATCTACCTTTTCTCATTTAAAGTAATAATGTACTTTAATATGTTTAGTCTTAGAGTAAAATATTAGATTCTTTATTAAGTACATAGCACTTTGACTATCACACAATTAAATAATATATTTGTTCTGTTTATGTACAAGTTCTTCCAATATCATTTGCAATTAGATTGCCTATTTACTAGCTTCCATACCTGCAGTATATTTTATCTCTGTCAAGAAGTAGAGTTTATAATCTATAGCTTTGAAGCTCAATTTACAACTTCTCTAGCAAGAGTAAACACATAATCAGTGATGGATTTATTATTATCAATATCTCATGTATAGTCCAAATTAACATAGCCTCTAATAATAAGATCTGAACCTCTATAACATATTATAGTGGTGGGGGTAATCTTGACATCTCAAAATCCTATTTACAACACACCAATATGTTTTGCTTGGTTTCACCATGTATATACTAATAACTCCCATTGCTTATGTAATATATTCATCTTCTCTACTTCAATGTTAGGACTCAGACTTGTTGATAACTTGAAGTTATTAGAAAGATGAGTAGAAATTAGCTTACGATTGTTTATATTGAAGCATCGCAATATTTTCTTGATATAATTCTTTCGTGAAAACTAAATTTTCTTATTATTCCCATCTGGTAAAGTTGTATCCCCGAGATCTTTTTTTTTGATCCTAAATCATCTATACCAAATTCTTTTTCCAAACATTTCTTTAATTCTTAAATATAATATGTATTAGATTCTACGACCAACATATCACCTATATATAATAGTAAAATAATGAAATCATCCCTAAATTGCTTATAATAAGCATAAGGATATGAATTAAATCTATATATCCAAGACTCATGATAAAAGAATCAAACCTCTTATATTAGTATTTAGGTACTTTTTTGAGGTCGAATAGAGATTTCTTCAATCTACACACCAAAATTTCTCTTCTTTTTTCTTCAAAATCTTCTAGTTGTAATATATATATTTCTTCTTCGAGTTCTCCATAAAGAAAAATATAGTTTTCATATTTAACTACTTTTATTATAAATTATATATAATTTATATTACCATGATTACTGAAAAGGTTGCAAGTCAAACAAAAAAAAAAGAATATTTCATTAATATCGACATCTTCTTAATCATGCACAATACTAATCCACTTAATCATTATTGTTATTCTTGATCTTAAATATATATCTATTTCTAACGACATTTCTTCCCTGTGGCATAGAATAAGATAACATGTCTTGGTTCTATTGAGATAAACAATTTTTTTCATGAATTATTATCATCCAATAAGGAACTTCTTGATTTTTTGTGGTCTCATGGAAAGTTGACAGCTCTTCATCCTCTCTTAGCAGCTCTTCATCCTCTCTTAGCAGCTCTTCATCCTCTCTTTTATATTTATCATGATTTGGTAATTCATGTTCTAGTTATTTATTTCCAATGAAACTTATAGCCTTTATATTATTTATTTCTTCTCTGTGTATCAAATCTTCTTCAAAATATAATATCTATGATTATGATAATCTTGCAGGTAGTTAAATCTCACAAGTGATACTCTTTTACTCTATTAGAATATCTCAAGAATATGTATAATATGAATTTTGATTTCAATTTTTATATTTCTTAGGTATTATACATCACATATAGAGGTGTCAACCGGGCCGGGCCGGGCCTGCACGAGGCACGGCACGGAAAAATTACGTGCCTGGTCCCGTGCCGTGCCTGGCCCGGCACGGTTCGGCCCACGGCACGGCACACCGGCACAGGTTTATCCCGTGCCGGGTGTCCCGTGAGCCCTACCCCACGATGCCCCTCCCGCAAAAAAAGACCGCGGGTCGGGTCTGATTCGACCCGAGCCGCGGTCCCCCGTATCCCGAACCGCTCGGACAGGCAAGCCAGAGCGGGCCAGGCAAGGCACGACACGGCCCGCCGTGCCGGGCCAGCCCTTCCCGGCCCGTTTGACACCTCTAATTACATAAAACATCCAAATGAATATAAAAGGGAATAGTCTGCTAGTTTACTAGACTACATTTTCATCATAATCTTCAACTCAAACACATTATTGATCACAAAATAAGTGGTGTTGACTATTTCTGCCCAAAATGACTTAGTCATCCCTCCTAGTTTTTACCATGGCTCTTATATTTTCTTTTCATCTGCTCTCCTACTCCATTTTGTTGTGGAGTTTATATCATTATGTACTACTTGATGTCTTTTTATTGAAACTCAATACTAATATATTTTCTCTTAATATTAATTATTAGGTATTTTATCTTCTTTTCATATTCAAGTTCTACTTTCTTTTTAGCTATTTTAGAAAATAAAAACATGTAAGTCTTTCTTTTGATTAGATATGCCTAGCATCTCATAGAATAATCATCAATAAAAAATATAAAGTATCATCTAGAGTTGGTTCTTCCCAAATATACTTACAAAGTGAATTTTGAAATCTACCCCCTTTCCAGTCTTGGAAACTATCGAGCCATACGTGGCACAGGTGCAAAATGTAGATTTTCTATATACATAAATTTTTTTTAGAAAATTTGAAGGATGTTTGTTTTTTTTAATAGTTAACGCGAATATTTTTTTTTTTTTGAAGTGTCATTTTATTGTTTAGTAATTTTAAAATTATTAAACTTAATTGTGATTAATTTCAAAGAAAGCTAAATCATTTAGAGATTAATTTGACACTTTGGATCTTATTTTTTTATTTAAATATTTTATTTTAGTTAATATTTTCTTCATGATTATCACAAATGCATCACACCCTTGTAATTTTTTACACTTTATATAAATATTAGTCCTAGTGGATTAAAATTACCGTAATAAAAGATATTATATAATTCTAATAAAAGTTATAAGTATAGACAAATATAAACCATTATATAAACTGCGTACACATATTAATTTGTTGCAATAAAAATAAAAAATAATTAATTTCGTAAAGCAATATAAAATTTAAAAATTATTAATTTCAAAATATTTCTTGGAAATCTTAAATTTATATAATATAAATCTAAATTAAAATTTGTTTTCTTTATTTTTTACGTGAATATTTTATTTTAGGCTCCCCACCCGAACTTGGCTCTTGCTGAAATTTTTCAACCCAAGGCCAGCCCCGACCTGATTTTTTCTTGGGTTGTGTTCGGGCAACTCGGGTTGACCCGACCCGAGTCGCAGCCCATTAAGTGAAAATTAACTCGGTTTGCAAATTAACCTGCCGGCTTGCCTTGCTCATCATGAAAACAAACCCAACACCAAATTCAGCTCCCATTAAGTGACAAGATGCTAGTAAATAAAAAAAGAGGGGAATAGAGGCAAAACTCATTAAGGCATTGGAGAGAGAAATAGAGAGAGAGAGATGAAGAGAGAGAGAGAGAGAGAGATGAAGAGAGAGAGAGAGGAGAGATGAAGAGAGAGACAGAGATGAACCAGAGAGAGTGTGTGTGGGAGGGGTTGGGAAATCAGAGAAAGAGGAGGGAAGAAGAGAGGCAGAGAGAGAGAGAGAGAGTTGAACTAAGAGAGGGAGAGAGAGAGGGGGGGGAGAGGGAAAGATGAACCAGAGAGAGGAAGAGGGGGAGAGAGAAAAATAGATCCAGAGAGAGGGGGGATGAAGAGGGAAACAAAGACGAACCAGAGAGAGGGAGAGAGAAAGAGAGATGAACCAGAGAGGGGGGGGATGGAGAGAGACAAATATGAACTAGAGAGAGGGAGAGAGGGAGAGAGCGAGAGAGAGAGATGGAGAGAAGAGAGAGAGAGAGAGAAATCAAGAGATCAAGAGAGAGGGGGGAGGGATGAAAGAGAGATAACGATGAACCAGAGTGAGGGAGAGAGAGATCAAGAGAGAGAGAGAGAGAGAGAGAGTGTGTGTGTGTGTGTGTGTGTGAGAGCAAGCAAGAGAGAGTGAGAGAGAGCAAGCAAGAGAGAGTGAGAGAGAGCAAGCAAAAGAGAGTGAGAGAGAGCAATCAAAAGAGAGTGAGAGAGAGCAAGAGAGAGTGAGAGTGAGAGAGAGAGAGAGAAAGAAGTGTGTGTGTGTGTGTGTGTGGGTGGGCGCGCGCGTGCGTGTGTGTTTGTTTGTGTGAGAGGGAGAGAGAGGGGAGAGCAGGGAAGGAAGGGATAAAGAGGTATAGAAAAAAACGAGAGGCAGAGATAAACAGGGATCGAGTGTGGCAGAGAGTGAGACAGCAAGAAAAAAAAAATATTATTTTTTAATTAAATAATTTTGAATAAAATAATTTTGCAAAGGGGTGTTTTGGACATTTGCAAAAAGCATATCCTTGAAAATAATTTTGAATAAAATAAAATATTATTACTCTTTTATCTAATTATAAATAATTTATTCCCCTGCCACCAATTATATAGCATACATTTACATACCAACAACCTATAACATAATTATCCCAACAAAACAATAAATTACATACAGAAATTTATTCACCTTAAAGGTACGCCAATAAAATAAATTATTAATTCTAACATTTAAGTTCTTATATTTACCCCTCTTTTTTTATTTTATTTTTAAAAAAAATCACAACCCTTTTTTTTTTTGCCCCACGCCCCAAGGTTGACAATATTATCCCTCTCCCCTTGCATATATAATCCGAATCCCACTTGATCCACCATAGACTATGAAATAAAAGCATGCAAAATTATATAAAAAAATAAACAAAAAAAAAACAAAATAAATAAAATCAAAAAAAACAGAAAAATCAGAAAACTCAGAAAAATCAGAAAACTCAGAAAAATCAGAAAATTCAGAAAAATCATAAAAATCAGAAAAATCAAAAAAATCAGAAAAATCAGAAAAACGAAAAAAATCAAAAAAATCAAAAAAATCAAAAAAAAAAATAAAAAAATCAAAAAAAAAATCAAAAAAAAATCAAAAAAAATCAAAAAAAATCAAAAAAAAATCAAAAAAAATTAAAAAAAAATTAAAAAAATTAAAAAATCAAAAAAAATCAAAAAAAAAAAAAATCAAAAAAAAAAAATCAAAAAAATCAAAAAAAATCAAAAAAAATAGTACAAAGAGGAATTAAAAGGCTTGGAAAATCAATCATAATCATCAGCATCATCATCAACAAAACTATAATCATAAAACAAACCATGGTCGTCACCATAAAAATGATTTGCTTCATCATCACACGACAAAAAATCTTCTGACTTCAAACCTTTATCATGGTCGTCTTCATCACAAGCATAAGCATCATCATCATCATCACAAGCATAAGCATCATCATCATCATCATCATCATCATCTTGTTCTTCCTCTCCTTCTTCTGAAAAATCATCATTAGAAGCAGCCTCGCTTTCCAATTCCTCGAACATTTCATCGGGATAATCATTCCGTGGATGCCATTCAGCTGCCACCCAAAACAAATCAACGGCATTTGTAAATAAGTAATTTAGTCTTAGATATAAATACTAATTCAATTTCCTAATTAATATTATAAAAATTTTCAATATCTTGCCGGACCAAATTACAAAAAATATACCCAATACAAATATGATTATTTAACCAAAATAATTTTTTCCGCATAATAATTAAAAAAATAACAAACTTTACACGGAGCACATGTTCAATCAAAAATTGAAATCTATGGTGGTGGTGTTATACGATATCACATCCTATCGATTCGCTACTATTTTATATGTAAAATTGTGTTATTTAATTTTATTTTTTTGACATCATAAGTGTGATAAACCGTGCGATTACACAAAAATTAACACTTAAAATTGTATGAGGACTTAAAGTTAGTTTAAAACTCACCAAACACTCTAATTTTTAAGAATAAAACTATCAAAATTTCAACATATATCAGGTACATACTTATGCTAAAGATCATATCTTGATGTAATAATAAGTGTTTTTATTGATAAATTTATTAAAATTTTGTTACAAATTCTCTTTAATTTTCAAAAATAAGATTATCAAAAATATTAATTTCAATCAGTTATACACACACACACACACACACAAAAGAATATATATATATATAATGAATATCAAGTTTTGGTGCAATAGTAAGCATTTTTATTGATATGTCGCAAGTTAAGAACTCATCAGACATGATTTTATGAAATTGGAATGTAAATATATTAACTTATTAGCTATATACATATATACATATACATATACATATATGTGTGTGTGTGTGTGTAGTGTTGAAAGTCATGCCTTGGTACAATGATAAATATCTTTGTTGAAGATATACATATACATATATATGTGTATACATAAATATCTTATGTATATGTATATGTATATGTATACATATACATATATATACACACACACATACACATATATGTGTGTGTGTGGTGCTGGGTATGAGGCTCATCAGATATAATAATTTTAATTTTCAAAAAAAAAAAAAAAAAAAAACTATCAAGATATTAGCCTCTCAATTGCATGTATATGTTGAAGATCATGTTGTAATACAATGTTAAAGGTCATGACTTGGTACAATGACAACTCAGGTCCGAAACACATCAAATATGGCCTCTCTGATTTTCAAAATAAAATTGTCGAGATATTACCATCTCACAATTACATGCATATGTTGAAGATCATGTCTTAGTGTAGCGCAATAGGTCAAGCCTACGTGCAGAGTAGGAGATCATGTCTCAAGTTAAAAACTCACTACGGTCTACATGTGGTCTCTATGATTTTCAGTAATGAAACTATTAAGATATCAACATCACACAGTTAGATGCATATGTTGAAGATCATGGCTTAGTGCGGCGCTGAGGGCCATACTTTTGCTGGTAGGTCTCAGGTTCAAGACTCATGAGAAGTAGTAACCCTGGCCCTCAGGAAGAAGACTATCGAAATATTAATCTCTCTCACGCCTCCTACCAGAACAGGAGCATCGTGCACTAGGTACGACCTCCCTCCCTCTAGAATTAGGCGAAAGTCCAAGGCAAAAAGAGCGACAAGCTTGGACTTCACAGAGGAGCAACAATGGGCGACCCTTTGCGAGCAAGCCTTTGGCTCGCGAAGAGAAGGAAGCCACGAGACAGAACATAGAGAGTATACCATTTGAATCGTCTGTGTCATGTTCCGAAGCATCATCGAAGCCATCATCGAACTCTTCGTTTTCCACGTGTATGCTGAACAATTATGCACAGAGTTTAATGAAAACGCACTTAAAAAGTGTAAGCATGACACCAAAATTGCAGCAACTATGGTACTCACTGAGGTAGTGAAATAAAAGCATAATCATGGCCCACTTTTTTGTCGCTCTTCTCCGCGTAATAGTCGTACACATAGTCTCCTGTTTCTAGAGAGAGAGAGAGGGGAGAGAGAGAGAGAGAGGAGAGGGAGAGGAGAGAGACAGAGATGAAAGCGAGTAGAGAGAGAGAGAGTGTGTGTGTGTGTGTGTGTGTGGAGAGAAGAGAGAGAGAGAGAGGAGGGGGGAGAGAGAGAGAGAGAGAAATAGGGTGAGGAGAGAGAGGGTGGAGAGAGAGTGTGTGTGGAGAGAGAGAGAGAGAGAGAGAGTGTGTGTGTGTGTGTGTGTGTGTGTGTGGAGAGAAGAGAGAAAGAGGGGGGGGGGGGGGGGGGGGGTTGTTCCAGCAGTTAATTAATCAATAAAACAGTTTGTCAACTCAACAAAGCTAGGGGAAGAAGAAGAACCTTGGGTGACGCATGATTGAATTTCACCCTCTAACTGTGCGGCAGCATTTGGAATTTGCTCCCTTATGAGCGGCAAGTAGCCATGCAGGATCCTTTGATCCTCCATGGACACAAATCTGCACAGATTTGAATAAATAACACTAGCCACCAGATCTAGCAGTCGACCGGTCACCGGACAGGCCTGGTCCAGCCAGTTGGGCCGGATGATGGTGCACGAACCAACACAGACCCGATCCGACCAGAGATCCAGCAGGCAATTTTATATCATTTTAATTTTTTTTTAAAAAAATAAAGATTTTTACATTTTATTCGCATAAAATGAAATAAAAGTGGTGGTGAAGTTTCTACATAAAAAAAATATTTTTTATTTTTATTTTAATAATATATAAAATTGAAAGAATTAACATATTAAATTGATGAAAATCATACAAATTCATATTTCTTGTGTTATCAATTGGTACGTGTTCCACTGACCCCTCCGATATCTAGCACAGCACTACACTTAGAGGTGTCAAATAGGCCAAGCCAGACCAGACCAGACCAGCCTATTTTTTCAGGCCCAACCAGGCTGGCATGAAGTGTCGGGCACGGCACAGTTCCTTGGAGGGCAGGCCCGGCACGACTCACAGCCCAAAATTCGCCCTGGTTCGAGCTAGTTTGGGTCGATCATTTTTTTTTATTAAATTATGATTTCTACTTAAGGTGTCAACCGGGCTGGCCCGGACGGCACGAGGCACGGGATGATTTGGCCATACCTGGGCCAGCCCGGCACAGGAATTTCCTGTGCCCGTGCCCATGCCATGCCTGTCCACGGCACCAACCGGGCCTCGTGCCGTGCTTGGCACGGCATGGTATCTCAACACTAGCCGAGAAACCTCCCCAACAGCAGAAACTGAGCCTGACGGGGTGAAACTCGTCGACTCCTGATAGTGAAGAACATCACGACAAGAAAACAGCAGGGCTGACCCAGGTGAATTCGTGTCGCGGGCCTGTGCAGGGCAGACGTTCACAGGACCGTGCCGGGACAGGCACGGCACGGTACAGTAACAGTGCCGTGTCTGGCCCGACACGTCCTGTTTGACACCTCTAGACTTTCTGCACCTCGCCACCGTGCCGCCATTACCAATTCAGGTCACCCATCGAGATCTTGATATTTTTCATATTTATTTATGGACTAACTTAAGAGTGTTGGTGGTATTATGATTTATTTTATTTTATTTTATTTTTTCTATCTTTAAACTTTATGGATGGGAGAACCCAACATGTGGGTTGCCCCGATCCGAGTAACATAGTATTTATTGGGCTCTCCACTTGAACAATTTTTTATTTTTTTTCATTACTAATATTTGGTGCTAGTGTTCTTCAACACCTACAATAAATGCCAAGAAAACTTACCCTTGCGCCTTCTTTGGCATCGCCTCGGCATCGACACGAAGAACATCATAAAAATGGCACATCTCATATAAAGACTTGCCCCTTGACTCCCCTCCATTCTCATTGCGCTTGCTCCATATTTGTTCAAATCGAGCATTCTTTGTCAGTGCCTAAAAGATGGAGGCCATGAAAAAAAAAATTAGGGTTTCACAGCTAAGAAAAATGCTCTGGTTGAGTGTCTAACAAGAACATCCCCGCCAGCGCTCAAATTTTCTATTCTTTACCCAAAATACCCTCTCGTGTGTGGTCCCACGATGAGACCAAGAACACAACCCCACATGCAAGTAGATCATATGAATTCAAAAAAACACGCGATGGCATGCGAACCTCATGAGTTTGTCTTGCCTTCAACAAAATCTCCTCATGCTTCTGCATTCGTATGAAATCAAAGGCACCACGTTAAACAAGCATGAAAAAGTGACAACAACAACAACAAACAACATGCCAGGTCATGACCTTTCAAAAAGGCAGTGTCTGATGAATCTCAAATCTGAGACCTATTGTGCCTATACGAAGACACTTGTCATAATACTAAGACATGACCTCTAACACATACATATAGCATAATAGTGAAAGGCACACTTAAGGCGCGCCTAGGCTCAAGGCACAACCACTCCCTAGCTATAGCGCCTCGCCTTCCAAGGCATGCGACTTACTGAAGAGACGCGCCTTATATACTATAGTTTTTTTAAAAAAATATATTTATTCTCAAAATTTATAATTATATATTGAAATTTATATAATTTCATTTATTTTTTTCATCAAAATTTATTTAAATATTAGAAAATTTTATTTTTTTTATCAATAAAATTATATTTAATAAAAATTTATGTGTATCTAAAGTCACATTTCACTTCACAAAAGCTCATGTCTTAGGTGTGTCTTGCGCCTCAAGGCTCCAAGAAACCTTTACGCCTTGGTGTGCTTTACACTTTTTAAAACTATGACATATAACACAAGAATTTCTCATGTTATCAGTCGTGCCAATATAATTCTTGTGCAGACATATTTAATTTTGAAATTCTTATGAGATCTAGCATATTAGTATTACCAGCAATAGAATGTGCACGTTAGGCAATATAATGTGAATCGATTCGTGATTCAGTCCACAATTCGTGCATATTTTAGATTCTTTTAACAGGTCGGATCGTTTACCCCCAGAATCACAAATCAAATTGTAAATCATATGATTTTGATAGCAGCGCTTGCAAGCGCTTAAGATTGGTAAATAATCAAGATCACAAAAAAAAGAAAAATCAAAACCATAAAAGTCCATTAGCAAGTGGCAAACATAAACTTTTGGCATCCGACAGCATTAATTTCAATTTAATTATTGGTAGGAGAGAGAGAGAGAGTGAGAGAGAGAGAGTGAAAAGTTACGTCATTAAGCTTTTTGTAGTCTTTCCTTCTTTCTTCCGCTGCTAGGCTGATGATCCCATCACCATTGCCGGGCTGCAAGAGAAACAGCACATACGTGTTACGAAGAAGAACTCATCATTGTGCATAGCAAACGAGGACTGAGCTCGCACAAGTGTAAGAAAAAAAGTTATTAGCTCGACATATATCCAGTAAAGAAAAAATAAAATAAAAACATTTCTTTTTCAGAATATCATGTAAATAGGGTAGTTACAAATCAGACCTAACTTGGATTATGGTAGCTTATATATTGGCTACTTTCATCTATATTAAGATTATATAGCAGATAGACATTTTTTTTCACATTAGACTAGGCTGGCTCATTGGCCCACTAGCCCGATATAGGGCCGGGCTGGGCTAGCAAAATAGCAGCCCGGTTTAAATTAAGCCCAGCCCTGTCAGATCAGTTATTCCATTGGCCCTGAATAGGCCCGGCCCGGCCCAGACTGCCCGAGTTGCCAGCTCAGTTATTTGCACGCACATGCCAAGTGAACACGGCTTCTGTACACCCAACGCATGTGCATCTATGCTGTTACATGTGCGCACTTCTCTAACCTTTATGAAAACATCCCAAAAAAATAAAGCAAGATAACTTCTTTATGAAAACATCATACAAAAGAATCCCTATGGTCAACTCCCAACTTGAATTGGGGCAGCCAAGATGTTGGGTTCATCCATTAAAAAAATAAGTTGACAAAAAAAAAGTAATAAAAAAATTAAAAAAAAAACATAAAATTGTAACATATCTCTTATAACATGTTTTGGGTATTATCGGTATTATATTTTTGATTTATGAAGTGTATAGTGCACAAGTAGACATTGTAAGCATGGAACATGCTTACAATGTCCGAGTACAAGCACGTGGGCATCATTCATGGTAGTGGGAGAGTTGAGGGGTAGAGAGTTCATCATTGTTCACATTATAGAAGTAGAGGTGTCAAACGGGCTGGGCCGGCCCGAATTTTTTGAGCACGAGCATGCCGCCTGCACGGTTTAAAATAGCCGGGCCCGGCTCGGGCCGTGCGCTCGGGCTTGCATGTCCGTACGGTTCAGAATACGGAGGACCGCGGGTCGGGTCGAATCAGACACGACCCACGGTCTTTTTTGCGGGAGGGGCCATCGTGGGGTCAGGCTCACGGGACACCCGGCATGGGACAAACCCGTGCCGGTGTGCCGTGCCGCGGGCCGAACCGTGCCGGGTCAGGCACGGCACGGCATGGCACGTGCCTGACCCAGGCACGGCACGGCATGGCACGTGCCTAACCTAGGCACAGAATTTTTCCGTGCCGTGCCTCGTGACGGGCCGGGCCGGCCCGGTTGACACCTCTATATAGAAGAATAAAAAGATTGGGCATTATGGTAATTCTTCTACCTTATTGATCACATTGTAGGAGCATAGATAGGACACGGTGGCAATACTTATCAAAGCATTACAATAGAAAATCATGCAACTCACATCATTCGAGAATCTATACAAAATTTGTCTACCAACATTCTTCGTACATCTGGAGTATAATATGAGATACACCAACATAGATCATAGTTATTAAAGGTATGTCTCATGGCCGCCTAAAGCCCAAGCTCTATCAGGCTCAGTAAATGCACCTCACCTCGAGAATGCTTGGGATCACCTAACTCAATGAAACTTTATATATATATATATATATATATACACACACACACACACACATATATATATATATACTACCAATATGTTAACTTTGAGGAAGGTAAGTATTCACTTTTAGAGACAAATTTGAATAGAAAAATTGAAATTAAGTGAGATTTATGATAAAAGAATCTACCTAGACAAGTTTAAAAGATAGTAACATGAACTTAGTATGGATTCTTATTTCTTTTATAATATCACATAGTTAAAAGATATATCAACACGAAGTGAAAATTGCAATATTTCATGTTGAATTTGAGGAATTCATTTCACTTCCATTACACATTTGTTATTTACTTTTTTTTTTTATTTTTCAGAAATATTTTTTATTATATCATAATTTTACTAATTAGCTATGTGAATAATATTCTGATTATGTGAAAATACACATTGGAATCACCTAACTCATGAGTAACTTTAAGTATAATTCCAAAGGAAATGCCTTGGAAAACTTAGATATTTTCAGAATAGATATGACTTATTATATAATAAATATCATCTTGTCACAAAGAATATATATTATATTATATATATTTGATATTGTTAAAGAGATTGATTTTTAAATTATGCTTTAGAAAATACTTATATTGATCCAGATATTAACTTTACTTTTGATGCGACTCTTTCAATTAACTATACTGCTTATAAAAAAAATAAAAAAAAAATTAACTATTATAATTAATTGTTTCCTAGATTCTCCCTAACAGATTCATCATAACACAACTATTTGTATTACAAGACATATGAAGATATCATCAAGACTCTAAATCTTTTTTAAGAATCATGGACACTTCTTGTTGATTGAATATTCAAATTTGAGTTTAACACAAACAAACATCAATAAAAGATGAATGATAAAGTTTTAAACTTTTCTTGGATATAATCTTGTTTTATAGAAAAATAAAAGACAAATAATTACTTCTAAATTCAATGTAAGTCAAGCTTAAGAGTGAAGATGATAATTATTTGCGAAGAACGTTAGATGAATCATATACTCGTGAAGATCATATATACACTCTCTTATCTCAATAGTATTTTACTGTGACAGTTAAGTAATGAGTCATATAATCTTGAATTTAATATTTAATGAATCATCAAAGTACATAAAAATGAATTACTTCTTTCTTTGAAGAAGATTCAAGATTAAATTATTACTATAGTGTACATTCATACAACAGAATAGTTATTTAAAATTTTTCATAAAAACCTTGAAAAAATCTCGACGTATATTTCTTTCTTTCAAGCTTAGTGTTGTGAACTTTTACAAATCAACCTGATGAAAGGTGTTGCAGCTTTCTTTTTTATTATTTTTTTGGTTTTTTATATTTTTAATATTGTGCCCAATATATAATAAGTTATCCCAACTATTTTTACCTATTATATAAGGATATTTAATGTATAAATTTTATTAGAGTACTATTACATTTATATTTTTTGGATTATATAATTCTCACACTAATTACGTGAGTTAATAAATTGAAAATCATCCGACTTGAGAAATACTTTCAAATAGAATTTCAAAAGAATAATATTGGGAAACTAAAATATTTTCTTAAAATTAAAATAAATTATGATAATAGAGATATTATATTATAATAGATGAGATATGTCTTGGAGGCTTTCACGAGTTGATCTTTTGGTTACCCACTAGCAAATTGAGCAAATATGACTAACAAATAAAATATTGATCTTTTGTTTGATGTAACTCACAATTGACTCGACTACAAATAGAAGAAATATAAAGAAGAATAATTATTTAATTATTATCGAATATACATCTAATCAATTTCATGAATATTTTCTCAAACATAAAAAATAATACTAAACATCAAGAAAAATAATAAATATTTGGTTGAAACTACTAAAATAATTTTTATTTATTAAATTTTCCTAAAAAATCTTAAAGGAATATATTTTTAACCACAAACAACAAAATCAATTGGATCCATTCTTCTACTATTTCTTGCACAATCTCAATTTAAATTCTACATCTAGGAAAGAGAGCATTTAATTCATCAATATTGAGATAAAGACATGATATCAAAGATCATTAAATGTGCTCTTATAAGATATAAATTTGATAAATTTAAAAAAAAAAATATTTTAATTTCTTAAGAGATTTATATAATTGCATTAATATTTTATCAGATATATATTTACCAATTAGTTCCTAAGCATTACATATAAAATTATATTGTATTTTGAGACATAATAATGTTGATTTCAAGCAAATAATTCAATATATTCAAAAATAAATAAATATTAGACAAATTCCTTCACTTTATATTTTTGAAATTATTTTAGTTTAACTTTAATGATATTTTTCTACTACATAAAATTTTTAAAATTATCTTTATTTTTTAGCTAATCATATAAACAAATAATTTGCATCCTTTCTATTCGAATCATTCTATTTAGAATAATTAATTCTAATATTTTTCTATTTTATATTGTTGATCACATTTTTCCTCCTAAAGATGACTCAACTCATTCATGACAAAAGAAGACAAATATGGGCCACAAACAACACCATTTGTGATCTAAGAAAGATAAATAATTAATTAGATATTCTGCTTATTAAGTTAGAGGTGTCAAATAAGACATGTCAAACAATCACAACTTATTTTATCCAGACAAGATCGATCAACATGTCGGGTCATCCTTTTGATGGGGCGGGCCATGGGTCGGGCAGGGCAAAAAGGCCAATTAGGCCGAGCGAAAATGTATTACAACTCTTTCGTGGAATTAATTCTTTGTATATTTTATCTTATGTTTCTTTTAATTAATAATAAAGATCATACGTAAATCTTTTTATTGTTATAACATTCAAAAAAAAAAAAAAAAAATGAGCAAGAAGATGATCCACATAATAAACGTTTGCATCATCCTTTTAAATTGATTTTACAATTTAATAATTAAACTTATGTGCTTCTATGTGAACCTTAAATTATTAATTTCCTTTTTTTTATTGAATTTAAAAATATTAGTTTCATTTTTATTTGTAGATATCATATTAAAATTATCATATACATTCTTTTTTATATTTTCTAACCCTATGTGAGGTAGCTCACCCGTCTAAGCATTAGAATCATTCCCCCCAATAGTCATGAATTCGAATTTCATCATGATTTTTAGAGATTTACATGATCATTAACTTTAATACCTCGTGTGACTAGTTGCCCATAGATACTCATGATAATCATATATATATATATATATATATATATACACACACACACACACACACACACATATATATATGTGTAATATTTCAAACTATTTTTCTACTCTAATTTTTACATGTAATTATTATCCTTGTAAATCATGCAACATCTTGATTATTTTGAAGCGTATCCCACAATATTTAATCTTTCGATATGAATAGATTCCACGAATAATCACCCATAATCTATCAAAAATATGATTATCTTATATTGTTTTATCATAATATTTCTATCCTTCCAAGCATTCGCTAAATTAATTTTTCGTATATTTTATCATATATTTTCTTTAAATCAATAAAAATCATATATAAATCTATTTTATGTTATAATAAATTTAAAAAAAAAAAAAAGAAAAAAGAGGATGACCGAGTTGAGTATTATTTTCCCTCAGATATTTTTTAAAAATATGACATCCATGTTTAATGATACAAAATCCTAAAATTATTGCCAGTGATGATAAAAACACTAATGTTAAAAAAATGCCCAGCACGTATACACAATATAAGACGTAAGCGTGCGTATATAAATGGAATAAAACCTATCGGAACACCCTCGCACTATAAAAGTCTATTTAGACATTAAGTACCTAGAAAAAAAAAGAAATATTTCTCCACATACTGACCATTAATGATTGCACGAGATAAAAGGCATCGGTTGAACTCGCAGCTGATTCCACGTGCTGCACGAGCACCTTCTTACAGCCAACATCTCCTGGAGGATAAATGAAGAAGAAGGGTTTCAATCAGCGCGCAAAGTTTTACTTTGGCAAAATTAAATATCAAGCCATAATTATAATTAAAATTCAAATGGGGGGAAAGTAAACAAAATTTCTGATTGCCCAACAAAAGTGATGCCCAAAATGATTACAGGATAGACTTTGGGGGAGAATTAAAATTCAGTTGAACCCACAACTGTCCACTACCCCTTCCTACAGCCATCCATTGCCTTGTGCCCCTCCTGATTCTGCTCTCTGCCCGCTGCCCCCCCTCTAACTCTCTCAGTTTTGAATTTCTAATTATCTCGAGTCTCAATTTAGTCTTTTATAATATAAATATCATATATATTATTTTTTTTATTTAAATTTATAATTTACGCTTACAAATAGAATAGATGGTTCAGAATAGTAAGCATATGCCTGTCAGCCTATGCAACATTGCAACTTGCTTTCCTCAAGATTAAAATTTATAACAAAGTAATTTACGATAAGGTACTAATTTTTTTTATTTCTTTTATTATAATGCTATTTTATGAGTTTTTTTTAATTTTCATTATATAAATTACAATGATAATGATTATAATATTAACGTAGATATAAATAACAATGATAAATTTATCAAAAGATTTGAGATAAAAATTATGTTTTCTCGAATGACATCGATACAAACTCATGTCATATAAAAAATAAAAAAACTAAATGAGCATCAGTAGTATGGACTCACTTTAAAATAATAAAAATTAAAAATTATATGAGTATCAATTAATAATATGCATAATGTATATTATATAAATATGTATTTATATATATATATAGAAGTGTGTGTGTGATTGAGCACCAAAAAAACATATCGAGTATTACACCAAAAAATATGGAACATTAGATCCGCTCAACTTTGCGATGAAATCTTTTAAGATGAATCTAATTCAACTTCGTTGATATCTTTCATATACCACAATGATGTTAAAAGAGAAAACATGATCCAACTGATTATAATCATTAATCTTCTGATTTGATTTTTAGAGGATCATATGATAGTCAATATTATGCAGACCTACTTTTATCATGTTAATCATAGAATTACCAAGTCTATGTGTATGAATAATATTATAAAATATTATAAATTAAAAAAAAATTAATAATTTAGACATTTAAAAAAATATAATTAAATGATATTTATGATATCCGATATATAGACAAATCACAATGATGCATTATTTGAATATCTCACCGCCCATTACATAGACTCTAAATAAAAACTTAATAAAAAAATTAATATTTTCTATAATTCTTTATCCTCAAGATTATCATGTCATACCCATACATGAATATATGAAGCAGATATTTAAAAAATATGAAATTCAAAATAAAATATTTAATATAACTTTCGATATGCTTCTAATAATAAAAAAACTTTAGTAGATTTGTTAGAACTATTAGAAATAAACCATTAGGTGAGCTATTTCATGTTAGGTGCATGTATCATATGATTAATTTTATTATACAGGCAAAAATAAAAAATATATCTCACGTAATAGAAAAAATAAGAAATTAATTAAAATACAAACGAATATGAAATACCATTAAAATTATATTTACCTAATATTTGAGTCTTGTATTGACTATCAATAAGTGATATCCAATTACGTCAATAATAAAAATAACAAACTTATTATCGAAGATTTAGATTATGATACAAAAATTTTATTTATGAAATTCCTAAAAATCTTCTATAACACAATGACTATGTGTTTGCCTGTATACACTCTTACTACTTATATTGTACTTAGATGCATATATAATAATAGTAGCATATTAAGTATATAGGTCTCCCTGCATTTAGTGTAATGGCTATTGAGATAAAATTAATTATCAAAATACTAGTCTTTAATTTCAACTTTATATAGTTTGGCTACCTGTATGAATCTTAGAATTAAGATTAAATAAGTAAAAAAATATTTTACTATACATATCCACATACAAAAACCAGATATACCAACCTAAAAAATATATTCACAAAAATTTACATAACTTATTTTTATATTACGATATTATGTATTATAATTATAATCATGCTTCAAATAAAGACATACATTGTATTTGAAGATGATACCTTTTTCGTTCAATTAGCTATTAGCAAATAATTGAGTAATCCATCAAATATGAGTGAATTGAATCAGTACTTTGATACTAATTATTATTTTATTCTATCACATATTAATTTAAAAAAAATTAATTATTTTTTTAATCTTTAAATATACTCCTCTCATTCTCTAATTTATATATCATTTCTATCGATATTCTCATTCTCTCTCACACATACTCTCTCTCTCTCTCACCCTCTCTCTCTCATATTACCTTTCTTTTTCTATCATATCGAGACTTGGGTGCAGATTATGATGCAGGCATCAGATATCGAACATCGTATATCGTCAAACATTTAAAATTCTATGATTTATGGGCATTATTTTTAGGTATGATAATACTGGTCCACCATACATGTTTAAGACATTTAGAGATGACTCAATATTTAGTAACATAGCTCTTGAAATAGAAACCAAGTACTTAAAATATTGATCCATAATTTCATCTTTGTATTGCATAGATACTTGCATGAACCATATGAATAAGATGAATGAAATAAAGAATATTTTGAGATATATATTCTCGTGCAAAAACTAGGAACACCAACCAAAAAAGTTCATTCACAAAAAATTGACCGAGTTATTTATATATTACGATACTAGATATAGTGATAGTAATAGCTAGACCGTAAGTAAGGACATAGATATCATATTTAAAGATTATGATTTCTTCATTCAATTAGCAAGAGAAAAACAACAGGATGGACCATCGAAAAAAAACTAACTGATTCAGTACTAATATACCGATTATTAATCAATCTTATCACATACCGATAACAAGAACCATGATATTTTACAGTGGTAAAAATCAGTCCACATATCTATTGCTGTCTAAAATGGATGAATATATACTGACTCCTCTAGTGTCTAGCGTAGCATCAAAATCTATTTTTTCTATTGTAGTAAATGTAATTTCAGATAAGAAATTAAAATTACGACCAGATATTATTAAGATATTAGCATGCATGAATAGAGGTGTCAAACGTGCCGGGCCTGCCCGGCACGTTCAAAAACCGTGCCCGGGTGAAGATGGACCCGTGCCGGTTCACGCAGGCACGCGTGGCACTGGAGGCGTGCCACGCGTGCCGTGGCGTGAGTCGAGACTCACGAGTCGTGACCCAACCCCCCCCCCCCCCCCCGGTTGGGTCACGAGGCAAGAGTACATGTGGGGACTGGGCACCTCAAGAGTACATGCTGAAATATGCTCCAAAAAACATGGACCGTTAAATCCTAGGCAAACCCAACTTGGCACTACATTTTTTGAGACTAGATCGAGTTCAGTCTCAAAGTTTACTCCCTTCGTATACTCCAGCAAGTTGGGTAGGGATGGCATGGTCAGGCTTATCACATTGATGGGTCTTCCGATCAGATTTTCGGAAGATCCGAGGGTAGTGCGCATCATGCAGACTTATTTTCAGCCATCCTATCGTAGGATTCCTAGGTCCGCATCTAGGAGTGACATACTAAAGATATATAAGTTAGAAAAACAAAAAATAATTAAGAAATTTTTGGCATTGAGTGGAGTGGTGTCCGTGACGTCCGATATATGGACATGTCACGATGATTCTTCTTATGCATGTCTCACGAGTCATTATGTAGATTCAAACTGGATTATCAATAAAAAAATATTAGGATTCACTGAGATTCTTCATCCTCATGATGGCCCGGCCATTTTTGAGTGTATGATGAAAATATTTAGGGAATATAAAATTCAAAATAAAATTTTTAGTGTCACTTTCGATAATGCTGCGAATAATGGAGTAGCAATCAACATGTTTGTTAGGAATATTAGAGACGCACCATTAGGAGAGATCTTTCATGTCAGATGCATGTGTCATGTTATTAACCTGATAGTTCAAGAGGGTATGAAGGTCTGTTCCCCCGCGTTGGAAAATATACGCAATGCACTCAAGTATATTCACACTCCTCGCAGACTACAAGAGTTTGGTAATCTCTGTTTGTCTGCGAATCTTAAGAAGAAGAAATTCTAATCGGATGTGAGACATCGTTGGAATTACACGTACCTGATATTGGAATCATGTGTTGGATACGAACACGTGATATCCGACTACGTCAATAGTAAGAGTGGCGAACTTATTATTGACGACACTGACTGGGATTCAGGAATTTCATTTATGAAATTCCTGAAGATATTTTATGACACGACGAACATGTGTTCGTCAGTTTATACGCCCACCACTTGCATTGCACTCCGTTGCATATGCAACATTAGTAGCATGTTTAGGATGTATCGAGCAGACCCGACGCTTAGCCATATGGTTGTAGAGATGGAGACCAAGTACCTGAAGTACTGGTCCACCATTTCATCTCTTTATTGCCTCGCAGCATGCATGGACCCTAGGGCTAAGGTGGAAGGGGTTGAAAACACCCTGACTTTCATTTCCTCGTGCATGAACCTGGAAGAGCCACCTGAAGGGTTCATTTACGAGAAGTTGACAGACATGTTCACATACTACGATACTAGGTATGGTGGTGGTGGTGGTGAGACTGTGAGTACAGACTCTGATACCTTGTTCGGAGATGACGCTTATTCCATTAACCTAGCGAGGGGGAAACGTAGGGGTGGACCTTCACATAGGAGCGAGCTGTCTCGGTACTTAGATACCGATTACTGCTCAATCCTATCACCTTCTGACAATAAGAATCTTGATTTATTACAGTGGTGGAAATCATATGAGTCCGCCTATCCCGTGCTATCTAGGATGGCACGGGATCTACTGACTCATCCGGTGTCGAGCGTAGCATCGGAGTCTGCTTTTTCAGTTGCAGTGAACGTGATTTCGGATAGGAGATCGAGATTACGTCCAGTTATGGTTGAGGCCTTAGCATGTTTGAAGGATTGGGAGGAATCGAGATTTAGCATCAGTGATCGTGCTGAAGCTGGGACTGTGACAGACACTGCAGTCGCATCCACATCCACTACGATGGCGGAGGAGCTGATTACCGATGATGATGACCCATATGATACTGATCTTGATGTTGCGGCTAATGATTCTCATGATATGCCGCTTGACGATTGATGCTCATCTGCTCTTTTTTTTCGATATTTTTTTATTTATTTTATTTATACGCTTTGTTTGTACTTTGTATTATACGTTGTGTTGAAACTTATACATGTTTTGTTCGGACTATTGGTTTCAAAAGCATGAATGGTAATTTTTCATTTGTGTAGTTTAAAATTTTTTTTTAATTTTAATTTTTACTAACTTAATGTATTTATTTATTATTTTACGATTTAAATTTTATTTTAAAAATTAATAACTTTAATTTTTAATATATAATTAATAAATTATAATAATAAAAAAAACTAAACTTAATTGAATAAAAAAAAAATTTTCTAATTTCTAATATTTGTTTGTTTTATTTAATTTTAAATTTTATAATTTTTACAAAAAATTATATTTTTTAATTATTACATATACTCTAAAGTAATATACAGAATAACAGAAACTTAATAAAAAAAATAAAAAAAAATTTTTATAATCTGCCAAGTGCGGAAGTGCCAAGCAGAAGCACGGGCTGTGCCCGTGCTTGGCTCCCAGGACCCAGACCCCGGTTGAGCCGGTCCAGGCGTCCAGGCTGGACGCCTGCCGTGCGCCCGTGCCCCGCCTGGCCAAGCCAGGCCGTGCCCGACTTTAAAACACCGTGCCGTGCCCGGCACGGCACGGTAGCACGGCGGGGCACGTGAAAAATGGGCCGTGCCGTGCTGGGCCGGCCCGTTTGACACCTCTATGCATGAACGATTGAAAAAATTCAAACTTTGGCATCCAAGATCATGTTATAATGCAATAAGAAAAAAAGAGTTGATGACTGATAATAATTCATTGGACTTTGATAATGACTTAGATTGAGCCTACTGCCTATAGCCTACCGCTAGTGATATCATCATATGCTTACGAAAATAATTAATTTTTATATTATCTATTGATTTTTGTCTTTTGAGCTTACTGCTTACATTGTTATTTTGTTTTTTATTTATTCAGACACTTAAAATATTAATGTTGATCTTTGATGTATTATTTTTTATCTTTTAAACTTGCTTTGTTATTTTGTAATTTGTATTTGTATTACGTTACAAAAATAAAATAATTGAAATTTATAATATTTCTATTATGTTATTTTTTAGAGTTGAGTTGTAACTTTTGATTGTAATTTTTTTTGAATTTTATTAGTTAATTAATTAATTTAGTATTAAAATTTAAAATATTTAGAAGTTAGGGATAATGCAATTTCAAATGGGTCAAAATGACACATCCCAGCACGACAATGCACGACTAGGCACAACCCAGCATGACTCAGCAGTAAAACCACAAGGCCCAGCACAAACCCGCCCAGATACAAAAAAGATGAGCCGATCGGGCCATGGAGGACCTGCCATTTTGAGTCGTGTCATACCAAGTACAACATGACTATTGTACCATGTCGTGCCTAGCACAGGATGATGGCACAAGTGAGCCAACCATGCAATGATGAGCTGATTAAATGGTTCTCGTAAAGCGTCGATCCAATAGGCTGGTTCTCTATATAGGTGTCAAATGGGCCAAGGAGCCTGGGCCGGACCCATGGCACGACACGATCCAACACCATGACTAAGTCCATGACAGACTTGCTCAAGGCACAGCTCGTGCAATGTCGAGGTAACCTGAGCCTCATGCCAGGCCAGGCCAGGCACAACTCGGCAACCATGGCATGAAAGCACGATTCTTCAGCACGACCCGAACCATCCCCCACTTCCAAATCAGAATTCCAGATGCCCTGACCCTGATCTTGGCCCGATGCCCAGAAGTCGAGCCCGATGGCCGAGGAGGACAGGCGGTCATTTTATTCTAAAAAGCTGAAGCTTCATGAATATGAGATCATTGGTTCAAATCTACAGTCAAACATACACAAGGGTAAAAAAAAAATTTTTTTAAAAATACAATATTTAATTTAGGCCATTGGATTCATCGGCACCAAAGAATAAGAGCAAAATTCAATAGTTGTCATGATTCTGTCCCTAAATATTTCAAAAAAATAAAATAAAAAAAAATGCAAAAGAATTATTTTTTTAAGTTATTTTATGATAATTTATATGTAACATCCCCTCTCAAATTTTTATAAATATAATTATATATATTAATGAATTAATAAAATTTGCATTTTATTCATTATTTTATTATAGATAAATTTGGTAGCAAAAACAAAAATTTGAGTTGAGTTGGACACCAATTAAATTATAGTTACATGAAGTACTCAAAATTTCAAGGTCCACCTAAAAATATGTGCATTGGAGTTGGATATCATTAATAATTTTTCAACTCTAACATTAGTTTTTTATTCTAGTGAATTAATTTCTTATTTTTTATTTTACCATCTTAATTTTTATTACATATTTTATTATTTCCCTCACCACTATGATATCTAGAGTAATCAAATGTTTTAATTACAACATTTCCAAGATTTTGCCCCACGTCAATACACCACTTGTGATTTTGTGGAGTTGGAAAAAAAGAATATTGTGCAAGCTATAACTTATAATGCTCCTAAGAATATGAGTGATTATTTGAAACTTATGCA
This sequence comes from Sapria himalayana, assembly GCA_029783825.1. NCBI lineage: Eukaryota > Viridiplantae > Streptophyta > Magnoliopsida > Malpighiales > Rafflesiaceae > Sapria > Sapria himalayana. The sequence continues at coordinate 908,888 of JAREIK010001468.1, read as the reverse complement.
AAATAAAATAACAAAGTGTTAACCTCACGTGGTATTCATTGAAGGCATTTGAAATTGGAGAATAGTGAGAACTAAATGTTAATCTAAGACACCCACACGAAAAACTTATATAAATATCCTTTGATTTTATTATGAAATTTTGAATGTTAGATACTTTGTTCAATTTAATTCTTTTATTTCACTCAATTCATTTTTCATTGATTATTATTGTTTCCCATATATATATCTATTTGAATGATTTTCTTTAAGCAAATTAACTTATTATGATGGTTTTTAATTTACATATCTTATTTTTATTTTATATATATATATATATATATATATATATAATATTATATATATTTATTAATTATAAAAATTACAATCTCAAAAGATTTGTTTCAATACCTCAAGGCTTACGCCTCACCTCATGGGAATAAAAAAATCTTGTCTAATGCTTTCGCATGTTAAAATATTAGTTGAGATAAATTTAGTTGATAACAATAATTATTCATGAATTATATTTATGAGTTAATAAACAAAAAAAAATAATTACATTTTATTCCCATTAGACTAAAGTTAATAAACACATAAAATAATTGCATTGAGGCATAAAATGAAAATATGTTCTAATTATAAAAATATATATAAAACGCGCTACAACTTTATTAACCTTTACATATAATAGAATATTATTTTAACCATAATCTAAGCAACAAAATAAATTTCCTAAAGTGGATGAGGTGAAATATTAATTATTTGACCATATAGGTGGGATAATGAATTATCATGATAAACTAAAAATTATCATTCAGTTAGAAAAATATATCATAATGCAATATATATATATATATATATATATATATCAAATGGCCATTAATTATTGAAAATAATAAATCCTATAGCCCCAATAAATGCGTTTTAGAGGTTTATTAGAGTTAAAAAAAGCTTGTTTTAAAATTATTAGCCTCGCATGGTGTTCTTCAAAAATTGAAATGTAAAATAATTAAAAAAAATTGAGTCAATAAAACATTTATCATTGAGTGAGTGAGTGAGTGTGTGTAACCTAAATTTGTAATATCAAATAAAATTAATTAAACAATAGCATATAATCTTTTTTGTTTTATTATTTACAAATTCATATAAAAAAAATAAATTAAAATATGAGAGATTAATTATTTAAATATATATGAAGTACAATATAAGATTATGAGAACAATATCTACAAAGAAACAAAAATATTGCATTAATATTGATAAAAATAAAAACTCAATTAATATATTAATTATATATAAAGAGTTTTCTCATCAACAATTTGATTTTTCTTAGATTAAAAATATGTAATTTTGATATCATTAGCCTAATATTATCCAAAAATCAAAAGCTTAAAGAATTATCAAACATAATTTATTTATATTCACATAAAATAAGATAAATTTAAAAATAATCATTATAAAAAAATATATAATTTATATTAAATTAATTAACAATTTTATAATAAAATGGTATTTCATGTTGGGTTAGATTACAAATATTCAGATAAAACCACAATATATTATATTTAATATTATTTCATTATAAAAATTGGTGTGATGTGAAAAAATGTTAAATGATAAAATAAAAGATAATATTTAGTTAATATGACATGCAAGCTTACACCTAATAGTGTGAGATAACATTTAGTTATCATTTAGTTAATATGACATGTGAAATTAACATTTAGTTAGGTACAAATAATTCAATCCTAACTTTATCTTTTGATTTAGTAATAATTATTTGCAGAAGTAAAAAACTTTGAATAAGACACCATTTAAAATTGAACAGTGTGGGTTATATCTCATATCTCCTACAATATAATTTTCTTCTAGATATTTAAATATATTAAATTATTTACTTATATATTTTCAACTTGATCATTATATAGATATCTAGCAAAAATACGACTAATAATAATTTTATATATTTGATCATTTTTATTGATGATTACCCATGATATATCTGTGTATTCCTTCTTTTTCATGAATCACATATTTTTTTTATTTTTTATATATTTCACAAAATAACAAAAACTCAATTTGATAAAAATATTTAAAAAAATAATAATATATTAAAATATATATCAAATATATTTAGTACTTACTGTATGGACCACGGGATGATACATTAAATTTCCTATGCAAATACACCCCCACATAATAGGATAGACAAAAAAGAAAAATATACATCTAGTTGAGACAATTGACTATTCTTATTTTAAAAAAGTATTCTATAATATTTGAAAAAAATAATAATTTTAACCATAAATTATTTCATCAAACATATAGTCTCTTCTATCTATTCTCAGAATATATTATTTTAGATGTTATATCCTAGAAATAGTTCATTTACCATGCCTTACAACATTTTTGAGAGTTTGTTTTGTCCATTGTTTATCCTCATAACAAGAAAAATTGACACTTAAAAATTCAAGATATGTCTTCCTTGGATACTCTAGTATTCAAAGAATATAACAACATTTTCACCTAAAACTAATAGAATTTTAATGAATACTAACATTTTATTTTTTAAACAAATCATTTATAGTGAGTTTGAAAATAGTAAGAATCTAGAAAATACATATGAACTCATTATATTTTCTTATTCCAACATAAAAAATCACTCATCAACTACTTTTGAACTTGGTAGATCACATTATAAAAAAACACTTATACACTCATCATATGTACTAATTAATACTCTTATACGCACTATAATAACCACTCAACTATTTAAAGAGCTCTGTCGAGTTCATGCAAGCTCAAAGAGGAGTTCGCTGGAGCTCAACAATGGAGCTCTCCATCATGGAGCTTGACGAAGCTCCCTCGTGGAGTTCCATCGAGCTACACGCCAAGCTCGCTGGAGCTCGACAGAGATCCACAAAAGAGGTCGTCGAGCTCCAGCAAGCTCGACGTGAAGCTCGAGGAGCTCCACGATGGAGCTCCCACTTCGAGCTCGCTAGAACTCGACGAAGCTCTTTGATCTCCACTTCGAGTTTGCTGGAGGTCATTGCAGCTCCTCGATCTCCACGTCGAACTAGCTGGACCTCGACAGAGCTCCACGAAGGAGCTCTTAAAGACTGGCGGGGTGAGGGGTGGAGAAAGAGGGGCTAGAGGTGAGGGCAGACAGGCGAGAAAAGAGGGGTGAAAAGAAAGGGGCATAGAGCATTTGGGGGGGGGGGGATGCCGAGCTGAGATAACGATAATAAAATCTCCATCGTGTTTTCAATAAACTGCATTCAAAATGTCAGCCTGTAAATTTAAAAAATCTACCACGTGACAATGACTGTCATTCCCAACGACGGCATTACCACGTTATTTCTAGACCCACTAATTTGGGCATATTTTTAAATCCCATATTAAATTTTAAATTTTTTTTAATGAATTAGTTTCATACAAAACTTTATTTATTTGGTAAAAAAATAACTTATTCTTGAAAAAAATATCATCTTATCACAAAGGAGATATATACTTGATATTCTTACAAAAGTTATACTTTTAACTTGTGCTCCGGCAAATACTCCTTTAAAACCATTACTAATTTTGCTTATGATGAGACCCTAATAATTAATTGTACTACACTACTACTTACAAAAAATATATAAAAAAGTTAATTATATAATTATTACCCGACTACATATAACATATGAAGTCGGTATAGCTAATCATAACATTAATTCTCCCCTACAAGTTTACCTAAACACAACTCTTGATATTATAAGGTATGTAAAAAAATTTCTAGGACATTGGATCTCTTTCAGAGATTAATGACATTTACAACCGATTGAATATTAATATTTGAGTTGCCCATCAACTTACATCAAGAGGAGATCTACGATAAATTTTTGTAATTTCTTGAAGATAGTCTTTTATTCTTAAAAGATAAGAGATAATCTATTATTTCAAAATTTAATAAAGTAGTTAAGTTCAAGTCAATGGCGATTATTATTTAGATTTAGATATTTTAGATCTAGCACCTACTTTTAAAAAATGAGTGTTCACTTTTTTCTCATAATTTTTTTACTATGATAGCCACATGTGAGACATATAGCCTCAAATCTAAATTTTCACAAATGGATAAAGCACATAGAAATAAACTAATTCCAAAAAAAGATCGAAGATAAGATTATTACTATAACATATATTTAAATAGTAGACCAACCAGCAAACTTCTTTACAAAAACCTTGAAGAAATCTTAGTTTAGTTTTTTTTCATCCAAAATTGGGATTTTGGACTTGTACACCCCAGCTTGACAAACACAGTGCACTCACTACACATGTCATTGAATGCCACCTACCCATTGACTCTCATAGCCTCATATTGACTCTGATGTCAAGCTAAAGTTTTCCAAAGGAATCAAATAAAAAAAAAAAGAGATGACAAAAAGAAATACAAGAGAGATAAATATATAATTCTATTTTTATTGATGCAAAATAAAATAATATAACTTAAATATACTCAACTTAGGTTATCTCACATGTCAAATGCTCCCATACAGACAAAAAAAATATAATTACAACATAAACTAAATTGAACTTCAACAAAACAATAAAAAATGAATTAAATGCTGATAGAATCTCTTAAATTAGATACAAAATAGAAAATTAAATGTTCATATAATTCCTTCTAATAGTAGCAATGACATCATTTCAAATGACATTTTCCAAATTCTAAATTGTACAAGAAAAAAAGAGAAAAAAACTCATCCAAATTTGACCATTTTGCAAGGTTGGTCATCAATTTCAGCCGATAATTATAATTAAGTTTTAATGAAAATGATATTATTTTTCAATCCCAGAGGATCATACAATATTTTCAACCAAGAATTTCAAGAAACATAAAATCATAATTTCAGCATGATCAACAAGCTGCCACAGTGGAAGTCCGTATTAAATTCTACTACTCACAAAACATGCCAATTCGATTCTACAATTGAAAAAAGAAAATTGATCATATAAAAATATGCATATTGCTTAACTACATATTACACAAGCTAATTCCATACCTTCTTCATCAGTTAAATCATTGATCGACAACTTGCTGAAATCTATGAGTTGTCGTTTCCTTGGCCTTTCATTTATCTCAAGCCCTGAGCAAAATCATATTTTGAAATTAGTAATTTATAATAATATGAAAATAATTTTTAGTGAGAGTAATATACACAACAACTCTATGAAATTCAATGCATCAGGTTAACATGTTATTCTCCAGTTAAATCATGCTGAAAAGCCGACTACCTGACAATCATGAAACGATGAAAACAAAGTCCAGCCCAACAGGAGTCATTCTTCAAAAGTAGGCAGGCCTGGCACTGCTCAGCATGGCTCCCAGAGTGGCGTGAGCAGGCACGGCTGGAAAGCAAGGGCCATGCCGATCCTAATTGTTTTCTTTTTCATTATTTTTCCTCTTGTTTGCTAAGAGTCATGTTTGTTTATAATAGTCAAGTTTATGTTTTTCTATGAGTAATCTTTTTAGGCAACTCAATTTTAGTTTTGATGTCAATTCCATTAATATTTGTTTGCGTAATCGCAAATTTTCTAGAAAAAAATTCTTTTAAAATGGAACTTGATAGATTCTATGCTTTTGTTTTCATGATAAAATATACTGCCATATATTTTGGGTGATATTATTTTATTATTAGTTCATTATCAACTTTATCACAAATTACTAAACAACTGAAAATATTGGATATTAATGTTATATATATTGCACGGACACGGAGATACGACACGGCAGGATACGATGACACGGCAAATTCTAAAAAACTAGGATACGGATACGACTAGGATACGTCATAATAAAAAAAATAAAATTAAACTTAGGGTTGATAGCCCTAAGTTTATAACATTGATAGCATTGATAGCCTAAACCCTAAGTTTAGGCTAAAAAACTTAGATATCTCTAGTCACCGACAAATATAGCATTGATAGCCTCATCCAGCATCATGTATTATTGCATGCAATGGATATGCAATAGCAAATGATAAAAAACATTAAGGAATTATTGTAAGCAGACATAAACTTAGGGTTTTATAACCCTTCCCCACACAAGTCGTAGGGTTTATTTCCATAAGATATCACACTGCTATCATGTTAGAGATTAATGAAAAATACAAAAAAATATAATAATACTTCATAAAATAAAAATCATTCAAACACACTCTTATAAAATATGAAAAAAAATAGAATGGGACAATCCACAAATTGGGTGCTCCCATGAAAAACATAAAAATAAAATAAATACACAAAATATAATATAAATAAAATTAATTTCACGTGTTAGATAAATGAATATGTTTTCACCTTATTTTTTTTTCACTATGCTCACCTCACGTTAAGTTTATTTCATTACAATTCATCTTTAAAAAGATAAAATTTGGACTCGAATTCAAAATTCTATACCACCAAAAATAATAAACATATATTTTTTTCTCGTCTATAATATCATATTCTTTCTCGTACTTTTATTAAGATTTACATTATTAAGAAATACAATAAAAGATGAGAGGATTAACAAAATAGTTTGAGATAACTAGGTTATCTCCTATTTATATACATATGAATGAGCGAACCTCACATTTTCATTAAAAAATTATTCTAAGATATTATAAAGAAACCAATTAAAAAATCTAAAACAATTGTCGGATAGCTTCTAGACAACTTAGAGGTGTCAACCAGGACAGGCCGGGCCGGCCCAAATTTTTTGAGCACGAGCGTGCCGCTGTGCCTGGCCCGGCACGGTTTAAAATAGCCAGGCCCGGCACGGCCCGCATGCACGGCGGGCCGTGCCGTGCCTTGCCTAGCCCGCTCTGGCTTGCATGTCCGTACGGTTCAGGATTCGGGGAACCGCTGGTCGGGTCGAATCAGACCCGACCCACGGTCTTTTTTGCGGGAGGGACCATCGTGGGGTCGGGCTCACAGGACACCCGGCACGGGACAAACCCGTGCAGGTGTGCCGTGCCATGGACCGAACCGTGCAGAGCCAAGCAAGGAATTTTTCCGTTACAGGCCGGCACCGCCCGGTTGACACCTCTAAGACAACTAGGCCTTGTGCTAGATGGGAAGCCCAGGCATACTTTTTCATGGAACATGTGACTAGGTAGATCATGGGCATGCTATTATAACTATGAGCCTATCATATAAAAAACTTGAGCATAATTTCTAAACTAACATATCTCACAATTATGAAATATAATTTTCATATATTAATTCAAAAATCTTAACTTATTCAAATAGGTACAAGAATTCTCAAGGCCCTTAGGCAAATAAAAAAGATTCTAGAAGGATTTGGTGAATTGTTAGGCAAAATTTGAAAACTAAAATGATAACTTAGGCACCACGATAAAGAACTTAATGGTGCAAAAGTTTCTAAAAACAATTAAGAAGGAATTATATTCAAGATACAGCCCATATTTACGCCTCATGATTAAAATTAGAGAAGAAGAAAGGTAGAGAAAAAGTAGTGTTAGCAATAGCAAAACCAGAGAGGAACATAAGCTGATTGTGGCTACAATCAAACCCTCTGGATCCCAATTTCCTGCCTCTACCATTAGAAATTAACATTGACTTGAGTTTTGAACTTTTGAAATAGCACCCAGGTATCAAAATTAAATAGAAAATGGCCAGCATTCAAAAAAGCACAATTATCTTGACATTTCAAACTTTTTTTATTTCAAAAAAACAAAGACATAATTCAAGAAAGAAAATAATTTCATGGTTTACCAATTTCTAATAATATTGAAGAACAAAAAAGATTCAACACTCGTACACACCTTATATTCAGGCATTTCCAGTGCGTAAGGAAATAAATAAAATTCAAATTCAACTGGCAAGAAAAATAGTGCAGGAGAAGGGGCCGAAACCAACAAAAAGCATCGAGTGGAGCCTGAGAGCTTTTGCGCTTGACCCTCACTATGACTGGTTTTCCAATAGGGCAGCTGCAGCAAGCCGATGAGGAAGAGACGTCCGGGCCGGTCGCCATGAAACGGAGCCAGGTGGAATAGAAGTGCCCCTCCCCAGTAACCTCAAGTTCAAACCCGCCAGAAAAAGCTGCCGCCTTAGGGTCAGAGAAAGCAATAAATATCCTGTGAACAGGATGGGCCAGGACTACGAGACCCTCACATTTTTAACGAGCCCGACCCGCGGTCCCCCCGAATCCCGAACCGTACAATATTCGAGCCTGAGCGGGCCGTGCCGGGCCCGGCTATTTTAAAACGTGTCGTGTCGTGCCTGGCCCGGCACGGCGGCACACTCGTGCTCAAAAAATTAGGGCCGGGCCGGCCCGGCCTGTTTAACACATCTAGTCAAATCTCTTTTCTGCAGACTAGAGTTAAAATTGCAAGACTCAATTTTAAGCTCGCCCTAGGCCCAGCCCAACGGCCAATAACATATTGACATTAAATATCAAAGTAAATCTAATATTTTTACTATATATAAATATTACACAAAATCATAACATGAAAGAGCACTGCCCAATTGATTGTTACCACACATTTTAATTTTCTTGATAATTAATATTTAATAATTTCAAATAAGAAATTAAGTTTTTACTAATTTATAATCTACTTGGAGGTGTGAATTAGGTTGGACAACCAGAGCATTATCCATGGCACATAAATAGTTTATCAATTTGGGATATGTAAGTAACAAATACTCTCAGGTAATATGCATGTGGTTTTCTCTTACTCAAAACCTACAATGGAGTGAAATTATGTAGTGCATAGGTCGAGCACATATTCAGTAGATAAACTACTATATTTATAGCTTTTATCCATCCGAATAATTTTAATGTTAATGATTTATATTTATATAATCATATGACATTATGTATGAATGTCTATACTTTAATATATATAATAATTTATGTTAAATCAAACTTTTATTTAATGTTAATCTTAAATGTCTATAATATTATATATAAACATTTATATATTTATATAATAATATGATATTATGTATAAATGTATTTGCTTTAATATATATAAACGTATTGTATTATAAATACACTTTGATATGTTTATATAAACATATAATGTTATATATAAATATATATACATATATATTAATGTTTATAAATATCTATACAAAATTTACATTAAATTATCCATTTATATATTTTCTTATATAACAATTATGTAATACTAAATGATTATAAAATTTTGTAAATAGTTATATTACATATTATTTTTTATATAAATATAGATTATGTATATTGTTTATATAAATGTGATATATATACTATATATTATTTATAAAAGTGTTACATATAAATATAATAATATTTAAGTAACATTTATAAAAATATTTTATTCACAAATATTATATAGATACACGATGTTTAATCATATGTCATTTTATATAAAAGTATTTATAACTATATTTATAATAAAGTAAACTATTTTTATAATTAACAATATAACTTTACATAACTAATTTGTAACTATGTAATAATGTATAACTATATGAATAATTCTATATAACTATATTTCTAAAAAAATATACTATATGTATACTAATATATAACTATATATAGTTATATTTTACTAAATGTATAACTATATAAATGTTATATATAATTATATCTTTAACTACATACATATGTATAACTATATGTGAATAACCATATATAAATATTTATATAAATATGTAACACTCTATATAATTAAATATAATTATATTTGTAACTATATATACATATATGTATTCATATAAGTAAATTAAAATATTTGTTTATAACATTGTATATATTTATGTATAACTACTTGTATGAATATATTTATATGTAACTATATGTTTAATTATATATAACTATATATATTATGTGTAAAATAATATATAACTATAAATATTTGTTTCTTACTATATGTTTAACTTTAAAAATTTTATGCATAATTATATTTAAATATTAAATTTACAGCTTGTATTTAATATATATATTTGTGTTAGTAGTATATAAAAAAGTATTTTACTATATTTATACATATACATTATTATATGTATAAATATATAAAATTAAATAAACAAATATATAAATCTACATGTATAAATATATGTTTAACTATATGTGTAACTATATGTATAATCACATGTAACAATATTTATAATTACATGTATAACAACAAACAACATTATGTTAAACTATATGCGTATAACTATATATAAATATTTGTATATCTAAATAAATGTCTATATAATTATGTATAACTATATTTGTAACTATATATACATATATGTATTTATATAATTAAAGCAAAAAATTTGGTTATAACGTTGTGTAAATTCAAGTATAACTACTTATAACTACTTGCATGAATATATCTATATATAACTATTTATAACTATATATTATATGTAAAATAATATATAACTATAAATAATTGTATCTTACTATATGTATAACTTTAAAAATTTTATGCATAATTATATTTAAATATTAAATTTACAGCTTATATTTAATATATATTGTATATAGTAATATATAAAAAAGTTTTTTACTATATCTATACCTATACATTACTATATGTATAAATATATAAAATTAAATGAACATATATATAAACCTACAAGTATAAATATACATTTAACTTATTGGGTAACTATATGTATAATCACATGTAAAAATATTTATAATTACATGTATAACAACTCACAACATTATGTTAAACTATATATGTATAACTATATATAAATATTTGTATAACTAAATAAATGTCTATATAATTATAATAACTATATTTGTAACTATATATACTATATGTATTAATATAATTAAAGTAAACTATTTTTTTATAACGTTGTTTATATTTATGTAAACTACATATAACTACATGTATGAATATATCTATATATAACTATATATATAGATAACTACATATAATGTTGTTTAATTATATATAATTATTTATAACTATATATACTATATGTATTAATATAATTAAAGTAAACTATTTTTTTATAACGTTGTTTATATTATGTAAACTACATATAACTACACGTATGAATATATCTATATATAACTATATGTTTAATTATATATAACTATTTATAACTATATATATTATATGTAAAATAATATATACTAGAAATAATTGTATCCTACTATATGTATAACTTTAAAAGTTTTATGCATAATTATATTTAAATATTAAGTTTAAAGCATATATTTAATATATATTTGTATATAGTAGTATATAAAAAAGTAGTTTACTATATCTATACATATACATTACTATATGTATAAATATATAAAATTAAATGAACAAAAATATAAACCTACATGTATAAATATATGTTTAACTATATGTGTAACTATATGTATAACTACTTGTAACTATATTTATAATTACATGTATAACAACATACAACATTATTTTAAACTATATGTGTATATCTATATAGAAATATTTGTATATCTAAATAAATATATATGTAATTATATGTAACTATAATTAGAGACAATCGCAAATTACTATGTTAATACAAGTAGGTTTTATGGCGGATTACTATGTTTGGATATACCATGGTGAGAAGCAAGTCCACCAGAGGGGTTCAAATTCAGTATGGGTGTCAGTAAGTGTACTAATCAGATGTGCTCGGATAATATTAATCACACTACATACTATAAAATAGTTTTTGATGATATGAGTTTTGAATTCAACTGAATGAGGAACCCAATGCCTAGGTAAGGAATTTCTTTAACATGATTCGAACTGGAGATAAACATGTATATGAGAAAAATTCTAAGCAAACTCAACTTTCTACTGCCATGAGAATGTTAGAAATAAAGTGCAGACACAGGTGTTCGCATGCATGATTTGATGATATGTCTAAATTCATTTAAAATTTGTTGCCACAAGATTTGATGATAATCTGATGCCAATGGATTCCTACAACATGAAGAAATTAGCTATAGGCCTGGGACTACCCATACAGGTCATTCATTACTGTGCAAACAACTGTATGATGTACTGGGGTGATGATAGTGACCTTGATAGTTTTAAAATATGTGGGCATACTCGGTACAAGCAAAAGGTTAGGGGTTCTGGAAATAGAATGTATATACTTAAGTTGAAGGTGTCATATAAAAAGATGCACTATTTTCCAATAACACTTATGCTGCATAGATCGTATGCACCAACTGCAATAGTTAATGAAATGATGTGGCATTCTGAGCATCATATGGAGGATTGTGAGATGTGTCACCCTTCTGATGCCCCTGCTCAGAAATATTTTGATGAGTGTTTTCCTGATTTTTCTTATGAAGTTCAAAATGTCAGGTTGGGTTTATTTGCTGATGGTTTTCAGCCATTTGGTGAATCTAGATAGCAATAATCTATGTGGCCTGTGGTGGTGATACCGTATAATTTGCCACCAGAGTTATGTATAAATGAGGAATTTATGTTTTTGACTATGTTAGTGTCGGCGCCTACGAATCCAGAGGGGAAGAAAGATGTTTTTTTTGTAGCCATTAACACCGGAGTTGAAAAGTCTTTGGGGTTTTGGCATTCAAACTTATGATACTTCCAAACGACAAAATTTGTAGATGCGCGTTACCCTCATGTGGACCATAATGACTTTCCATTATTATCTATGATGTCTGGGTGGAGTACAACAGGTATGTTGTCATGTCCACATTGTATGGAAGATTCTGATACTTTTAGATTAATTAAGAGCGGAAAATAGTCGTGGTTTGACAACTATCGAATGTTTTTACCTATTAATCATCGTTATCGACGTAATACCAAAGACTTTATTAAGAATAAAAAGGTTACTAAACAATTCTCAGGGGTTATATCTGGGGATGAAATTCTATAGGAATTGAATAACATAGGCTTGAGGAATGTGATAGATGTTGATGTTGAGGTTGTGAATACAGATATATATAAGACTTGTGGATGGAATAAAAGAAGTATTTTCAGGAATTTGCTCTACTGGCGTGAACACTTGATAAGACATAATCTTGATGTTATGCATATCGAGAAGAATATGTTTAACAATATTTTCAATACAGTATTTAATATTCTAGGAAAAACTAAGGACACGTACAAGTCAATAGATGAGTTGAATAAATATTATCGTTGTCCTCAATTTGCAAAAAATATTATCACCAATAAATACATTGATATGTCATTTGTTCTGAATAAATCACATAAAAAGTTTATGTTGGAGTGCGTAAAAAAACTTAGATTTCCAGATGGGTATGCTTCTAATCTAGGGAGATGTGTGGATATGAAAAAAATTAAGATGTTTGGCATGAAGAGTCATGATTTTCACGTATTCATGCAAAGGTTGTTACAAATCGCTCTTTGAGAATTCATGCCAAATAAAATATGGAAGCAGATAACTGAGATTTTTTTATTCTCAAGCAACTGACTTCTTCTTCATTGACTGATGAGGAGTTGAGGAATATGGATGAACAAATTCATGTTATCTTATGCAATCTTGAGATAATATTTCCTCATATATTTTTTGACTCAATGGAACATCTTCTAGTGCACCTAGCTTATGAAGCTAGGATTGCTAGTCCTATCCATTATCATTGGATGTATCAACCAGAAAGGTAATATTAATTCACTAAACTAATTCTTTTCATATATATATATATATATTCACAAAAATGACTTATAATTTTTAATAATTTTTTTGTAGATACTTGAGGAAAATAAAGCATACAATAATGAATAAGGCTCAGGTTGAGTGTTCTATATCAATATGTTATATTATGGATGAGGCTGCAAAATTCATATCAGTCTATTTCAAAGATTGAGATCTAACTCTTCCATTACGGAGAAGTGGAATGAGATTTATCTTTATGATAATATGGATAATGATATGTTTGAAAATTTTAAACCTCTGGGTAAAGCAATTGGTGCTGAAGATAAAATGTATCTAGCAGACTATGAATTGTCAAGAGGTTCATCCATTCATTGAGTAATTATTTCCTAATAATCAAATGAGATTTATTTAGCATTATAATTTACTATTTTCTATCAATGTATCAATTATTTTTAATTTCTTTTTTTTAGTGATTTTGTAACAGATAAAAGCAAAGAGTTTCCAAACATGAATGAAGAAGCTATCAATGCTATGATGGAGCAAGAATTTCTATCATTTTTAGAAAAATAAGTATGTTTACTTGTAATGAAAATCTCAAAATAATTATATTGTTCTAATAAAAATTTATAATTATAATCTAAATAATCCACTTAATTTTGATTACAGGTTCATAATCGTGCAAATAAAATTATCTTCGAAGTATTGCACGAGGTCCCCTAAGAGAGGTTAGAACGTATAATTATTACTATGCGAATGGTTTTAAATTTCACACTAAATCATATGGTAGTTACAGGGCAACAAACAATATAGGGGTATGCATTAAAGGATCCGTATACAATGTGACCGAATATGACTATTACGAGACTCTGGTCAAAGTGATATAGTTAGAATTTGAAGCACTCCCAGTTAAAAAACTGTTATTTAAATGTGAATGGTTTGACCCAACACCACATGTTGGTATTATTGTCAATCCTCGATATAAACTTGTCAATGTGCATGATAAAAAATGATTCAACAAGTATGAACTTTTTGTCTCAGCAGTACAAGCATCACAGATTTATTATTATGAATATTTGGGTCAGACCGATCATATAAAGGATTGGAAAGCTATGTACAAGATAAAGCAATGGCTCAAATTGAAATCCATTCATCTCCAAGTACTTATTTCATAGAACCATATTTTCAAAATGATGACAATGATATTATGATTGAAGCTGTGGTAGGGAATGAAGACATCCTTTTAGTCGAATCTTCTATGATGGATACAAGTAAGGATGTAGTTATAGAAGAAAATTTAATTGATTATGAGGGAGAAACTAGTGATGAAGAGGAGTTTGAAAATAATGTTACTACATCTGAAGAAGAAGACGAAACAGATTTGGATGATTTTGATGAGAATAAGTAGATAGTGAGTTTTATGTTACTTTAATCATTAATCATTTTTGTTTATTTTCATTGCCTTATATATTTTTAACAGATATGACACTTGAGACGAGGTAGAGGTAGGACGTTGCAAGGTCTATGAGTTATGATATAGGCAGCACGACCTTAGGTATGCCCGAAACTGGTAGAGGGTCATGGGTGGATGAGATGCCACAACAGACAGAGAAGGTTATAAATGTACTGCAACAGCAGTATCAGCTGACTGATCTACATAATTATCTTGAGATTTTGATAAATGATCAAGAGACGTGGGAGGGAGATGATTGAGATGTTGAAGAGTCTTCCTCAAAGCACCCTACAGACGAGACTCTCCCTATTGCTCAGTTTGATCCGACAATTAATAATCCGTAAGATATAAAACTTAACAAATGATTTATTAATTTATTAATTTATTATTTATTTATTAATTGCTAATAAATTTTTGGTTACATGATGAAGTTAGAGCCGTTTGGTTATATTTCTAGTGTTATAAAAATAATTTTTAGGAAGTCTTTAAACCTAATGGACATAATTAGAAACACACACACATAGAGACTAATTGATGATTTGGAGAGAATTTAAGGTAAACATTACTACCTATAAATTTTTACATCTTTTATTTATTCTTTTGTTCACTGATTAAAAATATTTATTTATAATTGCAGAGAGTTTATAGGTGGGCATAGCCAAAAAAGGTGGTCAAAAGTGTGTTCTACAAAATAGGTGGGCATAGCGGCAATCATCGCTCATAACGGGCTGGAAAGGGTAGTAATATGTCTACACACACTTATGGATCTTACTCTATGCGTGAGCACAAATAAGCATTGGTATTATTTCTAATTTATACTTTTTATGTTTATTACTCTGTGAAAAGTGTTAATTATGCCTAAATTTTATTTCTCATAAGGAATTTTTTTTTCAATTGAATTAACATATGCTTTGTGTGTAATTATATACATGCAAAAAGGGTAAGGAGCCCAGTGCTCCTCGCTTATTCAAATACATGCACACGAAGGCTCAAAATGATTAGACTTTTGTTGATCAGAGATATCGTGCAGCAAATGTAAGTTTCATTAAAAAAATTAACTTTTCTTATTTTGTTTGAATATAAATTAAAATATTTTTCCTACATTTTTATTAGGCGAGATATGAGGAAATGTTATCTGTTGCGATTCAAGCGTATTCTCAGTCTACTTCAGGTTCATGTGATGGTGCAACAGGTAGTTCTCATTCATCAATTCCACTAGTTGATTCGAATCAGATTTGATATGCGGCTATTGATGGCAAAGAGAAGATGCCCATTTATGGCGTCGGTTTGTCGACATCATCATTCTACTTGCATATACGACCAGACTATGAAGCTGAAATTTTCAGGACCAGTTTCGAATTGGTTTTCGAGGATGGAGGAATTTCAGGATGCGATGCAAAATACAATATAGTATCAGTTTGTCGATACCGAGCGAGGCATGATCGACTATGAGGATGATAGTGATGAGTTGCGTATGCGTTTTGAGTGGCTTACAAAAAAGTTTCAGGAAGGAGGACTGTAGTTCAACCCTGATGATCTACCTCAGATTGTTTGGTACAGCATCTACTCTATCACCTACAGCAACACCTGCAACAACTTCATAAGGACTAGCAGCAACAAATAGCTCTACTCCAGTACCTGACATCTCATCGTGTGGACCAAAAACATCGCAGCATAATGATTATGAAACTAAATTGAATGATTAAGTGTATTACACATATTTTTTTTTCAATGCCTTAAACTTAGATTTTAGATTTCATTTTTTTTCTAGATGTATTTAATATATACATGCAGTATATATGGTTATTTGTTGGAGTTAATTGGATTTTTTTTGTTATGTTATATGTATATGTTTTTGCAGCAACTACATCAAAACAAAAGGTTTTTGGATTTTTTTTTATTGTGTTATGTGCTTCAATTTCTGTAGAAACTGCTACAAAACTGGAAAAAAATTTTTTGATTGGTAATTACCGACTGAATTGCGACCAAAACTGACCAAAATTTGTTAATATCAATGGTCGATAAAAGATCACCAAATGGTCGGTAATACTTTTGGAGATCAATTACCGACCAATAATTTTAAAAGATTTTGGTCAGTTTTTTGTCGCACTTTTTTCGATTATTACCGACCATTTTGGGACCATTAACCGACCTAATGCTTTTAGTCGGAAAATGGTTAGAATATAGTCAGAAATTATGTGTCGATAAATGGTCTGTAAATTATCAGTAATTACCGACCATTTGGAGACCATTTACCGACCTAATGCTTTTGGTTAGAAAATGGTTGGAATATAGTCGAATATTATTTGTGGGTAAATGATCTCAAAATGATCAGTAATTACCCACCTTTTGGAGACTATTTACCGACCAACTACTTTGGTCAAAAAATGGTCGGAATATAGTCGGATATTATTTGTCGGTGAATGATATGTAAATGATCATTAATTACCGACCTTTTGGAGACCATATACCGAACTAATTATTTTGGTCAAAAAATTATCAGAATATAGTCGTTAAATATTTGTTGGTAGAGAATCGGTAAATGGTCAGTAATTTACAGACCGACTGATTTTTTGTCGGTAAAAAAATTAGTGACATGCAAAAGTGTGACATAGTATTTTGGTTGATAATTGGTCACTATTTTATTTACCGACCAAAAAATACCGAATTAGCGACCAAAAAATTGGTCGGTAATTTCGTAAATTTTAGTAGTGTTAAAGGTATACCACTTATTAATCATTTTTGAGTAAGAAGTTTTAAACTTCTAGAATTTAAGTGACTCGCATTTATGTGTCACAAATTTGTCTCTTATCTACAACACTTGTTTAATGCAATGTATATATTTTGGCCTAGGATTAGAGGGAAGCTTCTACCTTAGATCATTTTTACCTACCAGATAGCACTTCCTAACTCATGATCATATATAGTACACATGTTATTTACAAATACTAGTTTATACTCTTCAAATATTAGAGAGAAGCTTCTCCATTAATTGACCTACATTTAGGAGATCCTGGTCAAATTCAATAACTAGTATTACATCATTAATAACATTCTCTTCTATGGGAGTTGAAATTGTAACCTTACTTCATTCTTTTACATTGACAATATCTTGATTTTTCATCTTTACTTATAAATTTACTAATAATTATAAATTCACAAATATCTCACTAGCTACCCTCTACAATGAGGATAATGCTTACATGTTTTTCCCCTTGGTATAAGTAGTTAGCTCACAACCAAATTTGGCTGGGGGTCCCACAAAGTAATATGACACACATACACACACACAAACACACAGACACCAATGACATGATAGTTTAATTATTGGAATGAGGAATGCATAACTTTTAGGTTGCATGTTTGTTTCTCACTAGCTACCCTCTATAATTAGGACGATGTTTACATGTCTTTCTCATTGATCCAAGTGGATAGATCACAATCAAATTCAATTGAGGGTCCCACATGGTAATATGATACATATATCCACCAAATTTGAGTTGATGTCCAAAATCCAATTTACATATAATATATTGTTGATACTGATGATATTCGCACGACACTCACATATATATCTATGCAAATATATTTGTGTTTTTGTGTGTGTGTGTGTGTGTATAGTTGTTGATGTCCTAAATCATGAATATATATATATATATATATACACACACACACACACACACACATGTATGTATGTATATGTGTATATATGTGTATGTATATGTATATGTATATGTATATGTATATGTATATGTATATGTATATGTATATGTATATGTATATGTATATGTATATGTATATGTATATGTATATGTATATGTATACGTATATGTATATGTATATACATATGCATATATAAATATATTCACCAAATTTGAGTTAATGTCTAATATACATATAATATATTGTTGATGTTGATGCATCGAACTCATAATTATATAATATATCGTGACAAATGATTTTGTGGATAATAGAGATAAAACTTGTTCTTGCTAAATTTGAAAGAATCAAACATATCCAAGGGACTATATAGTCCTATAGGAATTGAAGATATAATAAAAAACATGTTGATTCTTGTCAATAATAGATATATTCACAAAATATGTCATGAAAAAATATAAATCATATAGAAAAATATTATTTACATTGAGATGAGAATATAATTAAAAACAAAAGAATAGAGATTAAATATGAGTATCATGGGAAATAATACGAGATATCAATAGACTCGAATAATTATAATTCATTTCATAACGTGAATTATAATTTTTATTCATAATCATAATGAATTTACTATATTATATGTATATACATTTTTTTATTTTTTTAATTAATTTATTACTATAATATATTTATCGTCACAAGTGAGATATATATATATGAATGTTTAAATTATTGGAATAATAAATCATTTGATTTGAAATTTAAGTTGTCAAGCTCGAAAGTCATGATAAAGTAAAATTATAAAAATTTATAAACAAAATTTCCATTCTCACACCATAAAGTAAAATTTTACCTTAGGGTTCTTTGTTTTGACTGGGAATTCATCAACATTTATAAACATGATTGTGCATTTTTTTTTTAAAAAAAAGGTAACACTAAATATATTATCTAGTGTGTGGGGAGAGTGGATGGATGATCCATCAACAAAAGTAAAAAATATGTCTAAAAGATTCAATAGTATTTCCCAGTGAAACCAATATCTTATTAGAAATATCAATTAAGACACATTCTTAAATAAATGATCTAAGTCAAGGCTAAATGATTGAATATTAATGAGATATTAAAATTTCCAATTGGTTGTGAGATCTAAAAATATTTTCAACACAAAAACTATATCATAGCATGACAATCACAAAATATAAGATTTAACATAGTCTCTGATTTTTGGAAGAAATGTTATCTTTATATTTCTCAAACCACAAGTTAAATGAAAATTTTATACACATGGCATGATCTTGTACACACACACACACACACACTTGTATATTTGTATATATGTGTATGACCTTGTATATACATAGGGTATGACATTGTGTGTGTGTGTGTGTGTGTGTGTGTATAAAATATATGAATATATATATGCACACACACACACACACATATATATGTATATTTCTACACAGGGTATGACTTTGTACACACACACAAACACACTTTGTCACTTTGATTGCTCATGAAAAGATATCAAAAATATTATCTTTGTTTATTGCAAGGATAACAAACCTAGAAGATGTTCATGGTTATTGATTCTAGTGTTTAAAATAAAATATTTGACCAAGTGTTTCAATATTTGTGACGTACTTGTAGTTTTCATCATAAATGAATATAAGTATAGTAGTGACTGAGCAATTTTAGTTATAGGAGTAACAACTTAGATAAATTCAAAAGGTGTTGTAACTATAAAATCTATACTTTCATGTATTGACATTTAGGTTGGTCACCCTGACGAAGTAGTCATTAGATAGCAAAAACAGTGTATCATACATAAATATAAAAGTAAATGTTAATCAAAGGCAATTATCATATTTTTGGATTTCTTTACTAATTCATTTATTATGTGTGAAAGAAATTCTAGTTAATAAACATTATCATTGAAGAAGATCATATCTAGTGTATAGAACTCTCCCTCTAGCGTATAGAAATCTCAAATTTGAGACTTTTCACCCTTAGATGAAGGTACTCGCCATTGTAGGAAGGCATAACCTCCAATACACACTTATAGAACAAGGACTTTTCAAGTAATGTTTATCTGGTATCTGGTATTTTTGTGTTTATGTGATATAGAGATGTCAAATGGACCGGGCCGACTCGGCCCGGTCCAAGGCACGACATGATTTGCCTGTGCCTGGCCTGACTCGGAATGGGAATGACTCGTGCCCATGTTGTGCCAAGGTCAACCGGGCCTCGTGCCGAGCCAGGCACAGCCTGGTACCGAGGCCCGGGGGCATTATTGTATCACACACCAATATTTATTATCATTTAATATCATAAATATCATTTATTTGAACTAACAATTCCCGATAGAATAAAAGTATCAAAGATGAATTACCTATTTGCTAAAATCATTATTAGTTTATATAAAAATATAATTAAGAACATTAATTAATTATTACAAATAAATATTTTGTATCATCTCATAGAAGTAAAATCATTAGGAATACTAAATAATGAATTTGAATAATATATTGATCATTAATTTTCCTAGTAAATGAACTTTATTTTGATTTTTGCCTGATATATTATATGCATATGAGGATATAAATTTTAATATTATTTATATTTTTAGTTCAACACTCCCTCGCAAGTCGCAACCTCCTAGTCATGCACTTGCCAAAAATATAAAAAAAAATTTGGCATGTTCAATTTTAAATTTAGGAAAAAAATTATGATTAATATATATATATATATATATATATATAATTTTTATAATACTAACTTATTAATATAATTTATAGAATAATATCGTATTCTTTTAAATCTTTTATTAAAGAAAATTATTTTCAAAATAAATATATTTATAATTATATAAATAATGAAAATTTGAATTTTTAAGAATAAAATATTAGAGATATGTGTCATCCCCTAAAATAGAGACATACATTTAAAAAAAAATTACATTTTATGTACAAAAATATTTAATTTTCTCATGATATTTTCAAGTTGATTTATGAATTGCTCGACTCAACTCGTTTATATTTCGAATCGAGCAAAAGCTCCAATCGATCTCCCTCGAGTTGAATTTTGGCTTAGTTTTGTTCGAGGTGAGTACAAGTTATATATTCTCATTAGCACCCCTAATGGTACCTAAACATAATAATTTTATGTACTAAGTATGATATATATATATCATCAAATTTTATATAGAATATTGCATATAATTTGTGAAAATATAATGAAACATAAATAATTTTTAAATTTATATATGAATTTTTATACAAAATAAATTATAAAAAATTATCTTTTGTATTAATTATCAGCAACAATTATTAATTACACGTATATATTAAATATATTTAAACAAAAATAATATTATGATGATAAATATCTTTATTAAATGATAATAAGATATCAAATTCAAGACTCATCAAATATATAATCCCTGAATTTTGAAGATAAGAGCTAGAGGTGTCAAACGAGTCATCTCTGCATGAATTAGAAACGGACGGCCATCACGGCACAACACAATTGACCTGCATAGTGCAGGTCCATGCCAAACCATGTTGAACCACTCATATCACTCAACGAGATTTGACTCATGACCCATAGCCGATTCTGAGTCCCCAGGCAGGTAGACCATGTCATCAGATCATGCATGTGGATCGTGTCTGGCCCAACATGAGTCACGGCTTATGCTAGCCCAGCATGACACGAGGCATGACATGCGGTAGGTAGGTCTAGAGGTGTCAAACGGGACATACCGAGCCAGCCCGATATGTATTTTTCAGGCCCGATCGTGCTTTCGTGCCAAATCAGGCACGACATAGTTTTGTGGAGTTCATCCCGACACGGGCCCGGAGCACGGGCATGCTTCATGGGCCTGCGGTACGATCCGCCGAGGTTCAGCCCGATCGGGCAGAACCCTAAATTTTTTAAAAAATTAGGATTTTAGTGGCCCCGTAACCCTAATTTTAAAAAAAAGTTGGTTTTGTCACGGTACCGTGCCGGGCCAGGCACGGCACGAGCCCTGGTATGGGAAATTTCCGTGCCGGGCTTGCCCAGACACGGCCGAATCGTGCCGGGCCGGCCCCGGCACGACCGAATCGTGCCGTACCTCGTGCCATGCCAGGCCGGCACAGCCCGGCCGACACCTCTAGCACGGTCCAGGATCAGACATAGTTCAAGACTATGCCAGGCCACCCAGCCCAATTGACAACTCTGGTAAGAATGACTCTAGCTAGAACATTTATCATATATATATGAATTATTTGCTCTACAAAATGAATTTATTTTACGCAATTATCCAACTCGTACAAAATGCTAAAACAGTTATTACAGCAGCTCGCCCGGCACGACGGATCTGATCTGGATCCGAGTCGAGCGGATGCGGGTGGGCATGAATTTACGGAACTGCCACCAAGAAGAAGCACCGTCCTCAGACAGAGCGCAAAAGTTCCAAAACCTGGGATCGTTCCGGCATGCTTGCAATCGCACCCTTCTCTTGAACACATAAACATGCTGCTGCGGCTGCACGGTGAACAGTAGCAACGCGTAGCGATCAGATGGGAGAGGAGAAGGAAGACGAGAAAAAAAGAAAAATATAAAACTCGTGGTGCGTGTGGTACAGTACAGGCAAATCTCAGGCATTCTTCCTTTTCTCTTCCCTCCAACAATGCCACGGCAAAAGAGGCAGTGAAAGTATCGCCTGCCCCAGTAGTATCGACGACTCTCCTGGGAGGCATAACTGGCTGTCTAATCGGCACTTCCCCCTCCACGAACAGGGCAGACCCTCTGGCTCCCAGTTTCACCAGCACTTGCTTTACGCCCTGAGAGAAGTCGCAACAATCCACAGCAAGAACAACACAGATTATCATCACGCAGTAATGTGGTGCCCATGGCACGTGGTACTGAAGCTTCTTCAAGAGTGACGGAATGGAAGGAGCGCACCATGTGGTGGCATTGCCTGGCAGCCTTGCTGATCTGCTCGAAGCTTTCAGTCCTCGTGCCAGTCATTCGAGCAAGTTCTGTTTCGTTTGGGCTCAAGATGTTAATGGCGTTCAGTAGTTCTGGAGGCATGATCGTCTCCATTCCTCCTGCATCCATAATCACAGGGACACTAGCACCCTTGGCTGCCTACAAGGTTGTTCATCTTCATGAATCATGAACACTATTTTGATAGTTAATTAAATGGGAAGCTCTTATAATGCATGCATGTATTAGAATTCATTGATACTATTCTAATAACATGGGCACCACCATTGTGTGTGGCTATGGTTCTTTTACCGAATGATGTAGAGCTGCACCATGACCATGGGCACCACCGCTTCGAGCCTAACATGGGTCCTGGGTGCAAGCCATAGTGGTCACAAAAATGATAGAAAATATTTGAATCATATAAGCAATGATTAAAATATCGATTTCTGTGGATATATCGGTACATGAATTTTACGGATATATCAGATATATTGAAGATATATCGGTGTGTATTTGTATATAAGCATTAATCAAGGATAGATATATTGGTTTTAATTGATATATAGATACTTAGAATTTATGGATATATCGAAAATTTTTATCATTGTGTATAAGTGACCATTGTATGAGAGTGTTTTTATCTTTTTATTTATTGTATTTTTATATTTGAAATTAATCATATAAATTTTAGTTTTTTAAGCAATGTGATAATTACACATATTATCATGTAAATTTAACTCATATATCTATCTCTATTTTATCATTTTTATAAATTAATGTTCAAATAATTCCAATAATTTACAAATTGCAACATAAAATTGGGAAATGATATACTAACATACCACATTAATTAGAATTTTTAGTAATTTCATAATTAGGATGAGATATAGTAATTTCAGTTAATCCCATGTATGCCATTTCATTATCAGCAACATTCACTCTCATATGCAGCATCTTTCGCTAGATAAAGAGAAATTGAAGATCGTAGAACTAAACTTCAGATGAGAGTAGTTCATTGATTATAAGGCATGAAAGTTAGAAAACATACTAAAATTTCCTATTCGATAAGATACTAGGAGGGACTCATTCTATCTGATCCACTTGGATGTTTGAGAATACTATAGAATGACTACATATGATAATTTAAAATATTTTATTATATTTATTAATAATTATATTCAATTTACATAATTATAAGTGCTTAAGAAAAGATTTCAAATTTTTTCTATTTTATAAATTGTTAAAAAAAAATTAAAAATTACAATTGGATATGATATCAAATTATTAAAGATGTATGAATTTTTTTTTTAATATCAAGATATTAAAAAATCAAATTTAATTAATTTCAGTTAATCCCATGTATGCCATCCTCGCATGATAATTATAGGATCCTAGACACTCTTTCTAAGATATCAAATCATCCAGGATGACAATAAACTATATTGAAGGGGTGGAGAACAATTATTGTAATCATGCATAAAATTTTATTCCAAAACTCACATATAAGTCAATAGTTAGGTATATACAATGAAGATGAGACATGAGAAAAAAATTGATAAACTCAATACTAAATTGGTAACAATAGATTTTATGTAAGCATATGATATTGACTATTAGATTGTTTTCTCTCTTGTGACCAAAATAACAATCACTAAGTTGTTACTCTTTATTACTTCTTAACACAAATTAACTTTAAATCAACTATATATAAGAATATATTTCTTCATAATGACCTATACAAAAATATTTACACATTAATTTTTTAGTAGATATGGTGTGCAAATTGTGGAGGTCACTATATAGCCTAAAATAATCATATTTGACATAATTTAGTAGATTTTTTTTTGGTATTTATTATATTTGATCTCAAAAAATATGTGCTATATTATTTTTATTTTTTTCAACATATATCAGAAGGTGAATATTTGATATTAGTTATATGTCGATGATTTTTTAATTACAACAAATTATCATTTAGATAAATCATAACTAAAATTATTTTTAAAAATTTATTTTCAAACAAATAAATTGGAATGCTTAAAATATTTTCGTAGTATAAAGGTTATATACTCAAAAAGTAGAACATATCTTTCTAAGAAAAATAATTTTTATAATTTTTATCTAACAATAATATGTCGTGATATATACATATTGACTCACAATTTGATCTAGGTATAAACTTATTTATAAATATTGTTTCATCTATTAATTCTACTAAGTATATGATATAATCATAAAAAACTAAATTATTTAATAATAATTAGACTAAATATTACTTATTTTGTTAGCATAGTTAGTTTCTAGTTACTCATAGACATATTCAAACAAATATAATTTTTATAATCCTCAAGTATATTAAGAAAATTCTAGGATATAATATTATATTTAGAGATCACGAACAAAATCGAATAGAATCATATTTCAATTTTAGTTGGATTCTTGTGATTATATGAAAAAGATTCTTGTGATGACATTATTTTTTTGAAAGAATAAGAGGTTGATAGTTATTTCAGAAATTGATACATGGACAAAGATAAATACATAGCATCAACTACTTGTAAACTCTAGTAGATCAGTCCCTTCTAGGAAAACTCTATCTACCAATTCAAAGATCGATAATATTTTATTACGACAGTAAGACAACTCAATTTATTATGATCAATTTAATATTTCATTGGAGAACAAAATATATTGAGATTGATTATCATTTTATTAAAAAAAAGTCAAATAATTTGATTATTATAGCCTACATACATGTTTTTTTTCCTCTCTTTCAAGTTGAAAATTTATGACATATACTCATCAATTTTAATAAGAGTGTTGAGATTTAGTCTATATACATAATCTTTGTGTTGTTTATTATGATTTATTCCAAAAAAGATTTACAGAGGTTAAATTAAAAATTAAATTACTTTTTTCTCTTTCCTTGTTCTTGAAATTCTAAAATTAAAAAAAAAGTGTGGTCAATGAAATTAATGGTTTAGCATGCCTCTTTCAAAAAGAGACATGTTGGACAAAAAAAGAAGAAGCTACAATGACATACCTATCTCTCTATCTCTCTCTAACAAATATGTAATTCTTGGTAAAGAGATGAGTCCTCTCCTTCAAAAGATATCTAGGCTATAAAGAATGCCTCCCAATACATCTAGACTATTGTCTCTCTCTCTCTCTCTCACACACAAAAGAAACAAAATCCTTTAAAAAAAAGGTTGGTAGAATAACAATGATTTCAATAATTTTATTTGCACTTGCATGCCCATTGGATGAAGCATGGAGGAAATAAAGTTTTAAATAATGGGCAATGCATAAGTTATTCTAATTTTGAATCATGATAATAACATTAAACACCTAAAATGTTGTTTCTCATCCATATTACAAAAAAAAAACAAGTATACTATTGGATACTAATTTGATTCTCACATTATATATGTGTGTGTGTGTGTGTGTGTGTATTGTGTTGAATATTATGGCACAATAGTTAAAACAATAAGAACATCTCCAACCCACTCTCTATTTATTCACTTTTAGCTATTTTAGCTAGCCAAACAATAAAAATCTTGTCCAACCCACTCTCTATTAGACTTTTTATTTTCTAGTTTACTCAAATGGCTCAATAAATTTGGAGAGCCATTTGAGCTCTCTAAATTTTCTCTCTTTTTTTCTCTCTATCTCTCTTTCTATATGTTTTACTTTTTTTAAATTATTGGAAATTAGGTATAAAATAGAAATGTGGTTGGAGCATATTCTAAAAACGTGATAGCTACATTAGTGAATTTAATATTTAAATATATTTTGAGTAGCTATTTTGCTAAGTGTGGATGGAGATGATCTAAAACACACATGTGCAAAATCTAAGCTAAAAGAGGAGACAGAAGTAAACAATGTAGCATCTATCAGTAATGAACCAACCTCTGCAACTTGGATATTGATAGAGTCGGGGATTTCTCTTTGGAGCAAAACCATCCCAGCATTCCTTACAACCTCCAAATCCTCGTAACTTAGCTTCTGAGGCCAGCCAATGGTATTGGCTCCACCTAGAATGATAATCGAGTTCTGCCCGCCAGGTAGAAGCATCACCACGGCCTGCCCAGTGGGCACCCAAGCATTTTTCACATGGTCAAGATGAACCCCACGTTTCCTCAGACTCTCCGTGATCAACCTGCCATGTGCATCGTCTCCAACCCGTCCTACAAAGTATGTAGAATATGAGAGTCCGCTGCCACACGCAGCTTGGTTTGCTCCCTTTCCGCCGGCACTAATTTCCACGGACTTGGCCGAGATTGTTTCTCCCTCTTCGGGAACCCTATCAATTTCAACACAGATGTCTACATTCGCCGAGCCCACCACCACTAGCGGTGGCAAGTTGGTTTCCGAGGTTAGTGTAGCCCGAGGAGGTTTCGCGTACCTGAAGAGAAGAGGAAAGGGAACAGAGCGCCTGAAGTAATGCGGTTTGCGGAATTGAATTTGACTTGCATTAAAGGGCTCTTCGGTGCGACGGCGACCTTTCTGGAATTTGGGAAAGAAGGAAGTCCCACCTAACAACGAAGCCGTTCCCATGCTCTCTATCATATACCTGGAGACGTACCGGCTAGCCCAGACCAACAATAACGGGAATTTGGCGGGCCCACATTAGCCCAAAATCAAATTAGGGTTTATTTACATTTTGGTGCATCAATACAAAATATTTGAAAAAAATAATAATTTTAAATATTTAAAAAATATTCAAAACTCAACAATAATAAGTTTTGTTATACTAAATTTCATCTACCCAATTTTAATACTCGTGAGTTTTAAAAAATTAGATCTCATTTTTGGAATATACAAATAAATGTGTCAGATTTAAAAACCACATTTCCTTGAGGAGTGATTTAAAAAGTTTAGATATTCATTAATCCTAAAAAAATTGAGATTTAAACTCTTTCCCTCCACAAAGAATAAAATGCACGCATCATCTTATCACAATAATCAAATAAAATAATGAACTAAAATACACACACATATGAATATAAACATATATGTGTAATCATATATAAATATATGTAGATATGAATATATATATATATGTGTGTGTGTGTGTGTGTGTGTGTATAAATATATATTTATTTATAAATCTTTATATATATATATATATATATATAAACATATATATACATTTCTAAACACACAACCACACATATGTGTGCACTATAATTTGTATTAGTTTTTAGATTTATTTATTTAATTTATGTGATGTTAATTCATTTGATATATATTATGTCGTATATATAATAAAATTTAATATGTTATGCAATGACTATCTACTCTAATGGTATATAATGTGATTATCATCATTGAGCTTTTTTTCAATGGTGGTTTTCTCATAGTTATTTTACTTAGTATATTATCATGGAGATAATAATTCATCCATATATAAGTGTCATTCATATTCTCATATATTTCTGACAACTTTGTCAACTGCTTTTGATGGTTGCTTCGTGTCCACACTCTTATTAACTACTCTCCATTGTCATAAAAACTAATCATTGGCATGATTTTTAAATGTTTACATTTTTAGCTTCTTAAGTACCATACTTGTACAATTAGTTTATGTTTTCTTTGAGTTTCACAAGTGGAAACCATATGAGTTAAAGGAACTCGTAAGGATTCTCACCACTTTGTGAGTTACTGCACACTCATATAGATCTAAATGATTCCCTCTCTCCATCCTCCTTGGTAATGAACTCGCACATGTCCCAAAGCTTGTATATCATTGTCCTCCGTGGTAATGATGTGACTCATTCTCGTAGACTAAAAGTAAACTCCTCGAGAGAGCATTATGTATAACATTTATCCTAATCAGAAATAGTGTCTGTAAGATGTGTGTAATGGATTGATGTGTAAAAGTGTTAGCACTTTTAACTTTATAAGTAGCATACTCACAATAATTAACATATTCAAACTTTGTGATTTGATTTATAGGTTTATCTCGTCCATCACAATTATAAGGATTATTATCACTTTTCTATCATATGCACTAGTGAGTCTTATAGTTTACCTATTATCATCTATCATAACAACCTCTCACAAATCTACTATTAGTCAAAATCATTATTCAAGTTCTATTTTATTACCATCTTTCAATATATATAACATTTAAAATATAATCAAACCATAAATACATCGATCATTCAAACCAATTATATCATATTATTAAAAAAATACAAACCATAGATCATGCTAGTTGCTGCAAATTTCTGAAATTATCTTTAGAGGAGAGAAGCTTTATTACTTCCAACTCTAAGGATTGACATATTTTCATGTGTCCCTTGTTTTTTTATGAAATCCCTTGGGAGTACGAAATTTGCTCTTTGAGTATGTAGTTGTTGTGGTTTTTCATGTTAGTGAGAGAGAAAGTGAAGAAATGAGAATTTTGGTAAAAATTTGATAACTTTTACTTTTATAGTTTGGCAACTTTACATTATTCTAAGAAGTAAGTCATGACTTTTAGATAAAAGTCTCAATTATGAACGTCATCTCTTTAGTTCAATGTCAAGACTTTGAAAAATAATAATGACTATGTTCAATATCTTGATATTTCTATAACATAAATTTGAGGTACTGGTAATGACCATAACTTGAGTTTTATCTCTCGATAACACAAATTCATGGTGCTATGAATGGTCACGACTTCATGCCTTCATTCATTTTTAGTCGATGGATAGCTACAATGTTGTGAAGTGACCATAATACTTGCACTTAGCTTGCATGTACTAGTCATAACCATGCCTTCATTTGAGGATAATGGTCGTAGTCAAGGAAATGATCATACTCGAGTAATATTCTTTAATATATTTAATTTCCAAAAAGTCATAGCTTTGATATGAATTTTCGTGGCTCTTTAATTGTATATAGCTCAAAATTCATGACTTTATTACAGAGTAATAATTATGACTTAAGACTATCAAGTTATATAAAGATAGTATTAATAGGATACTTGGCTGCTATTATGAAGATAGTATTGACAAGTTGGTAGGATCACGATGTATATGATTTTGCTAATGACTATATATGTAGAATTTCAACCAAAAATAAATATCAAAACTATGAAAGATATATGAAAGTATTTTATATATTAAATACCTCCAAAAACTCATTGGTTTCAAAAGTATTCATCAAAGATTTCTAATATATCAAAAATATTAAAAAAAAAATATGTATTTTAACATATACACATCATTCTAAATCATCAAAATATATTATGTTTGGTAAATTAAACACTAAATAATGAGTTAAATCGAGCTAGCTCTACTAGATGAAAATAAAACTAAAAGAAAATGGAACGAGTGAACTAAAAGAAATGTTAAGAACTACAGAATCAGATGAAAAAAAGAATTTTTTTTTAATTCTATAATACGTGGTTTTCTCACAAAGATTTCACATCGATATTACTTGATAGTTGGAAGGAGAACTTCGAAGGATCATTTATATTTCAACTAGTTAAAAGGTTAGAAAAATTAAAGGAGCCTCTAAAAAAACTGAATAAAAAGCAACATGCACATATTAGTATAAGGGCTACTCTTGCTAGTAAAGCACTTCGAAAGCTACAAATATGTTGCAATGTCCTACTCAACCTTTGAAGGATAAGGAGATGGCTCTTAAAATAGAATTGAGGAAACTACAAGAGGATGAATTATCTTTCCCTAGACAAAAGGTTAAAATCAATTACCTAAATCAAAGTGATAAAAGCAAAATCATGGCCTTAGTAAAAGATGATGGGAGTTACAACTTCAAGGAGTGAAATTGTAGAAAGCTTTGTTATGCATTATAAGAAATTACTAGGTACATTGAGTAATATAAATAAGATAGATGATCAGATTTTAACAAAGGGCATGACACTTCAAGAAAAAGATCAAAAACTACTCTTTTTATCACTCTCCAAAAGAGATAAAAAATATTCTATTTATCATGGGTAATTCTAAGTTGCCTAGACCTGACAGTTACATTGTGGAGTTTTTTAAACATGTATGGAAGGATATCAGCGTGGATGTTATTAAAGTCATAAATGGTTTCTTTCACTTCGGAAGAATGTTGAGGCAAATAAACCATGCCTATATATCATTAATCCCAAAATCTTCACATGCATCGATGGTTTGGGATTTCAGGCACATATCATGATGCAGTGTAATCTAAAAGACAATTGCAAAGCTTATAACTTCTCAATTGAAAATGGTGATGGATGGAATAATAAATCTTGACCAAGGGGCCTACGTCAAAGGGAGACCGACAGATAATTTTTTTTTGGCATATGAATTGATTAGGAAATATTGTAGAAGAAGGATCTCTCCGAGGTGCTTCTTAAAAATTGATATTCAAAAGATATTTGATATAGTAAAATGTGGTTTTTTGAAGTAAGTCTTAAAAGGATTGAATTTTCCCAAGCAATTCATTAATATAATTCTGGAATGTGTTACTACTACATTATTTTCCTTCACCATAAATGACCAAATGCATGGTTTCTTCAAGGGCAACAAAGGTCTTAGGCAAGGAGATCCACTATCACCCTACCTCTTTGCCCTTTACATGGAATACCTCTCAAGACAATTGGTGGCAGCCTCATCCTTAGAATCTTTTTCTTTTCATCAAGGGTATTCACCCCTAAGGATAAGTCATCTTATGTGTGGGGATAACTTAATGATTTGCTCCAAAGGAGATCTTCCATCATTTAAGATAATCCTCAAAGTCTTAAAAGAACTAACTGTAGTTTTTGGATTAAATTTAAACTCTTCCAAATCGAATATCTTCTTTAGAGGAGTGTACAAAAAACACAAAGATGAGATTTTGAAAATTTCAGAATTTATGGAAGGCACTATCCCATTCGTCTTCCTTGGAGTTCCATTATCTTCAACTCGATTAATATCTTCCCAATTCTTCATTCTATTGAATAAGATTATTTTAGTCATTCATGAAAGGGTGGGTAAAATCCTTTCGATAGTAGGAAGGATAGAGCTCTTTCGAATAGTAATTCAAGGAATTGAAGTTTATTAGTTTTTGGTATTTCTTTTACCAAAGTACATTATCAATGTCATTGAAAACGCATGCAGAAGATTCTTGTGAGGTAGCCCAAAAACCGAAAGATATAGGCCCAAAGTTTTATGGGCCAAAGTATCTATGTTATCCACCTTAGGAAGCCTCAGCATCTTGGATATATCTATATGGAATAAGGCTTTTTTTTGTAAAAACTCTTTGGAGAATTAATAAGAAAGATGACACACTTTGGATAAAGTGGGTCCATCATTTCTATCTTAACTCCAAAAATATATGGAATTACCAGATTTTTAAAGTAGATCCACCTCATTGGAAAGTTCTAATCGTGATTAGGGATATCTTAATAGAGAAATTTGGCTCAAAAAAGCAAGCAATGGAAGAGTTGGACAAATGGGGATAAAATGGTTGAATAATTTCAGATTCGTACAAATTTTAAATGGGGAATTTTAATAAAAAAGAAAAAGCCTAAGCCAAAAGTATATAGATGAAAAAGCATATCCCGAAACATGCAATGCACCTATGGATTGCTAAATACGAGAAGCTCAGAATGAAGGATCAGGCCTTCACACAACTACAGATTATAAAATGTGAATTCTACACCCATGCAAAATTTATAAATTATGTTTTTTTTTGAATGTAGCTATTCTAAGTCCATCCTGGATGTACTTAAAAGCTAACTTGGGATCAATGACAATTTGAAATCCTTAGATGCTATTTTTAAAGACTTGAAGATCAAATATTTCAAGGATAATCTAAAAAATACCATATGGAAGTTTTGATTGTTGCTGAGGTATATCACATTTGGAGAGAGTAATTTTGTACGGAAATAATGCATTTTAAATAAAAAATCTAAAATATAATGTGTATTTCAAAAATATTACCAAACTAGTACATCTGGAAACAACATGTCAATGCCCGTCCTAATAAATGACGACCATTGCCACACTATTGAATTTTAAAAATTAGAGGCTAGTATTGTGAATGTTTGCTATTGAATTTTAAAAATTAAATGCCAGCATTGTGAATGCCGAATATTGAATTTTAAAAATCGTCAACAGATCAACACCAATCATCATTCCCTACAATAAACATCGGGGCCGCTTAACATAGAAAAACACAATCCAGATAGTGTGCGCATTTTTTCCTCGATGGACATCATCATGCAACGAGTGCCCAACGATGCAAGCATGTCTCCAATGATGCCCATCTCTAGATGCTCCAACTATTCGGCCATTTCTTCATCGATCAACTCATTTTGATGTCTCCTACCTACCATAACCAGATCATAGCTGTTGTCTAGAGACCTGATCACGTCCACCAAGTGCAAGCTATCATTCACTACAACCTCTTGGCAGACAACACATGCATTACTTGTGTTCTTCTCCTTGAATTGTTTAATCCATATCTGGTTCACGTTTTTCTCTATTTCACTCACAACATCTACTTGAAATGGGACTGTCACGTTGTTTCTGGACATTCTAATCATAAGTGCCATGGCTTCTTGATTATCAGGACCACCCAAAATGTGGACTGCCACGTTGTAGATGAAATGGGACATAGTCTTTTTAAAATGCAATCTCCGATCGACTAATATTCCAATGGTGCTGGTTGCAAGTTCTGGTTCGAACTTTACTTGTGGATTGACATCGGAAAATTTCTCAGTGATATGTTGGGGACCCGGATCGTATATTTACAAAAAGAATCTCCGGATTCCATTGCCGGAGATTTTCCCTAGGCCTTGTGTTTCATCTTCTACTTCTTGTAGTGACTGCGACATTTATCCAGATTCTGATCGATTATGTTATGGATTAGGGATGATTTGTTTTCTTCACCCTCTTCCCCCTATCTAGAGTTGTTTTCTTCTTCAAGCAATTTAAACACTAGAGTTTTGGTGATCGCCATTGTTGGATTAATAGGAATCTTTTTAAGCTTGTGCTTTCTTATTTACTATTTCTTGACTCGTGTCTGTGTGGGACACAATATAATACAAAATTTTGTTCAACCAAGAATCACTCGAACAAGTTCTGGTGAGAAAGGTGCAACAAACAGTAATGGACTATCAAGAACAACGACGATGAAGTGGTAGGTTTCACGAGCGATGCGATGCCAAAGGAGCAAAACTTCATCCAAACACACAAACAAAGTAGGCAAATTCACATTCTTGGAGCTCACATCTACCACAAACAATTTTTCATTGGATATCAAGATCGGAGGAGGGGGCTCTAGGCTTGTTTATAAAGGTAGATTGTAGGATGACCGCGAAGTTGCGATTAAACAAAAAGAAATCAGGCATAGAGGGAAGAAATTACAAGAAAAAGAGAGTGTATTTGAATTAAAAATCTCTTTCTTATCAAGATTAAACCATAAGCATTTAGTGTGGCTTGTTGGGTATTGTGAGGATGGAGATGAACATCTTCTATTTCAAGATTAAACCAGGAGCAAAAGGGATGCCGTTGTATAGGCACATGCAGGAGCTGTCAGGAACAAATTAGCTTGTTATGCCAGCGCCATCATTCAATGTCATCAATAAAGGAAGCCATGCCGGAAGTAACTTGGCTCTGCAAGAATTCATGATACTTCCAATTGGTGCAGCTTCGTTTTCTGAAGCAAGAGTTTAAATAAGCTAGTGCCAGCAAGAGTCAACACTCTGGGTCACAAATCTCTAAGCTCTCAAGCCTCATGGATTCTAGTGGAAGCACCGTGCAAGTTCTTTGAGTAGTTCTAGAATGCATGCACTATCTAGTTTGTGTTTTTATGTGTTAATCAGCTCTAGTGTTTGTTGTAGGGAACAATGATTAGCACTGATCAGTCGATGATTTTTAAAAATTCAATAGCCGGCTTTCACAACGTCGGCTTCTGATTTTTAAAATTCAACAGCGTATCAATGACTATTGTTCATAACGATGGTCATTGCCACGCTGTTTCTAGATGCACTAGTTCTGGAATGTATTCGGTAAAGTGGTTATCTAATATATTTATAATGTCGTAATTACCAACCAAACAACTGACCGAATATTTAGGTAGGTAATTACTAATTTTTTCACGACCGAATACCGACTATAACTACCGATCAAATATTTTTGGTCGGGAATTGGCCAGTAAATTAGGATGAAAATAGAGAATAGAGATTACCGACTAATTACCGACCATTTAACGACCAAAAACATATTACCATTAAAATTGGTCAGTAAATTAGACTTCCAAATACTTATAGATTTTTTCTCCCCGACCATTTGCCAACAATAATTTTGGTCGGTAATTCATTGTTTTAATTTTTTTATTTGAAAATTATTTGCTAAGTCATTAAAACATAAAATCATCGAAACTCAGTTGTTTTTTTTGAATCAGAGCCTAGTGTAAGAACGAAATCAAAAAAATTTGATTTTTCTTCTAAATCCAGGTAAGTTTTTCTTTGTTATTTTCCTTCAAATTGCTTATACACATCTCCGTCTCTCTGAATTATATATACACATTCGGAATTTTGTTTTATCAGTATATTTCGTTATTAGGTTTTTTTTTCTCCTCCTTATTTCTTAATTTTTGCTTCGATTTCATTTAACCTAACATGATTTTGACTCGACACAATTACTTAAACTATAATTTTTCATTTTTTTAAATTTGTTCATCTACTATTTATATGTTTAGGGTTTTAGTGATTTTCATTTCAATTACATGATGTTTGCATCCGAATAATCTTAATGTTAATGGTTTATATTTATATAATCGTATGACATTATGTATAAACGTCTATACTTTAAAATATATAATGATTTATGTTAAATCAAACTTTTATTTAATGTTAATCTTAAATGTCTATAACATTATATATAAACATTTATACATTTATATAATTATATGATATTATGTATAAATGTCTTTACTTTAATATATATCAACGTATTGTATTATAAATACACATTGATATGTTTATATAAACATATAATGTTATATATAAATATTTATATTTATATATTAATGTTTATAAATATCTATACAAAATTTACATTAAATTATCCATTTATATATTTTCTTATATAACAATTATGTAATACTAAATGATTATACAATTTTGTAAATATTTATAATACATATTATTTTTTATATAAATATAGATTATGTATAGTGTTTATATAAACGTGATATATATACTATATATTATTTATAAAAGTGTTACATATAAATATAATAATATTTAAGTAACATTTATAAAAATATTTTATTCACAAATATTATATAGATACACGTGTTTAATTATATAATCATATGCCACTAGTATAAAAGTATTTATAACTATATTTATAATAGAGTAAACTAATTTTATAACTATATTTATAACTTTACATAACTAATTTGTAACTATATAACAATGTATAACTATATGTATAATTATATATAACTATATTTCTAAAAAATATATACTATATGTATACTAATATATAACTTTATATTATTATATTTTACTAAATGTATAACTATATAAATGTTAAATATAATTATATCTTTAACTACATACATAATTATAACTATATGTGTATAACTATATATAAATATTTGTATAAATATTTAACACTCTAATATAATTAAATATAACTCTATTTGTAACTATATGTACATATATGTATATTTATAATTAAATTAAAATAGTAGTTTATAACATATTATATATTTATGTATAACTACTTATCACTACTTGTATAAATATATCTATATATAACTATTTGTTTAATTATATATAACTATTTATAACTATATATATTATATGAATAATAATATATAACTCTAAATAATTGTATCTTACTATATGTATAACTATAAAAGCTTTATACATAATAATATTAAAATATATACTTTACAACTTATATTTATTATATATTTGTATATATTAGTATATAAAAAAGCATTTTACTTTATCTATACCTATACATAACTATATGTATAAATATATAAATTTAAATTAAAAAATATATAAACCTACATGTATAAATATACGTTTAACTATACGTGTAACTACATGTATAATCACATGTAATAATATTTATAATTACATGTATAACAACATACAACATTATGTTAAACTATATGTGTATAACTATATATAAATTTTTGTATAACTAAATAAATGTCTATATAATTATATATAACTATATTTGTAACTATATATTAATATCTGTATTGATATAATTAAAGCAAAATATTTCTTTTATAATGTTGTTTATATTTATGTATAACTACTAATAACTATATGTTTAATTAAACATATAGTTATAATTAAAGCAAAATATTATAATTACCAATATGAATATATCTATATATAACTATATGTTTAATTATATATAACTATTTATAATTCTGTATATTATATGTAAAATAATATATAACTATAAATAATTGTATCTTACTATGTGTATAACTTTAAAAGTTTTATGCATAATTATATTTAAATATTTAAATTTACACCTTATATTTAATATATACTTGTATATAGTAGTATATAAAAAGTATTTTACTATATCTATACCTATACATTACTAAATGTATAAATATATAAAATTAAATGAACAAATATATAAACCTACATGTATAAATATATGTTTAATTATATGTTTAACCGCATGTTACTATATTTATAATTACATGTATAACAATATATAACATTATTTTAAACTATGTGTGTATAACAATATATAAATTTTTGTATATCTAAATAAATGCATATATAATTATATACAACTATAATTATAGACAGTTACGTTTATTAACAAAATGATTTTTTTTAAACTAGTTATGGAAGATGATCGTGAATGGATGTACAAAGGTTGAATAATAAATGAAATGTTCTCTAATGAATGGGGGGATAAATATGATGAATTTGTTTAGTTTGCTCTGAGACATCCTAAATGTGTGAATGGTGGTACAGATATAACTATAAGGTGTCCTTGCACTTTAGTTAAATGTCAGAATAAAAAGTTTTTGAATGTTGAGACTTTGAAGATACATTTGTATAGAAATTGTTTTGTGGTGGATTACTATATTTGGATATACCATGGTTAGAAGCAAGTCTACTAGAGGTATTTAAGTTCAGTACAAGTATCAATAAGTGAGACTGCTTAGATGGTCTCGAATAATATTAATCACATTACATACCATAAAATGGTTTTTAATGTTGCGGGTCCTGAATTTAATCCGAATGAGAAACCCAATGCCGATGTAAGAAATTTTTATGACATGATTCAAGTTGGAGATAAACCTGTATATGAGAAAAATTCTAAGCATACTAAACTTTTTGCAGTCGTGAGGATGTTAGAAATAAAGTGTAGACACATGTATTCACAGGCATGGTTTGATGATATGTCTAAATTCATTGAATAATTGTTGCTAAAAGATAATCTAATGCCTTTGGATTTCTTCAGCATGAAAAGGTTAATTAGAGGCTTGGGATTACTCGTATAGGTCAATCATTACTGTGTGAACAAATATATGATATAATGGAATGATTATAGTGACCTTAATAGTTGTAAAATATGTGGGCATGCTCGGTACAATCAAAAGGTTTGGGGTTCTGGAATTAGATTGTATATACGTGAGTTGAAGGTGCCGTATAAGAAGATACACTATTTTCCAGTAACACCTAGGTTACAGAGATTGTATGTATCAACCACAATAGCTAATACAATGAGGTGGCATTCAGAGTATCATATGGATGACGGTAAGATGTGTCACCTTTCTAATACCTCTGCTTGGAAATGTTTTGATGAGTATTTTCCTGATTTTTTTTTGAAATTAGAAATGTTAGGCTGGGTTATTTGCTGATGGTTTTCAACCATTTGGTCAATCTAAACAGCAATATTTTGTGGCCTGTGGTGGTGACCCCATATAATATGCCTCCATACTCATGTATGAAGGAGGAATTTATATTTTTGACTGTGTTAGTGTTGGGGCCTACGAATCCAAAGGGGAAGATAGATGTTTTATTGCAGTCATTGATAGCGGAGTTGAATAGTCTTTGGGGTGTTGGGGTTCAAACTTAAGATATTTCCAAATAGCAAAATTTTCAGATGCGTAGTGCCCACATGTAAACCATAAATAACTTTCTAGCATATTCTATGATATCTTGATGGAGTAAAATAGGCATGTTAGCATGTCTATATTGTATAGAAGATTCTGATTCTTTTAGATTAATTAAGATGGGAAAACACTCATGGTTCGATAACCATCGGAAGTTTTTGCCCATTAATCATCCGTATCGACATAAGGCCAAGAACATCATTGAGAATAGAATGGTTACTAAAAATTCTCAGGGGTTAAATCTAGGGATAATATTTTATAGGAATTGAATAATAGAGGCTTGAGGAAGGTGATAGATATTGATGCTAAGGTTGTGAATGCAGTTATATCTAAGACTTGTGGGTAGAATAAGAAAATTATTTTTTGGGATTTACCCTACTGGCGTGAACACTTGATCAGGTATAATCTTGATGTTATGCATATCGAGAAGAATGTGTTTGATAATATTTTCAATATAGTATTTAACATTCTATGGAAAACTAAGGATACTTATAAGTCATGAGACGAGTTGAATAAATATTGTCGTCATCCTCAATTTACAAAAAATCTTATCACCAATAAATATTCTGATGTGTCATTTGTTCTGAATAAATTACAGAAGAAGGTTGTGTTGAAGTTGTTAAAAAAAACTTAGATTTCTAGATGAGTATGCTTCTAATATGGGGAGATGTGTGGATGCGAAAAAACTTAAGTTGTTTGGCATGAAGAGTCATGATTGTCATATATTCATGTAATGGTTGTTACCAATTGCTCTTCGAGAATTCCTGCCTAAAATAATATGGGAGCCGATAACTGAGATTTCTTTATTTTTCAAGCAACTAACTTCTTCTTCATTGACTGATGAAGAGTTGAGAAATCTAGATGAACAAATTCCTGTTATCTTGTGCAATCTTGAGAAATTTTTCCTCATAGTTTTTTTGACTCAATGGAATATCTTCTAGTGCACTTGGCTTACGAAGCAAGGATTACTGGTCCTGTCCATTATTGTTGGATGTATCCTCCAAAAAGGTAATATTAATTCACTAAATCAATTCTTATCTTATATATATATATAAACACAAAAATGTCTTGTAATTTTCAATAATTTTTATAGATACTTGAGGAAGATAAAGCATACAATAATGAATAAGGCTAAGGTTGAGGGTTCTATATCAATAGGTTATATTATGGATGAGGCTGAAAAATTCGCATCATTCTATTTCAAAGAAGGAGATCCAACTCTTACACTTAAGGAAAAGCAGAATTGTCATAATGTGGATAATGATATGTTTGAAAATTTTAAGCCTCCAGATAAATCAATTGGTGCTGAAGGGAAAATGTATCTAGCAGACTATGAATATAATGTAGCTTATCTATATGTCATAATGAATTGTCCAGAGGTTCAACCATTCATTGAGTAAGTATTTCCTAATAGTCAAATGACATCTATTACGCATTATAATTTACTATTTTTTACCAATGTATCAATTATTTTTAATTTATTTTTTTTCAGTGATTTTGTTACAGATAAACGTAAAGAGTTTGCAAACATGAATGAAGAAGCAATTATTTCTATGACGGAGAAAGAATTTCTATCATTTTTTGAAAAAATGTGTGTTTGCTTATAATGAAAATAACATAATAAATGTATTGTTCTATTAAAAACTTATATTTATAATCTAAACAATCCACTTAATTTTGATTACAGGTTTATGACGTGCAAATAAAATTTTCAATCATTATCTTCGAAGTATAGCACGAGGTCCCCTAAGAGAGGTTAAAGCATACAATGGTTACTGTGTGAATGGTTTTAAATTTCACACTTGGTCGTATGGTAGCTATCAGGCAATAGACAATACGGGTGTATGCATTAAATGATCTGTATACAATGAAACCGAATATGACTATTATTGGACTCTGGTTGAAGTGATCGAGTTAGAATTTGAAGCCCTCACGGTTAGTATTCAAATGTGTTATTCAAATGTGAATAGTTCGATCTAACACCACTTGTTAGTATTGTTTTCCATCCTCGATATAAACTTATCAATGTGCATAATAAAAAATGATTCAACAAGTATGAACATTTTTCCTTGTCAGTACAAGCATCACATGTTTATTATTGTGAATATCTAAGTCGGACCAGTCCTAGAAAGGATTGGAAAGCTATGTGCAATATAAAAGTAAGGGCTCAAATTGATATCTCCGCATTACCAAGTACTGATTTCATAGAATCAACTTTTCAAAATGATGACAATGATGTTATAATCGAAGCTGTGGTGGGGGACGAAGACGTCCTTTCAGTCGCATCTTCTGAGATGGATACAAGTAGGGATGTAGATGTTGATGAAAATTTAATTGATTATGAGGAAGAAATGAGTGATGAAGAAGAGTTTTAAAATGATATTACTACATCTGAAGAAGAAGTCGAACTAGATTTGGATGATTCTGATGAGAATGAGTAGATAGTGAGTTTTATATTATTTTAATTGTTATTTATTTTTATTTATTTTCATTGCCTTATGTATTTTTTACAAGTATGGCATGTGGGCGATGTAGAGATAGCACGTTGCTAGGTCCTACAGATTATGGTATAGGCAGCATGACCTTAGGTATGCCTGAAACTGGAAGAGGGTTATGGGTGAATGAGATGTCACATTAGATAGAGAAGGTTGTGAATGTACCGCAATAACATCAGTTGATTGATCCACATAATGGTCTTGAGATTTTGATGAATGATCAAGAGACGTGGGAGGGAGAGGAGGGAGAGGATGAAGATGTCGAAGAGTCTTCCTTAGAGCACCCTAC
This sequence comes from Sapria himalayana, assembly GCA_029783825.1. Classification (NCBI taxonomy): domain Eukaryota; kingdom Viridiplantae; phylum Streptophyta; class Magnoliopsida; order Malpighiales; family Rafflesiaceae; genus Sapria; species Sapria himalayana. The sequence continues at coordinate 866,363 of JAREIK010001468.1, read as the reverse complement.
AGACGAGACTCTCTTTATTGCTCATCTTGATCCAACAATTGATAATCCGTAAGATATAAAACTTAACAAATTATTTATCAATTTATTAATTTGTTTCTTACTTGCTAATAAATTTTTTATTATCAGATGAAGTTATTGCCGTCTAGTTCCATTTATAAGGTTCTGATGATAATTTTCAGAAAGTTCTTTAAACCTAATGGACATAATTGGAAGTCACTCACACATAGAGACTAATTGATGATTTGGAGAGAATTTAAGGTAAATATTACTACCTAAAAATTGTTACATCTTTTATTTATTCTTTTGTTCACTGATTAAAAATTATTTATTTATAAATGCAGAAAGTTTATAGGTGGACACATCTAAAAGAGTTGATCAAAAGTAGGTTCTACAAACATTACTGCCAGTCGGTATAAAGATATCATGTATGAGATCAAAGATAAATGGCTGAAGAAGAAAGAAAAAAATTCGTGTATCTTGGATCATGTTTTCAAGGATTGACAGAGCAGATGGGAAGATCCGGATTATAAGAAGAGGTGTGATAAACAGAGCAGTAATCATCGCTCATAGTGGGCTGGGGAGGGTAGTGGCATGTCTACATATACATGTGGATCTCTCTCCATGCGTGAGTATGAATCAGTATTAGTATTATTTCTAATTTATGCTTATTACTTTGTGAATTGTGTTCAATTATGCCTAAATTTCATTTCTTATAAAGAATTTTTTATAATATAATTAAGATATATATTGTGTGTACTTATAGATATGCAAGGAGGATAAGAAGCACACTGCTCCTCGCTTATTTAGATAAACACACACGAAGGCTCATGATGATCAGACTTTCGTTGATTAGAGATCGAGTGCAGCAAATGTAAGTTTAAATAAAAAAAATTAATTTTTTCTTTTTTTTTTGTTTGAATATAAATTGAAATAGTTTTTCAACATTTTTATTAGGTGAGATATGAGGAAATGTTAGCTGCTGCGACTCAAGCATATTCCCAATCTACTTCAGGTTTATGTGATGGTGCAATAGGTAGTTCTCATTCATCAGCTCCACCAGTTGATACAAATCATATTTGGTATGTGGTTGTTGATGGCAAGGAGAAGATGCCCATCTATGACATCAATTCATCAACATCATCATTATTCTCGCATAGACGACCAAACTATAAAGCTGAATTTTCAGGACTATTTTCAAATTTGTTCTTGAGTATGGAGGAATTTCAGGACACGATACGAAATTTGATACAGTTTCAGTTGGCCAATACTGAGCGACACATGATCGACTATGAGGATGATAGGGATGAGTTGCATATGCATTTTGACTGACTTACAAAGAAGTTTCAGGAAGGAGGACTATAGTTCACCCCTGATGATCTACCTCAAATTGTTTGGAGTAATGCTCCATCTACAACATCTATTCCATCACCTACAACAGTACCTACAGCAACCACATCAAGACTAGTAGCAGCATACAACTCTACCCAGTACCCGACATCTCACCGTATGGACTAGAAATGTTGCAGCATAACTAGTATGAAATTAGGTTGGATGATTGAGTGTATTACACACATTTTTTTTCAATGCCTTAAACTTTGATTTTGGATTTTATTTTTTTTATTTTATCTTGATGTTTTTAATATATATATGCATTATATATAGCTGTTTGCTGGTGTTAATTGAATTTTTATTTTGTTGTTTTATTTGTAAATATTTTTGTAGCTATTACAACAAAAATGGAAGCAAAATTTATATTTTTTTTGTGTTTTCTCTTCTAGTTTTTGCAGCTAGAGCTACTGTAGAAAAACTGCAAAAAAATGGTCGGTAATTACTGACCAAATTTTTCTAATATCAATTGTCAATAAAAAGTTACCAAATGGTCGGTAATTCTTTTGGAGATCAATTATTGACCGATGATTTTAAAAGACCCTGGTCGGTTTTTTATTATTATTTTTTAGGTTATTACTAGCCATTTTGTGATCATTTACCAGCTAAATGCTTTTGGTCGAAAAATAATTGGAATATAGTCAAAAATTATTTATCGGAAATTATTTGTTGGTAATTAATCTGTAAATTATCGGTAATTACCAAAATATTTGGAGATCATTTACCGACCTATTATTTTGGTCGGAAAATGGTTGGAATATCGTCAAATTTCATTTATCGGTAATTGATCTCCAAATGGTTGGTAATTACTGAACATTTGGAGACCATTTACCAACCTACTACTTTCGGTCGGAAAATGGTCGAAATTTAGTCGGTAATTATTTTTCGGTGATTAGTCTGTAATTGGTCGTTAATTACTGACCATTTAAAGACCATGTACCGACCTTATTTATTTGTCGGTAAATTGTCAGAATATAGTGGTAAATGTTTGTCGGTAGAGGATCAGTAAATGGTCGGTAATTTACTAACTGACTGATTTTTTGTCGGTAAAAAATTTAGCAACGAGCAAAATTATGACCAATGATTTTGTTCAGTAAATGGTCGCTATTTGGTTTGCCGCCCAAAAAACACAGAATTAGCGACCAAAAAATTGGTCGATAATTTGATGAATTTTAGTAATGATATCATTCAAAAGGTATGACATGCGATATACTTGAAGAAAACCTATTGTCTCTAGGACAAAGATATAGTTTTAGGTGTGAAACTCATAGTGAGAATGAGAAAATAAAGATTATGAAAGACACACTTATGATCATGAAGGGAAAAAAGATCACGATATATTTATTCATGCTTAAATGAGAAATAGTGCAAGAAGCTGATACATATATTGCATCAATTAGCAAAGCAGAAGAATCAATGATGATGTGACATCTAAAATTAGGCAACATGTCAATACAATGTTTGAAGATTTTCTCTAACAAAAAGTTATTTCTAGAGTTCAAATTAGTAGATTTACATTTTTTTTTGTGGATCAGTATCACAAATAAGCAGAATAGATTGATATTTAATAGATCAATTATAATAAGTAAATTTATTATAGACTCGTTACATTCTGATATATGGAAATCACCAAAAAAGTCCCAAGATGAGCATTGAGGTGTCAAACGGGCCGGGACGAGCAAACCCGACACGGACAAGGCATGCTATAGTGCGGTGCCCTGACCTGTCGTGCCGTGCTGGCACGTGGGCTCAACACATGACCATGCATCAAACGTGTTCAATACGAGTCGATGCCAGACATGCGAGGCTCGCCAAGCCCCAAAAGAACAAAGACGCGCGGTGCACCACCAAAACCCTAATTTTTTTAAAAATTAGGGTTTTGTCCGATCCGAACTAGGCCGACCTAACAATTTTTGATTGCGGGTCCTTGTCGGTCCGGCACAAAACCGTAACTGTGCTTGGCTCGACATGGTAGCCTAGTTGGGCAACCTAAAACCGGGCCGGGCAATTCCAGGCCGGCCCATTTGACACCTCTAGAGGAGCAAAACATTTTGTCTTTCATTGACGGATACATAAAGAAGATGTTGGGTGTGTCCAATCAAGAAGTCAAATGTGTTTCCAATTTTTAAAGACTTCAAAGCATGGATAGAACTTAAATCTGGGAAAATAATTAAAAATTTATAGATGGATAATGAAATAGAGTATATAGATAATAAGTTTCTTGCTCTTTGTAAGCAATAATGTATCAAATAATAGTTCACATCCACATTCATGCTACAACAAAATAGAGTAGTAAAATAGTTAAGCAAAACTCTTACAAAATAGATGAGAGTAATGTTGAGGACTATAAATCTAATATATTCTTTTTGGGTGGAAGCAACCAATATTATATATTATATCATAAATCGGTCGTCATCAACTATGATTGATTTAAAGACACTGATAAAGATGTGGATTGATAAGCCAATAGATTACTCTACTTTATACTTTTTTGGATGTCATGCATATGTGATGTATAACACACAAAAAAAGAACAAAGTTGGATCCAAAATCCAAAAAATATATATTCTTAGGGTATGCTGAAGGAGTGAAGGGTATCGCCTATGGTATCCCACTACCCATGAGGTAATTATAAGTATAGATATAATGTTTATAGAAAATCAACTAAAAAGAATTGATGATAATGATAGTACACTGAAAGAAGCTTCATAAATTTTTAGCAAGTAAAAAAAATTAGACTATATGTTCCAATATCTATGAAGGAAGAACTAGAGCACGAAGTACAAGAGGAAGTCAAGTCTAAGGGTCAAGATGTTAGTCGACCAACACATGATAGAAGGCCATAAGCTTTTCACTTGGAGTATGTTACGTAGAGTAATATTACATATTATCTTTTAACAAAGGATGAAGAACCTTAAACATTTCAAATAGCTTCAAATAATTAAGATGCATATATGTGGATGATAGCAATCGAAGAAGAAATTAAAACTCAACAAAAAAAAAAGATTTAGAAGCTAGTATCATTATCACAAGGAAGAAAAGCCATTAGTGATAAATGAGTTTACAAGATCAAGCATGATAATAATGATCAAGAAAAATGATATCGTGTAAGATTGGTAGTAAAGAGATATGCTCAAAAAGATAATTCAATGAGATTTTTTCTCATGTAGTTCATCTTACAACAATCAGGGTAGTAATGTTTTTGTGTGTTATATTTTATTTAGTGTAGTTGGATGTTAAAACTATATTTCTTCATGGAGAAATTGAAAAAAAATTATATGTACCAGTCAGAATGATTTGCCGAAATAGATAAGGAGAACTAGGTTTATAAGTTGAATAAATCTTTATATGATCTAAAATACACACTAAGGTATTAGTATAAGAAATTTGATTCCTTCATTATTAACTTAGGATACAATAGAGGCAGTTCAGATCATCGTACGTACTACATGAGATCTAAGGATGAAAATAATTTCATCATTTTATTATTGTAAGTGTATGACATGTTGGTAGTAGGCCCCAACAAATAGCGAATCCAAGAATTGAAGGCACAGTTGACTAGTGAATTTGATATGAATGAATTGAGACTAGCAAACAAGATTATTGGGATGAAGATTTTCTTACACAGAAATAATAGGAAGATTTGGATTTTTTCAGAAAACTACTTTAACAATATTTTATAATGCTTCAACATGCAAGGTAGTGAGTCAATTTATTTTCCACTTCCTATTAATTTCAAGTTATCATCAAGTATGTATCCTAGGTTATAAGAAGATTGGAGAAAAACACCTCTGGTACCATTTGAATCAACAGTGAAAAGCTTAATATTTGCAATGATTTGTACGAGAATAGACATAGTACAAGTGGTGAGAGTGATTAGTCAATCCATGACAAATCTTAGCATAGAACACTGAAATATTGTGACGAGGATTCTCAGATATATTAGAGAAACCTCAATTATCATATTATGTTATGGATGTTTGAACCTTATTGTCAGAAGCTTTTTTCAGGCAAACTATAATAGGGATATTGATAATAGCAAGTCTATCATGAGCTATATTTTTACTCTTGCTGGAAGAGCTGTAAGTTTGGTTTCAAAATTACAGTCTATTATATTTACTTCTATGACTGAAGCAGAGTATGTTGTAACTATATAAGCCAATAAAGAGGCAAGTTGGTTGTATCTGCTATTGGAAGAGTTTGGAAACAAACAAATCAAAATTATTACATTTTGTAATAGTTAGAGTACTATACAATTAGCAAGAAATTTAATATTTCATGCAAAGATAAAATTAATTATAGTATAATATCATTTTATACGAGAAAAAAATTGAGAAATAAAGAGTAAAAATGCAAAAGATTCACAATGATGAGAACAAACTAAGTGTTTTGACCAAACCTATCAATGTTGAAAAGTTTGAATGATTTATAACTTCACGTGACTTAGCAATAATATAAATAAATATAGACAAGTAAGAAAGTTAAACTTAAAGTGGAAAAATGTAACATTAATTAGGATAGTTGAAATATCACATTGCACATATTAGAAATCTATATGAGATTTTTAACTTTTTTTAATATAAAAGTAAGTTATATCTCATTGAAATATATTCCAATTCTAATTTTACTTTTAAATTGTATTTAATTTATTACTAATATTGTTTATTTTATTATTTTAGGCCTTAGGGCTAATTTTATATTTAAAAATTATAGTTGTTAGTTCAATTTCTATAATAATATATACGTATATATAAACTAAACAAAATTATAAAAATTGGCTCCGTCACTGAAAAATCTGATATAATAAGTCTGTTAAACCTTCTGGTGTTGTCCTTCTGCTTGGCATTATCCGCCATGAACTCTCTACTTCCATGTCATTCGGCTTACCCCCCTGCTCTTCTCACTGCTAGCAGAAGACCCGTGCCTCCGCGCATCGCCATTTCGAGTTTCACACATTCTAGAAAGTACCGTATGAGGTTGTTCGTCGCTTCCCGCTGCACCGATAAATCATCAATTGACTGTGCAACTTCCATAACTGGCAATGTGTTTGGCGTAAAGAAGGAACTCACTGGAATTCGACCTTTAATGAACATTCTCCCTCCGCCTCTCAGATTAACCAGCTCAGCAGCTGTACTTGTTGGTGCTATTGCTGCCGGATATAGACTAGGTTTTATGTTTGGTGGAGCTCATAATTTGGCTCTGGGAAGCGCTGCTGCTCTCGGAGCTGCTGGAGGAGCAATTGTGTACGTGTTGAATGCGCTAGCACCAGAAATCGCCGCTGTAAATGTCCATAACTTTCTTGTTGGGTGTGATGATCCCAACAAAATCAAGAAGCATGATATTGACCAGATTGCCAGAAGGTAAGTTTACTACATGCATTCTAGTCTGATTCATTTGTATACTTGTTTCTAAGTCTGTTTCTCCTTGAAACAATACTTAGTTTTCTTTGACGGATAACTTTTTTCAGACATGGCGTGGACAAGGAAGACAAGGCATTTAACGTAGAGCTTTGTGATTTATATTCTCGGTGAGTTGAAATCTGATTGTGCTAGCCATTCATATACCAATATCAATGTTTCGCAAGTTAGTGGAAGAATTGTGAAAATGAATAAAAAATTATACAAGGTATAAAGAGAATGATTATTAAGTGTTTTTGCTGATTTCATATTTATTGCACATTTATTTTTTTATTGTGTTGAGTTATATATTATTTAATATGCTCATTTGTTATTTATCTTGGCTAGAGTTTGCCATTATTGTCTTTGCTAGCTAGGGTTGTACTCCATTTTGAATATAACATAAGATATTTGTTATTTTTTCTCATTTCTATTCTTTCTAATTTGTTTCTCATCATGGTATTAGATTAGAGAAAGCCTTTTTTTTATGGTGGATGATAACTTGCTGAAAGTACTACTCATTATCGGAGTCATTATTCATTGGTGGTAGTCATTGGAAATGTTGGTATTAGTTTGTGTGTCCTGAGTTTTGTGGTGCAAACAACGTGCTCACAATGTAGGTGCTGTTTCTGTTGACATATATCAGTTGTTTCAACATCATGCTTGACTGATAAGTTCCAACTTTAGTGAATGATGGGTTCTAAATTTGACGAATCATTTTTCATTAGCGTCCCATTAGGGTTGTACTCCATTAACATGATGCTCGGCTATTTTCTTGGTGCAGACTCTGTGTTGCAAGGAAGCACAGACGCGGCTCCCTACAGCCGTGTCCACGTGTCCGACACCTGGACACGTGGTCACGACACGTGGTGTATCATTGCACAATTCGTATCCGATACGCCACCTGGCGTATCGGATGGTTGCGTCGGCAGCCGTATCCACGTCTATAGTGGCCGACGTCCGACGACGTCGGTGGCCAACATTGGCCACTGGCAGGGGGCGGGCGCGATTTGATGGGAGAGGCAGGGGCGGGCGGGTGTGATTGAGGGGAGAGGGGCGGGCGTGATTGAGGGGAGAGGGGCGGGCGTGATTGAGGGGAGAGGCAGGGGCATAAAATAAAATATTTTTATAAAATAAAATAAAAAAAATATATTTTTATATAATATAATTATAAAATATTATTTTATAAAATAAAATAAATATAAATATTATCTTATAAAATAAAATAAAATATTTTTATTTTATAAAATAAATAATATATATTTATTATATATAATAAAATATTTTAATTTAATTTAATTTAATAAATTTTATAAAATACCTAATATTTATAATTAATAATTTTTATTTTTATTTTTATTTTTTTATTATGCCGTATCCTAGCGGTATCCGTATTCTAGTTTTTTAGAATTTGCCGTGTCTCCGTATTCTGCCGTGTTGTATCCTCGTGTCCATGTCCGTGTCCGTGCTTCTTAGCTGTGTTGAACTTTCGCTTCATCGATCTCATTTTTTGTTTCTTTACTATAATGTGGTGATTATTCAGTAGTATGCATTATTGCAGTGATTTCTTGGTATTTATTGATGAATTGCATAACTATTCAATTGATTAACATGACTGGTAGGCAAAGGTTTTTGAAGTTGAGTTCACGTGTGATTACTCAGCATATATTAGATTTGAAGTTGTAATCATTATGATATACTTCAATGAGGTATAATAGAGATTGGTGTTGGGGCTTGTATCCAAAGTTGACTACCGGAGTATTAGACTATTGTGACTATTTGACTTTCTCAATGATCTTCATAGAGAAAACTCATGTTCAGTTGCTATCTCAATGGGAGAGAAAACTCATGTAGGAATGCTCAAAGTTTTTGTATTAGTGCTCTCTTTGTAGTTACTCACTTGAATTTCTAAGTAGTGTACTCATAAGCCAATACTAATATTATATGTGATGTTTTTTTTCACTTGCTTTTTCAAGTCTAGAGTTGTCAATATTGTAATGACCTATAATAATAATGTATGAGCCGAGTGATATGGTAATATTGATGTTGTTTCAGTTGTGTTGATTTTATTTGTTATCTTTTTTTTTTAATTTTTATATTTACCTGCGAGCATTTCCCAAAGGCATCTTAATTATAATATTATTTTTCTTTATCTTGAAGTCTCTATGTAAGATTGGCATACTTTATGAAAATGTGATGAGGCATACATGTTTTGTTCTACTCTAAAAAATCTTACTAAATATTTAAATATCATTGATTGATTATTAATATTATATCCACTTTGTCATTTTTTGTTGACTAAGTTAAAATCATTAGCATCAAATATAAAAAGGGTGACTTTTGTTGATTATTGGATATATTAATTAAACAAATATATTAGAATTTCTTATCTAATATGTTAGGAGGATACTAGATGAAATTTGTTTTCCTTGGTACCTACTGATGTTTGGGTCATCACTTATAATTTTTATTTATGATTGAATAAATATTTTATAATTTTTATTAATAGTTCATAGACGTGGTAAAATGAGATTAATGATAAATTTTTTTGATATATTCATTGATACATTTCCGAATTATTTATAAATTTTAAGTATAGAAATATCTATCAAAATTGATCTTTTTATTTTTAATTGCTACTCTTGTAAAAATATAAAGTGATATATCAATAGAAACATGGTGGGTTGTAGATCTCATATGAGGAATGTAATAGTTGTTGTGGAAGTAAAGATCATATGACTATAGGGAGAACCTATCGTTGAGTTTTTAGATTTATATTTTTTTCGTACTAGTTCTATTGTTATATGACTTGGATAATTCTATATTTTTGAAACAAATATTATATGTTATATGAGGAATGATTATAGTAATGATAATCATAATGATCATAGTAATGATCTCATGTGACAAATGGGCTGTAGATTTCATATGTAATATGACTATTGGATATTTGAATATTTCCAATAGTCATATTACTTACTCTAACCCTGGGGCCCTTACCAACTCAGACCCTGGTGCTCTTATCGTCTATGAGATAGGGTGTTCTTATCGACTGTGACTCCGAGGCCCTTACCTACTCTGACCTCGGGGCCTTAACCTACTCAGACCTCAAGACCCTTACCTACTTGAACCCCAAGGCCCTTATCTACTCAAACCTCGGGGCTCTTACCTACTCAAAACCTGGGGTCCTTACCTACTCAGACCCTGGGGCCCTTATCCTTTCAGGCCTTGGAGCCCTTACCTACTTAGACCCTGAAGCCCTTACCCATTTAGACTCTGGGGCCCTTACCCATTTAGACTCTTGGGCCCTTACGCACTTTGACCCTGTGACCCTTACCCACTATGACCTTGGGACTCTTACCCACTCTGACCCTGTGACCCTAACTAGAGGTGTCAAATGGGTCGGGCATGGCATGACCTTGCTTTAATGCCGGGCCAGACACAACACGGTTTATAAAAGCTAGGCCTGGTTGGGCCAAACCAGGCCGTATGGTCCAGGTTAAATTTTTTTTTTAAATTTGTAGAGTTTTATATTTTAGTTTAATTAAAAAATATATTAAATTATATATAGAATTATAGATAATGTATAATATATTAAATTTATAAAATAAAAATTGATAAAAATTTAATAAATTACAAAGTTTTAAATTTTTTTTATAATTTAAAATAAAATTAGTTTATAATTTATTAGAATTAAATTATAGAATTATAAAATTATAAATCAAAAATTTAAACAAAAAAATAAATTAAACAAAAAATTAAAAAGTAAAAAAAACAAAAGCAAACTAAATGAGAAATAACCAATCAGTCAATAGATACCGAAGATTCGAACCAAACAAATTAAAATTTTAACGTAAAGTAAAAATAAAATGTACAATCAATAAAAATTAAAACATCAAAATCAAAAAGCAGTGGATCATCATCAATGGTCAATTGGTATATCATGAGCATCATCAGCCGCAACATCAAGATCAGTATCATATGGATCATCATCATCAGTAATCAACTCCTCTGTTTTCACAGTGAATGTAGCTGCAGTTCCTGTCCCAGTTTCAGCTTCAGCATGATCATGGATGCTAAACCTCGAATTCTCCCAATTCTTCAAATAGGCCAAGGTCTTAATAATATTTGGACGTAATCTCGACACCGGAGGAGTCAGTAGATCCCATGTCATCCTAGATAGCACGGAAAAGGTGGACTCATATAATTTTTACCACTGTAATATATCAAGATTCTTAATATCAGAATGTGATAGGATTGAGCAGTAATCGATATCTAAGTACCGAGAAAGCTCGCTCTTATGTGATGGTCCACCCCGATTTTCTCCCTCGTTAGTTGAATTGAAAAATCATCTTTTTTGAACAAGGTATCCATGTCCGTAATCACAGTCTCACCACCACCACCACCATACCTAGTATCGTAGTATGTGAATAGGTGAGTCAACTTCTTGTGAATTAATACTTCAGGTGGCTCTTCCAGGTTCATGCACGAGAAAATATAAGTCAGAGTATTTTCTACACATTCCACCTTAATCCTAGGATCCATACATGTAGCGATGCAATAAAGAGATGGAACGGTGAACCAGTACTTTAAGTACTTGGTTTTTATCTCTATAATCATATGGCTAAGTGTCGGGTTAGCTCGATACTTTTTAAACATGCTACTAATATTGTATATGCACCTGAGTGCAATGCAAGTCGTGGGCATATAAACTGACGAATACATATTTGTCGTATCATAAAAAATCTTCTGGAATTTCATAAATGAAATTCCTGAAGCCCAGTCAGTGTCGTCAATAATAAGTTCATCACTCTTACTATTGACGTAGTCGAATATCACGTGTTCATATCCAACACATGATTACAACATCAGGTATTTGTAATTCCAACGATATCTCACATCCAATTGGAATTTCTTCTTCTTAAGATTCGTAGACAAACAGAGACTACTAAACTCTTGTTGTCTTCGAGGAGTGTGAATATATTTTAGTGCATTACGTATATTATTCAACATGGGAGAACACATCTTCATACCCACATAAACAATCAGGTTAATCATGTGACACATACATCTGACATGAAAAATCTCTCCTAATAGTGCGTCTCTAATATTCCTAATAAATATGTTAATCGCTATTCTATTATTAGATATGTTATTGAATGTGATACTAAAAATTTTATTTTAAATTTTATATTCCCTAAAGATTTTCATTATACACTCAAAAATGGCCGGGCCATCATGAGGATGGAGAATCTCATAGAATCTTAAAATTTTTTTATCCGTGGTCCATTTAGAATCTACATAGTAACTGGTGTGATATGCATAAGATGATTCATCGTGACTTGTCCAGATATCAGATGTCACGCATACCACTCCACTATATGTCATAAATTCATTAATTATTTTTTATTTTTCTAACTTATACAATTTTAGTATGTCATTCCTAGATGTGGACCTATGAATTCTATGATAAATATGTTGAAAATATGTCTGCATTATGCGTACTACCCTTTGATCTTCCGAAAATCTGATCGGAAGACCTATTAATGTGATAAGTCTGGCCATGCCGTCCCTACCTAACTCGCTGGAGTATATGAAGGGAGTAAACTTTGAGACTGAACTCGATCCAGTCTCAAAAAATGCAGTGTCAACTTGGATTTGTCTAGGATCTAATGGACCATGTTTTTTGGTACATAATTTGACATGCATCTTAAGGTACCTAGTCCTAAACGAATTCTTACATATTAAAATTCTCATACAATATTTGCACTGTATCATTTCTTCTTCTTCATCCCTAATATTTTTATGTTTTATTATATTAAAATAAGTCCAAACTACAGAAGTCCTCCTAGTTTTTTGTTTTTTAGAAGTTTGGGTTGAGATGATTAGAGAAATCAAAGTTTCAGCAGCCTCAGATCTCTGTGTAAGATTTTTATTTTTTAAATTTAAATATGTTTCATTAGTATTTGTCATTTTTTAGGATTTTTATTAAATATGATACTTATTTAGAGACTAGATAGATTTTAGATTTAACTATTTTAGAACTAGAGAGAGAGAGATAGAGAGAGAAAGTAAAAAAAACTTATAATAAATTATATGATAAAGTAGTCAGGTCGATCATGTGCACGGTACATCATAGTCTAGCTTAAAATTCGAAACACGAGTTGTGATTCCAGAAAAGCCAAGCCTAATGATGAAATCCCCACTTTCCGAGTCCCGAGAGATAAGAGCAAAAGTTTTGAGAGAGAGAAAATGTGAGATTTGAGAGAATAAATGTTTATGAAAAACATAAATGTTATAGAGAGGGAGGAGAATTTCATAGATTAAAGAAAATAATTTTTTTAAAAAAAAGTCATTTTTTTTGATTTTTTTTTGATTTTTTTAATATTTTAGGGGACAGAATCATGAGAGCCGTCGGATTCTGCCCCCTAGCCATTGGAGGCGAGATCCAACGGTAATATTTTAAATTTTCTTTTTCCCGTTGGGGGGGGGGGAGAATTGGGTCGGGTCTGATTGGACTCGACCTGCGATCTTTTTTGCGAGAAGCTTGGCTTGGCCCAACTCCCGTGTCCCGAGTCACCGTGAACCCACCCGTGACTCATGAGGGTGCGGGAAGCCGGGAGCCACCTAGTCCTAGCCAAGTTTGCGGGTCAGTGGGTTCGGGACTAATAGTGCCGGACGACAGGGCTGGTGTGAACTGTGACCCCGACTGGGCCTACAGGCTGTGCCATGGGCCACCGAACCGTGCCACATCAGGCACGACACGAGGCCCAGTTGGCCTTGGCACGACACGACATGGGCAGTGCCTTACCTGGGCAAGGAATATTTTCATGCCCGGCACGGCCAAATCGTGCCTGGCCGGCCCGGCCCATTTAAATAACCCTAACCCACTCTGACCCTGGGATCCTTACTTACTATGCCCCTGAGATCCTTATCCACTCTGCCCTTGGGACTCTTACCCACTCTATCCTCGAGATCCTTACCCACTCTATCATTGGGATCCTTACCCACTTTGCCCTTGGTACCCTTACCCACTCAGCCCATGGTACCTTTACCCATTCTGCCCTTGGTACCCTTACCCACTCTGCCCTCTTGACCCTTACCACTCTGCCCCCGAGATCCTTATTGACTCTAACCCTGGGACCCTTACTCATTCTGACCTTGGGACCCTTACTCATTATGACCCTGAGACCCTTACTCATTCTGACCCTGGGACCCTTACTGACTCTAACCTTGGGATCCTTACTCACTATGAACCTGGGACCCTTACTCACTCTGACCGTGAGACCCTTATCTACTCTCTGCTCTTGGGACCCTTATCCACTCTGCTCTTGGGACCCTTACCGACTTTGACCCTAGGACCCTTACCAACTTTGACCCTAGGACCCTTACCAACTTTGGCCCCATGACACTTGCTGAATCTGGCCCCATGACCCTTGTCGACTTTAACCCCGAGATCCTTTTTGACTCTGATCCCGAGATCCTTTTTGACTCTGATCCCGAGATCCTTACCTACTCTGACCCAGGAACCTTACCTACGTTAACCTGGAGGCCGTTACCTTCACTCACCTTTGGGTCTTTACCTTTCCTGACCTTGGGGTTCTTCACTCTCCTGATCTCAGGGTCCTTACCTTTCCTGACATTGGGGTCCTTACTTCCTCTCACCTCGGGGCCCTTACCTCCCCTCACATAGGGGCCCTTACCTCTCATCTCCTTGGGCCCCTTACCTTTTGTCACCTCGGGTCCTTACCTCTCGTCACCTCGGGGCTTTTACCTTCCGTCACCTTGGGGCCCTTACCTTCCGTCACTTGGGGGCCATACCTCTCATCACCTATGGGCCCTTGTGTCCCGTCACATTGGGGCCCTTACCTTATATCACCTTGGGGTTCTTGCCTTGTTTCACCTTTAGACCTTTACCTCCCGTCACCTCGGGGCTCTCATAACCTCGGGGCCCTTACCTCCCGTAATCTTGTGGCACTTACTTTCTACAACATTGGGGCCTTTACCTTTTGTAACATCGGGGCCCTCACCTTTCCTCTCCTTGGGCTCCTTACCTCCTATCACCTTGCGGCCCGTACCTTCCGTCACCTCAGGCCTTTACTTCTCCTCACCTCAGGGCCCTTACTTTTATTCTTCTTAGGGCCTTTACCTGCCTTGATCTCAGGGCCTTTACCTGCCTTGATCTTGGGGCCTTACCCACCTTGATCTCGAGGCCATTATTCACCTTGATCTAGGGGTCCTTCCCCGCCTTAATCTTGGGGCCCTTACTTACTAAGACCTCGGGCCCCTTACATGCACCGACCTCGGGCCATTACTTGCTTTGACATTCTGTCCCTTTCTTGCGCAGACCTTGGGGCGCTTACTTCCTTTGAGTTTATGACGTATGGCCTTGGGGCCCTTACTAGCTTTGACTTCGGGGTCATTACTTTCTTTGACTCGGGTCCATTACCTGCTATGACCTTGGGGCCCTTTCCTGCTTTGACCTTAGGGCCTTTGCCTACTATGTTTTTTGGGCTCTTACATGCTCAGACCTTGAGGCCCTTACTAGCTTTGACCTCTTGGTCCTTATCGGCCCTAACTTCAGGCCCTTATCGGCTATGTCCTCTGGGTCCTTACTGGCTCAGACCTCGGGGCCCTTACTCGCTCATACCTTGGGGCCCTTACCTGCTCTTACCCTAGAACCCTTACCTGCTCTGATCTTGGGGCCCTTGCCCACTTTGATCCAGGAGACCATGCTTGCTCTGATCATTGGGGCCCTTGCTTGCTTTGATCATTGGGGCCCTTGCTTGCTTTGATCATTGGGGCCCTTGCTTGCTTTGATCATTGGGGCCCTTGCTTGCTTTGATCATTGGGGCCCTTGCTTGCTTTGATCATTGGGGCCCTTGCTTGCTTTGATAATTGGGGCCCTTGCTTGCTTTGATAATTGGGGCCCTTGCTTGCTTTGATCATTGGGCCCTTGTCTCCTTTGACCTTGGGCCCTTGCCTGCTCTGACCTTGAGGCCCTTGCCTGCTTTGAACTAAGCCACTTGTCTGCTCTGAACCTGAGCCCTTTGCCTACTTTGAACATGTGGCCCTTGCTTGCTTTGACCCTGGGGCCCTTACTTTCTCTTACCTCGGGGCCCTTACTCGCTTTGAATTCGGGGCCCTTACCCGCTCTGACCTCGGGGCTCTTGCCTTCTTCGACATTGGGGCCCTTGTCTTCTCTGACCCTGAGGTCTTTGCTTGCTCTGGTTTCGGGGCTCTTGCCTGCTCTGACTTAAGGTTCCTTCCTTGCTTTGACATTGGGGCCCTTGCTTGCTCTGATCATTGGGCCCTTGCTCTCATCCTTCGTGCCCATACCTGATTTGACCTTGGGGTCCTTATCGGCTCTGACCTTGCGGCCCTTATCTGTGATGACCCTTGGGCTTTTATTAGCTCTGACCTAGGGGCCTTTACCAGCTATGAGTTTGAGCTTAGGGTTCTTACTTGTTCTGACCCCAGGGCCCTTTCTTGCTTTGATCCCAGGGCCATTACTTGCTCTGACCTCATGGGCCATACATGCTTTGACCCCTAGACCCTTACCTGCTTTGACCTTGAATCCTAAATTCTAAAATATTATTAAAAAAATTATTTTCTTTTAATTTTTTATGATTTTTTTTAAATTTTTAAATTTTTTTTTTGTGATGAAACCAGACAACTGTCAAATTTTGTCCCTAGTCTTTGGACTTGAATTCAATGGCTGAAAAACATGTGGTTTTTTAATTTTTTTAACCTTTGGGTCAGTTCGATTTGACTCTTCCAGAAGCTTCGGCTTCTGGGCTCGTGGTCGGGCCAAGCTCGATGGCTCAAGGGACTCAACGGATGAATGTTCAATCGATTGGTTTTAGACTGTGCCCAAACCCGACCCGAGATCTGGAGCACAATTTTGATCGTGCCGAAGAAACTTGCCTTGGGGCCAAGCTACCGGGTCATGCCTGGCCCAGCATGAGGCTCGGGAGAGCTTGGCATGACACGACATGAACCGTGCCTCTAGCCAGCTAGGCATGGGCCCAAGCATGGTTTTGGACCGTGCTGTGCCGGGCCAGACATGTCGCATTCAGGCCGTGCCTCGTGTTGGGCCCGAACTGTTCTGCCCTTTTGACATCTTTATTTTACTTGCTCTAACCCTGTGGCCTTTACTTGCTTTGACCCCGAGAATACAAAGCTCATATATGGACATGGAGATAACATACTTTGGATTTGAAGAAATTGTAAAATTAATATTCATATAAATTATAATTGATCTAAATAATAGTAGAAATATCATTTAATTAGTCATATTTGTCAATTAATCTAACATGAATATAATTTAAACTTTAATAATTTAGATATAGCTAGGCTGATATCTATACATGATATAATTTGATAGATTTTTTTTTTTGTTTTAAATATGTGAAAATGATATCATAGTTTTGAAATGTGTGTTTAAGGCATGCACATGCTTTAGTCAATGCGATGTCCATTTATAGTGCCTTGCTTGAGCATAAGTGACACGACTTCACAAAGGAGCTACTTAGGCTTAGGCATGTGCTCCTAACAATTTGCAACTATAGTGCCTCTGGCATTGTATGACCCCACCATGTTGCTTTCTTTTCTCTTACAATGACTACTATAACTTTATATCTTCTCTTCTTTAGTAGTGACGAGGCTAGAGTATTTTTTGGCTTTTATATCCAAAATGATGTTGCTTGGGTAAAGAGAACATACAAAATGATATTTTTGTATTGTTTTAATTAAAAAAAAATATAATCATGAAAAGATATCATTTCTGTCCCAAACATGTTAAAATGATGTTTTGCCCGATCTGAATGTTAGCCCCTCACTTGAGGTACAAGGCGCACATAGAGTGTGCCTCATGTTCCAGGAGGATGTTGTGTCTTGATGTGCTATGAACTTTTTAAAATTATGAATGATATTAGAGGTATCAAATGAGTTGTGCTGGGCTGACATAACTTGGTTTTTTTAGGCTCATGAGTGTCACCTTGTCGTGCCTGGTATACTTTCAAAAAATGGCAGCTTGACATGGCTCATTAGTTCGTCATCTTCCTGGGTCATGTTGGATTGTGCTAGACTGGGCTGGTTCTTGCTGGGCTAGGTCATGCCAAACCCACCACGGCAATGCACCATGCATGGCTCAAACTTATTATACGCTAATATGCGTCATGTCCATTATAGCTTGGTTCATTCCAGGCTAGACTGAAATGTTTAGCTAGGGCTTGGGTCTAAATTGGGTCACATGGACTGGCATGCAATGTTTTGTTGGCTACATAGTTTTCTTCATGCGGACTAGAAACCCTAGCTCAATTGGCCCGATTCATGCCATCGTCTAGCTTGATACTTTTCCAAGCACGGTTTCAATTGTATTGAGCCATGTTGTTTTGTGGTTTGTCAACTTATTTGAATGCTTCTAATTGAGATGATGAATAATTTTATTAATAAAATTATTTAGATTGATAAGTTAATATAAGATATAGAAAAAAAATAAAGTTAAAATTTTGGTTGAGAGTATTAATAAAAACTATGTATTAATTGAATTTGTGTGAGTGTGTGAAAATTAAACTTCAAATGCTCAATTCAAATGTTCAATATATTTCAATGATGATTAGAAAAATTTCTCGATGCTTGCTTGCTTACTATTTTTTTTTTAATTTTGAATTTGATTATTATTTATTGCTTAAATTGAGATAAATTAAATAAGTTATGAGAGAAGTTAAATCTCTCAAATAAGTCGTATGTTAGTTAAAATAGTATATGAATGGACTTTGTAATGATAGTTTCCTTATTAAATTTAATTATTTTATGATCATTATTGATGACTCATCTAATTGGCTATTTTTATTTTGAAAATTTTCTTAGAGATAGATTTATATTTATATTTTTTTATTAAATAATTGAGATTCAATTTAATCTCGATACCAAAAATTTATGAGTATAACTCATAATTATTTAGTTTCTATTTTCTAAAACACGAAATTATACATCATGCTTTAAGAGTAGTTTCTTATTTTTCATCAACAAGGCATTATTGATATAATATGTATATTGTAAAAAGCCTTACATAAATTAAAACAACTAATAGTTTGATTTTATAAATAATTTTATAAATTATTCATATATATTTAGAATCTTTCTTCTTGCTACGAGATATATAAATGATATTATTATTAATATTATTTGTGAATTATGATTATAAATTAAACATCTCAATTTATATGTTCTTCAAACACTTATAAATTATACATCAATTTTTTTTCTATTTTAATAAAAGTTATTATTTCTTAAAAAAAAAAAAAAGAGAAACGATTATTTTTTGATTCAATATAAAAATTAAGTACATATTTTTGGCAAGCATGTCATCTAAGATACAATGATGGTAAAATAGTCAAATACAAGATACACACACACACACACACATACATATATACATACATATATATATATATATATATATATATATATTGTTTGATATATACAAATATCGAATTTTTACAAAAATTAAAATCATAAATGATTTACTTATTGTATATGTTTTCAGCAAGTGAATATTTTCATGTAGATCTTGAGGCTATCTTGATAATTATTTTTTAATTTTATTTTTGATATATTAAACATTCATATATCAGCTTTAGAAAGAGTTATAAATCTTTTAGAACAGTAAAAATACAAGCCAGTAAAAAATGAAGCTCTTGATTGAGAAAAATATATTTCATTACCATAGTACTCAATTTAACATTAGTGTTTATGTCTTTACAGTACAGGTTTTTTAACTGGCTTCCATTTAGGTTTATCTTCCACATTCTCCCTCCTGGCAATGAAGAGCTTAGAGGAAATGAAGTTGACCTAATAGTGAACTTCAAGAATGCTCTAGGCATTGATGATCCAGATGCAGCAAATATGCACATAGAGGCATGCTTTAGGAAATGAAGTTGACCTATTTCTTTCTCTGCATTCTAATTAGCTCATATATCAAATTTCTTTTCTTTGGGCGTAGGTGGGGAGATGGATTTTCAGACAACGGCTTGAAACTGGAGATGGTGATGCTGTTGCTGAGCAGCGTAGGGTAGGTCATTTATAATTTGACAACTTTTTTTTTTTTTGGGTTTTCAGATAAAGTTTTTGAAGTTCCAAGTGGAAATTCTCCAGCGCAGGCATTTCAGAAGCTAATATATGTTTCCTCTCTTGTTTTTGGAGAAGCATCATCTTTTCTTTTACCATGGAAACGTGTTTTCAAGCTCACCGATTCCCAGGTTTTTGTCTATCATACATCTTTTGTGACATGTTAAGTCTGTCTCTTTGTAATTCAAATTCTTGGTTGGCTAAGTGGAACTAAAGGTGTCAACCGGGCCGGCCCGGCCCGGCCCGGCATGATGCACTGCACAGTTCGGCCGTGCCTGGGCCGGCCCGGCACATTTTTAAACCGTGCCCGGGCCCGTGCCGTGCCGTGGCACGGCACGCCGGCACGGCTCGACCCTCCCGAATTAAATACCGCGGGTCGGGTCTGATTGGATCCAGACCCGCGGTCCCGACTCCCGACCTGGCACGGCACGGCCTGCCGTGCCTACGGGCCGTGCCGGGCCCGGATGTTTTTAAACCGTGCCGGGCCCTAATAAAATGGACCGGGCCGTGCCGGGCTGGCCCGTTTGACACCTCTAAGTGGAATGCGCCAACTTCCTGATCTGTGGTCCCTGGTCATGGTTATTGTGCTAGTGGATCGTGCCCATGCATGCCGCGATAGACACGAGGCATGGAAGCCTCTGGCCCAGCACAACATGAGTCATGCCTTGGGCTACCACGACCCTGGTCTAGGCATTATTCTGAATTATGCTGTGTTCAGACTGCCCGGCTCACTTGACACCTTTATGTAAGCTTTATCTCTGAAAATTTGAGACTCTGTGTCTGATGAATTTTGAATTTGAGATCTATTATTTTTGAATGAAGAGACTTGTCATCAGAGAGTCTGCTTCATGTTTCTCAATGATGATGAGTAATTGTCCATTGCAATTTTATTGTTATTGTTTGGAAAACATATTCATCATGAAATTGGTTAGCCTACATTATGATGGGTTTGACTTTAACGTCTTCACCTTGGCCATACAATAATATTTAAGAAATAAAGTCATCTCTATGTGTTCAGGTGGTAGAGAATTGCAAAATTTTCAAGTAACAAATCATGTATTATTCATTTTTACTTGTAAATAAATAGAAGTGCAACAATACATAGAGCACTCTCATATTGCAAACACTTCTTATGCACACTAAAGTATATTAATTGTAAGTTGAATATGCATAAATTTTAAAATATGAAATATTAAATTTAAAAATAATAATTTATATTTATATTAATATGTATTTTATTTATTTATGAAATATTATTTTGAAAATAATGTATTTAATTATTTGATTATCACACTAAAGAGTAATGAGAAGATAAATAGAAAAACTAATTTTAAGTTAATGTTAAATCCCAAGAAGCTCACATATTATTATAGTAATAATTATATACTATCTTCTTGGTTCATTTAAAATTAATAACCTGATACTTATTTTGTTATGAGAGAATATAACTAGAATGATTTTTTAGGAATACGTAAAACCCAAAAATTAATCTCATATTTGCATAAGCATAGTATAATTAGAATTTAAATAATTTATCAAGTGTGAGTGACTATGATGTTTGAAAAAATATTAATCAAGTATAGAATATATATATATATATATAGAGAGAGAGAGAGAGAGAACTATGCTAAGAACATTATTCATATATATGACATAAGAAATTTAAGAAATAATTTATTGTACTAATAATATATTTAGTTTAATAAATTTTAAATAGTTAATTTTTTTCATAATTCTATTATATCTGGTAGAATCAATATAAATTTGTATATCAACAAAAAAAGTTGATTACTCAATCAATATAATTTTTGATGCACAATTTATAATACTAACTTTTACACAATTTTTTAATGCATACTTTTTCTAGGATAAAACTATCCTCATGTGCGTGATTGTAATTTTAATCTTAATAAAATATTTTAGTTTATCAAGAATTTTTATCTATAATCATTTATAAAATTGAGTTGAGTGATTCCATGCTAGGTAGGGATTCTTTAAGAATTATGCAAATCAAAGAAATTCATCATTATAAAAAATTTTTTGAGACAAACTCTATTAGTGTATAAGATTTTCTTAATCCACACTAAATTAATCATCATGTATGCATGAAAATTAGGTGATAGCTTTGTATTTATCTCTCCTATTAAATATTTACAAAGAAATAATTTTTTTTTATATTTAGATGCTAAAATAATTATTCGTGCAAAGTTATCATGATCAATACAATGTTATCTGAACTTTTTTTTTGCCAATTAGAACAAAAAAAATTTGATATGTTGGTGTGATATCTCTTAATCTATTCTATGTAAGATTTCTTGCTACTAATTTTGTTTTTTATTGATCTATCTTTTAATCTGTATTAGTTTTATCCTGACATTTTGTATATCAAACCATTAGATTTTTGATATTGACATTGAACCCCTTGTGGTTCATTTTTGATATTTGGTATTAGAGTTAGGTTATCTCAAAAGTTTATTGGTAATACATCTTCAGATCTTACAAACAATGGAACACTTGTTGGTAAATAGAGATTTGTTGTCTATGATCGAGAATCTGAAGACGTCTATCAGTATTAAAAAAATAGAATCCAAGGCAACTGCCATTGGTTAATTGGAAAACTAGATAGAAGAGCTAGAAGCTTATTTTTTTGGCTATGCTTGGATAATTCTGTTCTTGTGAATGTTATTGGAGAAATAATGATAAAAGGATTGAGATTAGAGGTGTCAAATGGGACGGCCCGGCCCGGCCTGGCCTGACCCATTTTTTTGAGCACGAGCGTGCCTTCGTGCCGGGCCAGGCACGGCACGGTTTAAAAATGCAGGACTTGGCATGCCCCGCCGGCACGGCAAGCCGTGCCGGCTTCCTCGGCCCTGGCCTGGCCTGGCCTGGCCGTACGGTTCGGGCCTCATGGAACCGCGGGTCGGGTCCAATCAGACCCGACCCGCGGTCTTTTTTGCGGGAGTGGCGATCGCGGGGTCGGGCTTGGGGGACACCCGACACTGGGACGAACCCGTGCCGATGTGCCGTGCCACAGGCCGAACCGTGCCGTGTCAGGCACTGCACGGCACGGGCCAGGCCCGACACGGCACGGCTCTTGCCTAACCCGGGCCAGGCCGGGCCAGGCCGGCCCGGTTTACACCTTTAATTGAGAATGATATTAGAGAATTTATATCAGAGCAAGACATTAGTCAATTGAATATTTTTGAGGAAGAGGTTGTACAACTACAATCGATGTATGAGGAATAAAACATTTTTTTCCTATCATTTGTATGATTTTCATACACTGATCAACCAACTTATGTTTATAGAATATGAATTTTGTTATGATGATAAGATGATGATAATTTTTGTTTGTTGTCGGATTTATGAGATAATTTAATTATCATTATTGATAGCAATTTAATGAAGTTGTTATACGAGAGCATGATTATAGCTTTTTTATCAAAGGGTACGTAGAGGCAAAATATGAAAGTATTTTTGGGTAAGGTGTTATTTGTGAGAGGTAGAATTAATGATAAAAGTTCTCATTGGTCAGCAAACCAATCAGGGTTTAGATGAAGGTTGAAGGGTGTGAAAAAGTCAAAGATCAAGTGTTGGAAATGCAACAGCCTTGGGTACTTAAGAAGGAATTGTCGAGCAGTTATTTTCAAGGATTGAAACGGTAGAAGTGGTTTGATAAAAAAGGTAGATTCTTGTTGAGATGTCCATTTTGTAGCTGCATGCGTCGCTCAAACTTATGAGGATACATGATTCATTGATTTTAGTGCATCATATCACATGATGCGATATCGAAAATGATTATGTGAGTATGAAATCATGATGGTTGAAGAGTATATATGGGCAATGATTTTATTGTCAATGTTATAGGTCATGGAAAAGCAAAGATGAAAAAGTATGATAGGATGGTGAAGAAGCTTTTAGGTGGTGTATTTTCTAGGACTCATTAAAAGCATAATCTTAGTTGGTGTTGCATGGTTGATCTTCACTTGTGATGACAAGTCATTTAAAATGACTTGTGAAGCAAGGGTCATTGCTTGGTGAATAATGGAAGGTTCATTGTACAAACTAATGAATACCTTCATCTTTAATTTTGATAGTGACTTCTTTATTTTCTGAGGAAATTATTGAGAAAAAGAAATTGGAGTCTGCAGCAAGTATGAAACTCTAGAGAAAAGATGAAAAAGATCATTGGAAACTATGACATAATCAAAATGACATCACGACTCGATTGTACTGTGACGTGTAAAATTGGAGTCACCACTCTTTTTTTTAAGGGCCTGGAGCATGTGAGAAGGAAGTTGTAGTAAAATATTTAACAATGTGGTGACATTTGAGACTTGAGCACATATGTGAGAAAAATCTTTTGATTGTATCCCCAAACAATACATTGAAAGAAAATTTAGATTGCTCATAAGGATTTAGATTTTGTGAAGATTATTTGCATGGAAAATAGAGAGGATAAAATTCAAGGCAACAACCACTAGAGCAATAACAATGCTGGACTTGATACACAGTGATTTGTTTGGAGAAATACTCGAGTCATCACATGGAAAATTGAGATATTTTGTCTTATTTATTAATGTTTTCTTTAGATATGTTTTGGTATATTTCATTTAGAAGAATTCGTAGGTACTAAAAAAGCTCAAGGAATTTAAGGTATCTGTAGAGAACTGTTTCAATAAAAAGATAAAAGTTTTGTGCATGGATATTGAGGTTGAAAATTTTTCAGTGAATTGAATCTATACCGAGCAAGATATCGTGGGGAAAATCACAATTAGAATGATACCCTGACAGAGTGATGTAGTTGAAAGACTAAACATAATATTGATGGAGAAATCGTGATGCATGAGAAGCTGGTGTTGGCTTGAAACTAATGTTTTGGGCAGAAGCTGTTGTCATAGCGTGCTACTTGAAGAATCGAATTCCTACATTTGTTTTGATGGGATCGACTTCATTTGAAATGTTGTTTGGGAGGAAGCCAAGTATGACATATCTTTGAGTTTTTGAATGTGATGCATAACATGTACTAAGAGAGAAGAGGAATAAGTTGGACTTCAAATCCATGAAGTGCATGTTCATTGGCTACATAGAAGGTGTCAAAGGCTACTAGCTATAGAATCAAAACTAAAACATTCATTTATTTTAGAGATATACTATTCAAGGAGTCAAAGGAGCAAGTTGATTGTTATGAGTATGACTCTACTTAAAGTTCAACATGAAAAAATGTTATCACAACTCAACTCAATGCCGTGATATTAAAGATAATTATATTATTTTATAAAGATAATTATAAATATTATTTATAAATATAATAATATTTATAAATTTAATTATTTTTATTTTATTTTATGATACCGTGTCCTAGTTATATCCGTATTCTAGTTTTTTGAAAATTTATCGTGTTCCCGTATTTTGTTCTGTCGTATCCTCGTGTCTGTGTCTATGTCTGTGCTTCTTAGAATACCATGCACTTGTCATAGGGAATGATTTGAACATCGTCGAGGTGACCATAGCCTTTGAGGAAGCAAAGTGGTGGGAGCAAGCCTTGAAAGAAGAGATGTCATCTCTGAAGGATGCTAACACTTAGAAAGTTTTGGAGTTACCTAAGGGTTGAAGAACAATATTGTATAAGTTAGTGTTTTAGCAGAAAATCAATGTTGATTGTGGCCAAGGGGTGTTCTCAAATTTAGAGAGTAGACTTTGATGAAATCTTATCCCAGGTGACCAAGATTTCTATTTGGGTGATTCTAGTTGTAGCTGCTTAATATGATTTAGAGATGAAGCAATTGGATGTGAAGATAATGTTTCTTCATTATAACTTGGAAGAAAAGAATTTTATGTGCTAACAAGAAGGATTCAAGATAAAAAAGTAGAACTTGGTATGTAAGTTGGAGAAGTTCATGTATGGATTGAAGTATCCCCAAGGATGCAATGTTAGAAATTTGATGCCTATATCTCTCAGTTGGGTTTCAGAAGGAGCGAGGCTGATCATCGTGTATAGACAAGGAGGTTAGATATTGATTTTGTGATACTTACATTATATGTGGATGATATTTTTTTGGTTGGAAACAACAAAAAAATAATTTGTATTGTGAAGGAATAACTTTCAAGGAAATTTGATATGGTTGACCTCAAAAAACATAAAAATATTTTGGGCATATAAATTGTAAGAGATACAAAGAAGATTCAACTATACCTTAGGTTGTAGAAGAATATTGAATGGGTACTTTGAAAGTTCAACATGTTTGACTGTAAACCAATTAGTATACTAGTGCAATTGACAGACAAATATATTTTATGGTGTGTATAAGGATTGACATTTCACATGCAGTGAGAGTTCTCAGATGATTTATTGCTGAGGAAAGGAGCACTAGAACCCAATAAAATGAGTGTTTAGATATATTCGTGGGGCTAATGATCTCATTTTTTAGTTTGATGGAAACAATAATAAAATGTATATGAAGTTAATAGTGTTGTGGATGTTGATTGGGATAGAAATGTGAATGCCAGATGATCTACAAGCGAACTTGTATTCAACATGTATGGTGAATTTGTAAGTTGGTTGCGAAAGCAACAAACTTGTTTTAGCTCTGTCATTAACAGAGATAGAGTACATGACTTTTACTTAAGCATGCAAGAAATCCATTTGGAATTTGCGACTTTATATAGAGTTTTGTTTTGAGCAAAAGTACTCGAGACTCAGATGTGACAGTCAAAATATTATTTATTTAGCGAAGAATCTCACATTTAATGCATGAACATGATACATTGATATTCAGTACTATTTTATCATAGAACAAGTCGATAACTTTGTTCAACTAAAGAATGTTGATACGAATGTGAACTGTGCGAATTACTTGATGAAGATAGTGGGCATTGAGAAATTTTGATGGTGCAAATATCAGACAAAATTGATGAAGCATTCACCAATTATTAACAACTGAGGTGAAACTTAAAAAAATATTATGTATCAGAGAATGTAATATTAATAGAAATATTTATTTTATCATATATTAGTAATATTTATATTTTTATTGGGTATTAAAATAATTAATAAATCCATATTCAATAATTTTAAATATCAGTTTCTTACTCTCATCAAAGAGATCTTACACAAAACATGTATATTCTTGTAAATGAGGTAGTAAACTAACATCTCTCTTGGATATAAGTTGAAATTATATAATATTTTAGAGGACAAAAGGAGATATTTGATTAATTAAATAATTTTTTATTTAAAATCATATTTCTCTAAAAATTAAGAATGACTTATTAAACATAAAATATCTTAGTAGTCTCAACAATGTATTTGTTTTTCTTCGTAGACACTACATTTTCGGATGTTGTACTGATATAAGTTTAATATACTATTTTATGAGAAAGAAAATATGTATTGAATTATCCTCATGTATGTATTTTATTATTATTATTTTTAATTATTTAATATTATATTTAAATTGAGTTATTATTTTATAAAAGTGTGTAAATATTTAGAAAAAAATTATTTTTCAAATAAATACATGCAAGTAAATTTGTATAATCATTAATAATAAATATTAAAATATTAGAATGACACGTCGAATAAAAAGTTATATTATAATATATATCATAATCAAAAATGAAGACGTCATGCTTGACATGTCGTATAATCTTTAATTCTTACCTTGGTCAATTATGAATTACTAAGTTGTGGATGAATAAATATAGGCTCATTGATACTCAAAATCACACAGGGAGTTTTGCTTATTATGGAGAAAATGATAAAGATATCTTTGGATGACTTCTAATAATGTAAAATGTAGAAAGATATTTAAAAAGGATAATAATAATACATAATATATATAAAAACATACAAACAATGCTCTTATATATTGTGCATATCCTATTGGGGCAGCTCACAACTTGAGTGCTCTTATCATCAAGTTCAAAATAACAAGATTCGAAGAAACGAAGGTAGTCTATTTTCTTTTGAAGGTATTCGTGAAGATTTTTATTGATTGTTTTGTTGTTTGA
The DNA here is from genome assembly GCA_029783825.1 of Sapria himalayana. Taxonomy (NCBI): domain Eukaryota; kingdom Viridiplantae; phylum Streptophyta; class Magnoliopsida; order Malpighiales; family Rafflesiaceae; genus Sapria; species Sapria himalayana. Next base: position 838,434 of record JAREIK010001468.1, on the reverse strand, counting down.
ATATATGTTATAGTAATGATTTAATTAGAAGTTTTTTTTAAGAAAGAAGTAGTAGTCATCTTTATGTGTTTTATTTGCTTGTAAAATACTAGATTGAGAGTTATATTTCTCATTACTTAACTATTATAGTAAAAAATAATAGGAGAAGATAGTGGATACTTGATCTCATCAAGCATGTGTCATATTCAAAGTATGCCGCAAGTAACATTTTATCTGTCCTAATTTTTTTTTTACTAGATCTTGAAATAATAAATTCTTTTATTTTTTAATGAGATAAGATTATTTTCAAGAAAAATATAAAATTTTATCATTGATCTTTTATCCGTGCAAGTTGATGTTCAATTCGAATTTGAATATTCTACTTACTATAAATGTTTATAATTGCTAATAGTGACTCTAAGTCGTGAAATTTTTTTCACATATTTTAGTATGTGAAGCTCTACATATGAGTGAACATGCTGAGAAAAATTTAGGAAATGATTAATTATATTAATTTTATATGTTATATATGGTTGGATAATAATCATATAGTTAAATTTTTTGTGATTCTCCTCTAAGCAGTAGAGTCAACTACATTAGTCATATCAGAAATAAAATATATACTTAGAACAATAGGAATATTTGCTAGAGCACAAATCAAAATTTTAATCTCTATAAAAGTATCAAGTATACATCTTTACTGTGAAAAGACAATGTCTTTTTTGTATTAAGTTATTTCTATGTTAAGAAAATATCTGAGTTTTTAAAGATTTTTTATTTTGAATTATGATTGACAATGCTTATTAAATTAAGTGATTCTCAACTCGTGATCCCCCTTAACTAGAATATCATCTATATACATAATGAGCAAAAATTACCTTGCATAAGAGTTATTCCAAAATAAAAAAAGAGAAAATTATAATACATTTGTGTTAGCTAAATGAAGTGATTGTATGTTAAAATCTTGTAAATCAGGTTCTTGGTAACTATTTCAGATAATATAATGCCTTCCATAATATATAATTTGTGAATGACTCAACTGTTCAAAATCTAAGTGGCTATTATATATATATATTTTCTTCTTAATGTTATTTTGAAAAAAGATATTCTCAATGTCTAGATGGTGTATATTCCATTTATAAGATGTTGTAGAGAAATAAGAATCAATATTAAGGACATCTTGGCCATTAAAGAGTGTGTCTTGTTAATCCTCCAAATGTTTGAGTAAATATTTTTTTTTAGTCTCACCTTAAAGTAATTTATATTCTTATTTTAATTTGTCTTTATAATGAATACTTAATTATGGTCAATAATATTTTTTTTTTTTGTATATCATGATACTAGTTTATAAGTCTTATTGAAATGAATGATATATATTATTGCTTCCAACATACCCTCATGCCATTTTGGGTGATATTATGCTTAAAAGGAGATAAGAGTGTTTTAATATCGTCTAAAAACGTAATAAATGAAGTTAAAGAAGATAGAAGCATGCATAAAATCATATTTGTGAGATTGAATATTAAGTATAACTCCCTTATTCCTTCACTTTGCAATTATAAGGGTAAAACTAAAAAAATCAACGACAAAGTTATCTGACACTTTGATAGTTTTGTTTTTGATATGAGCAGACTATGTACGTCTCCTCCTCCTAGTGTAAGTCCTATGTTCTGGGTGGTCATAGCTTCTAGCCTTTTGATTCAACATGAGTTTGAGATGGAGCAGACTAGTGTGTTACTATATCATCAAGGCTTGAGCAAGATTCTCTTATGAGAAATCTTGCTCTCTCCAGAGTCATCGAGATATGCACTTGGTGCATATAATGATTTCATTTAAGTATGCTCATAATATGAACCAACATATTTAGAAATAGTGAATGAGTGACTCTCTATCCTCGTTAGATGTCCAATTGGAATTATTGAGGAATAAGAAAAAATTATGGGTCTAGTTGTATCTTCTAAACTCTTAATTTTCGCAGATTTACTAAAAGTGATTCATGTTAGAAAAAAAAAATAATATTAATACTCACTAAAATCTTATTAGTCTCAAGTAAAAAATACTTATATCTTTTTTGAGTTCTGGAGTATCGAAGGAAGCACATCTCAAAGCTTTGAATACTAATTTATCCCATCATGGGGAGATATTGTAGACAAAATAAATGTTTTAAAAAACTTTGAGAGGCTAAACAATCTCTCTGCAAGATACATGATTTGAAAGGGTACATGCTTAGAAATTACAGAAGAAGATATTTGGTTTATGAGGTAATTTGTAGTTAAAATCATATTTTCTCAAAAATTCTTTATAATACTACTTTCAAATGCGAGTGTTCAAGTTATTTTAATTAAATATTTATTATTTCTTTCAGTTATTTTATTTTGTGGGGGTGTTCCAGCACAAAAAGTTTGGTGGGTAATTCAATGATTTATTTAGTATATATTGAATATGTTTGATATGTATTTTAATGTATTATTATTATTTTTTTATTTTTATTAAATTAATTTTTTATTATTTGATGAAATATCTAAAAAATAATAAATATTTATGATCTATGAGACATATCTAACATGAAAAATCTCATTCAATGGATCTTCTTTGATAATTGTTATAAATACACTAACAACAATATTATTGTTGAAAGTATTATTAAAATATTAAAAATTTTATTATGTATTTCATATTCTCTATATACTCTTGAAATATTCTTATATATGATAACTGATTATTATGAGGATGAAAAATCTTATAAATTTTAATATTTATTTATTTAGTATTCACTTAAAATCAATAAATTATGCAGTGACACATATAAAGAAATCCTGTCATGATTAGCTCATACGTTGGACATTATTGATAACACTAGAGCATGTTTTCAAAGTTTATTAATAATTAATAATTAATTAGTTTTTAAATTTATATTTTTTTTATTACGTTAGTCCTACATATTGAAATAGGAATTTTATAATAAGTGGGCTAGATATAATTTTAGAGGTGTCAAACGGGACGTGCCAGGCTAGCCCGGCCTATTTTTTTCAGACCTGACCGTGCTTTCGTGCCGGGCCAGACACGATTTTGTGGAGTTTAGCCCGGCATGGACCCGCAGCATGATCCGTTGGGTCCAGGCCGAACCCTAAATTAAAAAAAAAATTAGGGTTTCATTTTGTCAGAAACCCTACTTATAGAGAGAGAGAGATACAATAAGAGAGGGAAGAGAAAGAATCTTAGTTGAGGTAGAGAATGAAAGACATTTATGACTTATTTATTGATTTTTTAAAGTTTATTTATTTTTTTGTTTTTACATTTTTATTTAGACAGAATTCTTGTCTGCTAGAATTGAAATCCAACGGCAGACACGCATCTACATAACAATTTAAAAACTTTTTTTGACGTGTCATGCCCACGGCACATTGCCATGGTGCAACTGCCTAGCTTGGGGAATTTAATTTTTCAAAATATGGCAGGGTCGTTTCATGCTGACTGATTTTCAGCACATGGGCCTAATTTCCAGGCCTAGCCTGACACGATCCATTCCTCAGGCCGCTGTACAGCTGCTATAGGCATGACTTCTGGCATTGTGTGCCGTGCCTAGCCTGGTGAAACTGGGCCGTGCCATGGGTTGGGTCTGGGCTTCCCAACACATTTTCCGCCAATACAGTGATGATGTGGTCATATAGTAGTAGTACGCCAATGATCAGGTTCTGACACAATGTTAAGTGAGGAAAGTAGACGCCGACATAGTTATATTTTATTAATGACGAGACATGAAATAAATAGTACTCATATAATTGAAACACCCTAACACCATTGACACTCTTTTCCCTAAGTTAAGTTCAGGTTAAGCACATGAATATATCGAAATATAAAAAATAAATATACAGATGAAATGACACACAAACACACATATTTTAATTAATGAACTTTAATTTTTTTTTTGCAAATTTATATATTTTTTAATTTCATATATTATGATAGCGAGTAATAATTTGTTTTAATAAATTTTTTTATTATAATATTTTTTAAATGATGATTGATGATTTTATTTTTTATTGATTTCATTTGAATTTTGATTAATATTGGATTATAAGTTTTAGATCAATAAATAATTATTTTATTTATTAAAGTGTTAGAGTAGTTAATAAAAGACTAGATACATATTATTCTAGCAGTCTAGAATAATATGCAAGACTAAATAAATCGAATATTATCTTTATTTGTAGGTACCCAATTATTATATATATTTTTAATTAGAGCCGTTCCATATTCAAGAGTATTACTCTATTTCCTTACGTATTCTTTTCAATTTTAACTTGATTAAGAAATAATATTAAATTGAGAATGAATAAAAATAATTAAATGATAACTAAACTTTTATAAGATTTCTTAACAATAGATAATATTTGATTAAAAAAAAATATGTTAAATTGAGTTACTTGATAAACCAATTCACATAAAGTAAAATATAAAAGGGTCCGAGGAATTTAAAGGAGTGGGAAAGAGTAAGAATGTTGAAGTTTGCATTATCCTATTAGATGGCTTTAATAATTTTATTATTATATGATAATTTCATGAATTTCAATAACAAAGGAAGTTAACAATAATGAATTAAGAGAATAAAGACCTCTCAAGGTTGAAAAAAAGTAATTCAAATAAAAGTCCAAAATTTTTTCCTTCAGCAACACTTTTTTTTTGTCATAATGATTAAATTATGAGTATGAGGTACCATTTAAATAGAGCATGTTTATTGTCAAGCAAGCTTTCTTATCTCATAGGATTCTAAAACAAAACTAGTCAATGAAGAGTAGAGGTGTCAAACGGGCCGGGCCGGCCCGGCCCAGCACGAGGCACGGCACGGTTCGGCCGTGCCTGGGCCGGCCCGGCACGATAAAAAAACGTGCCCGGGCGAACAAACCACGTGCCGGCCCGTGCCCGGCACGCCGGCCCGCGTGCCTGCGTCGTGACTCGTGAGTCGCGACTCACGGTCACGACTCACTGAGTCGTGACTCGTGACCCAACCGGGCCCCGCCCCCGGTAAAAAGACCGCGGGTCGGGTCCAAACAGACCCGACCCGCCCCGCCCCGCCCCGCCTGCCATGCCTTGCCGTGCGCCCGTGCCCGAGCGGGCCGGCACGGCACGGCACGGCCTTGCCGTGCCCACGGGCCGTGCCGTGCCCGAATTTAAAAAACCGTGCCGTGCCGGGCACGGCACGGTAGCACGGCTGGGCACGTGAAAAAAGGGCCGTGCCGTGCTGGCCGGCCCGTTTGACACCTCTAATGAAGAGTGTCCAATTTTTTTTTAAAAAAATCATGAATGATAGTAAAAATATAAATGTAAGCATATCAAAAATGTGAAAAAAATATTTGTAGTAGTTCTTCATAGAAAATTATGAGGTCAACTTTACCCAACTCAACTTGAATTAGGTCCATGAGAAACCAATATCAAAAGTGTGATAGTGCGCGTTCTTATATTTTTTTCATATTGATTGAAAAGATGTTGGGATCTCGGGCACTACAAAAAATCGATCAATCAGATGTCAAAATGGTTGAGAATCAATTTGTTTCTTTAAAATTAATGGCGAACAATGATTTTTTAAAAATTATAGTTATATGTAAATGGCTTTCACACCATCCATGCAGAATTAGAAATAGAGAATATTTATGAAAATACAATATCAATAATAATAATATTAGCATGAATTTATATAATATATGCAATGTTGATTGTGTTTAATTATAAAAATATATCAAAAAAAAAATGATCAATTGAATCTAAGCATTGGATTGAGCTATATCAAAAATTTTGGTTTTTAGGTTACACAAAAAAAAAAAAAAGATCAAATGGACTTATAAATGGGTTAACATTGATTTGATTCTGAGAAAAATTGATTTGATTCTTTGGAGGTTGAAGCATCATGGTGAAATATAAACTAGAAAAATTAATGAGTGAGCGATACTAGCAATGATCATTGATTTTTTTAAAAATTATCTTTGTATGAAAATCGTGTGTAATTATATAGATACTAACACATTGTATTACACAATACTAGCATGCATATATTAAATATCGTGTTTTAGTATAATAATAAGTATTTTTGTTAAAGGATGACAGGTAGAGGTGTCAAATGGATTGTGCCACATCGGCATAACCCGTTTGAGTGATACCGTGCCGTGTTGGACATGGCATGGGAACCAGCTGGTTGGCCCGACATGACATGATTGGCCATCATAGTGCAGGGTTGTGCTGGACCATGCTAGAGCTGAACCATTTTTTGTCGGAAGTCCATTGTGTAAAAACGTAATGGGTGGCCGTCTTATGTGGCTGGTCGATTGCAATAGACCACGCAAACAAATTTTGGATTATGTGGCCAGATTTTTTTTAGATTAACCTGCCCCATCATGTCAACCAACGAGACTTGTATCCGGTCTCAGGTCCTAGAGCTGGTGTACCGTGCCAATAGTCCAGACATGCGGGTCGTGGCTGGCTTAGCATGAGTCATGATACCTGCCAACTTAGCATAACATGATTTGTGCCATGCGGTGACATGGTATAGGATCATGCACGGCTGAATTGTGCCGTAGGCCGTGTCCGCCACCTAAAGGTGTCAAATGGGCTGGGCTGGCTCGGGCATGCACGAGGCATGGTACGACATGCTACAGTGTCGTGTCTGGGCCTGTGTCGGGCCCACCTACTGCATGAGTCGTGCTGTGCTAGGCTAAAGTTTTTATCTTGCGTGCTGTGCCAGGCATGCATGACACATTGGCATGGTATGCGTGACTACGCATCGAGCATGGTCACAAAGATCCGATGTCCGACGGGCGACGCTCGCTAAGTCCCAAAATGACGAAGATGCGTGCGGTGTGGCGACGTCCCGCCAAAATCCCAATTTTTTTTTTAAAAATTAGGGTTTTGGTCCGACCCGAACTGGGCCGAATCCGGTGGATTTTTTGCCGTGGGCCTATGCCTAGCCTGACCTCCTCAAAATCATGCTGGGCCAGGCACGACATGGTACAGTATTACCGTGCCTGGCCCAGCCCGGTAGCCCGGTTGGGCAGTCTAAAACTGTGTTGTGCCGGCCCAGCACGGCCTGTTTGACACCTCTACCGCCGCATGGTCCGTTTAGCATCTCTAATTATAGGTTTCACGTTCGAGACACATCATATATAAATCACTGATTTTTGAATGTAAGACTGTCGAGATATTAATCTTTCTAAATTTCGTTCTAAAGTGAGAGTTTTGTACGCTGGGTATGATCTTCATGATCGTACGAAAACAGCGAGACAACTAGGTGTCTGTAATGCGTCTTAGGATATTATAACGATACCACAAAATATATCAACATTGAAATGTATCAACGTAAGGCACGACAAACACGGAGTGAAATATCTATCTCTGTTTATTTGGAAATTTTGACACGCAGAAGGCAAAATCGTGCTGTAAAATGACGCATGAATGCTAAGTAATTGAGTAATAAACTGACTACTAAGTTTATATTTACTTTCTTGAATTATTGCTTCACCGTGTGAAAGCCTTCCTGTTAGATAAATTATATTTATTATATAATTGTCTTATCTGTTACCTGTCAGGTTGAGCTTGCTGTTCGTGATAACGCCCAAAGATTGTACGCTTCAGACATACGGTCTGTTGGTGAAGGTAAAACTCCAAATGTAAAATTTCGTAAGTTGAATCTCACATTAATCATGTGACTCTACTAGATGAATAGTTGCAAACATGATCTCTTTGTTGTTCCTGCTATATTAGATGATCAATTCTTGTCCAACTGAGCTAGGGCTGTTGTGACTTTATTATTTATAGCCCTAATGAACACCAAGCTCGTGGAACTCTGTCGTGCCATTTGAATTTTAATCAATTTATTTTATCACTATGTATACCAAGTGTGTAGCATATTTATCATTCTAAATTATTGTTAAGGTGTGTTTTATTATTTATAGACAAGGACAACTTTAATAGTTTGTGATTATTTTTGTGCAACATTTTATTGTATCACACGAAGCTTACATAAGTAGCCTAGTTGGCAAAAAATGTGAATTTTGCACAATTATCATGTTGATGTTTATAATTTTTGTAGAAAGATCATTAAATTTGTTATGTTTTATGGTGGTAAGGATAAAACTAAGAAATATTAAAATATTTATAAGATAAATAAGTAAATATCAATTAAGCAAAATATTTTATGAGTAATAAATATTTTATGAATTATAATGCTTGTAAAAGAAAAAAAATAAGAGTGATGATATATTTGATAATGAGACCACATCTAAAGAAATTCTCAAAAGCTTGTAATTTGTAAAAATAAGGGGATAAAAAATTATGTTAATTGGGACATGTAACTCCATTTAATAAAGAATTTTGTATTAAATAAAATGGAAAAAAAAAAAAAAAATCTTTTTGATGAATTTAAGCTTGCTTTGAACTAATGCTTAGCAAGGATGATTTATATTTATATATCATTTCAAAAAATAATTAGAATTTCATGTTCTAAAATTGTTTTTTTGTATCATATATATTTTTTTAATTGATAAGTCACTTAGAATTGAAGAATAATAAAATATTATTTTAGAAATCAATAGTTTTATAATGAGCAAAATTAAAATTGAATATTTTGTAGTATGAATTAAGTTAATGGCATATGATGCATTTTGTAGCAGAGATTTTAAATTATACTTTTTTTATTATCTTAGATTCACTATTGATTTATCAATAGTAAATTTAAAGTTTGGTGTATAAAGTAAAATAATGTCAGAAATCTTGTATGATCATATCTAATAAATAAATGAATAAATCCTATAAAATGATTATTAAATTAGTTATGTTTTAAGATAACGAGTGTTGTATTGTGAAATTTCATAGTTTTTATAAGATGAGCATCATTATGATAAATGTGCAGAATGATAATAAAAAATCATGTAGGAAATGAAATATTTAAAGAAATTGGGTGATGAGAAATACATATGTGTGTATATGTGTTTGTGTTAGAAAAAAATGACTCAAATTGATTTCGAGAGCTCTAACTAGTGTTATGTGTATCCATCTTTCATATTTTGTTCTAACAAGAAATTAATGCTATTTTTGTATTTTATTATATATTAATATGATATCAAAGCTAAATTAACAAATAATGTCATTGTAGCCATTGTTTTATTATTGTCAAGGAAAAATAAAAAATATTTATTGTGAATTGTGATTTTTTTTTTTTTCATATTTACTTTATATTAATAATGAGAGTACTTAGTTTATGGGACGTCCACCATGGGTGACAGTGAATGTACTGTGGGCGCAGTAATGCTCCACATGTGCGGGGTGTGTAGAAAGTGTGCATAAGAGATAGTGTGCGTGCACAAACTATGAGTGAAGTATAGGTGCAATGTGATAATAATTGTGGGCAACTCATTTGAATTTTTTGTGGTATGACTCATATTTATTTATGCATGGAGGGATTTAAGACCCTAATCATTATTTTATGGAAGTTTGGGTATAGAAATTATAAGAAATGGGCTACAAGAGTTCAGACGTGATTATTTAGTCAATGGATAATCTATTGATAGAGACTAACTGAGTCTAGAGAGTATGAGCTAGTAACTACTCATTTTAATTTTTATGCTTTGCTCATTTTGCTATGTAGCTTTTCAAGGTTTTATTAGTAGAGGACTAAAGGTCGATCCAATTGAGCAAGTTGGGTTTATAGAGTTGATTTTTGATATGATATTTATGTTCTTATAATCAAATAGTTAATGGTATTTTCTAGTTAGATTTTGTATGATCGAGAGTTTCTATCAGACCAGGTTTACTTTATTGGTCGAGTTAAAACATTAAATGTAGATTGATATTTATTAGAGAGATATCTCATTAAACATGTACAAGTAATCGAGAGAGTACCATTTGTAGTAGAGGTAGAGTCATGAAAGTCTTAGCTTAGTGCACACATTCTGGGAGAGTGGGCTACACCATAAAGAGTTATTTTTAGTGAGAAAGCCGAAAGTAATATATATTGTTGAGAGTGATAAGAAATCTATTAGAGTTATCCGAGTATTCTGATAGTGTCACTTCTCTATGACCATTTTTAAAGAGGAATATGCAAAATTCTTTGCTAGTAAGATAACAACATACACTACTCTGTCTTCAAATATCATGGAGCACTGGCTCATTATTTTTATTATAAATTTTTTAGTGATTGATTAATGAGCTAATAGTTATATTTTTGATACTTGTTCTTCTTTCACTCTCTTGATTTTTGAAAAAAATTATGTCTTAATGCTCTATTCACATATCTAATAATCCGAATCATTACATCCTTATTGTAGAAATTGATCAATTAGGGTTAGGATTTTGGTTGAGGTAGAATGAAAGAAGGGAATATGAATGAGTGAGAAAATTATAAGAATTATTTTTTTGTTAATTTCACAAATAATATACAAGTTGTGGCAGCTTTTTATGTCGGGCACCTTGGTGCAAACTAAAATAGAAAATAAGTAAAATAAAAAAATAAATAATATTAAATCTTAATATTTTTAAAGCTGATATATACATGTTATAAATATTCAATTTAGCAGAGAGAAAAAACACTCATGATTCTCTAAGTATCTTCATAAAAATATCTATAATTTGTATGGTGATAGGCATGTAGGTAGTAGATTTTAAATTATCTTGGATCTTTTCTTATGTAAAATAATAATTAATTTCTATGTCTATCAGCTATTGGTGGAATATAGGGTTGACAACCATGTTCTGAGCTGTCTCACTATCAAAATTAATAGTCATGGATTTTTGAATTGACAGGCTCAACTCTTTCAAGAAGTGACTTATTTACTTGAATTTACAAATAATTGATGTCACAATTTGTATTTTGCTTATTGATTATATCTAAAAATAATGATCTATTTTATATTATTTCAGGAGATACAATAGCCTTTAGGAAATATATAAAATCTCGTGGTAGATCTTTTCTCTGTAATTATTAGAGACTAAGGTAGAATTTTAGTGCGTCTTCAATCAGCTATGTCATTAATTTTTGAGTAAAATCTTATGCCAGAATATTATTTGTATACTTGAGAAACTTGAAAATTATACTTGTATAAGAATGTATGAAAGATTTTAGGAAATAATTAATTATACTAATAACATAATTGATATTTGTTCCAGGCACTATTGGATAATTTAGAATCTCGTGATTCTCATATATCTAGAGAAGTCAATTTAGGAAGTGTTATCAATGAACAAATCTACAATAATACTAAGTAATGAATCAACTGATGTTCATCTTATCATATAAAAATCAGATAAAATATATGAAAAATATTATCTCTTGAGTATTAATCATCTATGCCTAGGAAATACTCAAGACATCTAGATTATTTGTTTGAAGCTCATTTTATAAGAATAAATTTAGTTGATATATATTAAATTGATTATCTTTTATAATTAGAGTATCATTAACGTATTCTATTGAAATCACATATTATCTTACTAAGTTATGTCTGTATAGAGGTCTCAAACGGGCTTAGATGGTCTTACTCGACCTATTTTTTGATGGCTCAATCGGGCCACCATGCTATGTTGTGCATGACATGGTACGGTTATTGTGTCGTGCCAGACATGACCCAACTTGAGATGTACTAGCCCAGAATAGCCTATTTTCCCACCTTGTATCCGGTTCGGGCCGAGTCATGCCTGGACTTACTGATCAGGCCATTCGGAATTGGGTCATCCAAAACTTCAAAAATATTATAAATTTCAAATTTTAAAACTAAATTAATTAATTAATTAAAATAATAAAACAAAAAAAATAAAATTATTATCACAACTAACAACTAAAAATACATACAAATTATAAAATAATAAAGTAATATTAAATTATTAAAAGATAAAAATCAATACATTAAATATAAACTCATAAACATAAAATATGAATCTCATAAGTAAGTATCTGAATAAACAAAGAACATAATAACAAAAAAAAAATAGCAAACTTAAAGTCAAATGACAAATAAATAAAGATAATTCAAAAATAATAAATCTCGTCAGCATATGATGGTACCAGTATCACTAGCGGTAGGCCATTGATAGTACAGCAGGCTTAATCTCATCTCAGTCATCAATTGTCATCAAAGTCTCATAAATTATCATCAGTAATTAATAATTTTTCTCTTGATGCAGTAGCAGCATGATCTTAGATGTTCAACTCGAATTTTCTTAATCTTTCATGCATGCTAATGTCTCAATAATATCTAGTTCTAATCTCAATCTTTAATCTGAAATTACACTCAGTTCAACAAAAAATACAGACTTTAATGTTATGATTGATACTAGAGGAGTCAGTAGATCTCGTGCCATCTTAGATAATATGAGATTGGGAGACTCATGATTTTTATTATTATAAAATATAAAGATTCTTATTATCGGTATGTGATATGATTGAGTAATAATTGGTATCTATGTACTTAGACAGCTCGCTCTTATTCGATAGTCCACCCCGTTGTTTCTTCCTCACTAACTGAATGAAGCGGTCATTGTCTCCAAATATGGTATCTATATTTATACTCTGAGTTTCACTATTATTATCATCATACCTAGTATTATACTATGTAAATAGCTTAGTTAACTTTTTGTGAATAAATCTTTCTTGTTGGTCTTTATGGTTCATGTACGAGGATATGTATGCCAAAAATATTTTTTATCCCTTATATCTTAACCTTAAAATTCATGTAGGCTACCAGACAATACAAAAATCGAATGGTGGACTAATACTTTAAGTACTTGGTTTTCGTCTCTACAATAATATCGCTAAGTGTTGGTTAATCTCTAAACTTTCTAAAATTGGTATTAATGTTGCATATGTATCTTAGTACAATGCAAATGGTGAGAGTTTAAACAGACGACATATATTCGTCGTGTCATAAAATATTTTTAAAAATTTCATCAATAAAATTCTTGTAGTTCAGTCAATATCGTCAATAATAAGTTTGACATTCTTACTATTGATATAGTCGAATATTATATTTTCGTATTCAAAATATGACGCTAACATCAAATATATGTAATTTTAATAGTGTCTCGCATACAAATAGCGACTACCAAACTCAATTTATTTGTGTGGTATACAAAGAAATTTTAATGAGTTATGTATGTTTTATAAAGTGAGTGAAATAAATTTTATTTTTGCTTATATTATGAGGTTAATGATATGACACATATATCTAAGGTATAAAATTTCTTTGAATAGTCCGTCTCTAATTGTCACAACAAACATGCTAATAACTACTTAATTGTTAGATATATTATCGAATATGATACCTTATATTTTATTTTGAATATTATATTTTCTAAATATTCTCATCATGTACTCATAAATGATCGAGTTATCATTAGGATAGAAAATCTCTGAGAATCTTAATATTTTTTTATTTATTGTCAATTTAGAATCTACATAGTAGGCGGTGAGTTATGCATGAGATGCATATCATGACTAATTCAGATATTGGATATCACAAACACCACTTTATTATATTTCCTAAATTTAATAATTATTTTTTTCTAAGTTATTGTATTTTGTATGTTATTCTAAGATGCGGACTTAAGAATCTTACGAAATGCAGGTTAAAAATAAGTCATCATGATACTGACCACATTTGGATTCTCCAAAAATTTAATCTGAAGACACATTATGATGCTTAGTTTGATTATGCATTCTCTCTCTAACTCGTTATGATATATGAAGGGGGTCAAAATTGAGGTTGAATTAGATCCAGCCTCAAAGAACTTACTATTGAGTTGTGTTTGCTTAGGATTTAATATATTATTTTTTGGTGTATTATTTGATATACCTCTTAATGTGTCCAATCTCACATAAATTTTTACAAGTTAATATTCTTTTATAATATTTGTATTGTGTCGATTCTTAATCGGAACCTCTAATATTTTTATGTTGTATTATGTTAAAGTAATTCCAAACTATTAATTTTTTTTTGGCTTTTTGTTTTTGGGGCAGATTTATTTTAGCTGTCGGATTTTGCCTCCTAGTCATTTGGGCATAAATTAAACGACTTAAAATAAAAAATGTATTAATATTTTTTATGACTGTTGGGCCGTTTCAATCGTTGAATTGACCCAACAATCACAAATTCTAGAAGTTTTGACTTCTCGAACCTGTAGAATGTAGATTAGTTCCAGCTTTGGGACCATCGGGCTCGAGTCTTCGTAGATGGCAAGTCTGGTTCGGGCTTCGGTCGGTCGGACTTCAGTTGGTCAGACTTCGAACTCTGAAGTCCAACAACTAGTCAGAGATTCGGGTCCGACCATCCGTAGATTGTGGCCGAGGGTGGGGCATGGTTCGGGTCGTGCCGAAGAATCATGCCTTCAGGTTAGGGTACCAGGCTGTGCCTGGTCCGACGCGAGACTTGGGTTGCCTCAGCACGGCATGGCACTAGCCGTCCCTAGAGCCTGCCCTGCACGGATCTAGGTTTATGTTTGTCTATTATATTCCATTGTTCCTTTCCTAGAGTAATCAGAAGGTCCAAGTTTATGTTTTGAACCAAATTAGCTGATGCGACATAAGATTATTTTTTAAAATGTTATGGACGTATTTATATAGTATATATCTTTTGGTTGAGACTATCTAATCTTTATATTACTTTCCTAGTAGAGGTGTCAACTAGGCCATATCAGGCCTACACAACCCGATTTTAAGTGGCTTTATTGTGTCACAGTGTCGTGTTGGATATGACATAGTTTCTCAAATCAGATTGTCCTGTTCTGGCATGAGAGCAAGTGAGGCAGGCCGGCATGGCCCATTACTGCCCGATGGCCTGACAAAGGTAGCTGGCTATGTTGGGCTGGGTTAATGCCGGCTAAAATCGACATGATTCGGCCCCTAGTCATGTTGTGTTGCTGCTTGGCATTGTGTTGCAGTTTGCAGTCTGATCTGGTCTAGCTCTAGTCCTGGCCCTGCCCTTCAGCATGGCTCATGGCTGCATGAGCCATGGTAGCATGCTTGCTGCCACTGTCCACAGTCAAGTTTTAATTTTGTTTTTTAATGTTTCTTATATTATAGTAATGATATATAATTCAAAGTACAATGTACTAACATTACAAAAAAACATATTATACAATATATGAAACATTAAATAAAATATAAAAAAATTGAATAACAATGTAACTATAAAAGTAAAAACTAGCTAGTGCAATATCAGCTTGTATGATTTGGATTACATCTGTCAAACGGGGTGGATGGCCACTGTCCAAATTCCCGGGCCTGTGCTGGACAGACCCTCAGTATTAACCGTGCCGTGCCGTGCCGAGGGTTTTTGGCCCTCGTGCCGTGCCAGGCACGGCATGGATGCTTGACATGTGGGCTTGGCATGGATGCCTGACATGTGGGTATTGTACATGACCTTGCATTGAGTGACACCCGAAGGGCGAGGGCGGCACGGTGGCACGCCGCTCAAATTTTTTTAAAATACACGATCTGACCCAAAGTGCTCTGATCGACCCGGCCCGAACCGGCCTTAACCAGTGCGGATTCTCGGCCATAGGCCGTGTCAGGCATGCCTTTCAAAAAACTATGCCTTGCCTAACATTGGGCATGCTAGCCCGGTTGGGTTCAATAAAAATGGGACGGCCCGCTGGCCCAACACTGCTCATTTGACACCTCTAATTTGAGTCATCATAAATCATAGTATTGACATCATTATTTTTGCGTGTTTCTACATTATCTTCTAAATTTAGCTCCCATTTTATCTTGAAAGCTTATTAGTAAATTTTATAAATTTTTTAAAATATAAAATTTTTTCAATTATATCTAGTCATTACTTGCTTATTATATTTAAAACTATATTTATTATTACAAAAAATAAACTCATATGCACGCTAGACACTAAATGGGCCAATAGATTATTTATTATTTCAGATTGTACGGAAAGTATAAATTCATATGATTATTATTAATTTAAAATATTAAATTTTTATTTCATTATGTTATAAGATAGAGTCGTAATTTATATCTAAGTATCTTGACAACTCATTCTTATTTGATGGATCTCCCTATTATTTGCTCATAGTTAATTGAATAGAAAAATTATTATCTCCCAATATGGTTTTGATATCTTTACTTGTATATTTGCTAAGATTATCATATTTATTATTATAAAATTTTAATTCATTAAATTATTCATAAATCTTATCATTTAATTTTTATGGTTGGTTCATGCATATAGATATATATTTTATAGTATTTTTTACTCCCTTCACCTTAATTAATATTTAAAATTTTTTTTTTCATCTCAATAGCTATTACATTATAATTATAATATTTTTTTATGTTTACTAAATACTTTATTAATGGTCCACATACATATTTATTGTATCATAAAAAATTTTAAGGAATATATAAAGAATTCATATTCATCATCTCTTCAGTCATATTGGTTAATTATGAGTTCAATATGTTGGATATCACGTGTTGATAGCAAATATAACACAGATTTTAAGGATATTACATGTTATCAAATTAAAGATTTTTATTATTTTCTTACTTTTATAATTAACGTAGTTGGATATCATGTGTTAATAATTAACACATAAATTCAACATGAAATATGTATAATTATAACGGTGTCTGACATTTAGTTAGAATTTTTTGTTCTTTATGCTTAATAATTTTCATAAAGTTTGAAACTCTTCTAATTAGCAAATTATCTGTATATATTATTAAACATATACCTAATGTAGGGAAAATTATTTCTAATCATATTTCTATTATTAAGTTAATTATATGATACAATACTAATAATTGTATTTTGAATTATATATTCTCTAAAGATGCTCGAAAGTCACTCAAAAATAAATGAGGAGCTATCATGAGAATGTATGATCTTATTGAATCATACTATTTTTTTTTAATTTAATTTTTACTTATAATTGACAAAGTGAGCAGTGATACATGCTAATTTATTAATATCTCGACTAGTCCAAATATCAAATATCATTGAAATCAATTTATATTGTGTCTTAAGTTAGTTAATTATTAACTATTTTTTTTATTTTATAATCTTTTATTATATTATTATTATTTTTTGACTTATGGATCTTATGATTAACGGGCTGAATGTATTTGTACATAATATATAGTTTATGAACTTCCAAAAATTTAATCGAAAAATTATGTCAACGATAAATTTTGTCATATCTTTCCTTGAATACTTATGCTTGTAAATAAATGGAATCATTGAAATTGAAGTTTATTTAATTTCAAAAATTATTTCGCCAAGCTAAGTTTATTTAGAATCTAATAGATTGTGTTTTTTGATATATTATTTGATGTGTCTCCTAAGATATTCAATATCAGTAATACTCAAATGCATATATTTTTTGTAATGTATATATTATGCCGAATTTTATTCGATATTTTTAGAATTTTTATTTTTAATTATTTTAAAGTATATCAATATTATTAATATTTGATTATTCTAAAATTTTTTAAGCATATGGGTAGAGGTATCAAATGGGCTGGGTCGTGCTAGCCTAGCCCATTTTTTGGTGGTCCAATTGGTCACCGTGTCGTGCAGGCACGACACGTTTGAGAACTGTGGGCCTGGCTTGCCAGCCCGACTCGTACCCAGTTCGGGCCGGGTCGTGCCTGGACTTGCCGGGCTGTGCATGGGGTTTTCAGCTATATTTTATAAAAATTCAGCTTGTTCCTTAGGTCAATTTACCTTTGCTTCGGGCTAGGCACAAGGCACGGCCCATGTCAGGCTCGGCATGGCCCATGTGCCAAGTGGTGGCCCTGGCTAATGCATGGTTCCAAACCATGTCGTGCGTGGCCAGGCACGGCTGAACCGGGTTAGGTCTCGAGTCATGCCCAACCCATTTGACACCTCTTCATATGTGATGAAAACGACTTATGATTGGAAATAACACAATTTTAGAATTATTGATTGATTTGTCATTATTATTTATGTTCATGCCTATTTCATTTTCATAATATTTATTATTTTTAATATTTATTTTTTTAATTTAATATTTTAGGAATTTCTAGTATGAGATAGATATTTTTTCTTTAATTTAATTAAAATTTTTTATAACTAAAATAATATTATAACTGCAAAAAATTAAAACTAAATAAACAATATGTATCTTGATTCGTGAACCAATGTGCCCAGCAAGCAGCAAGTTTTACATCACAATACGCAATCGTTTTATACCAACCAGTAAAAAAAAATTGTTTGTTAATATATCAATTTATAATTTAGAAAATTTTAATTACAAAAAATAAAAGAAAAAAATAATTAAACTGAAATATGGTTGACTTTTAATATTTTGAGAAATTAGAGAAAGACAAAAAAATATAGTTATGCAGTGAAAACATAAAAATTCTAATCTAGTATTCATATAATGTTTTTAATATTAGAAAAAAATCTATATTTAATTGTTTTTAGTTATTTTAAGGGCATAAATTCAATGGGGGACGGACTGAGAGAGTTTTATATTTTATATTTTTTATTTATTTTTTAAAATGTTATTTACAACATGACAAAAAGCTGTGGTTGTCGTGTCGGCAACGACAGAATGCATCCTTTTGACAATGGGCCAATGATATGGGCCATGCCTTGCCCAACATGAGGCTCGTGCTGCCCGTGAGACTCCTCTCCATGATATATATCTCCAAGATCTATTAATTTTTTCAAATTTGGTTTTATTAGTAGATCAATATTAATCATCAATCTGTGATAAATAAAAATTAAAATAATAAAGTATCTCCTTAATATATCTAGGATATATTTTTTATTTGTGATTATCGATATAATATATGGTACAAAAATATCTATTGATCAATAAATTCATAATAATTACAAAAAATATATGATACATCACATATATATTGACACACATGGATATATGTATATATGTTTGCCTTTTTGATAATTTATATTTTAATCAAATTAATTTAATATTTGTTATATATTATAATATAATTAAATATACCTTTATTTTTATATTTATTAGATTTGAATAAAATAAATAATATATAATTATATTTAAATCAATAATTCATCACATCTATAATAAATAAATAAAATCAAATTTAATATTACTTATATATTGAAATATAATTAAAATTAATAGGAGTCATTATGTGGTAGTGCATCAAAATAAAAAAAAATGAGGAAAATATATTCTAAAACTATAATAATATTTGAATGTAATAATAAAAGTAAATGATATATATTTTTTTAAATTTTTTTATTTTGATGCAGTAAAATATAATTTTCTAAGTTGATATTTATCATATAATAATACATAATTATATTTAATATTACTTTTTATTTTCCGTAAATTTGAATAATATAGATAGATATAGATATATATATATATATATATATATATATTACTTTATATAAAATAAGTAAATAATATTAATTTTTTATATTGTTTCTTAAGTAAAATATTATTAAATATAATATAGATTTTATATTCAATAGATTTAAATATCATAAATATTTATATTTTAAAATAAAATTTTAATACAATTATAATAAGTAAATAATATTATAAATTTACCACTTCTTATTTATCAATATTATATAATTTACTCTTAGATTATAAATTGCATAATACATATATTAATTTTTTTTATTATAATTTAAAAATATCTATCATATTTTAATTTTATTTTGTTATAATATTATCTATTGATTTTTTATGTCAAAATATCAATGAATATATCCTAATATATTTAGATATATTTGTAAATTAAGTTTTTTAAATATCCTTGATTTTTATTATTTTTTGATCCTGACTATAAGTAACAATTAAATGGTAAAATGATTATATCACTATAGTGTTTGAATGTGCATTTTATTGAATTAAGTTCTTAAAAAAATTTATCCTCAAATAATGTCACACATGCAATTTTCATGATTTTCCTAGTCTTTTATAAGTAACATATGTACTCCTTCTGAGTAGAGTATGTAATGAGATATGCTTGATAACTCAGAGAATTATCTTCTCTCTGCTTAGAAACATGTTCTGAACAAAATAAGTATGACCAAAAATCTTGAGCATAAGTTTAAAAGTCTTTTTTCTTTGATACAAAAGCAAATTAGAAAAGTAATAATTAATATTATTTTTTAAAAAAATATTTAAAAACATTTTTATAAAGTAGAATTATTAGATGTTTCAACCAAACATTTCAACTAAAAATGTGTAAGCTAAAAACATTTAGATGTAACTTTTTGTGTATGATCTCAACTAGAGGTGTCAAATGGGCTGAGTGGCCTTGGCCCGGCCCGATTCAGTCATGCATGGCTCTGTACGGCACGGTTTGGAATCGTGCTGTGGGCCAAGTCGGGTCAGCATGATTCATACCTCGTGTCGTGCTAGGCATGGCCTGTGTGCCTGGCCCGACGGCACGGTAAACTGACTTGGGGACCAGCTTAATTTTTTTAAAATTCAACTATAAAAACCGGTTATGACCCGGCAAGTCCAGGCACGACTCTACAAGAATAAGGTATGAACCAGGCCGGTGGTTCTCAAGCCGTGCAGTACCCGGCACGGCATGGTTACAATACTGGGCCAAGCCGGGGCACTGCATGGTGGTCCGATTGGGCCACCAAAAAATGGGCCGACCCTGCTCATCCTGATCTGTTTGACACATCTAGTTTCAACACAGGAATGCATGATATTTGATGAATTATTTCATGTTTTTTAATAAAAATGAAAATTATCGACAAGTGTATTATAAAGTATTATTATTTCTCAACATTTTAATGAATGTTACTCTCAAATTATATTTTGATATTTTATAAAAATAAATAAAATTTAAGATATTTATTTGCAAATAAATTACCATCCTTTATTATAATCATTATCATAAATATTATCTCTTATGATATGTTATTTAGAAAATTTTAGTATGTTTTTCTAACTTGTATATCTTATAATTTATTTAAAAAAAAAAACATTTTTAATGCTTGTTTTTAAAATTTTTAGTTTATCCATTGGAAGATGTCAAAGCTGAGAAGACGTGATTGGTGGATTATAGTAGTTAAGCACCTAGAGGGATTCTCGTGGGCGGAGATATAATTAATCTCGTTTAACCTCTAAATAAGTCATTTGCATGGTCAACCAATCATATACAAAAATTCTAGAATAAAAAAACACATCCTAACTCGGTTGCTTAGTAAACTAATTGACTGAAATAAATTATGATGAAACTCAGATAAAAAATGAATAAATGTTAAAAAAAATTGAATATTGACATTGTTATGCCCCCGACCTATATGGCGGTATCATTTATTATAAAAATGTAAAAGATTTTAAATTACACAAAATTTTAAAATCTAATATCAAATAAGATTGAAAAAGTATATGTGACGAAAAGTATCGGATAGAACATATATTTGGTTTTTTTCATTGAACAATCAGGAACACCATGCTGAGAGCCTGAATTCGACCAATTGACATATCTATCTTAGAGGTGTCAACCGGGCCGGGCCGGCCCGCCCGGCACGAGGCACGGCACGATACGGCCTTGCTTGGGCCGGCCCGCCCGGCACGAGGCACGGCACGATACGGCCTTGCTTGGGCCGGCCCGACATGGAAATTTCCCGTTCCCGGGCTCGTGCCGTGCTGTGCCGAGGCCAATCGGGCTTCATGCCGTGCCCGGCCCGGCACGGTACCGTGCCGAAACCAAAACTTTTTCAAAATTAGGGTTACGGGGGCGCCGAAACCCTAAATTTTTTTTAATTTAGGGTTCGGCCCGACCGGGCCGAACCTCGGCAGATCGTGTCGTGGGCCCTTGCCGGGCTGAACTCTACAAAATTGTGCCGGGCCAGGCACGGCACGTTACGGTAACCGTGCCGTGCCTGGCCCGGCACGAAAGCACGGACGGGCCTGAAAAAAACGGGTTGGGCCGGCCGGGCACGTACCATTTAACACCTCTAATCTATCTAGTATACAATTTTAGATTGTAATCATCAAGCATCTCAGTCTTAATGTCCCATAATTGGCTTAGCACCTTGTGTCTTGTGAGATACTCGTTACTAGAAGCCTACATCTTCGCTGACTATAATATTTAAATTTCTTTTTGAATTGAGTTCTTGAAAAAATACATGTTCTTGATAAATATTATATCTACACTTTTAGTAATTCTTATGATGTCTAAATATATATACTCTTTTTGAGTATTGAAGTAACAAATGAATATATATTTGATGTGACTTGCGATCATATTTTCTATATCGAAGAAAAATTCTGAACAAGATACGTATAATCATCGTTATCAAAATACTATAATCCACGATTTGATTCATGATTCAAGAGATAACCGATTTAACTCTTTAAAAGAATAAAAAAAAATGCATGAATTGAAGACTAAATTACTAAATTACTAAATCGCAAATCGATTTACATGAATTAATTTAATACTGATTCTCAAGAAATTAAGATTCTCAAAAAATTACAAAAATAAAAATTAAAATACTAAAAAAAATATTAACGGTAAGAATTAATTAACATGAAAAAGTAACTCCAATATTTGATATTATGAATTTATGAGAAGAAACAAAAAAGAAAAAAAAAACACTAACAATTTATTATAACGTATTTATGAGAAGAAATAAAAAAAAAAAAAGAAAATCAAAAAGTTGAAAAAGAATAAATAGAAGAAAAAAAAATTTGGAATTTTTATATTATAAGCTTATTAATTTAAACATATTTAAATAGTTTATAATTTATTAATTATATGAAATTACATATACTTTAACTATTATTACAAATGTAAAACGAATCTTATGATTCGATTTGATTCTCGATTTTCTAATAAAATATTCTGATTCTCGATTCAATTTTTAATTTAACAACTATGAGTATAATTATGAATTTTTGGTAGAAGAAGAAATAATATCACTCCTAGATATATTAATTGATATTATATACCACTTGAAAGGATATAAGATGCTATATGCTCTCGTTTATAAAATAATGTCTGCTCTTCAAAAAAAAAAGCTATAATACTACTATGAAGTATTTTCTAAAATATTATTACTTATTAATATTTTAATATTATACTTAAATTATTTTTAAATTATTTGATAAAATTTAATAAAAATGAATACTATCTGAGATTTTTTATTAAAAAAAATAATAATCTATATCAAATATAAATATCAATAAATATAATGAAATATCTAAAATCATTATGATAGTCCTACAAGATTTATAAAAATTTATTTGAATTAGATAGAATGAGTTCTTATTAACATAATCATGGTGCATCAAACATGTGATTCTAATATATTTTTCTAATTAAAACCCTAAAAATCAATATAAATCATTCTTATTCACACATACTTACACATACATACTTACATACATACATACATACATACATATATATATATATATATATATATATATATAATCTTGATAAAACTAATAATTCACATTAAAAATTATTAGTTTGCTTTAAGTGCATAGTTTAGTAAATTAGAAAAAAAAAAAAGAGAAAAAAATGATAATGCTACTCCTATTGCTTGTTTAAGCACTAGATTTGAAAACTGTTTTCTAATTGTGCTTCCTGCTATTTTATCCAAGTGGCTGACATTCCTGGCATCCTGTTATTCATAAAGCATTTATCGAAGCATGCTTTCCCGGCGACTCATTTTTATTAATGATTTTCAAATAGATATCGGAAATGAGCAACTTGTTGGACTTAGACAAGCGCAGCATCGCTATCAGCTTTCAGATGAGGTAGGCACCTCTACCTTCAGGCTAGTTTAAATTTATTTTTGGAAATTATTCAACAATATTTTTTAAAACATTTGAAATATTAATTTTGATTTAATTATTTAGTTTAAGCCTCATTCAAGAGAGGTTGGTATGAGGTTCAAGATTCATCATATATAATTATTTTGATTTTTTAGGGATAAATTTCTCAAAATATTAATTTAATTTATATCTCGTACTAAAGTGGGAGCATTGTATACTGGGTATGATTTTCATAGGATATAATGTATAATTCTAGGATTGTAATTATAAATGAAAATATTGATATATATATATATATATATATTTATGATATATCAAAGAAATATTTATTATTATAGATATAGTTGTTCATAAATGATATTTGAATTAAAAATTTCATGATAAAATAGAATTAGATAATGAAAAAAATTATATACTATGATAATTATTTATATTTTATAAATTTTATTTTATCAATATTTATAATGTTTTATAAAGATAACTATTTTATTTTATAAAAATAATTATTTTTATTATTTTATTTTATAAAATACATAATATTTATAAAGGTAATTATAAATATTATTTTATTTTATCATTATTTTTTAAGAATATTACTTATAAATATAAATATAATTATTTTTATTTCATTTTATTATACCGTATCCTAGTCGTATTCGTATCCTAGTTTTTTAAAATTTATCATGTTCCTGTATCCCGTCGTATCGTATCCCTGTGTTCGTACTTATTAGATTATATATATATATATATATGCTATGTATTCATCTGATTACAAGTAGTAGAAATAAAATTTGATTAAATTGATTTAAGATTTTTATATTTTATGTATTTAGATGTAATTACACTATTATTATATGTATATATCTGTGTGTGTGTGTGTGTATTATGTATTCATCATATCACAAGTAGTTATAATAAAGTTTGATTGATTTAATTTAAGATTTTCATTTTTTGTGTTTAGATATGATTATACTAATATGATACACACACACACACACACATATATACACTTACACACACACACACATATTTATACACACATACACACACACATATACACTTACACACACACACATATATATATATACACTTACACACACATACATATATATACACATACATATTTATACACACACATACATATATACACATACATATTTATACACACACATACATATACACACACACACACACACACACACACACACACACACACACACACACACACACACACACACACACACATACATATACATGCGCACACCCACACACACACATTTATATGTATATGTATATTATGTATTCATTGGATCACAGGTAGGTATAATAAAGTTTGTTCGATTTGATTTAAGATTTTCATATTTTATGTATTTAGATATGATTATGCTAATATTAATAAATTAAATCTTATTATAATTTTGAAATTAAAAGTATTTGAGTAGTAATAATATTATGATGGTGCTCTGGAACATGAGATAAAGCTCAGGAACATGAAACATGAAAAATTTACAAGATTTTGGAATGTAGAATCATGTTGCAAATGGATCACATGTTTCTAATAGCTTGCGGAGGAGATGATGAAGCAGCACATAAGATCGATGGCCAAGGCAAATATTTCAGCAGCACTGGACGCCCTAAAGTCTGCGGCAAAACCAGGGTATAGTCCACTGCATAGATGTTGAAGCTACCCCCATCGCAGATGCAGTAGCAATTAGCATGCATGATTTGAGCCATGGTAATTACTTAGGTCGGTGGTGGCAGGGATGTTCGGCCAACCGTGCGAGAGCTTGACAGGCTGCTGGTCTTCAACAGAAGGCTAGTGGAGCTAAGCAGCCATGGCGACGCTGCGAGCTTTGCCATCGGGGTCGGCCCAGTCTCCTTATCTGGTAACAGATTTTGAGTTCCCCCTTCTCCCTCTTTCGTCTCTTTAAGCTGGCCAACTGCGTTCTTCTTTTCAGACGGAGAGACGGAGATGGAGGATTTGAAGCTTCTTTATAGAGCCTACATCCTCTGTTCTTTATCCGACGGTAAAATGGATGCAGTGAAGGTGAACGAACAAATGTCTCGCCTTCCTCTTCTTCTTCTCTGCTTCCACTTTTGATTGTTTAAATGTCTCTGCGCGCGTCTGCGGTTTCTGCGTCTGTGTCTGCGTGTGTGCAGCAAGCTGCGATGGACGAACTGAAGAACATATTTGGGCTGAGCGAAAAACAGGCAGATTCTATGGTGCTTGATCTCACCTCGATGCTGTATAGGAGACGGATTGGACAAGCAATTGCGAGCGGCGATTTGGGGCTGGCCATGGCAGACAACAGAGCAGGCTTTTTACGAAACCTCCGCGATGAATTACGCTTGGACTCTCGCAGTGCCAGCGCTGTTCATGAAGGTGTGAATCGCCTCCATAGCTTCTGTTATTCTTTCCGCCGTATTCCGTCGTAGTTGTCGCCGTTCTGAATTTTTGGTTCCTTGTCGAAGAAATTTATCTGCAGAAGCTCCGGGAATGTGCATCTGACATGGATCTGGACGAAGAGGATGCCACGGAGCTGAATCGCCTGCAGATCATGCTCTGTGTTCCTCAGGAGACTGTTGCGGCTGCTCACTCGGATATATGCGGCAGCTTGTTCGAGAAGGTGAGGAAGAAGACGTTTCCGCCATTGATAGATATGTCGTGCTCACGGGAAACGCTAATCATAATAAAGAGTGCGTGTTCCTTTTTTTAGGTGGTGAAGGATGGTATTGCTGTTGCACTGGGAAAGGAAGGCCACCATTCTGATGCTAAGATCTCTGTGAGCAAGGCTGCTCGCGATCTTCAGATAACAAAAAGCAAAGCAATGTCCGCCATTGATAAGGCAGTTGAGTATATGATCTCTGTGCACGTCGCGAAGTAGAAACGTTTTTTCTCTTCTGAAGCTGAAGGTGGCGTTCATTTTTTTACGTGAAATTCAGGTTCGTGAGAATTTCATGTCACACGTCAAACGAGCAAGGTCTGCTGAAAATCGCGCAGAGGCTGCGAGAGAACTGAAGGAAATGGTGAGTTTCAACGCTCTGGTCGTGGACGAATTGGTTGCAGACATAGAAGAACAGAGAGGATGGACGTCGATGGAGACGAAGAAATTACAACGTAGCGACGCCCAGGCACCGGCACCGGCATCGGCTAAGATAAATCTCAAGGAAGAGCTCTCGGAAAGAGAAAGGATCGATTTGTACAACACTTTCGTTCTCCATTGCTTAACCGGAGAAGCCACCGAGATTCCGCCATCATCTTGGGCACAGCTCGCATCCAGAGCGGACGAAACAGACTACACGATGTTGAATCAGGTAGGGGCCATTCTGGGACTGACCGTGCAGGAAACAGCGCAGGTCCACAGGAATTTGGGCGAGCAGGCATTCAGGCAGCAAGCCGAGAAGATCTTAGCCGGACCTGGACGCGGACGACCGAGCGGTGCTCAGATAGAGCAGCAGCTGGACGAGGTGAGGGAGCAGATCGGGTTGCCGGAGGAAGATGCGGATAAGATAATAAAGAGCATCACGACAGAGAGAATGGCCGTTTCTCTCGAAACGGCAATCAATCGGGGGAGGGTGGGGATAGAGGAGATTCGAGAGCTGAAGGAGGCAAATGTTGACCTAAAGAGCGTAGTGCCGGTGGATTTGCGGGAGAGCGTGCTCAGGAAGACCATTGACGACATGTTTTCTTCCGGCACGGGAGACGAGCTCGATGACGACGAAATCTACGGCAAAATCCCCTCCGACCTCGCCGTCACCGTCGAGAAGTCGAGGGAGATTGTCTGCGACATTGCCCGGAGAAGACTGCCAAGCTCTCTGATCCAGGCCGTCGCCCTGCTGAGGCAGAATGATCATCTAGGAGTGGTGCGTGTTCTTTGCTTTCGACCCCGTGCCCGCCGCCGCCGGCGATGAAAATCATAGCCTAACGTATCGGGCAACTATGTGCAGGTGAAGTCGCTTCGTGGTCTGCTGGCCTGTGATAAGGTCGTGCCTTCTCCGCCACTGACATGGGAGGTTCCCGATGAGGTGGCCTGCGTGTATGCTATTTATTCCCGGAGCGACCCAGTGCCGCACAAGCTTGTGCGCCTGCAATATCTGCTGGGTTTAAGTGATTCCATGGCGGCCTCTCTGCGAGAGAGGCGAGGGAAAGTGATGGCCCTTGATGCCCAGGAGGGGGAACTTATTTTCTGAAAATCCTTTCCATGATCGCCTGGCCCTAAATAACCAAAAAGAATCTAAAAAAAATTTTTTTTTTAGAGTTACATTTTGTTAAAAATTGTAGTGTAAATTGTGTTTAAGTATATAAAATATATAAAGTATCTCAAAAAAAAAAATTTAATTTTTAACGATTTGAAAAAAATATATCAAAACTCAAAAATTATTATTTTCAAACACATCAAAACTTCATTATTAATTATTAAATTTTTCTAGCATAATTCTTCCATATTCAAAATGCCGCCGAACGTCACTGCGCCACACAGCTCTAATGTTCCTCCCTTTCCCTCCTCTGGTGGCGGTGGCCGCATGGGAGTAGGTTCGGACACAGGCGCGTGCTTCTCACATGATAGAACCCTCGAGGCGTCCCTGCTCGAGCTCATTGACGATCACAATCATGCTTCTCTCTCTCTCCGGGAAGGTGCCGGTGAGCTTGTTGATTTCTCTTTGTTGGTGGATATGGCGACTCACTTTTTTGTCGATTTATCTCCATGCTATACTCGATCACAGAAAAAGCGAAGAAGGACGCAGTCGATAAGGCGCTGCTCGTTTCAGATTTGTTGATGGATGCTGTTAATGGAAGTGTGCAATTATCCTTTGCCAACGAAAAGCAAATCGAATCAGAGATTCAAATGTTGCGTGCTCCAATCTCTCAGTTTCTCAAACAAACTGGTCGGTGGCTTGCTGCCACTCGTGCCATGAATGACGTAATCAAGGTGCAATCTTTTTAAGCCCTTTTTTTAGTGCTTTCTTCTCCACTCTCACCCAAGTTCCTGCAACTTTTTCTTTTTTTTTCAACTTAGGAATATATAATTGCCATTCTCGTTAATGGGTTTTCATTTATTTAACCTAACGAGGCTCTATTTACTTGACCTTCGTGATTCGGAAGCAACTTGGCTGGCCTTTGATCGGTGTTATGGAGGTTATTCTAGACTGTGATTAAAATTGTGAGAAGTATGTTATGACCATAATTAATCTTTAATAATTATATAGCCAATTAAATGACAAGAGATGTAAATTATAGGATGATACTGTGACTTTGTTATGATGCCTAAAATCTATTGATTCTCTATTCATACTTTGACTTTGAAAGTAGATGTATATAGAATTATGTAAGTATATGAGTTGTATAAGTAATAAAATGTATATGAGTTGTATAAAGTAGAAATAAAGTAGAAATAATTGATATATGAACTCATTCATTTTGATTAAGTGCGCCGCCAAAGTCCTAATTTTTTTAAAAATTAGGGTATTGGCCTGACCCGAACCAGGTCGGACCCGGCATATTTTGTGTAGCGGGCCCTTGTCGGGCCTGAGCTCCTCGGAACTGTGGTGGGCCAGGCACTTAATCGAAATAAATAATAAAATGAATGAGTTCATATATCGGGCTTATAGTTTTTTTGTTAAAATTTTAATCTAGTTTAGTGAATCAACTAATTGTTCAATACTTCAACTTGATAGAAGAAAATTGAGTCTTAGAGGAATATTTAGATTCTAGAGTTAGTTTATTTTTTTGTGTTTGATGATGATTTTCCTATGTATTGTAGTCATGCAGTACATGTTTGTTGGAAGGAGGATATGAAAATGTAAAATTTTTTATCATAATAATATTAACAAAACTATCACAAGGGGAAGGTGATCATAATAATATCTATGCTTATGATTTTGTTAATATTCTATTCACATTAATTGACTAATATCAAATTAATAATTCTAACCATGAAAACTTTCACAAGGGGAAGGTGATCGGAGGGCTATCATTTTCTATTGATGCATGTTTGTTACTTTTGGCCCTTGATTTATCTGTCAATCATTAATCATGCTCGATACAGAGCTTCCATCAAATTTGTGGAACTGGAACCCTAGGTTAGGTATTTTAAGACCCTCATATATATCAATATTTAATATATATATCAAAATTATAATTATTTATTATAAATTATATTGATCATACATAATTATATAAATCAATCCTAGGTTCCTAAGCAACTTGAAATTGAGGAGAGATTCATGCAAGCTAACTTCAGAATTATCTCGCTAAATCATGTATCATCCAAGGCAGTTGATGTCAGGATATAAGTTTAAAATTTAATTAAAAAAAAAGAAAGAAAATTTCACCATTCTTCCAATTCTTCCTTATCAACCACAGGATAGATTCCTATGATAAATTTTCATACTAGTCAATCATCCCAGTAGTGATCATGACCAAGCACATTTAATTTTGGAGTTCTTATGAGATTCATTATATTAGTGATGATTTAAATGCATCTAATTTTAAATCTAGTTTCTAATCCTATCTATTGCTTGTTTGGCTCCATTCTATTTTCATATTCAGGGGAGATGTTATCTTGTTGCTCCAAACTCTCTCTTTTTTTTTCGAGCTTTTCCTCCTTTGTCTCCTTGAGAGTTTTTTTTTTTTTTATTTTTCTTAAAGTTAATCTTTTATATCATTGGGTCTTATTGATGATTGTAGTGTTTTATTAATGAGCTCAATTTTATGATATTGTGTTGAAGTTGTGATCTAGAATTATGTTGCATTGATTCTGCAACAATCGCGCCATGAAATATCATGGACAATGCCGTAGCATCATTATGGATGAGTTGCAATAATATCGTGATGCAAAATATAGTTGTGATTAATGACAGTCATGCCCTTGAGTATGATGTCGTGCTGCGAAAGACAATTGCGACTAATGTCAGCCATGCCCTTGGATATGATATCGTGACATAATAAGAATACACCAACATAAATTAGCTTCGCAAAATATAATTTTTGTTCTATAATGCTTACGCGATGATATAAAAACTATATTGTGACTCTATATTATCATTCAAGCATTGCTATGATTTTATTTTGACATCATGATTGAGATTTAATGTGATATGATTATCGTGACATAAAAATAATATCATGGCTAAAAATATATTTTAGAGCAAATATATTTATGATCAAGAAGAATGTGTTGCGATGCAGAAAGTTATGGTGATTATGTGGTAGAGTTGTGACCTGTAATGAATGGCGTAACTAATATATAGAGTCCAGAGTAAGTATGATATTTTTAGTACTTAATTTACATCTAATTTTATTATTTTTTATTAAAATCTATCAAAATTTTATTTTTTGTGAAAAATATCTTATGAAACAAGTCAAGTATATCTACAAATATCTTATGAAAAATATTTTGGTATATATTTTTTTTATTTTTAATTTTTTATCAACTAAGAAATCTTTGTTGTGTAGTATTTGATTCATTTTCATCTTGTCTTGATTGTTGCCTTGTATCTCTGGTTTGGGGTGCTAATGAGACGAGACCACTCGCGAGCTACTCAAACTCGACTCAGTCAAAACTTGACTCGTGTGAGTTCGACTCGAAATCTTAACTAGTTGAGTTGAGTAACTCGTAACTCGACTCGAAAAACTTGCGAGAAACTTGAATATTTTTGTATATAAAATTTTATTCTTTTTTAATTTTATATCTCTACTTTAGGGGATGACATATTTAATATCTCTATTTTATTATTCTTAAATAATCATATATTTTTATTATTTGTTTAGTTATAAATATATTTATTTAAAAAATAATTTATTTATTTAAAGAAAAGATATAACATAATAGATTATTATTCTATAAATTAAATTAATAAGTTAGTATTATAAACGTGATATATCATACACTGATTCTCTTAAAGTTGGATATATAATAATGAGAGGTACTAATGAAATGAGATAACTCATGAGCTATACAGATTTGACTCGATCAAAATTCGGTCAAAATTTGACTCAAGTAGGCTCGACCCGAACTCGAGCTCGACTTGAAATATTAACGACTTAACTCGAGCTTAGTTGAACTCAAACTCGACTCGCAGCGTTAATACCCCTATCTCTGGCTATGGGTGCTAATGAGATGAGATCACTCGCGAGCTACTCAGATTCGACTCGGTCAAAACTTGATTCATGTGAGCTTGACTCGAAATATTAACTAGTTGAGTTGAGTAACTCGTAACTCAAATCGAAAAGTTCGCGAGAAACTTGAATATTTTTGTATATAAAATTTTAATATTTTTAAATTTTATATCTCTACTTTAGAGGATGAAATAAATAATATTTCTATTTTTCAATTCTTAAATAATCATATATTTTTATTATTTATTTAGTTATAAATATATTTATTTTAAAAATAATTTATTTTATCTAAAAAAAAGATATAATATATTAGATTATTATTCTATAAATTATATTAATAAGTTAGTATTATAAACATGATATATATATATATATATTCATACACTGATTCTCATAATGCTGGATATATAATAATAAGGGGTGCTAATGAAATGAGACAACTCATGAGCTATACAGACTTGATACGATCAAAATTTGGTCAAAATTTGACTCGAGTAGGCTCGTCCCGAGCTTGAGCTTGACTCGAAATGTTAACAACTTGACTCGAGCTCAGTTGAATTCGAACTCGACTCGCATCATTAGCACCCCTATCTCTGGCCAATGATTATGAACGGAAGATCATTTTTGTTTTCTTTTTTCATAGGCTAGTATGTTGCTCATGTCTCTTCTTTATAAGCTGATTTTCTTTGTTCTTGGAAGTGTATGTCCAGTTGCCGCCACTTTATTAGTTATCATGACATCATTGTTTATTATTATTTTTCGCTTCTGCCATAGTCGCGACTTTGAAATATGCCACGAAATCATCTTGTGCCCTGTTTGTAAAATGTGCTGCGACTTTGAAACTCATCACAACTTTTTCTTCTAGTATCTCTTGGTTTGTTGATATCATAGTTTGTTAGCTTCTGTCTCGATTTCTTTTTTCCATTAATCATGTTATTATAGCTGTGATGTTTTCTAGTTGTAGCAACTTTCTTTTGTACTTAAATCTCAGTTTTTTTTTTTTGTTTCCAGTTCATCTTACTTTTCAGGCTCTATTTCCTTAGACACTTTTTTGAATAATTGTGTGATTTTTTCTAATTGTGGTGTTTCCGTAGTTATTAAAGGCATGCCTTGGGTCATATGACACAAGCATGCTCTAGGGAAGGCACCCATGCACTTTAATAAATGTTACTGCTTGAAAATAATACCTCAGCCAAAAATGTATTTTAATTTTTACTGCCAATGTGATGGTGGCTCAAAGATAATGTTGTGACCAAGAAGAATGTGCTGCAACATAAAAAGTTATTATGACTGCGTGGTAAAGTCATATCTAATATGTAAAGTCACGGCAAAATAAGAGTTGTCATGGCTTCTTCAAAGGTATGTGCCAGTGTGAATGATGTTTTATGTCTTTTATGCTCAATTCTAGTACAAGTACCACATGAAACAAGTCAAATACATTTCCAGAGACATGATATTTTTATTGTTGAGCCTGTGCTAATCATTAGTTTAGGAACTAAACTCTAAACCCTAAACCATAATCCATAAACTCTAAACCCTAAACCCTAGCTCCATGAGATAAAAAAAAATAAAAAAAAAATAAAAAAAAAAATTAAAAAAAAATTAAAAAAAAATTAAAAAAAAATTAAAAAAATAAATAAAAATAAATAAAAAATAATAAAAAATAAAAAAAATAAATAAAAAAATAAAAAAAAAACAAAAAAAAAACAAAAAAAAACTTTAGCTCCATGAGATATCCATTGAAACGGCAAGGCTATTTGTATCTGCAGGAACACAACTAGTTCTCTTCCACAGTCATTAGGAACTAAGTCATGGTATTGGCACTCTGGTGCTGCATGTCCCAGTCTTGTGATGTGCTAGAGGTATGAAAAATTGTAAGTAGTTTGGGTTCTCGTGCTTGTGATTCTTTTGAATCGTGGCTCTTCTTGCAAGAATGGTATAGAAAATGAATTGAAAATTTATGCGCAGTGACTGTTATTTCATATATGATGCAAGCGAGCCCACTTAATGCTACATAAACCAAAACATTTATAATTCATGGAAATATATAAAAAATGGTGCGCCATATATGTCGATGCCCATTTCATAAACCTAATAAATAAAAAATATATAAATATTATCACACGCTTCTCATTCTGGAGCGTACATATCAAGTAGAGGTGTCAACCGGGCCGGGCCGGCTCGGCCCAACACGAGGCACGGCATGATTCGGCGGTGCCTGGGCCGGCCCTGCACGGAAATTTCCCATGCCCGGGTTCGTGCCGTGCCGAGGCCAACTGGGCCTCGTGCCGTGCTTGGTCCGGCACGGTACTATGGCCCGTTGGCACGGTACCGTACCGAAATCAATTTTTTTTTTTAAATTAGGGTTACGGGGGCGCCGAGACCCTAATTTTTTTTTTAATTTTGGGTTCGGACCGACTTGGCTGAACCTAGCTGATCGTGCCTGCCGGCCCGTGCCGTGCTGAACCCCCACAAAACCGTGCCGGGACTGAAAAAATGGGCCTAGCCGGCCCGACACATCCCGTTTGACATATCTAATATCAAGAATATTGAGTCTTGAGAAAAAAAGAACTAGTTGATCTGTTGTTTGAATGTAGATCGAAATGCTATATTTTTGCTTGCATACCTCATTGGTTGCCTTCATCATCATTGGGAAAGATTATAGATTTTCCATAAGAATCATAAAAAGTGCTTGGGCCCGGAGTTTTAATGCAACAACATAATTCATGCGGATACTTCATTAGGAGGTCAGCCTTTGTGCAATGCTAAATATTGACAAAGTATTTTCTTTTTATTTTTATGTTTAATTATTTTATTTTCTTATACTTATTTGAAGTTTATACGTGATTATGCTTTGCAAGACGTTGATAGAAGTCAAAAATAGGTCGGACGTAGATGTGGCATATAGCTTATATGGGCCGACATGACATGGCCTTTTTAGGCCCATGCGGGTCATCGCGCCTTGCTAGAAATCACATGGTTTGTATCGTGGGATACGCCGTGTTGACTTAGTTTACCTAATCATGTTCTAGGTTCTCTTGGTTATATGACATAAGATTTTGTTAAAGGTGTCAACGAGCTGTGTTTTGCTAGCACGACCATGATGGGTCCTCTCGGATTGTGCTGGATCATGTCAGTTTTGTGAGTAGCACCACCACATGCGCCCATCCACTGGTTACTGTCACCAACATCACACACTGATGATCAATCTCAGCCGTTGAGACTTCTGTCCCAACTGGCTGATCCACACATCATGGTCATCGTGCTAGTGTACTGTGCCAACGGGCTAGGCATGTGGGTCATCCTGGCCCAACATGAGGCACGACATATACATATCATAGTTCAATAGTTACTTTCTACATGTCTACCAGATTGCATATTGCATGCCCGTTGCATGCCCGTTGCATGCCCGTTGCATGCCCGTTGCATGCCCGTTGCATGCATATTCATGAAGATGCTTATAGTTCCACAAATATTGTGTTTGTGATATGTATGCAATAACTTGAAGTGAGTGTTGATATGTATGCAGTAACTTGTAGTGAGTGTTGCTATGTATGTAATAAATATATACATACACTCGATAACTTGAGTGTGTATATTTGGGTCTTCTCATTATAAAATCTAAAAATAAATAATAAATAAAAATAGTAAATAAAGGTAAACTATAATAATGTATTATGTGTGTTATCATCATTCATGGGGCACATTGAAATCAATTTTGTATTGTAATTTATTTATTTATTTACATATTTATTTATATATTTATTTATTTATTATGTGGGCTGGCAGGAAATAGGAGACTTTGAGAATTGGATCAAGATCATGGATTTCGACATGAAAAGCATCAATTTGGCAATCCAAAAAATTCATCAACCACCAACTCTCATGTAGCATTTTCTTGATGCAATCAACTCGTCCACAAATTTTTTTTATTTTTTTTTTTATTTTTTTTTTATTTTTTTTTTATTTTTTTTTTTGCCTGCAAGCAATGGCCATATATTGCCAAGGTTGTATCTTTGAAAAAGTTTTTGCTAAGTCAAACAAATATCGTTTGTTTTTAGGGTGCAAAATCATGATTTTTGCCTTTTTGTTATGAAAATAAGAAATTGGGCTTTAAAAAACCAAATGCAACCCCCTTGAGGTCTACCTTTATTGTGATCTTCTCCATCGCTTAGGGTGTTGCTATGGCCATCTTAAGAACATAACAAGAATTATCTTAAATGGTGATGTTAGTCACCAATAAGATTTTTGGATGACAAACAAAGAAATGAAGTAGAGAAGCATATAACTCAAAAATAAGATTTTTATATGTAATTATAGAAATTAATTGGAGCACTCCATATTCATCTCTTCAAATACAAGCATTCCATGTTTCTTTTAACACACACTCACGCACACGCGCACACGCACGCGCGGGCACACACACACACACGCTCACACGCGCGCACACACACACACACATAAACATACATACATACATACATACATAACTTTGTAGAATGTCTAAATACATGCTAGTTTCAAATGTATTATTCTTATCATTATTCACAAAAATACTTGATTAGAGACAATTTAAGAATAATATAAAACTAAATTGCTATTTTAATGATTTTTCTATGGTTGTTAATATTATGTAGATATAAACTAATAAACATAATCATAACACTTAAATTTTTTTTAAGAATTATGATAAATATATGTTCCATACACTATAATCATTTCATTATTAACAATCTCTTATTTGAATTAAGATCAATCTCTCATGTATTGATTATTTAGTGTGATGATTACATTTCTGATGTGCCAAATGTTTCTTTAGTGGGTTGTTCGCTACTCATTGTACCAACTTTTTTGAGTAGTTTGAAGAGTATTTATTGGTGGGTGGGTGTGTGTGTTTGTTTTTTTTTATTGGAGAGATTTCACTAAATTTATGTTTTGAGAGATTTTGATTAATGTTAGTGAAATCACAGTTATTTGGGTCGAAGTTAGTAGACTCAGTGGAATGAAAGCTTGGAAAGGAGAGAGTATCAAAGAAGAATTATGATATTTCATATGTCACAACTAGAGTTTGCATTCTACTATCTTATATAATAGCTACGACATTATTTCTTGATCGTAACTCTACAAAATTAGTCGTGACAATCATTGTAAGCCACAACTTTACCATCGAGTTGATAGTCTTTCACCTATACAACATAGTTTTTTGATGGCTACAATATTATTTTGGAGTCACAGCTACACTATCTTTAAAATATTTAATTATTATGATATTATTTTATGTCATAGTAACCTAGTATACACCTGGTACAAGTAATCATGGAATATTATAGAGCCAAAACATAGTGTATTTTGAGTTGTGATATTATTTATTACCACAATATTTCATTTTAAGGAGTATTTATCCTGGTTGTGATATTTTTAGTACCACGACTACATGCTTCAGAGAGATATTACCAAATCCAAAATCATTTTTAGTATCATGAATTTAGGTTACAAATTATAAATATATCTATCATGGTCTTTCCAAGTATTATGATATTTTGCTATAGTGAGAAAATCTCAGTCAGGATCATTCTCACTGGCATGATATTTTATTTCAGAAAAAAATTATTTTAGTTGTGACCCTTTCTAGTGTTGTGATATTTTGTTTTAGATTAAAATTACTTGAGTCATGACGTTCATTTACATTGTGACTTTGGTATTCCAAAGAAGATCCATCGAGACATGAGAGTCATGACGTCAAGCCAACATCATGACTTTCAATTAAAAATATCACATGAATTCTTCGAAATGTTTAAGCATCTCGTGTGAAATCTTTCCCAAGATTATACTAAATTAGTATCTAGAGTTGAGTTATGTACTCGTGTTTGATAGATATGTTGCTTTTAATGTTATTGATATTTGTCTAAATATTTTTTTTCTATGGAATATTGATAGAAATGGATGACACTATATCATAGTTTGTGTTTGATGGATATGCTACTTGTGTTAATATTTTATAATATAATTGAAATTTAAGGTTTTTTACCATATCATGGCCTTATGCATCTTCGTTATGATAGACGATGATAGGTATGTCAATGAGGCATTCTCATGTGGTATGGTAAGAAGGAAGTGATAACCCTTCTAACCCTAATACGTGGGATAAAGCTATGTGTGAAAGCTCAAGATTGAACTATATGTTTATTTGTTGCAAGTATGATACTCATGAAGTCGAAAACACAAACACTTACATCCGATCCATTATGCATATTTTAAAAGAATTGGCCTTGAGTAATATGAAAAATAAGTATAACATATAGCATAGGAGTTTACTAAAGTGTGAGACTTGTGTGTCAGCTGTGAAAAATGATGATTGGTAAGTATGGGGCACATACAAGAGGAGGTGGTTCATATGGTGGTAATAATCCTGCAAGACATTCTCCTTTTTGATTTTCATAGGTAAAATTTATATGAAGACATATATTAATTTTCACGAGTATGATGCTTATAAAATCAAAAGTACAAACACATTTATTACCATACTATCTTGCATCTTTAAGACATAAGAGGTTAGAGAATATGAGTGCATATTTAAAATAATCATTAATATTAGTTGATGATTTAGTCAAGAGGAGTTGATATATGAATAACCCATGAACAGAAGAACATGTTGCTTTGGTGGCGAAATAACATGGGGATAACTATAATGGAATCATCCTTGATAATGACAATCCAAAGGTTAATATTGGTCATTTTCCAAAAAATATATTTTTTTCCTTTGATATTTTCCAAATAAATATTGGACATTCTACAAAAACATGGATTATCTCCGAAAAATAATATTGGACATTCTTCGAAAAATATCGTGTAACTTAGTTTAGATGTTGTCCCAATTCAAGTTCGCATAAATAAAACTCATTATACATACATATATATATATATATATATATATATATATCATACACCGACACATTTAATTGGATGTTTCCGTGCATATGAAATATAAATATGTTATTTATGATTAAATTATATTCCAAACATGGTTATAATTATCCAAACATAATTCACACTGTAATATATTTTATTAAATCAAACACCAAAATTTTTACCAATTAATGATTCACAAATTAATTTATAAAATAGTTTGAATTGAAATATAAACCAAGATTATTTATGACCCTTAAATAGAAAAAAATTTCAATAGGAGAAAATCACTATCTCTCAGAATATTTCATGAAAACTTTAGAAATTTGATATCAATATGAAGCTATCATCGTGTATTGAAATTTTTGTTCTTAGACTATTCCATTCTGACTCCAGAAAAATCATCTAATACTAAAAGAAAACCAATGTCTCTTTTATTTTTTTTCTTGGCACTACACCTTGTTTTCGACATCATGTATGATTTTTTCCCGTTTTTCCCATTTTCCCAATTCTTGTATGTTGTGTTTTTTTAATTATTATTATTATTTTATTAAAATAATATTAAAAAACCAATTTTTTTAACACTTGAGATGCAGATGCACGCAGCCACGTCGCTAGCCCAGTGTTTTTTTTCCTTTTTTTTATTTCATGATTATTATTATAATAATAAAATTAAATTAAAAAATGACTAAATTTTGGTTATGCACGCATCCAAGTAGAAATGCAAGTTGGTATTCAAGTGGAAATGCAAGTGGGAATATTACTTCATCTAATAATGAGAAACACCTTTGGTTATGGACCCTATCAAATCTACCGCTCCAGACCCATGTCATAATGGATGGAGGAAGTCGCCCAAGTCCTTAGTAATATTCCATGCCAGTGAGCATGGAAAAAAACTGCATCTTATGTTATGTATATATATTTATTCATATAATTTCATATATTTATACATATATTATGTATAGGCATCAATATACTAAAATATATTTTTATAATAATATATAAAAATGTATATTAAATAAATGTTGTTAATTATATATTTAAATATAGTTATGTATAAAGTTTTTATAGTTATACATATAGTAAGATAGAATTATATATAGTTATATGTTAGTATACATATAATATTTAAATGACAAAGTTGTAACACAATGAATAATACTAATGGTGCAACATCAACTAAGCAGACAACTTTAGAGATGAATGTAGCTGAAGAAAGATTAGATGAAGAGATCAACAATAAAGAAATAAAGCCATATATTAAAAAAAATGCTTGAGATCAAAGATCTCTAATGAAGTTAAAAAGTATTTGATTGACTAGCTATGGACATTAAACATAGTGCTATTTGGGAGACAACCAAAGAATATTTTTTTCTGCATGAGTGATATAATAAACACTCTTATCCACCACAAAAACCAATACACATGCCTAATAACCCACAAGTATAGCCATATAACTCAAACTCAACCATAACTATAGATATATCCACTTAAAGTTACTCCATTAATATTAGACCCTATGATACTCAAACCATATTGTAGGAATTCATTAAGATTATGTACATTCATTTTCTTTTGTGGGGGGTGAGGGAAATTATTGCTTAGGGGATGAGCAATAATGGGGAGGATATGTGATGATTTCATAATTTTTGGTATTTTCAAGAACTTTGATGAATAATTATGAAATCAATGAGTTTTTGATATATTTAGTAGATGAGGTAACTCTAAAAGTCATTTATAGTTTTGATATTTATTTTTGGCAAAAACTCTAATTAAATGGTCATTAGAAAAATCTTGTATTTCATGACCATTCTCTTTCCTTAGAATAATCTTTCTATTCTGCATAATAATTATTAAAGTTTTTTGAGCTAGGTAACTCAAAATCATACCTATCTCTAAAAATTTTTATGGTTATGACATTAATTCTAATATCGTAACAATCAAGTACAT
Source organism: Sapria himalayana (assembly GCA_029783825.1). Lineage (NCBI taxonomy): Eukaryota > Viridiplantae > Streptophyta > Magnoliopsida > Malpighiales > Rafflesiaceae > Sapria > Sapria himalayana. The sequence continues at coordinate 797,708 of JAREIK010001468.1, read as the reverse complement.
CTCTAGTGCTCAAGATTGTGGCTAATTTTATAAAGCTATAATTTTATTTTTATATGGCTCAGTAGTCTCAAGTCAGATTTGTAGCTTTTTTATAAAGCTATGATTTTTGGGTTATAGAAAACTAAAGAATCACATGTACTAAGACTAAAGTCACAACAATTATTCGAGTAGTGATTTTTGGGTCATAGAAAACTAAAGAATCACAAATACTAAGACTAAAGTCATAACAATTATTCAAGTAGTGATTTTTGGGTCATAGAAAACTAAAGAATCACAAATACTAAGACTAAAGTCACAATAATTATTCAAGCAGTGACTTTTGGGTCACTAAATATTATTGATGATATTACTTGAGTATGACTATTTTAAAGTCGTGACTTTTATCCTTAAAGTAAGACATAAGTATGACTTGTACACACAAACCAAGTGTAAGTATCATGACTAGTTTTTAACAATACGGCCATATTCTTATCATGAAAGATGAATAGCCAATACTACAACCTCCACAAAATTCCATGGCTATATAACAATGTTAGAAGCCATCACTACCCCATGATTGCTTCTAAGTGTTACATCCATCTATGGACTATAAATGATAAAGGTACAAATTCAGGGTCATTTCACATTATTGCAACTTTGTGTTACAGAAAGATTAGGCCCAAGTCATAGTTGTTGCCAACAGCATAATCATGTGCCATTTAAAGATTAAGATGTCAAACAAAATCACAATTATTTTTAGAGTCACAAACTCAAGCTAAAAAGCTGAAGACATAAGTGGTGACTTTCATTGGAAAGTCATGACTTTCTACATGGAGCAATGCAAAGCAACTCGAGTATAAAAAGTGAAGATAGAGATTTTTGAGAAATATATCACTTCTTCTTCTTCTCCCTCACGAAATAATCAAAATAAACGAAAACTACAAACTCTATGAGAAATTTTCACACTCTCTATGGGCTTCACAAAAAAGCAAGTGATGCACAAATTATGCAAATCCTTTGAGTTGGGGGATATGTCTCTCAAACTCTTCTCCTATCGATATATATTTGGAAATTTATATTAAACTAGTATGGTTTAGAATGTATAGTATTTGGATTATGTGATGGAATTGGTTTGGATGATTAATGCAATATTTGTTTGATAATAATTTATGTTAAGAATATTGATGGTTGGTGACTAAATAGAACTTGAATTATGATTTTGATTAATGATAGATTTATGTGAGGTTGTCATAGTAGATAGTGATAGGCAAATCATGAGATTCATTCATATATATCAAAAAATATGGTGATAGTGCTTCCAATTGTGATACATGAGATGAACCCATATGTTGTACCCCAAAGCTTGGGTATGTTAAAAATCACAAGTATGGAACTAATAAAATCAAAAGTGTAAATACTTTTATATGTCAATCTATTATACATATCTTAGAGTGACTGGTTCTTTATTAAAATGGATATTATATGGGGTATTGTTTCAAGGGATTCACCTTTAGTATAAGAGTTGCATCTTTAATGAGAAGGTTTGTGATAAGTAATTCCCAAGACATTCATGAGTGTATTGTGAGTCAAATTGTGATGAAAGCCCTTATAAGTTCCTTTTACTCATATGATTCCAACTTATGAAACTTAAAGGAGACATATGTTAAGTATGTAAGTATGACACATACAAAGCCAAAAATACTAATATTTATAAATTATGTTAATCATTGGTTTTCAAGATAATGGGAGCCAATGAGTAATATAGATCAAGTAACCATTAAAAATAGTTGATGAAATTATTTAGAAGGTATAAGATTATGAATAACTCTTATGTAGGTTTGAAGTGTTGTTTTGGTGATGACGTACCGAGAGAACCATTATTAGGAATGATTGTATGGTGATAACCACCTTGTATGCTAATATGGCAAGGACTCATTTACATAATATCCCAACCTTTATTTTGCGTAAAACATAATATATATCGAATAAATTAATAACATCACATAAATTAGGTAGTTAGATCATGAACTTATAATTGTTTAATAATCTCATTATCCATTATACTAAAAATGGGTTGTCTCTTGTTAGATAGCTAAACTATCAATAAAATCCTTGTGGAATTGATATCTAGACAAAAATCTATTATACTACTCAAATAACATGTGAAAGTGTGGATCTCAATTATTGGGATATCCTTATTAATGAGCTTTTAGGATATTGCCTAACTGACTAAATTAAGTAGGGTAACAAAGTCACAATAGAGAGCACACATTTCGGAAGGCATTATGTGATCTGGGATTGAGTGTCAACTTGATGCTCATTTGCATTGCATAAAGATTAAATCATAGCGAAATTATTTCGACCTCACACTCACTACAAATAGTGGATAAGACAATCAAGTGGTTGGATGGAATAATTGAAGATGAATTAGTGAAGATTGATATTTTTTCCAGAGGATTTTATTGGTTTGAAAAGGAGGAAGATTAATATGCACCATTAATTTTGGGACATTAATTTTTGGTCACAAGATAAGTTCGCACAGATATTAAGAAAGCTAAGTTCACTCTCCATTTCAATGAGGAACATGTAAAGTTTAATATTTATAATTAATTATAGGATCTAGATGACTATGAAACAAGGTGTTGGAGGATTGACAATTTACTTCAAACTATTATACAACAAAAAGTAAATTTTTAGGGGAAGAACTTAGTAGAAGACTACTTGTCAGATGAAGATGAAATGGATGAGTTGGAATAAGTACCTTAGAGTAGTGAATGAAACAAAGTTTACATAATAGAAAAACTTTGGAGTAGTGAATGCAACAAAGTTTACATAATAAAAAATTTTTGGAATTATGAGTACAATATAGTGTATGAGATAGAGGAACAACTTTAGATTTATGATAGCAATGAAAATGAAGAAGATGAAGAAGAATATTTAAGTTGCAAAAATGAGGAAATAGAAGAAGATAACTACTTTGAGATCGTGGAATTATTCAATGTTGTAAGCTATATAGAATCTTATGATGACAATTCTAAAGAAGATGAAACATCTAAAGAAAAAGGCAAGGCTAAGATAAACTACATGGAAGAGAAACTCAGACAAAACTATGATTGTGCTCAACTCTATTACTTTGGGTTTACAAAATAAAAATAGTCAAGAAAAGATATAAGATAAAGTCATGGCTATGCCTAACAACATGAATTTAGTGATACATAATGAAAATGACTAATGAATGCTTAAAAACAAAGTTGTGATTATACCCAGAATCATCATTATGGAGTTATAAAGTGAACTAGTCTATTAGAAGCTTAAATATAAAGTTGCGGCAATGCACAATGCTACAACTCTGAAGTTATAGAAAGATAATGGCAAGAAAAAGGTACAAAAAAAGTTGCATCTATTCATAGTGCCATGACTTTTAAACTATATTAAAAAAAGATAAGTTCATAGTAGTATTTGACACTTTAACTTTAGAGATCAAGAAGGAAGAGGGATAATGGAGCAAAGAAGAATAAGCCACAAAACTTACTATAGGTGTGGCATCAACTGAGAAGACAACTTTACAGATGGTTATACTTGACGAAAGGATGGATGAAGAGATCAACATAAATGAAGTAAAGCAATATATTGAAAAAATCACTTAGAGATTAGAGATCTCCAATGAAGTTAAAGAGTTTTTGATAGTCTAGCTATAGACATTAAACATAATGCTACTTGGGAGATAACCCAAGACTATTTCTTTCCTACATGAGTGATATAATAAATACCTATATGTATCACATAAACAAATATATATGCCTAATAAGCCACAAGTATAGTCATGGAATAAAAACACCACCACAACTGTAGATTTGTCTAATTAAAGTTGCTCAACTAATATTAGACCCCATGATGCTCAAACATAGTTGTAGGAATTCATTGTGATCAAGTATATTTAATTTTCTGGTGGTGGTGAAGAAGTTATTACTAGGGGATGAACAATCATTTAATGTGAGTGTTTGTTTGGTGTTAAATTTATAAAATATTTTAGTATATTTATGTGGTTGAGAATGATGTGTATGTATCGAAATGAGACATATATGTGTTGATTTTTAAATTTTTAATATTCTGGAGAACTTTGATAAATAATTGTGAATCAATGAGTTTTAAAGGTATTTAATAGATGAGATAAGTGTAGTTCCTTTGTAATTTTCGCATTCATTCTTGGTTAAATTCTATTTAAATAGTCTTTGACAAAATTTTGTATGCCACAACCTTATTCTCTGGTTAGAATAATCTTCTACCATGTAATACAATATTAATGGTTTTGATATTATTTCTGAGTCACAGCCATACCAAACTCATAAAATTTAAATGATAGTGATATTAATTCTTCATCATAGCAACTTAATACCTTACTAGTACTCATAGTCATGGCTAATTTCATAGAGCCACGACTTAATCTTTATATAGTTTGGCAGTTTCAGGTCATAGCCATAACTTTTTCATAAAACTATGATTTGTGGGCTATAGAAAACTAAACAGCCTGGGGCATAGCCCAATTTAGCTGTGCCTGGCATGGCCTGGGGAATAGCTCGATTTAGGCATGCCTGGCCTGACCCGACATGGTTTGGAACCATGCCATGGGCTAGGCTGGGTGACCCTTGGCATGGTTCTTGCCATGCTGGGCTGGCACGACCTGGCCAAAACTAGGTTCAAGCTGGGCTGACGGGCCGTGCCGGGTTGGTAGTTCTCAAGCTGTGCCATGCTAGACACGGCATGGTGTCTCGATTGTGCCACCAAAAATTGGCTGGCCTAGCCTAGCCCATTTGACACCTCTACTATAACTATATAATATTGTTAAAAGCCATTGATATCCCATGACTACTTCATTGTGTCAATGCTATCTATTTCATAGTATTATGATTTTATGTTACAAAAAGATTAAGCCCAAGTCATGGTTATTACTAACACTGTGATCTTATGTTATTGAAAGATCAATATGTCAAATAGAGTCGATATTATTTCCTAGAGTCATGACTTCAAGCTAAAGAGATGAAGAGCGAATAATGATAACTTTCATAAGAAAGTTTTGACTTTCTACATAGAGTAATGCAAAGCTGCTCGAGTAAAAAAAGAAAAGATAGAGAATTTTCAAGAAATTTATCATTTCTTCTTCCCCTCCCTCACAAAAAAGCAAAAAAAACTTCAACTAAAAAACCCTATGGGAAAATTTTGTACTCCCTCAATATTCTGCAAGCAAGCAAGGGATGTACAAATTATGTCAATCCCAATATTTGGGGGGCACAACTATCAAAACCCTCTTCTCTAGGGATATATCAGAAAATATGTATTAAATTAGTATAGATTAGGGTTTATGTTATTTGGATTATATGATGTAATTAATTTGGATGATTAATGCAATATTTGGTTGATTATATTTTATGTGATGGATATTAATGTTTAGTGACTAAATAAAACTTGAATTGGAGTTTTGATTAATGGTAGGTTTGTATGAGATTGTCATAGTTGACTGTGATAGGTAAGTAATGAAACTCACTCATGCATGTGATAGAAAGGTGATTATAATAATTTATCATAAGTACTTCATACAAATAACCTTTCTGATTTTGATACATGAGATGAACCTATATGTGGATCCATGAAGTTTGATTATGTTAATCATCATGAGTACGAAACTAATGAAGTTTAAAGTATAAATGCTTTTACATGCTAATCCATTGTATATGTTTAGAGAAACTAGTTCTCAATTAGGTTGGATGTTATGTGGGGTGTTACCCGAAGAGGTTCACCTTTAGTGTAGGAGGTGCATTGTTATTGAGGAGGATGGTGATAAGTGATCCTTAGGATATGCACGAGTGTGTGGTAACTCACAAGGTTGTGACAACCCTTGTGAGTTTCATTTACTCATATGATTTTTATCTTTAAAACTTGAAGGAGGCAAACATTAATTATACAAGTATGATGATTACATATCCAAAAGTATAAATACTTATAAATTATGACAATCATTAATCTTTAAGATATTGGAGGCTGATGTATAAGAGCGTGTATATGAAATAACCTTCAAGGGTAATTTATGAAGTTATCTAAAAGGTATTTGATTGTAAATAACTTTTGTATAGGGTTGAAGTGTTGTCTCAGTGGTGATATACTAAGGGGATAACTATGTGAGGATTATTATTAGGAAGGATTGAATATTCATAATTACCTTATATGTCGATAGGGCAAGGAGTTATTTGCACAACACCCCAACTGTCATTATGTACCCAACATACTATATATCTAATAAATCAATGACATCACATCAATTATATAAGTAGACCTTGGACTTATAATTAATTAAGAATCTCAACATCCACTATACTAAAAATGAGCTACCTTTTATTGGATAGTTGAAGCTGATACAATCCTTTTGGGATCAATATCTGGATGATAGTCCATTATATTTTTTGTATAAACTATGATCTCGGTTGCTGGGATACCCTCTTTACTAAGCTTTTGGTATATTGCCTAACCAATTAAATAATAGATGAAGCTATGTAAGTCTAAGTAAAATTAATGGAATCGATTAAATGTCATATGAACTATACTTCTACTCCACACATTTTGATAGGTATTGTGTGATTCGAGATCAAGTATCAACTTGATGCTCATTTTCTTTGTATGAAGATTAAATCTAGGTAAAATTATTCTAGCTTCACTCTCACTCCATTTGGCAGATAGGATAATCATGTGCTCGGATGGAATATTTGAAGATGCATTGGTGAAGGTTAATTTTTTTTTTACTTTTTTACAGTGGATTTTATAGTCTTGGATATGAAGGAAAAAAATTCGTACCATTATTTTGGGATAAACTTTTGTCGATGTTAAGAAAGGTGAGTTCACTCGTTGAATCAGTGAGAAACAAGTAAAGTTTAATTTTTAATTACTTATTGGATCTAGATGAATATGAAATGGGATGTTGGTGGATTGACAATCTACTCCATACTATTACGCAACAAAATATAGTTTTTTGGTGGAAGGACTTTTTAGAAGATTATTAGCAGGATGAAAACAAAATATATGGGTTGGAAGAAGAACTTTGGAGTAGTAACTACAACAAAGTGTACGTAATAGAAGAACTTTGAAATTATGAGTAATGTGTAGTATACAAGAAAGAGGAACAAATTAGGATTTGTGGTAGCGATGAAATGAAAAAGTATATTTTTCAAAGTCATAATTTTTGAAGAGTCTTATGATGACAGTTCTAAGGAAGATAAGACATCCAAAGAAAAAGATAAAGGTTGAGATAGGCTTAATGGAAGGGAAAAACATAGACAAAGCTATAACATTGCACAACAATGTGACACTGGGGTTATAGAATTAAAATGACCAAGAAAAGATAGAAGATAAAGCTATGGTTATGGAGAACACTATGAATTTAGTGATACAGAATAAAAATGATCAAGGAAAGCTTTAAGACAAAATCATGGTTATGTCAACACCATTACTTTGAAGTTACACAATAAATCAGTTAATCAGAAGCTTAAAGACAAAGCTATGACTATGCATAGTTCTGTGACTTTGGAGTTACAAAAGGATAAAAACAAGAAACATGTGCAAGACAAAGCTATAGCTATTTATAGTTCGTGACTTTGGAGCTATAAAAAAATAGAAAAAAAATAAGCTCAAAGATAAAGCCATAGTAGTACTCAATGCCACAACTTTTGTAATCAAGAAGGAAAAGGGATGATGGAGCATATAAGAAGAATCCGCAAAATTTACTAAGGTTGCATCATCAATTGAGGAGAGAACCTTAGAGATGGATGTAGCTGAAGAAAGGTTTCATGAATAGACCAATAAGAAGGGAAGTAAAGTAATATACTAAAAAAATCATGTGTATATTAGACATATTAGATGAAGCTATTTAAAATTTTGATTGTCTAGTTATGGATGTTGAGCGTAACTCTCCTTGGAATGCAATCCAAGAACTTTTTTTTTCTGCATGTGTAAGGTAATAAACATTCATATTCATCACATAAACAAATACAAATGCACAATAACCTACAAGTAAAGTCAAGGAACTCAACCCTGCCATGATAATAAATATGTCCACTTGAAGTTGTTCCACTAATATTAAATCTCATGACACTCCAACCTTGTCATATGAATTCTTTGTGATCATGTATATTTATTTTTATGGTGGAAGAAGCTATTGCTCAAGATGAACAATTATTTTTATGTGAAAGTTTGTTTGATGTTCAATTTACCAAGCATTATAGTGTATTTTGGTTGTTGAAAATGGTGGAAATGTAGTAGATATGTGTTGTTTTAATAATTCTTGGTGTTTTCGATAATTTTGATGAATAGTTATAAAATCAATGAGTTTTTATAGGTATTTAACAAGTGTGGTAAGTTAATAAGTGTTTTAGGCAAAACCCTATCTAAATAGTTATTGACAAAATATTGTACGCCATGACCCTACACTTTCATTAACATAAACTTTTCACCATGTTTTATATTCTCCACGACTACAATATTATTATAGAGTTGTGGTCATACCTAGCTTATTAAATTTTAATGGTTGAGATATTAATTCTTTTTTCCTCTCTCTATCTCACTCTCCCCACCCCCCCTCCCCCCTCTCTATCTCATCTCTCTCCACTCCCCCCTCCCTCCCCCCTTTCTTTTTATCTGTCTCCCTATTTCTCACTCTCTCCCCGTATGTCTCCCTATTTCTCACTATCTCCCCGTCTGTCTCCCTATTTCTCACTATCTCCCCGTCTGTCTCCCTATTTCTCACTCTCCCCCGTCTATCTCCTATTTCTCACTCTCCCCCTCTATCTCCCTATTTCTCACTCTCCCCCTCTATCTCCCTATTTCTCACTCTCCCTCTCTATCTCCCTATTTCTCACTCTCTCCCCCTCTGTCTTCCGTCTCTCTCTCTCCCTCTCTAATCAAAAGTACACACACACACATGTAATAATATATAATGTGTTTATACATACATACATACATACAATATATATGATGCATATCTATAGACTCACGCACACACATCTATATATTACTATACAAATTTGCCAATAGGCTTTGCCAAAAAAAAAAAGGTCTCCTTTTTCATAATACAATTACTTTTGTTTTGAGGTAACTAAAGACAAATTAAAGTAAAAAAAAATATTTTTTTTGTTTTAATTGAAAACTATTTTTAGGTAACCAAAGACGAGCTCGATGGAGTTCGAAGATGAGCCCATCGAGCTCCATCGAGCTCCATCGAGCTTGACGATAGAGCTTGTCCTCGAGCTTCAAGAGAGGGCGATGGGCTCCCGGTAGATGGGAGAGGGCGAGGGGCTTCCGGTTGATTGGAGAGGGCGAGGGGCTTCCGGTTGATTGGAGAGGGCTGAGGGCAAATGATGATGAGAGAGAGGGAAAGTTTTAATAAAAATTAATTAGTGTGACTAAATTTTAGTTTAATAATAATTAAGGGCATTTTAAGATAAATTTTAATTTTTTTAGAGTTTGGTGACTTTTTTTTTTTCAAATTTTTGCATATCAGTTTCAAATTCTTAAATATTTTATTTTATCACCCAAAACATAATTCCCCCCATTTCTAAAAACTACCGTTTCCTTGTTTGTGTCCTGTCCGGCTGTCCCCCGTGAAATATGCATGGACTCGAGAGCATCAGTTGCGCCAAAATCAAAAACAACACTTCCGCACGCGGAGGATAGAATGCTGAATCCCGTCGTTAGTTGCAAGTTGCAGTGTTGTACTCTGTATTTATCGTCGGGCGACGGCCCAGTTTTTAGCCTCACGTCAGAATGTGGCAGTGGATGGGAGGATCAAGGAGAAAAGTGACGACTGTAAGTGTTACACATCATTATATCTTGTTGCTCCGTGGTAACCACTGCTTCTTTATATTGCCTTTGGAAATATAAGATCTGCTGTATTGTCGGGGAAGGTCATGCTTGAGATTCAAGCTCAGTAGGTTAAAATCATAATTCTAACACTGGAATTGTTCTGCGCATGTCTGGCGTATTTGGCCACCCGAAGTCGCGGAAATCTACGCAGAAGAGGTACAGAAGCTCTTTATATTATACGGATTTATATGTGCGTTACATTTGTTTTCCCCACCGCAAGGAAGACATCTACTGTGCCAATATCCACGATCTCCATTAGCATGCATCGAAGGTGCATTTGGCTCACAGAACTTTAAGCGAAGACATATGGCACAACTTGCTATATCTTTAGTTGTGGCAGCGCTGCATAGAGACGAAATTTCTGCTCTGTGTCGATGTTCTATCTCATATTAGTGGCTCCATTAACGCTGCAATCTAACCTTCTGCCGTATTTTTCTGTTCTAATTCGAGGCAACAACAATACTTTGAACAAAGGAGACGTCTAAGACATCATCAAGCGCCTGCTACAGAAATTGACGAAGCAAAAAACAATAGGAGACAAAGCGGCCATCGTTCGTTGGATGTCCTGAGTTTATTGAGCTTGTCAAAATTTTCTCAGATTGATTACTCAGATGGTAAGGATCTGAAACTGTAGTGCCATAGCTCCAGTCATTTTGTGAATGCTTCATTCATGTTATTTTACTTTGAAATTATGCTTTTCTATTATTTTTCCTTGTAAATGGAGCTCCTTACAATGTTGGCATTGATGTAAAGCAGAAACTCTTTCCTTCTTTCCTAGGACAGACGATGCAGCCAGTTTATGACGAATTTGATAGTTGAAATCTTCAAGCCCTAGACATGGATATGGGTATTCTTACAATTAACATACTCATGACTTCTTACAATGCTGATACTCTATCTCGAATCTGGGTTAATGGGCCCACTTAATTCGTGTACTCTTTGATGGTTAATCCCTCTGATAGATTGGACTGATCTGATCCTGTTCAGATTTTTTATAAGGGGAAAAGATGATGTGTCAAAATGAGAAATGTTGTTGCCTAATCTGTCTATTATTATTATTATTATTATATTTTTAATATAGGAGCACCCAACATTACTTTAAAATGTATAATTATGAGAGTTTAATTATCATGAGTTGAGTTTAATTATCATGAGTTGAGTTTAATTATTATGACAGATGATGTGCATGAAACATGTCAAGTGTAATAGAAGTGACGCTTGACAACCACGTGAGCATATGTGCTGTGGTGTATTAAAGCCATGAGATGATGAGAATGGTAGTGCAACAGAAGGGAGACATCCATAAGATGTGTGTGAGATGTGCAACAACATGTGCAAGTGCAACGTGCAGTTGGTGCATGGTGTGTGAGAAGTGCGTGTAAACAATGTTTGTGATGATATTGTCGTAGAAGTGCATGTGTGCCAAAAAAGTGTATACGTGTGTGTAGATGAGGGGTGTACATTAGTTTATATGAGGGGCGCATGTTGGTGTGTTCAAGTGTGGGTGTGTGCAATAATGGTACTGTGTAGTATGTGTGGGTTGTGTGGTATGTTATTTTGTAGTGAATACAGAGTTATTTGAGGCGTAAAGTGGACTGAGGTGTAAAAGTCTTTTGGAACTTTGAGATGCAAAGCCCAAATGAAAGAATAAATTTTTTCATGTGAGGTATACTATACATAAAAATACATAAAATTAATATATTTTATTAAATAATTATTTATAATTTTTATTAATTAATTAAATACAATCAATAAATAACATAATATCATTAATATTTTTTGCCGTCACAATCATTTAAAATTATAAAAAAAATAATGAAATTGTAAGAAAATATACAAAGTTCAAAATTTAAACTTCAAATATATCACATCAAACATAAAAATAAAATATTATTAATATTTTACTTTATAACAAAAATAAAAAAAATAAAAAATAAAAAATAAAAAATAAAAAATAAAAAAAATAAATAAAATAAATGTTTATAAGCATAAGTATTTGAGGTGCAAGACACTGAAACATAAAAATATTTTGGATTCTTGAGGTGGAAGATACAATTAAAGCATAAGTTTTTTTTTTCGGTACACTCAATAAAATATATATAAAAATTATGTATTTAATAAAATATTATCTATAATTTTTGTATATTAATGAAATACAATCAAATAAAATAATAAAATTTTAATAATTCAATATATATATATATATATATATATATATATATATTTCTGTGTATAGATATATTTGTATATATATATGTACAAGTGTGGGTATAAATATACATATGTATACATATATGTACATATACATAGTATACATATTTGTATATATATAAGCCTTGTGTGTATATAGCTGTATATATGTACATATGCATATATATGTCTTTTGTGCATATAAATACATATGTATACATATATGTATATAAGCCTTTTGTGTGTGTATATTTGTATATATGTACATATAGTTATACATGTAGTATAGCTATATGTACATTTATACATGTATAGTTATACATGTTATAGCTTGTTCCTAGATCGAGTTACAATGATAGTAGGAATGATCTATGCTAGTTGCTCATTCCAAGGAATGAGCTATGATAGTAGCTTAATCTACTTGTTCCATGAACAAGCTATGTCGACAGGTCATTCTAAGAACGTGCTACAATAGTAGCTTGTTTGACAAGGTGAGGCATGCTTGGGTGAGGCTTACCATTTTTTGGAGCCTTCATTGCTTTTTGGAAATGGTTGTGTTTCACCCAAGGCAAGGTACTTTTGTTAGTGCTTTGTGGTGCATGCATTTTAGTCATGCCTTTAATAACTTCAAATATATCACATCAAACATAAAAATAAAATATTATTAATATTTACCGCGCAAGAAACATTGGGAAATAAAAATATTTGGAGTCTAGAGGTGCAAGAAACAATTAAAGCACAAGTTTTTTTTTGAGTACACTCAAGATAATATATATAAAAAATATATATTTTATTAAATATTATCTATAATTTTTATATATTAATGAATATAATTAAATACAAGATACCAAATAAAAAAATAAAATATAGTCTTTTCTAACAAAATCAATATTTAAAATTTTAATATAAAATAATATAATTTTAATAATTCAATATATATTTATATATTTGTGTAAATATATATATATGTGTGTGTGTGTGTGTGTGCAAGTATGGATATAGATATACATATGTATACATATATGTGCATATACATAGTATACATATATGTATATATATGCTTTTTGTGTGTATATAGTTGTATATATGTACATGTGCATATATGTCTTTTGTGTATATATATACATATGTATACATATTTATATAACTTTTTTGTGTATAGTTGTATATATGTACATATAGTTATACATATATTATAGCTATATATATGTATATATAGCTATATGTACATTTATACATGTATAGTAATACAAGTATGGATTGAGTTACAATGATAGCCGGAATGATCTATGCTAGTAGCTCATTCCAAGGAATGAACTAGGATTGTAAGTTAAATTTATTTGTTGCGGTAAGAACAAGCTATGATGATAACTCGTTCCAAGAATGTGCTACAACAATAACTTATTCGATAAGGAGAGGCATGCTTGGGAGCGGTTTATCATTTTTTGGTGCCTCCATCACCTTTCGGAAATGGTATTTAAGGCGAGGTGCTTTTGCTGGTGCTTCGTGGTGCATGTATTTTAGGAGTGTCTTTAATAACTGAGTGAATGTGGATGTGTAAGTGTATGCATAATGGAGTGCAATGTGGTGTGTAGTGTGGTGTAAAGTGTAGTGTAGTAATGATATTTTGTGGTGGGAGTGTAGTAGGCATTGATGTTATGTGATTTGTGTTAATTATGTAGTAATTGTGTGAGAGTTGTTTGTACTTGTTACATGTGTTTATGGATGAATCAAAAATTCATAGGACCTAATTTTTGTCTAGACAAGGAATGGTGTTTATGCTAAAAATTTTATTTTAAATGTTGGATATCTTAAATATTCTTGTAAGATACTTATATATGATGGCGTCATCATGAGAATTAAAAATTTTTGAAAAATTTAATTTTTTTTTGTTTTTACTCAATTGACATTGTTGCCCATTAGACATATGAATGAAATATAATTATGATTAATCTAAATATTGGATATTACAGATAATTATTTTATTTTATAGAGATAATTATTTTTATTATTTTAATTTATATAAAATAATAATATTTATAAATATAAATATAAATATTGTTTTATTTTATAAAATAAATTTTTTTATTTTATTTTATAAAATACTTAATATTTATAAAAATAATTATACATTTTATCTTTATTTTATTTAACCATGCTATGTCCTAGCCGTATTTGGATCATAGTTTTTTAAAATTTATCATGTTCATGTATCTCGTCGTGTCGTATCTCCGTATCTGTGTCCGTGTTATTGTTTATTAGGAAAATTTTCATAAAGCCTCAGTTTAAAATACACAGTGCAAAAGGTGGTTTAGATAATAGGTAGTTTTTGGGTATTATTTCTAGAAGAGATAGAGTTTTATATAATATTGAGAGAGACATCTTGATTATTAGATTTATCAGGGATTTTTACATTGCTTATTAATTATGATATTTATACTTATTAGAGATGAAAATATACAATTACTCTTTAAGATAATATTAGATTTTTTTCTTAAGTATAACTGGTTATTTTACTTATATTTTTATTTTAGATTCATGAATTATAGATATATAAGCTGATACTCAACTTACATGTAATCATATTATCTTTATCTTATTTTTTTGTTCTGAAAATATTGTTGTTGTAAATAACAAAAATTTAAGTCACTGGATGTTGTGTGGTAGCATCCAACTTGAATCTTTATTACTTTATTGTATTTTTTTTTATTTTTAATTTTTATTTTAGTTTTTTTCTGTGAATTATCTTTTTAAATAATTTAATTCTGAATTATCTTTCAAAAATTTATCATGTTAGTTTGAATCTTTTACTTTATTAGCATGTTAGTTTACAGAATCAAAATAATTTAATTCTGTGAATGATCTTTGTTTTTATTTGTAGGATCGGGAAACTTTAAGTAGAGGTGTCCATCGGGGATCTGAATTTTTTAGGCCTAGTCGGGCCACTATGGAGTGCCGGACATAACATGGTTCCTACCTCCAGTCGCAAGGACCAATGGCCCAACCAAATCATTTAGCCATGTCAAATTGCGTTCGGTTCTGGTCACTATAACTGCCATGATCAGGCCTCAGTCATGCTTGGCTAGGCCCGCAGCTAACCTAAGCTGCTTGGGTAGTCATTGTAGGCAACATGTTGCAGCCATGAGCCAGCAGCCTGGCTTGATGGCCCTGGTTTGCGGCGGTGATAGTAGCCACTAGACTGGGCAGTGAGCTGTGGCCAGTGGCTCAACTGCCTTAAACTTTAAAATAATTGCACAATTTAATTTAGTGTGTGTGTGTGTGTGTGTATATATATAAATAATATAGTAATGATATGTAAATATAAAAGTAAAAGTACATTTTATTTAAAAGAAAACAGACTAAAAAGTAAAATGTACTGTAAATGTCATTAATATGAAAAAAATGAAATATAATAAAAAATGAAAAAACTACACTCATGTCTGAAAATATGAATCTAAAGTCAAAAAATCTTTGATTAAATGCCAATTGCATTCTGGTCGAGTCCAATGCCACTAATGACTAGTGACTTTGCCTGGTTTGAAATTCAGATCATCACAACTTAGACTCTGTATGAGTATTATCATATTTTTGTATGTTATTATTTACTTAGAGTATTTTTATTTACGTAAAGTTTTTTATTATTTTCTTAGTCTTTTAAGTATGATAGAGTTTTTATAATATTTGATTGTAGTGTGTTCTTATCTGTAATCATATCTAAGATAATAAAAAAAATATATTTTGATATTATGCTAGATATTCGATGTAATCATATCAAAGCGATTGTAGTGTTGCTTGTATTTTAGCAGAAATTTTAGTTGACATGGCAGTTAGTTTTGGTTTCTCTGAAACCCTAATTCTTAGCTTCTTTTTGTAGTGGGTTTTATTTGCCTCAAAACTTTATTTTTTGGTTCACTTGGTTGTAGGTTTTGGCTACTTTGAAACCCTATTTTTCTTGGATATTTTTTTTTTGTTTTCTAGACAACATGTTTATGTAGGAGATTAAATATTTTGGTTATTAGATTTGAAAATCAGAATTATTCGTAGTGGTGTAGTACTTATAGTAAAGACAGTAGAGCCTTAGTTGAAGGTATACACTATAGAAATTGGAATCATGTTAGAAAAAATTATTAGTTATTATCAAGGAAGCATGGATACGGCTCCCTATAGCCATGTCCACGTGTTGGACACATGGACACGGTAAGGACACGATACTGATACGTGTTTGATACGTTATGTGACATATCATTGACCAATCATTATCCGATACGCCATGTGGCGTATCGGACGGATGCGTCGGCTGCCATATCCATGTCGACAATGCTGACGTCCGACAACGTCTAGTGGCCAATGTTGCCCATGATGTCGAATGACTGATTCTGTTGGGCGGCGGGGGCCGGGTGTGATTTGTAGGGAGGTAAGGGCAGGCATGATTTGTGGGGAGGCAAGGGGCGGGCGCGATTCTGTGGGGAGGCAGGGTGCGATTCTGGGGGGGAGGGGGGCTATTTTGATAAAATAAAATAAAATATTTTTATTTTATAAAATAAAAAAAAATATATTTTTATATAATATAAGATAATTATAAAATATTATTTTATAAAATAAGATAATTATAAATATTATCTTATAAAATAAAATAAAAATATAATATTTTTATTTTATAAAATACCTAATATTTATAAAGAAAATAATTTTTATTTTTATTTTTTTTATCATGTCGTATCTTAGCTATATCCGTATCCTAGTTTTTTAAAATTTGTCACGTCCCTACATTCTGTCGTGTCATATTCTCATGTCTATGTTCGTGTCTGTGCTTCTTAGGTTATTATTTTTAGAGAGAAAGTCGAATTGAGAGTATTACATAGTATTAAGAGAAATTTTGACCACCATAGCAATCTAGTGGTTCTCACTGAGTTTTTTTACTGTAACTTCTACTGGATGGGATACTTGGGATTCCTCTCTGCTAAGGCCACAACAAACCGTTCTTGACCTTCAAGTAATACAACTTTTCTAGTACTCATATTGCTAATGATATTTATTTTCATTATCTTTTATTCAATATTTTTTAAATATTGTGGTTGCAAAGGATGATTCTTTAAAAACTATTGAGTATGATAATATTTAGTTTGACTAGAGATGTGTAATGAGTCGTGCCATCTCAGCACAATTTATTTTTAAGGCATAGTTGGACCATTGTGTCGTGCCAAAATGATGTCAGGAAGGGAAGCCAGACAAGGCCCAATCACCCCAATTTGGGAAATGAGGCATGCCAAGTCATGCTGGGTTGAGTTTGACTTGGGATAAACCTGACACGACTAGGCCATGCACGAAACCCATGCTAGAGGGCATTAGCCTTCATAGCTTGCATATGCTATTGGCTAGCAAATGCGATAGCCTTGCCTACCCTATGCTGGAGGTAGGGCCCCAAGCTAATCACCCCTATTTGGATATGTGAGTTTGACACTTGGCCTCTTTTCTTTTGTCTCTATATATACACACACATATATAAAAATTTCAAAAATCAATCTTTTTTAAAATCTAAGTTGAAAATGTAATGTATATGAATATCAATGTAAAAAAATACATAAAAAGATACACAATGTTTGAAAATATAAATCTAAATGCTTAAAAAAATACAAATAAAGATTGTCAAATGAAGTCGTCAATGCGATGACAGAAATATAATGTCATTTTTTTTGTTCGGATTGTAACAGCTTTAATATTCGATATTATTGTTTTTGTATAAGTCATCATCCACTTATAATTTTTTGATTTTATCTTTAATATTTTTTTGTCCTTTATTCTAATTTTTTAAGCATGACAGAACATCAATAATATATGGATGTAGCATACTTTTTTTATTTGAAATTATATTTATAGACAAAAAATAGAATTTGATACTTGTTTACTGTATTTTCTATTTTATTTTTTTTTCTCACCAAGTTGTGAATACTTTATTTTGTCTTAAGAGTATTTCTATTAAATAGTATAAGATATGATAGTTAGAAAAGTATATTATAGTTTATTATCTTGTCCATAAGATTGATGTGAGTAAGAACTTGATCAATTTAATACATTTAGATATTTGAGGTTTTTGTAGAGATGCGACTAGAGAGGTCTTCAGATGATTGATGTCTTTATTGATGATAGCTTATGATATACTTTTGTACTTTTTTTAAATATTAGATTATAAATGTTTTATTTTTTTTAGATATTTTATAAAATAATTTAAAATTAATTTCATAATAATATTTAAAAAATAAATAGTGACTTGTATTAGGATAAATCTCAGATAGATTCAATACTTTCTATGTGAAATACAAGATTATATACTAGACTTCTTGTTCTGACACACCCAAATAAAATTGGGTGGCTAAAAAAAATAAAAATTTAGTTGATATTGCTCATTTAGAGTGTTTCAAAGTATTTTTAGAGATATGATTTTCATCATAAATTACCTCATCAATTAGGTAATTTCTTTTATTTTTTTCTTAGTATTTTTTTTTTCAAATCTTGTTTTTTGTAGAAAAATCATATAATTTATTTCTAAGAATTTTTTGGAGTATTTATTTTATTTATAATCTTTCCTCGGGATTTTAAGTGTTGGTACCTTTGGCTTTGAAGTCTGCTTTTGTTGGATATTTTAGTACCAAAGAGAAATACACATTATTTTTTTATTAGAGATTAATAAGATTTTAATAAATTTTGATGTTAATCTTTATGAGTAGAAATCATTTTTTAGTGAGCCTAAAAAAGGTATTACCCAATAAGATATATATGAACTTATTATTTTTTCTTTTTCAATAAATTTATTTTAATCTCTAATTTAAAAAGAATTATTGGTCTGTTATATCTAAACTTTTTTATCATATTATGATGATACTTATATAGAGTCATCATATGTATCAATAAGCTAAGATAAAATTGATTTTAGAGGGAGTAAGGATCACCATGAGAAAATCCCACTTGATTTTGTATGACATAGTAGCTATTGAGTCTATTGTAGTTCAGACTTATGATGAATCTGAGATTAAGAGATTGATCTCCTATGGCTCAGAGTCTATGCTTGGAAGAGAGGACTTACATAGTCTATTTAAACCAAAGATGAGTATATCAAAGAGCTAGATGATCATATAGTTGATCCTTTTGGTCTTGCTCTTTCGATTGCTCTCTGAAATAGATAATAGAATTATATTTAACACTCAATTTCATATTTATTATAGTGTGTGTGTGTGTGTGTATATATATATATATATATACTTTTTCTTAATTTTTTTATTACTTTTTTCGATGATACAAAGATATCTAAGTCTTTTAGCGAATGAGTAAAAGACTTGTAGCAAATGAGTTCACTCAGGATATCTAAATCTTCGTATGGATTTCATATTTCATTTATGATTTCTCACAAATTGGAGGATATTCTATGAGATTCAAAGAATATTTTTCTTCATGATGATAATGAAAATGTAGTATGTATGGAGTAATAATTTGTATTTTGAGGAACACAATCTGATATAATTTGTAGATTTTATAAGAAGTTTTAAAAGATTCAATTTTTTTTAGTATAGAGGTGAATTATTCGAAAAAAGAGATTGTCTTGTCATCAAGGAGATATGTGGTTGATACTGTTATAGAGTGATCTCTTATCTTGTGATTTAACATGTATTTCTCTCGATTTATGTATGCATTTTTTATTGGATGTAATTTACATAGTTGACTTAATTATTTATAAAAAAATTATAGGAAATATTAACTATCATATTATTTCTTATTTAGTTTATATAGTTAGTATAATTATTTTTTTTATATATTTTTTTAATATATTCACTTAGATATAATCCATTACATATTAAGGTATAAAAATAAGTTTTTAGGACTTGAAATCACTTTTAATAGATATAATCCATTACATTATTTGAATTCATTATTTGAATATATTTTTTTAATATATTCAAATAACTTTTTAGATATAATCCATTACATTATTTTTTTTTTATGTATATTTTTTTAATATTTTCACTTAGATATAATCCATTACATATTAAGGTATGCAAATAAGTTTTTAGATATAATCCATTACATATTAATTATTTGAATTCACATGTAGTATATGATTTTGTAGTTTTTTGTTATTTTTTATTTTATTACATTATTTATTGGAGCACCTAATCTGTGGGCTACCTCTGTTAAATTCGTCAAATATGTAAGAGCTTTACTTGTATCCTTTTATTATTGAGATATTTAATTTATTGTTATGTTTTGTTTATATTGTTTGAAGTTTAATATGAAGAATTTCTAAGACTTGATATTTCGTATAGTAATCACATACATCTTCAGCTAGTCGGGTCTTTAGATTATTATTGGATATCATCGTGCATATCGAGGTAATTTACTATAACTTTAATTTTATTGAAATATTATTTTTTGAAAAAATAAGTCATATTATACTATTCAGATCTTGTATGGAGGCAAGGTATAAGATGATTGTAATTATATGTGAGCTTCTTTTGGATCTTGCATATACTTCAGCAGATTATATATTTAGTCATTTTTTTTTTAATTCTCTACTATAATAGTCAGCCAGTGTGATATATGATCTCCAATATAATATTCAGCAACAAATGAAACACAAATATTGAATATCTTTTTTTCATGCGAATGATTTAGGATAAAATTATTATTATAACTAGTGAAACACATAATATGATATGTTTATTGGTCAGAAGGAAGATTTGGGATAAGACCATGAGGAGGTCTCAACTTATATTTTTCTCATCAAAATTTGTTTTTCTAGATATTTTCGTACCAATCTGAGGGAGAATGTTACATCTTATAATTTTATAGTTTTTTATTATTTTTTATTTTATTGGACTATTTATGAGATCACCCAACCTATTTGCAGCCCCAATTAGATTTTCTCATTGTATATGAGTTTTGATTTTATTTTATTTATGTGACTTGAATTTTGATATGAAGAAATTTGCAAGACCTAGTATTTTGTTTAGTGATCATGAGCATCTTTAGTTAGTGAGGTATTAAAATTACTATAAATTATTTTATTTTTCTTGAAATTTTATCTCTTAGAAAAGTAAGTAAGAGATTGTAGCATCTAAATCTTGTATATAAGTATAAGATGATGATCGTAAGTCGTAACCACCGCTAAGTTTTTTTTTTTTTTTTTTTTTTTGGATCTTGCATATGCTTGAGTAGATTAGTTTTGTAGCCATTTATTTTGTTATTCTCTACTATGATAGTCAGTTAGGGCAACATAAAACTTTAAATCTAGTATTCAACAATGGACGAAGAACATAAAGATCGTATCCTATATATTTCTTCACCATATCTGAGGTCATGTCTTGGTGTGATGTCAAGTGCCTTCCTCTAAGAGCAGTAAGTTTCGGCTTCGAACTCTTCACACATACATAGCCTTTATGATTTGTTTGAGTAAGATTGTCTAAATGTTATTTTTACACTATAATAGTTTTATATTCTTAGTTGATATTAACTAGTTGACATATTTATGAAAGTCTTGCCAAGATATCTTATTATTTTAACAATTATTTGATGTAGATATTATAGTTTGCCTTTGTTTTAACAATTACTGCTGCAATACTTTGATCTGTTTGTTAAACACTGAAAGGAAAAAGAGAAGAAGAGACCATGGACCCAACAGTCATGTCTAATGCAAAGGGATCGCCCCCAGTGACCCTTCCCAGGATAACCCCAATTCGTTCTCTCAAAGTCAAGGAAGAAGGTGCGCTTCTTGGTTTGTCTCCCCTCTTCTTCTTCTAGCTGTCCTAATCATTGAAAAATAAGGCTTCACTCAAATTCATTAATTTTGATCGACAAAAAAAATGTTATCCTGAATCAGATGATCGATCCGGTGATCCCTCAAGTTCTATATGCTCAAAACGGTTAGTGCTTACTTAATTTTTATTTCCCACTAATGAACCAAACGAGCTTTCTCTGAAGAATATGACCTAATTTCAATATGTGATATGTGTGGCAAAAATTTCATGTTTTTGGGTTTCATCATACTCACTCTAATTGCAATTCTATTGGCACAGCAAGTTGTCTGATCCTCCTGTTAACCACAGTAATGCTTCAGATGTAGAAGATAAATCAGGTAATTGAAACTTGAAACAATCCGCCGCTGTAGATAGCAACTGTTCTTTTTTGCAACCAGGCTTAGCCTGGCTGTACAGGGTGTTGAGCACCACCAGGCCAAATCTGGTTCTACTGTGATTTGCATGGTTGTGTGGCATCCAAATGTGACAGCAATTTATTTGTAATTACAATTTTTTATCTGTCATTTTCTAGAGTCATTGCTTTCCAAGATTCTTGGTGATGATGGATTGGGTGACAATTCGGAGTGTCCAACTCATGAAGCACATGTTGAATTTTCGGCTGAAGGTATACTCCTAGATTTCAGTTAATATCACAGGTAAATGATCTACATTTGGTATCATTAAAAAATTGAAAGCTTATTCATTTTTTTAAAGAATAATTATCATGCTAATAATTTTATGAAACCTTATAATGATGACAAGAGAGTTGGAAGTGAAGACGATGAAAAATAGGATGATGTGCATTTATTTCATAAAATGATTTGATAAATTATGAAGTTAAATAATGATAAACGTAACAACTAAACAATATTATCAATAATAAATAAATTTACTCAATAATTTTAAAAGATTAAATGTACAAATGAAAATTTGGTATAGTTAAAAGATTAATAATGATAATTATTTGGGAAGCTCACAAGTAGAATGATCCTATCCATAATGTGAAGTAAAGAAAAAAACAAAAAAAAATAGCATAAATTGTAATGTCCTCACTCATGTTGGTGTGTAAATATCTAAAATTATAAATTTGAAAGAAAAAAATATATGATGAGATATCTTCTAGGTCTTCATAAAAATATTGAACGACTAATCTACGGTAGAAATGTAGTTTATAGTAATAGTTTAATCTTGATTTTTTTTTTTCGAAAAAAAAATAAGGCATCTCTATATATTTTGTTTACTCGTGAAATATCAGAGTGAAAATGATATATATCTTGTTATTTGACTATCACATTAAAAAATAATAGAAATATAAGGGTACTTAATCTACTCAAGAAAGTGCCTGATTCAATGCATGTAATATGTTACCAATATCATTATCTTGAATTTCAACTTTGTACTAGATCTAGAGGTGTCAAACGGGCCAGACGGCCCAGGCATGGCCCGACATAGTCTATAACTATGCCTCATACCAGGCTGGGCCAATGTTATTTTTGTTATTGGAGAGAATATCTCGTTAATATATATTAAATATCTAAGTGAACATTCTCGTAATAATTTGACTTAAGATGATATATCTTTGCATCTGAATAAATTTTTTTAGTGAGCAATTATCTATGACTAATAACAAATATTTCTCTATTTATATGATTTGATTTTATCAATAGTGAGATAATATCTTAAAAAAAGATTTGATATATCATAGTACGGTTAAGACAAGTAGTAATAAAGATTATAAAAGGAAAAAAAAACAAATGTATGACAATATTTGTGAAATGTGGTGGTGAGTACAACTCATTTGTTTCTTTTGGAGATTGATTACGAGTGTCGTTTGAAGGATCATCTTGAGTTGAAAGTGAAGTACACTCTAGATCTACTAAATCATCTGGATTGGAGATTTTTTTAGGGAACCATCACTTCCTACAGTGTTTATTTGTTATATACTTGTTAGTATATGTGATGATTCAGTAAGAGTGTAGACATAATGTAAATGAATAAGCTCAAATATAATCGATGAGTGATTCTTTCTTTTTATAATTCAAGATCCACATGAGATTATAAAGGAGTAAAGAAAAATAATAAATTTAGATATATATTTTAGACCTTTATTTTTCTTGAACTTGTTAAAAAATAAGTAATGCTTAAAAAATAATATTGATATGTATTAATATTTTATCAGTCTCAATTGAATAATACTTAAATTATTTTTGAGTACTATAGTAATTAAGAACTCCACTCTTGGTTGTTTTAGGTGTCATATTTTTGTCATGTGGAGAGAGAATAAACAACAAAGATATTATGAGATAAATTAAATAATTTCTCTAAAAATGTAAGATTTAAAAGAGAATGGTGAAAAAAGGATAGAAAAAGAAATTTGATTGATTTTTGATGAGATAATTTATGGTTATGATTGCATCTCTATAAAATATTTCAGAATAATTCTATCAAAAAAGAATCTTAAAGTCATTTTAATAAAATATTTATTTTTCTTTTTTATAACTCAATTTTGTGTGGGTGTTATAGCAAATATTATTTGGTGTATGATCCAATGATTATAATATTTATCGAAACTATCAATCATATATGTTAATATATTATTACTGTTAATTTTTTTTATGTTTTTATTAAATTGATTTTAATTTTTTTAAATGCATAAAAAGAACTAACCTAGTTTGGCGGGATAGTTAAAAAGCTCCGATGTACTTTACTAATTGACTTACTTTACTATTCACATTTTATGATAAAGATATCTTTAATATTAGGATCCAATATTTAAAAGCTTTTTCAAAGGTAGGTGGCAATTGAGATACAACAAGTAACAAATTAATAACTCCTAAAAAAATTAATAATCTATTTTGCTTAGTCATAATTGATTTCTTTCTCAACATTTTTTGATTCTGCAAGACAACATTAGTGTAAGAAACAATACAAATTAGAGTTGAGTTGAATTGAAAAATAATTTATAATATATTATATTGATTTTATCTTATAAAATGGCAAGTTGGATATTACTATATATTAGAGTTATTTATGGTTTTCAATTAGTTATATGTTACTCACTTAATGTTAGTTTGACCATATAATCTAAAAGTTTGAAGTAAGAATATGAGTTACGAGAATTGTAGTGCCTAGATGATGAGAAATATTTATAATTATTCAAAGGTGAGTGACAAAGTTTACAATAAATAAAATATTAATAACTCCTAAGTATTTGGTGAAAAAACATACAAATAGAAGAAAAAAAAAAACATATGATCCACTTTGCTTAGTCACAAATAAATTTTTTCTCCATTTTTTTTTGTTCCTGTAAGATTATATTTGTGTAAGAAATAATAAAATTAGAGTTTAGTTGAATCGAAAGGTAATTTACATAACGAAGTCTAAAAAATAATAATTTTAAAAAGAACATGCGAGATGAATAAAATGACAAGTTAAATTATTAATGTGAAGAATTATAACCTCGGAGATATTGTTGGTTTACCATTAGCCATTAAAATATTCAAGAAACAATAGTGAATAAAGAGTGATAACTTGTATTGTAACTGTTTATTTGAGTATATAATCTAAGTGTCTGAACTCAGTAGTGAGAATATGGGTTATTAGAGATGTAATACATAAATGATAGAAAATATTTATTATTATATTAGAGATGCGTTTTGTGTACTTTGCAATGTCATGATAAGTGAACACTATGATAACTCATGGCTGACACTAATATTCGACTTCTCTTTTAAAACTTTGTAGTCTTCTTGGTCTCTCTCTCTCTCTCTCTATAAATATATTTGTCAACATCTTTTTGATTTGTTTTTATTATAATGTGTATTGTAGAAATTAGTTATTGTGTTGCATACTCATACCATAGAGGTGTCAAATGGTCCGGCCCGGTTTAAAAACGGCCGAGCCCGGCACGGCGGGCCGTGCCGTGCCTTGTCTGGCTCGCTCGGGCCTGCCTATCCAAGCGGTTCGGGATACGGGGGACCGTGGGTCGGGTCGAATCGGACCCGACCCGCGGTCTTTTTTTGCGGGAGGGGCATCGTGGGGTCGGGCTCACGGGACACCCGACATGGGACAAATCTGTGCCGGAGTGCCGTGCCGGGTTAGGCACGGCTGAACCATGCTGGGCCGGGCCGTGCCGGTTGACACCTCTATCATACCATATTATTGCTTTCTTGATTCACACAAACATTGAATTGATGTCACTTATAAATATTGATATCAATAGTGAGTTGGTATCACACACAAATATTAATACCAACCTTGGGTTGATATCATACATTGCACACAATTCTCCCCCCCACTGCCCATAATTCTTGCGCACCTACTATACATGCTTGTTGTGCATAGTGGGTACTTGATGTCCACATTGCATGTCTAGGGAATATGTGTTGAAATCGTCACACTCTAGGGTTTACCTTGTGCACCGTGGGTGCTTGTTGTGTGCCTCCTCTGCACAATTCACATCAACTTCTTCTTGCCTAACCTCTGCCATAACTAACCCTTTGACATCATGATAAATGTAACTACCAAATAATAGTAATAATAAGTAAAGAATTCGTTCACCAATCAAAAAGATAAAATATTCAATTGGGAATCCTTTGTACATGCTAGGCTACTCGGATTATGGCATTCCATATGCTAGATGTTCTTATCCATAATATAATATAAAAAAACAAAATTTATAGTAGCTTATTTAAACATTTAGATATCTTATTTTGATTGAATTTTTTGATATATTTTTATGTTGATGATGGGAGGACCTAACATGTATGCAAACTTCTGATATTTTTATTTCTATTTATGTTCTTTAGGTTTTTTTTTTTTTTTTGCATTTATTATGAGCATCATGTCATTTTCTAAGAATAGTTATATTATTAGATGTTTTTTGTTTATTATTATTTATGTGATATAGAGCAAGTTATATCTAATAAATAATTTTTTTCTTCATAAATTAGGGTTTTTATGTCTTGATCTAATTCTCATCTTTGCCACCCCACATCCACCACATGTTGGTACCAATCATTTCTGCAACACGTTGACAAATACTATCTATATCAAAGCTAATACTTCCCTCATTAGCACATGATTTCCTACAATTCACCAATGCCAATCACCTCTATTGTGTGCCGATGTCACCTACCACGATGATGCCTTGACACCGGCTTTTGCTTCCACATTCCTCCCTCTCTGACTCTAGTATTTTTTGGAAATTCAAATTTGTTTAGGCATAATCTATTCAGTTAGGATTTATGAAGTTTTTTTCATGTTTGGTAAAATATTGATGTGCAATGTGGTGTGAAACAATCATTACAAATAGTGATGACTTTTATTCTAAGTGCACTGTATAAAATTAAGAAAATGTTGATATATCAGAGAAAAATGTTGGTGATTTTACAAAGTAGAGATCAAGTGCACCACATATTATTTAGCAAGGTAGGCTGACTATTAGAGCTATATGAGAGTCTTCATTGAGTTCTTTTATCAAGATCTTTATTGGAGTGAAATATAAAAATAATTTCTCTTAGACAATATCAAATGATTCTTATTCTATAGATATTATAATTCTTATTATTTGTATTTATTTTTTAGACTTTTGAGTTATTAACTCTATAATCAAAAATCACATAACAGGTAATTAATGTTTGTTTATTTTTTTTTTCTCGTTCTGTAAATGTGATTATAACTATTAAACATTTAAACTTAATATTTTTTTTCTTTCATTTGTTATTTTTGTTCTTGAATGTCATAATAATATTTTTTTTATGAGTTATCTTTTTAGACAACCTAACCCTAATATCATTATAATCTATTGATGATGTTTTGAAAGATTTAATGGAAGAATTCCTTCAGGACTAAGAAAAATTAATTTTATGTGTTTATTTTTATGATTAATCTCTAGTCATGTTTAGAATTTTGAATTATTATTTTAGAAATATTTTTATTATTGTTTGTGAGACTTAACAATTATAAAATCATGCCGAAGGTTCCATCTTGTCTAGAAATATTAAGTGTCACGGACTAAAGTTTTATGAGAATTTATATTTTGATAAAATTATAATATATGATTATAAATGATGATAATATAATTTTATCATTGTTGAAACAAAATTTTGCAGATAACATGTTATGGAATTATTATAAAATTATAACTAAAATTTCAAAGAGAGAGAATATGAGAGAATGAAAATTTAGGGAGAATGAGAATTTTATTTCTTGGTCATCTATAAAAGAGACAAAGATTTCAATATATAGGAATTTTAGTTTCCCATTCATTTACATGACTTATTTATACATATGTTTCTTAATTGTTTATTCACATATTTCACAATTATTTTTAAAATGATGTTTAGATTATTTTATATATTTCATTTTTATTTTTCACATATACATTAGTGATAGATAAGTTCTTGTAGTACATCAATAGAAAACTATTAGATTGTTTTTGGTGATTTCTTATGTAATTACTTGAATATTTAATTTTTTAATTTAGCAAGATTGAAGTGATATCCTTGATTACTAATGGTGGTTAGAGTAGAGATCAAAGTTTTAAAAAGCGAAAGCGTAATGCACGGTATTTTTGTATTTGTGAGGCTATGCGTAAATCTCGAAGTATTAAGGAGTAAGTTTTTTTGTTACGGTGTAAGGCGTAAATTAATAAATTTTAAATTTATTAAATTCTCTATTTTTATTTTATTTTTTATTTAATATTATTTATTAATTTAATACTATTTATTAATTAATAATATTAACAAATTTTAATAAATTTTGATAATTTATTAAATAATTTTTTTTTAATTTGCCCATGCCCTTGCCTCTCTCCCTCACCACTCTTCCCTCTCCTCTCGCCCTCGCCTCTCTCCCCTCTCCCCTCTCCTTTGCTCCACGAAAAGCTCGATGGAGCTTCGTAGAGCTCCAGCGAGCTCCACCATGGAGTTCCGTCGAGCTCCGCGGTGGAGCTCCAGCGAGCTCGATGCTTTTTTTTAATGCATTGAAGTATTTTACTAGCATCTCGCTTTGAGACGCACATCAAGTCATTAAAAAAATATCTTTAAAAACACTAGTAGAGACGCAGACAAAATATATTTTTTATAACACACTCATCTAGAAAAGATATACTTGAGATTGTTGTTAAATTACTTATTTAGAGCATTAACACTTTTTATTATAACTAGTAATGACAAGATAATTGACTAATTGTCAGACTGAAGGATCTGCATAGAATTTATCTATTGAGATGGTTACAATTTGAAGAAATGAAAAATAAAATTATCTATTTATCATCATAAATCAAAAGTCATAATATATAAAATATAATAATAAATAAAACTTTATTCCAACATTCTCTTTCAAGTTGGTGCATACGTGTTATAAACATCAACTTACAAGAGAGAGAAAATAATTGTGATCCTCCAAGTACTATTATGAAAATGTTTGTAATGTGTTCATTAGTAGAGTTGCCTGAATCCTTTAATGTATGAAATAATAAATGTTATTGATATGATGAGCTGCTTGACTATCACATTAAAATATCTTTAGCCTCTGAATTGATATATTTAGCTTATCTAAGAAATGAATGATCGATTAAAACATATAAATAACTGATATAATAGTTGTGTATTATACCTTCACACTTGATATATAAATTATGATTTACTACTTATTTTTTATTAGATAAAATTATCTAGAAAAAAAGTATAAAACTTAGTGATGAATTTTTACTTTGTGATCATGCATATCTAATTAGAATCTTGAGTATTCCTCTACTAAACTATGCATCTTGTTTTTGACTGAATTCTCACATTTTGGATTCCTCCTCCACATATTTGAGAATATGGACTACTTCTATATAAAATTATTTGAGAAAGTTTAAGAAATAATTAATTATATTAAGAAAATTAGTTATATTTGATTTATTCACTTTTAGATATTTATCTTTTCTTATGATTTTTCTATAATTGAAAGTTGCAATTAATGTGTTGGTATTTGTGGACAACTCTACATTCGGATCAAGGGATGAATTGATCGGTGCAAATTCTTTCATGGCAAGATTTGACAAGGTGTCTAAATAATATTTTATTTGAGCCATAAAAATAATATATCATTAATAAATTAACTTCAATATCTACAAAGTGCCTAGACGTCCCGAATCATTAATTTGAAACTTAGTTTATAATAATAATTTCAGTTTAAATATACCAAACTGATTATTTATTATAATTAGAATATCAATGTACTTGACTAATATCATGTATTATTGTTAGAAACAATATTAATTTGACAAATATCTCATAAATTCAAAAGTAATGACCGTCGAAGAAAATTTAATGAACTATGTGCTATATTTCATATTTCTACTCTCTAAAATAGTAAAACTTGATAGCAACTACATTAATGTCTAATTCTTAATATCATATTAAAGGAATTTACTTTTCATATTTACGTAATATATAATTTATTTTTGAAAATAATAAAATAAAATAATAATATGATAATGGCCTTCTTGGCCACTATTAGAAAAAAGTAGTCCAATAATATTTCTCACAAGTTTGGTAAATCACTTGATAACTAATTTGAACTTAAATTATTAATTTTGTTTCTCAACCCAAGCTTTTATCTTGTATACTAGCTTATGTCTCACTATTAATTCATTTGAAAGCTTTATAACAGGATCTTAGATATGATTGAAAATGATTGTTCTAAGCTATTTGTATATCCATTCTTGAAAATTAGTTAGTAATAGAGGTGTCAAACGTGCCGGCCCGGCCCAGCACGAGGCACGGCACGGTTCGGCCGTGCCTGGGCCGGCCCGGCACGTTCAAAAACCGTGCCCGGGCCCGTGCCGTGCCCGGGCGAAGGAAAGCACTTGCCGTGCCGTGCCTTGGCACGGCACGCCGGCACGGGTCCATCCCGTGCCGGTTCACGCAGGCACGCGTGGCACTGGCGGCGTGCCACGCGTGCCGTGTCGTGAGTCGTGAGTCGCGACTCACGAGTTGTGACTCGTGACCCAACCGGGCCCCGCCCCCGATAAAAAGACCGCGGGTCGGGTCCAAACAGACCCGCCCCGCCTGCCCTGCCATGCGCCCGTGCCGCCTGGCCAAGCCGTGCCCACGGTCCGTGCCGTGCCCGAATTTAAAAAACCGTGCCGTGCCGGGCACGGCACGGTAGCACGGCTGGGCACGTGAAAAACGGGCCGTGCCGTGCTGGTCTGGCCCGTTTGACACCTCTAGTTAGTAATTTGTGATGAGACTCAATCAGTCTTTATTTATTTTAGAAATCAACATTTGGTTTTATTGACACTAAATTGGATAGGATACATTCTATTATCTTGACACAAATTTATAATTTGTGTTAGAAATTTTGATTAAATCATACATTTCGAAACCCTTTATTGCAACCATATGTAATTTCTCACAAATATGTTGCATGTGAAGCAGAATGCAGATAATACTATTATATAATTTCTATTAAATAGTGAAGGATGCATGTTCGATTACGCAAATACTAATATATTGAATTTTATAAAAACTCTAAAATTTAGCATGTTTGATTGAAAATAATACTGAGATGATTGATTTTTTAGGAAATTTTTGTGTTACATATATTTGTTAGAGGTTATGCTTTGATGTGATGATAAATATTTTTATTCAAGGGTGGTAAGTTTTGGTTTCAAGACTTATGTGACACAAATCTCTTATTTTTAAAGAATAAAGTTGGCAAGCTATCAAACTCACTCGAACCCTGCGTTTGAAGAGGGAGCCTTGTGCATCGGGTAAGGTGTAGAGGTATCAAACGGGCCGGGCCGGCCCGGCCCGAATTTTTTGAGCACGAGCGTGCCAGCGTGCCGTGCCTTGCCAGGCCCGCTCAGGCTTGCCTGTCTGAGCGGTTCGGGATACGGGGGACTGCAGGTTGGGTCGAATCAAACCCGACCCGCGGTCTTTTTTGCGGGAGGGCCATCGTGGGGTCGGGCTCACAGGACACCTGGCACGGGACAAACCCGTGCTGCGGGCCGAACCTTGCCGGGTCAGGCACGGCACGGCAGGGCTCGTGCCTGACCCGGGCACGGAATTTTTCCATGCCGGCCCGGCCCGGTTGACGCCTCTAGTAAGGTGTCCTATGTTTCAAGGGATACCATTAAAACGAGACTGATTAGTTGCTAAATTTGGTTTTCTAATTTGAAGTTCTTTGATATTTTTCTTGTGGAAAATGGTCTTTGATTCCTTTTTTTTTTTTTTATTGTGATGGTTTTTTCACTCTTCATCAGGATTGGATAACATGGAATCAGATAAACCACATTACTTGTCAGACAAATCTGGAAGGTGATGTGATGTGGTCAACTTGTTCTGTTTTGGCATTATTTCCTTTTTCCATGATGATTTTTTAAATCTGGAAACCACTGTGCGAGGTCCTTATATGAATTTAAATCTCTTTCTATTCAAAAATTTCTTGAATGATGTCATAATTCCACGTGGCATGCTCTGGAACATTTCTCTTTTGTTATGGTATTTCCATATGCATTACTTAATCAGAGAAGGAATGCTACTACAAAAGTTATACACCACGATGCTAGGCTGTTTTATAGTCGCATTTACATATGAACTGAATATGTTATCATGAAAACACCAGAGACTATATTGACCTTTATCATGAAATTTTGTCTGACAAAATTGATTTGGTAATGAAATCCTCAACTCATAATATGTAAAAGTAAAGATATCGTTGATGTACACCAATAATAGTATAATCATTTGCTAAATGAACTTTTTTAGTAAGTATGGATGAAAATGCCTAAATCAAGTTCTCCTTAATTTTTTTTAGTTTATCTAATATTTTTCATAATTTATACCTAATAAATAAAACATATTAAATTTTAGTATTGGCCTAATGTCGGGATTGCCACATGACATTTAATTTAGAAATATTTGTAATTTATGTATGTTTAATTTAGACATGTTCAACGATATTATGTATTCTCTATCAAAACTCAAAATATAAGTAATTGTTTCATATATTTTGTTCTTAATATTATTTGTAAAAAGTAAAGTTTTCATATTCAACTGGTAGAATGACTACATGTGAGTATAATTAAGGACAATAGGATCTTAGTGGTGGACTTCATAGCCTCATGCTCATGTGTATCTTGGAAATCAACTCAGTAAGTCTAACTTTAATAAGATGATCTATCTTTATTTTAGGACTAGTTTATCAATGAAAATCTACATGTAACCAATAATAAATCTTCATGAAGGATGAGATATATTAACTTTTAGCTTCTTTTAGAGTAAAATTTTATCTCTTTTGACTCCTCATGTTGCCATATGAGATGAGAGAGTTGTTTTGAATGTGACTTGATTATATCAATATCATCAAATGAAGATGATATTTGGAATAAGATATAATTTTTAAAATTGAGTCTTGAATGCAGGTTTGGTGGTTTTTTTTTTTTTTGATAAGTGACTAGAAGATTAAGATAGAAAAATCACCTAGAAGATCTAGTGATTATGCATAAGATTGATCAACGGAATGAGCAATAAATATTCTCATAGATAATGAGTATTAAATTTTTCATGCTTATTTTTATTTGTCCTAGAAGGATTTTTCCGAAGGCGTAGAGAGGTGATGAATCAAAAAAGGTCTCTGGGTGAAAAAAATCATATCATGAGAAACACATTCACTATTACTAGAATACGATTCTTATCTTGCATTGATACTGGAATGGATATGTGGAATTCAAAATGAAATCCTTGATGTTGTGGCCCAATAGTCTTGAAGTTTTTAAGGGTGGAGAAGGTTATTCCATTGGAACTCATGAGAGCTCCTATCAGACATGGAATAGACTGAATAGTCTATGTTTTGTCACTCATAGTGAAGAAGGAGCATGATAAGCAAATTTTTTTTTTTTTTTTAATATGAGCTAAATGATAGGTATGAGTTATGTTGGAGGGGGGGAGGGAGAGAGGCAAAAAATATTATAATAATAAAAAAATTGGTGATGATTTGATTTGAATAAATAGTTCGAGCATTTGTATACTTCTTTTTATCCCACCTCCCTTCCCCCATTGCCAAACTTAATCCATAATATCCTTCAGTTAATATATGGGCTTTGGGCCTCTGGTGTGAGCAGGTAATATCTTCATCCCAATAGTATGAATAATATGATTGACAAAGATATCCCGAGGTGCAAGCACTTGTATAGTTGAATTTAAGTGGTGTTGATGAGCATGAAGTTTAAAATCTAAAACATTAGGAATAAATATATATGTAAGATGGAACTTATATCTATTTAATATTAAAAGTCAGTGGATATAAAATTATTATTTTAATTTTTGAAAAAAAAATAGTTGATATTGATTGATTTTTATAAAATAATAGATTTTTTATATTTTTTATGATATAATTATTTTTTTATTTGATATTTATAATCTTATATCTTATTTGGTTTTCTTTCATTAAAAATGTATTGATTTATTATTTGTGGTATATTGGAATGATATCTCATTTAGGTGAATAGTAAAAAAATATTGGTAAATTTCAATAAATAATTTAATCATAATTTACTATAATATTAAAATATTTTATTGTGTGGTAGTTGTTTTAAATTAAAAAAATAATAATTAATTTATATAGTGCTCTTACTCATTGTTAAATATATGAATTTAGTTTTTACATGCCATATTTTTTAACATATACTAATTTGAAAGAGAATTTGGTTGAGTTGAGATATTTAGTTGTTATGAAACTAAGTTCGATCATCATCTATTTAATCCTATGGGGGTAGGCACCTATGGTGCATCATTGATGCACCCTTAAATGGCTCGCACGCTCAAATTCCACACTTATTTTAATTTATTTTTAATTAAATGTTTTTAGTATCATGTTTAAATTATATTTGTACATTTTTATGAAAAAATGAAAACATCCATAACACGTTTAATCTCTATGTAAACAAATATGCTCATAAATTTAAAATAATTATTAATAAAAATGATGAAATATTAATATCTTTCACTCCTAATAAACTTATGAGATATTTGAACATCTGTATGATCATATAGAATGAGTCCTACTAATATCGATGGACACGACCGAATCAAAAACTTCAATACGATTATCTAGCTAACACATCTCATAATCAAGTGTGAAGTCTTATTTATGCTTTGATTTCTTATTCTGAATTTGACCAATGAAAGATGCTCAAACTAGCACTGCACAAGTAAAGACTCAATAGTGGATTTTAGCATATTCTTAATTTGATTTAATATATGCATATGTGGCATACTCTGCATGGGCTATAGTTTTAGAAAGCACTAAGTGCATCTAGGCTCCCAAGGGCATGTCTTGCATGGGCATGCTTATGCGGATGCTTTATCACTTATGCTTTTTAACATAGATATATTTAATAATTATTTATTTATCTTAAAAAATATATGATATTAATATTAAATAAGCATATTAATACCTAATAGTCAAATGAAATTGAAATATGAAAAATAAAATGTAAATGACAATAACAACATAAGCCAAAGAAAAATAATTAATAAAGATTCTCTTATTTGGTTTGGTACATCTACAAAATCATAATTTTTATCATTGATAACTCTCTTTGATGATATTATGTCCTATTGATGTAAAATATAAATTGTCATTCCCATCTATTAAGGAAAGAATACAAAATCATGGAATTAGAAGCTATTGCTCTTGAGTCTCGACATAGGCTTGTTGCTCATTCTTTAATATGCTCTAATTTGTAATACTATTTTTTGTTGTGGTAATTGGCAAATTTGCACAATATAAGTATATCTTCATGGAAGACCAAATCAACATCTGCACCTTCTAGCAAATTTGTATTTTTATCCTTAATTTTTTATTTTGATTGTTGGCTACTTAATAATTAATGAATTTAGTAAGACATGGTAGAGTATTATTGATGATGTCTGATATGTGAACTAGTCATGATGATTTTTTTTGCATGCATCATTGTTTATTTTTTTGATTCTAACTAGAAATTAAATAAATAAATATAAGAATTTCGCGAGATCCTACATTCTCATGATGCATGCTTAAATGGTGTTGTAGTAACTCTCATATATAGATGAGAATTTTTTGAGAGTATTAATAAAATATGAAATACAAAATAAAATTTATGATATAATATTTGATAATATTTCAAATATATTTATCGTAGTAAATATATTCTCAAGAACTATTAGAAAAAATTTTCTAGCAGAGATTTTTTTGTTAGATGCGTATATTATTTAATAAACCTAATTTTATGAGCTTGCTTAAAAGTAATTTCTTTCTTATTAGAAGAAATTTGAAATGTGTTAAAATATATTAAGTTATTTAACAAACTACAATAACTTTATAACTTTATAAATTTGTAAGCATAAAAAAGAAAAAAAATATTATTAGATGTCAACAATTGATAGAATTCAACATACTTGATGTTATGTTATATAATTTTTTTATTAATAATAAAATAAGTAAAATAAAAATAAATAAAAATCAGATTGAGACTTAAAATTTTTTGTTTTAATATTGATAAAATTTTTTATGATACGATGATGTTATGTTTATTTGTATGTACTTCTACAATTTGTATACATTGAACTTATGTTCATAATTTTTTTTTTAATTTCAATCATGCGGGCATGACACTGTGGCATGGTGGTATGGTTGGGCCACACATGATCAAATAATGCTAGGACCCATATTTGTTAGTTATGTTAGTCACCTCTAGTAGAAGCTCACATGTTGGTTTATCCCATTCATAATATAAGCAAGGAAAAAAAGAGAAACAATAAAAAGGCTTAGTCTATAATACTTCTCTCATTTTGATGATCTACTATGGTAACATATATTGTAGCAATAGTATTATCGTATATCTTATTTCTCAAAAAGAAATAATTTATCTCTATGTATTTGATCTTTAGTGTGCTCATGAAATATTAAATTGGAGGTTATATACTTCGTTATCTAATCTTCACTATAGATGATCCAGTGTATTGTGTAGATAACTATTGGAAAAGACGTAATTAACCATATCTTACTTTTTCGGGGGATAAGATTATCTCTAATAGAGTAAACAAAATTTTAGTAAATATTTTTTAATGTATAAATTAATATTTAACTCGAATTTAAATATATGATTAATTCTAGGTGTCTATGGTTGTTATATCTTATCATGTGAAGAGTGAACATGCTTTGGCTCATCTAATAAATGACTAATTATTTTTATTTGTTTAAGCTATATCTCGTATGATAATATTTAAATAATTAATCATAATATGATTCTCAAATAACCATAATATGATTCGCAATAAAAAAGAAATCAATTCCTAGCTCAATCAGAATATCTATTGGAGTATAATCCAAAAGGTCAATCTTATGAGAATATTATCTTCATTCCTGATATGTGACAATGCAATCTATTTCTTGAAGTAGGTAATATTTATCTCAAGAAAATATTTGAGCTTGCTAATATTTTTTGCCTAAAATTATAACAGAAAGTGTTCATTTAAGCTAAGTGGTTGCCAACTTATTATATTTGGTAATAAGAATATCAATCTATGTATAGAATAAAAATCATCTTGTCATCTGAGTTGTGCTCAACTAAAAATATAAAGATAAATGTGTAATACACTCGTGTAAACAAAAAGAGATAACTATTGTGAATAATATCGTAAACCAAGCTCTCCGCAAAGTTTTAAAAGGAGACAGTATAAGGTGATGTATTTTTGTGTTCGTGAAGCTAGGCGTAAGTCTCGAGACGTTAAGACATTGATTTTTTGAGTATCCTAATATATAAATAATTAATATTTTAAAAAATATAAAATAAACTAACATAAATAAAAAATCAAAGTTTTAAAAAATATTTTTAAGATGCTCATTGACTATAAATATAAATAATAAATATTTTATAAATTATAATATATTAAAAATAAAATAAAATAGTATGAAATACTAAAATTAATATTTTAATAATATATTAAATTTAAAATAATTGTAACATTATAAAATTAAAAATTTAAATTAATTTTATTATTAATAAATAGCAAAGTTTTAAAAGGCAAAAGTGTAAAATGAGGTTTTTTTTTTGTGTTCGTGAGGCGAGGCATAAGCCTCGAGGCATTAAGACGTAAGTTTTTTGAGGATCCCAATATATATTTAATTGATATTTAAAAATATATAAAATAAAATAAATAAAAAAATAAAAAAATAAAAAAATCAAAGTTTTAAACATCATTTTTAAGACGCTCATTGACTATTAATATATTTAATAAATTTTTTATAAATTATAATATATTAAAAATAAAATTGTATGAAATATTTTAATAAATATTTTATAATATATTAAATTTAAAATCATTTTTCATTAATAAATAGTATGGAATACAAATTTTTTATTAATAAATAATATGGAATATTGTATTATTAATACTATTTATTGATTTAATAATTTTATCAAATTATCAAATTAAAATATTATTTTAAATTTTAATAAATTGAAATTTTATTTTTTATAAATTCTCTCATTTTATTTTTTTATTTAATATTATTTATTAAATTTAATAAATTTGATAATTTATTAAATAATTTTATTAATTTGCCCTTGTTTCTCGCCCTCGCCCTTGCCTCTGACTCTCACCTAGCACCCCTCTCCCTCTCCTTCGCCCCCGCCCTTCTCTCTCGCCCCTCTCCTCTCTCTCCTCGCTCTTGCCCCTCTCCCTCGCCATCGCCCCATTTTCTCGCCTTTTTCTCCTCGTCCTCTCTCTTGCCCTCGCCCCTCTCCCCCACTCCATGGAAAGCTTGATGGAGCTCTAGCGAGCTTCGTCGAGCTCAATGGAGCTCGCTTGGAGCTACATGAGTTCCATCGAGCTCAATGTTTTTTTTAATGTCTTGAGGTATTTTATAAACGTCTCGCCTTGAGATGCACGTCAAGGCTTTAAAAAATGATTTTTAAAGCATTGGCTCTCTGTAACTATTTTATTCTACATAATATTTTTTGTAATTTATTAAATTGAGTTTGACTGTATTACTTGATAACTATTTTATATACACATTTTCAAGATTATCATGAAAAAATATTCTGCACATTTTCCTAGTATATGATTTGTTTATGAGATACTATCAATAAAATAAGATTTTATACGAAGATCATATTGGCTTTGAAGAACGTATTTTAGTAATTCACCCTAAATATTTTAAGTGAATTCTCTTTCAATAAGTGTCACTTATAAATAATTTATTTTTTTACTTGGAATAATCTTCACAATAAATGCTTGATTACAATAAAAATAATTATTTTTGAAGATTGAAATTTTAGTTTCCAAGTCTTTTTGAAGTAGAGACATAGTTTTAAAAAGCGCAAGGCGCACCAATGCACAGAGGTTTCTGAGAGCCTTGAGGCGCAAGGCGTACCTAAGGCGTAAGCTTTTGTAAAGTGAAATGTGACTTTAGATGCATATAAATTTGTATTAAATATTATTCAATTGCTAAAAAAATAAATGTTTCTAATATTTAAATAAATTTTAATGAAAAAAATAAATAAAATTATATAAATTTCAATATATAATTACAAATTTTGAGAATAAATATATTTTTTAAAAAAAATTATTGTATATAAAGCGTGCCTCTTCAGTAAGGCGCAATCCTTGGAAGGCAAGACACTATGGCTAATGAGTGGTTGTGCCTTGAGCCTAGGCACGCCTTAAGCGCGCTTTTCACAACTATGAGTAGAGAGCATCTATCTCTTTCAACATAGCTTAATGATATTT
Source organism: Sapria himalayana (assembly GCA_029783825.1). Classification (NCBI taxonomy): domain Eukaryota; kingdom Viridiplantae; phylum Streptophyta; class Magnoliopsida; order Malpighiales; family Rafflesiaceae; genus Sapria; species Sapria himalayana. The sequence goes on along the minus strand of JAREIK010001468.1, from coordinate 758,080 downwards.
TTGCTGAGGCAATATCTTGTAAGATCTGAGTATTTTTGTACCATCAATAAGAGTAATAAAATAAGTTACCCAAGAACTTCAAAGCCTTCTCTAGTTGCACTGGCACAGACAAATAACCAGCTAAGTCATGTCAGGGATCTGAAAGAAGAAACTTTTCTAATCCCCATGGATTGCGTCAGAACCCTTAAGAACAACAGCTGTAGGTCTTACTGCATGGTTGATGTTGTCCTCTACTACAAAAAATTCATCTCTGTCAGCAAAAATAGGGCACACGGAAGCTCCCATAGATGGTAATCTCTGTTTGATCTCCTCCATCTCTAGATTACAATGAATTTTTCAAAGCTGTCAAATTTATGTTGCACGGATATGCCTAGGAACTGCCGTGTCCACGTGGTTACTGTACCGTGCCTTGCCTGGCCTGGCACGGTTTAAAAAAGTCGGGCCCTGCACGGCCCGCGGGCACGGAAGTCCGTGCCATGCCGGGCCCGCTCGAGCCATGCCTGGCCGTACGGTTTGAGCCTCGTGGGACCCCGGGTCGGGTCTAATCAGATCCGACCCATGGTCTTTTTTGCGGGAGGGGCGATCGTGTCGCCGGGCTTGGGGGACACCAGACATGGGAAGAACCCGTGCTTGTGTGCCGTGCCACTGGCCGAACCGTGCAGGTTTAGGCACGGCACGGCACGGCTTGTGCCTAACCCGGGCATGGCACCGGCACGGGCATGAGATTTTTCCCTGCCGAGCCGGTCAGGCCCGGTTGACACCGCTAGTCTCTATTCTAGATTATGAAATATGATAATTAGAAAAGTATATCAAAATTTTATGTGTTGCCTATTAAATTTGTGGGTAATAATTTATTTGATCTTATACACATAAATGTATGAGGACATACTAGAGGTGAGATTTCAGATAGATTTTGATTTTTTTTTTTTATTTATTGATGAATGTATATTTTCTTTTATTTATATTATTTTTAATTATGAATTATTCAATTTTTAAATCATTATATAAAAAGTAAATAAAATTAATAAAAATATAAAAAATATTTATAGATTTGGTTTTAGCCATAAACTGTCTTGTCGATCAATTTTTTTTTTTTTTGTTATTTTTTATCATATTTTTAGATTTTTTATCATGCATTAAATTATTTAGCTTGAATCCTAAATTTTTTGTGACTACTTTTTTTGTTCATACTCCCTTCCCAACATATGACAAGATTATATATGATTATAAAATATATCTTTCTTGGTTATTTTAGTACCTAAAAAAGGTATAATTATTATTTGAGTAAGATATATAGAATAATATTGAGTACTTGTTTTATTATTTTTTTTTTAAATATCATTTATTTTTTACCGAGCCTATGAAGAATAATGATCTATGAGATGTAATTGGATTTATTCAATTGGGCCTCCAATTAGGATAAAGAATCACCTCTTGGCCAGAGGTAGATATAGGATAGGAAATAGTGCGGGCTTGCCCACGTGTTGTTAGTGAAGGTTGAAGTTAGCTCGGATCCTCATGGCAGATGAGTTGTGCTTTGGTCATGCTTTGGGGTGGCATGAACTCATATCTGTATACATCAAATGAGATTTATGAGTTTTTTTTTTTTTAAGAAAAGATTGTGTCGGGTCGGGTTGGATAAACGCATCAATGTGAACACATGCAACATGTTTATGTGGCCGGAAAATTGCAATTGGTCACGTAAGCAAGAACTGATATACGTGGCTGGACTTTTTTTAAAAAAAAAATATTCCGTCAGGCGCTCACCCACTCACCCCTTGGGACTTGACCGGTGACTCATAGCGGTCTTTTGTCGTCCGACACCGATTGACGCATGGGTCATGTCTCACCTAGCCCAGCATGATCCGTGCCTTGGGGCAGTACGGTCCGGGACAAGGCACAGTTCCGAATAGAGGTGTCAAACGGGCTAGGTGGCCCGGTCCCAGGCCGAAGCCTAACATGGCAAGGTCCAAGACTGTGCCTGGGCCCTGCCGGGCAGACCCTCGGTACAATCTGTGCCGTGCCGGTCGAGACACTTCGGCCCCCCCCGTGCCGTGCCAGGCACGACCTGACTGCCTAGTTCATGGGCACATCACGAGTGATGGTGCGACAAGCAATGCATGATGTACTATCCCGTGCTGGGTGTCCCGTGAGCCCGACCCCATGATGCCCCTCCCGCAAAAAAAGACCGTGGGTCGGGTCTGATTCAACCCGATCCGTGGTCCCCCCGTATCCCGAACCGCTCGGGCAGGAATGCCCGAACGGGCCTGGCGAGGCATGGCACGGCCCGCCATGCCTGCGGGCCGTGCCGGGCCGGGCACGGAAGCACGATCATAACGTGCCGGGCTGGCCCGCGCCAGCCCATTTGACACCTCTACGCCCAACGTGCGATGGCACGGCATGCCTGAGGCCCGATGGGCGACGGTGGCGCAGGCGTAAAATCAATAAAATTTTGGGCCTTGGTCCATGCCATGTTTGCCCTCCGGTGAACCGTGCCAGGCACATCATGCGGGCTATGGTGGATAAATTAAGAGAGATGCGTGTAAACCAATAAAATTCAGTTACATTTTCACCATGGAGTACGCGTTTAATTGTGTGTTGATGATGATGATGAACCTATTCTAGTCTTCAAAATGGTGTAAACCAGTGCTAGTTTCCCCCTTGATGGTTGTTTCTTGTTTTTTGTGCAATGATAATCGATGCATGACATGGCAACGGCAACCTCTCTCCCGTCTGCAGGTGCTTTTATTATGATTTCTCCGCCCCGAGGAATGTTCCCCGCCACCTGAACTGTTCCGTGGGCATTGATTATTTTCTGGACGACCTCGAATGGGAACCGGTACTATACCGATGGGCTTTAAGCTAGCTCTTGGACTACTGCATCTCGAAAAGTTATTGTCACAGACGCTGCGGTGCTGTTTGAAAATAGATTCATCTTAATCGTTATGATGTGCTGTTGGCAGGGAGGAAGAGCGGGTTACGTCAACGCATCCCCGAGTGGTTGCTCTTTGGAGCCCTCCCCGAAGGATGTTTCAGATTGCTGGCAGCTGGATAATTTTTCGAAAGGCACGACTGACCCGCAATTTGACGGTGATGGTTTTGTAAACCCCCGCTCTAGATCGCCCTGCTCCAGAAAGAATGATGATGAAGAAATATGGGATGGTAATGCTTTGCTGAGTTTTTTTCATCATTAACATTTTTCCACATCACGACACATCGTGAATGCTTGATTTGTTGGATTACTAGATTTAATGATCCACACGTGTTTTAGGAGTTTTGAATGCAACCGTGAGGCCTATTATGACCGTGAGGCCTATTACTAGATTTGTGTGATGTTCTAGTCTCGTGTGTTTATGTGTAGTCATGTTGTGTCATTTTGGATAGAGGTCTCAATCGGGCCGGGCTGCCCGGTTCATCAGTGATTGGCCCGATCCGGCATGGTACGGTCCGAAACCATGCCTAGTCTTGGGCTGTGCCGCCCCATTGGTGTAGTTAGTGTCGTACTGGACGGGTTCGAGCCGTGCCTCATGCCGGGCCAAGCACGGCGTGTGCCTGGATCGGTGGCACAGTCCACCGGCCTGGGGACTCGGGACAAGCTAAGGTTGCGAATCAAGTCCCGTCGGGTTATCGCCCGATTGGGTGGCTTATTCTTTTTTAAAAAATTCCGCAACATAAATCGGATCTTGCTTATGTGGCTGATTGCAATTAGTCGGTCATATAAACTGGCCACCCGTTGCATTTTCATGCAATGGGTTCTACATGACGGTATGGCATGGCCCTCTACACTTGGTCGTGCCACCTTGCCGTGTCTGGCAGTGACATTCTTAGCAAAAATGGGCAGTGCCGGCATGAAACAGTCTGTTTGATATCTCTAATTTTGTATCAACATCAAAAGAAATCATGCATTGGGAATTCGAGATACCTGGTGAGTGCTTTTGATACCAAATATAAGGATCCGTGATGGTGATTGGGATTTCAGAAAGGAGGAAGAAAACACTCAAAGATGAAACAGGCCTAAGTCGTTCATGGACATTCATGTTTATATAATAAAATAAAAAATCTTTAAACTTAAGACCTAAGTCACGATATCGCATTAATGTAATCATTACATTCATGTTGTGAAATTATACAATAATATTGCAACTTGAACTCGTAAGACATCAAGTCGCAATAATACAAGACATATTGTGACTCTATTCAAATCGGGACTTCACTAGCAAGGGACGGGCCTGATTTGAGGGGGAGGCAGGGAGCGGGCGTGATTTGAGGGAGAGGTAGGAGTGGGCGCCTAAGAAGCACGGATACGGACACGGGGATACGACATGACAAGATACGCAGACACGGCAAATTCTAAAAAACTAGGATACGGGTATGGCTAGGATACGACATGATAAAAAAAATAAAAATAAAAATTATTAATTATAAATATTAGGTATTTTATAAAATTTATTAAATTAAATTAAATTAAAATATTTTATTATATAAAATAAATATATATTTTTATTTTATTTTATTTTATTTTATTATATAAAATAATATATTTATTTTTATTTTATTAATTATAAATATTAGGCATGATAAAAAAATAAATATTTTTATTTTTATTTTATTATATAAAAATATTTTATTTTATTTTAATTTATTTTATTTTATAAAATAATATTTTATAATTATATTATATAAAAATATATATTTTTTATTTTATTTTATAAAAATATTTTATTTTATACCCTTTCCTCTCCCCTCAAGCACGACTGCCCCTCCCTTTGAGGGGAGAGGCAGGAGCAGGTGTGATTTGAGGGGGGGGAGGCAGGGGCAAGTGCGATTTGAGGGGGAAGCAAGGGCGAGCGTATTTGTGTGGGGATGTGGCATAAAATAAAATATTTTTATAAAATAAAAAATATATATTTTTATATAATATAATTATAAAATATTATTTTAAAAATAAAATAATTATAAATATTATCTTATAAAATATAATATTTTTATTTTATAAAATAAATAATATATATTTATTTTATATAATAAAATATTTTAATTTATATTATTTTATTTTATAAAATATCTAATATTTATAAAAAAATAATTTTTAATTTTATTTTTTTTATCATGCAGTATCCTAGTCGTATTCGTATCCTAGTTTTTTAGAATTTATAATGTCCTCGTATTCTGCCGTGTCCTATCTCCCTGTCCGTGTCCGTGTCCGTACTTCTTAGTTTGTAGTTAGTTGAGTATTCATAAATTGAGTTGGATACTAACATGCACTAATATGAGATATATGACACAGTTTTATATTTTTCTTAGAAGTAATCATGTCTCCAATAAAGATAAATTATAAATCATTTTATTCAGATCTAGAGGTGTCAAAATGGTTGGGCTGGCCCGGCACAGCATGGAGCACGGTTCAGCCGTGCCTGGCCTGGCATGGCACGCTACAATGCCATGCCCGGGTCCGTGCCGGGTGCACCTACTACATGAGTCGAGTCGTGTCGGGCAGAAGTTTTTGACCCACGTGCCAGGCACGGCACGGCATGCGTGACCATGCACTGAGCGTTGTCGCAACTCACAACAAACCAACGCCCGACGGGAGAGGCTTGCCTCGCCCCGAAAGGGCCAAGACGCTCTGTGGCGCAGTGGCGCGTAGCTGAAATCTTAATTTTTTTTTTTAAATTAGGGTTTTGGTCCAACCCGAACTGGGTTGGACCCGACGGATTTCGTGCCGCTGACCCTTGCCGGGCCAGGCACAGCATGGTACAGTAACTGTGCCGTGCCCTGGCCCTGCATGGTAGCCTGGTTGGGTGGCCCAAAATTGTGCCGGTCCAGCCCTGCACGGCCCAATTGACACGACACCTCTATTGAAATCTAATATTGAAACCAAAATCATAAATCAAAAAATAAAAATAAAAATAAATTAAAAAAATCGTAACCGACACAATTCTTTTTTTTAATATTAATGTTTTGTTTACCTAATAGATTTTTTTTTGTGTATTTTTTTTAGATTTTCTTTAAAATTTCAGCTCTGTCTATCTCATTGGATACTGATTTTCTCGGCGAAACTAAATCCCAAGTGGCGTGGAAGAACATGGCATGTAGATTGGGTCCGATTGGTGGTGCTGGTTATTTACCAAATTGTCCTCACGAGGAAATGACAGCTCGTCCATTCGAAGGCCGGCATCAGCCTAACAAGAGGTTTTCCTGCAGACCTCCTATTTCTTTTTCATGGTTGCCCACTTCGCCTGATGAAAAACCTAGGCATAATTGTTGCCTTGTGATGTGGCACTGGCAGGCATCATTCTGGTACAGCTCTGGATTCTGTATATTCTATCAGTCGACCAGGCTGGTCTTACTTTTTTAGGTCTGTCACCACCACCACTAATTATACTGTGTGCACGTGTTTTTCCATACTTAAATGGTTTTTTTTTTTAACTTCTGGCAGTGAGGAATCTTGCCCTTCAACTGCAGGTCATACTGTGACGGTAGAACGTGGATTAAAAATTTGGGTTTTACGGCATTTTTGCTGAATAATCGTATCTTGATGCAGCAGAGGATGAAGAAACGGATGTTTGGCTACCCAATTCGAAGGGAAATAATTGGCGTAGATCTAGAAATTTGAGCGGTGATTTGTTTGATGGCTGTTTGTTTGAAGCAGCAGATGTAGCAGACGACGAAGCGACGGACCTTTGGCTACCCAATTCGAAGCGAAAAAACTGGCGTAGATCCAGAAATTCGAGCGGTGATTCGTTCGATAGCTGTTTGTTTGGAGCAGCAGATGCAGCAGAGGACGAAGCAACAGTCGTCTGGCTGCCCAATTCGAAGGGAAAAAACTGGCGTAGATCCAGAAATTTGAGCGGCGATTCATTCGAAAGCTGTTTTTTTGAAGAAAGATGGGCCGCTGTAACGGCAAATCCATCTTGGAACTGCAATGCTCCCGGGGAGGAAGATGGCGTCCGCGTCCTTCCCGCTCACCACTCCTCCAATGCTTCTGCTTCCAGGGAAGTTGATTTTGATGCAACTCATTCAGCAGTTCGAAACCACCCCTCTTCTCTCCATCATCATGGGGGAGGTGTACAAAAGAGTAGATCAACTGTTCTAGAATCCAACCGCGCGGTCTCTGAGGCGGGAAAGGCGATTGCTTCTGACTCGGAGAATGGTCCTGCGTGCAAGGTCGAGTCGTCATCGGTGAAGATGACGGACAATCACAGATCGGAATGCAGTATCAACGTGGAAGGGTATGTTCCTAGAGCCTAGGTTTCGTTTTGTTCAAATGACCCATATGCCCTTCTTTCAGATATTCTGTTGCTCCTGCTGTTCGTCCTTCAAATGGAGATGCAAATACTGGTACGCAACTCCATCCACCCCCTAATCTAGCTTCTAATATTATTATTACCTAAACATGTTTAACTCTAGATTTGGTTTTTAGTGGTAGTAGATTTGTGATGTGTGTTTTTTTTGTTTTTTTTTTTGTTTTTTTTTGTTTTTTTTTTTTGTGCTGTGAAACAATAAGAAAGGCAAGAAAAAGAAAAAATAGCAAAAATAGAAGGGATTGGAACCCAAGTTGTATCGCATGGAACCAATGGCAACATCAAAGACTCTTCTTCAAAAGTAGTGATGGTAGAAGGATTTGCTCTAAAACTTGTGTGCTTACAGCAAGAATCATCTAAGGAAGCAAGTGCAAGATCTTCTTGAACTTCTGTGTGTGTGTGTGCGTGCGTGCGTGTGCGTGTATATCCTTGTGTGTGTACATTGATGTTGAGTTTTTATAATGTTTATTATATACAAATGTAAAATATAAGGATATTCTCTTTAAATTCCTCTGTCCACTAGGGATCTATGGTTGGCAGGTAGTGCTTGTAATGGTCTCTTATCTCTATTTGTTGTAAACTATTCTAGAAGATAAGAATGAATTTTGTACCTTGGGGTTAGAGCAGGTAAGGCCCTCGTCTCTTTAGATAAGGCCCTGGGGCCTTGGGGTTGGAGCAGGTATGGCCATGGGGCCCTTGTTAGGGCGGCGAGGCTCTGGGGTTTGGTCACCCAACTTAGATATTTTGAGGCCAATTTGTACCTTGTGGAAGTGCTAGGGGAAGGGGGTGGGCTAGGTTGGGCAAACCCTAATAATGTTCATCACAACTAGGCTCATGTTGCACTATAGTCCTAGGAGCAATGGAGGTGGGATGGGCTAGGTTGGGTGACTTTTGTCTTTGCACATGCCTATGCAACCCAAGCCAATGGCTCAGCCTAAAGTAGGCTAGATGTGATGGTGATGGCCAAAATATAAGTCGATCTTCAAAAAGAAAAACTTCCTCTATACCATTAATAGATCAAATAAGCCATTAATTATAGGAAGTTACTTATTCTTGTTCTTCTTTTAGAAATAGAACTGGAGCATCCCAAGGTAAATTATTTGGATGAATAGATATTTTTTTAATAATTCATTGAGTTGAGCCTTTAGTTCCATAATTTCAGCCCAGAGGAGAATCTAGGCGTTAAAATCTAAATTTCTCAAAATTTATTCAATTTTATTTTGATTTGCCCCTGTGAGGGGGTTGGAATGCACTTTCACCATAGATACGCCTCTTTTGTATCTCATTTTATCTTCTTAGGGTTTGTCATATATACTTGAACATTTGGTGAAAGTTTTTTATTTATAGTTGCGAAAGTGAATAAAAGTTGCAACTTTGATTTAAGTTCTATAATACAAAATCACATCATTAGCCTTAGCCCTGGTCTCTTGTTTCTACTTATTTTGTTGCTCGCGGTGCTGGAAAAATGATGATGACTCATTTAATCTCTATAACATAAAGTCATGATATTGAAATATGGTCGTTGCTTATGCGTTTAGTATCTATAACCTATTATCGTGACACTGAGTGTAGACATGACTTAGTAAAGGAACTTCAATTTTGGTTTTTTTTTTTCGTGAGTCAAGAGTCACGGTACTTGTGCTGATTGCAGCCTGAGTTTATTTCTCCGTAACATTTTTTAGCCAAAAGTTGTGATGTCAGATTAGCATCGAAGCTTTTGCTTTGAGTATTTTATGGTTTAGTAAAGGAAAAGTCATAATATATGGAGATTGTCATGGATTTTAGCACAAGTGTGATACTTGATTGATGCGATATGAAATTAATATCATAGTCATGAAATTATTTCGAGCTTGTTTGATTGTGATACAAAGAAATTTTCGCAACTAAAAGAATATACTACATACTAAAAAGATTATATCAACAAAATAGTTGAGATGTGACGTATGAAGATTATCATGACTATTAATGTAAAGTTTAAACCAATAATGTCAACTAGAATCAATCTACAAGTTCTTAAAGGTAGGGGTGTAATCGAGCCGAGTCGGGCCGAGTATTAGGCAGGCTCGGCTCGGCTCGGTTTTAAAGGAGTAGGCTCGAGCTTGTTCACGAGCCTGCTGACGAGCCGAGTTTGAGAGTGCTTGGGCTCGGGCTCGGCTCGTTAAACTTACGAGCCTGTTTACGAGCTTGTTCACGAGCCTGGTTAACGAGCTTGCTCACAAGCCTATTCATGAGCCTGTTCACGAGCTTATTTGTGAGCTGACGAGCTGAGTTTAAGGGTGCTCGGGCTCGGCTCATTTAACTTACGAGCCTCAAAATGATGTTCGGGAATTAAAGAAAATGTTCATCGAAAATAGCCAACATAGAATTAAATTAAAAAGATAAGATAAAAAAAAGTTCAATTAACTTGATTGAAATTTAAGAGTTATGATATTCATCATGCTCATTTGTAGGAAAAATTTATTGTGCATCAAGTCTTCTCCATGTTCACGGGCCTGTTCACAAGCTTGGTTCACGAACTTGTTCACAAGCCTGATTAACGAGCCTATTCACGAGCCTGTTCACGAGCTTGGTTCACGAACTTGTTTACAAGCCTGGTTAACAAGCCTATTCACGAGCCTGTTTACGAGCTGACGAGCCGAATTTGAGGGTGCTCGGGCTCGGCTCATTTAACTTACGAGCCTCAAAATGATGTTCGGGCTCGACTCGTTTAACTTTATAAATGAGTTCGAGCGAGCTTCTAACGAGTCAAACGCCGAGCAGCTCGCGAGTAGTTCGGCTCGGTTACAGCCCTACTTAAATGTATAATCAAGTCATAGCATGCCATGACTTACAAAATTTTTTACTGCCGTTCTAGTCCCCAACTCTCAAACCTAACATCTTACATTAAAAACTCTTGATTTCATAATTATTCTTAAATTTCTCTAAAATTAATTTTCTGCGAAATCATTTAAAATAAACCAATCTTTCAGGTAAAACATATCGTACTCTTCAAACTCTTGGTGGAAAATATCATTGCCAAATGGATATCAAAGCTCTTAGATATTTTTACTCAATCTTATCTTAGTAGAGGTGTCAAACGGGCCGGCCCAGCACGACACGGCCCGTTTTTCCCGTGCCCCGCTGTGCTACCGTGCCGTGCCGGGCACGGCACGGCCCGTGGGCACGGCGAGGCCGTGCCGTGCCGTGCCCGGCCCGCTCGGGCACGTTTGCTCAACCGGGGTCCGGGTCCCGGGAGCCAAGAGGCAACACGCAACCGGCAACACCAACAGCCAAGCACGGGCACGGGCGCACGGCCCGTGCTTGGCACTTGGCACTTTGACTTGGCAGAATAAAAAAAAATTTTTTTTTTTTTAAATTTTTTTATTAATTTTCTGTTTATCTTTATTTAAGTTTATGTAATAAATAAAAAATAAAATTTTTTGTAAAAAATATTACATTTAAAATTAAATGTAAGTATGTAAAATAAAAATTAGAAAATTTATTTTTTTTTTCAATTAAGTTTAGCATTTTTTAATATTATAATGTATTAATTAAATATTAAGATTTAAAGTTAATAAATTTTAAAATAATATTTAAATCTTAAATTAATAATTAAATACATTAAGTTAGTAAAAATTTTAATTAAAAAAATTTTAAACTACGCAAATAAAAATTACCATTCATGCTTTTGAAACCAATACTCCGAAAAAAAAAAGTATAAGTTTCAACTTCAACACAACGTATAATACAAAGTACAAACAAAGCGTATAAATAAAAAAAAAATATCGAAAGAAAAGAGCAGATGAGCATCAATCGTCAAGCGGCATATCATGAGAATCATCAGCCGCAACATCAAGATCAGTATCATATGGGTCATCATCATCGGCAATCAGCTCCTCCGCCATCGTAGTGGATGTGGATGCGACTGCAGTGTCTGTCATAGTCTCAGCTTCAGCACGATCACTGATGCTAAATCTCGATTCCTCCCAATCCTTCAAACATGCCAAAGCCTCAACCATATCTGAACGTAATCTCGATCTCCTATCCGAAATCACGTTCACTGCAACAGAAAAAGCAGACTCCGATGCTATGCTCGACACCGGAGGAGTCAGTAGATCCCGTGCCATCCTAGATAGCACGGGATAGGCGGACTCATATGATTTCCACCACTGTAATAAATCAAGATTCTTATTGTCAGAAGATGATAGGATTGAGCAGTAATCGGTATCTAAGTACCGAGACAGCTCGCTCCTATGTGAAGGTCCACCCCTACGTTTCCCCCTCGCTAGGTTAATGGAATAAGCGTCATCTCCGAACAAGGTATCAGTGTCCGTACTCACAGTCTCAACACCACCATCACCATACCTAGTATCGTAGTATGTATATAGGTCTGTCAACTTCTCGTAAATGAACCCTTCAGGTGGCTCTTCCAGGTTCATGCACGAGGAAATGAAAGTCAGGGTGTTTTCAACCCCTTCCACCTTAGCCCTAGGGTCCATGCATGCTGCGAGGCAATAAAGAGATGGAATGGTGGACCAGTACTTCAGGTACTTGGTCTCCATCTCTGCAACCATATGGGTGAGCGTCGGGTCCGCTCGATACATCCTAAACATGCTACTAATGTTGCATATGCAACGGAGTGCAATGCAAGTGGTGGGCGTATAAACCGACGAACACATGTTCGTCGTGTCATAAAATATCTTCAGGAATTTCATAAATGAAATTCCTGAATCCCAGTCAGTGTCGTCAACAATAAGTTCGCCACTCTTACTATTGACGTAGTCGGATATCACGTGTTCGTATCCAACACATGATTCCAACATCAGGTACGTGTAATTCCAACGATGTCTCACATCAGATTGGAATTTCTTCTTCTTAAGATTCGCAGACAAACAGAGATTACCAAACTCTTGTAGTCTGCGAGGAGTGCGAATATACTTGAGTGCATTGCGTATATTTTCCAACGCGGGGGAACACACCTTCATACCCGCTTGAACTATCAGGTTAATAACATGACACATGCATCTGACATGAAATATCTCTCCTAAAGGTGCGTCTCTAATATTCCTAACAAACATATTGATCGCTACTCCATTATTCGTAGCATTATCGAAAGTGACACTAAAAATTTTATTTTGAATTTTATATTCCCTAAATATTTTCATCATACACTCAAAAATGGCCGGGCCATCATGAGGATGAAGAATCTCTGTGAATCCTAATATTTTTTTTATTTATTGTCCAGTTTGAATCGACATAATGACTAGTGATACATGCATAAGAAGAATCATCGTGACATGTCCATATATCGGACGTCACGGACACCACTCCACTAAATGCCAAAAATTCCTTAATTATTTTTTGTTTTTCTAACTTATATATCTTTAGTATGTCACTCCTAGATGTGGACATAGGAATCCTACGATAGGATGGCTGAAAATAAGTCTGCATGATGCGCACTACCCTCGGATCTTCCGAAAATCTGATCGGAAGACCCATCAATGTGATGAGCCTGGCCATGCCGTCCCTACCCAACTCGCTGGAGTATACGAAGGGAGTAAACTTTGAGACTGAACTCGATCCAGTCTCAAAAAATGTAGTGCCAAGTTGGGTTTGCCTAGGATCTAACGGTCCATGTTTTTTGGAGCATATTTCAGCATGCCTCTTTAGGTGCCCAGTCCCACATGTACTCTTGCATGTTAAAAGTCGCATACAATATTTGCACTGTGCCATTTCATGTTCCTCACCCCTAACATCTAATTGTGTTATTATTTTAAAATGTGTCCAAACTACAGAAGTCCTCCTAGTTTTTTGTTTTTTAGAACTTTGGGCTGAGATGACAGGAGAAACCAAAGTTTCAGGAGCCACAGACGTTTGTGTAACACTAACATTTTCATTTTCAAAATTTAAATTTGTGTTAGGTGAATTTGTCATTTTTTATTTTTCGTACTTTTTTCTAGAGAGAGAAGCTTTAGAGAGAGAAAATAAAAAAAAAAGCAAATTATATTACCCAGTAAAAGCAATGAGGTCACTCACGTGCAAGATGCACCGCAGCCCGCAGGAAGCTTTGATGTTCAAAACTCAAGTTGAGTTTCACGAAAATCCAAGCCGAAATCAAAAACACGAGGGCCGAGAGAGAGAAGCACGGATTATGTGAGAGAGAGAAAATATAGAGAGGATTAATGTTTTTGAAAAACATAAATTTTATAGGGAGGGGGGTAGAATTTATAGGCTGATTAAAGTTTTTTTTTTTTTAAAAATTATTTTTTTATTATTTTTTTGAATTTTTTTATTATTTTTAAGGGGCAGAATCACGAGGACCGTCGGATTCTGCCCCCTAGCCGTTGGAGTCGAATCCAAGGGCTGAAAATCGCTCAAATTTTGAAAATTTTTTTTTTCCCGTTAGATATATCGATTTTCTCGGTTTTCGGCAGAAAATACCGCGAGTCGGGTCTGTTTGGACCCGACCCGCGGTCTTTTTACCGGGGGGGGCCCTGAGCCTGATGTGTTGAGTGACTCGAGTCACGACTCAGTGAGTCGTGACTCGTGACCGTGAGTCGCGACTCACGCCACGGCACGCGTGGCACGCCGCCAGTGCCACGCGTGCCTGCGGGACCGGCATGGGATGGACCCGTGCCGGGCTAGGCACGGCACGAATCGTGCCTTGCTTCGCCCGGGCACGGCACGGGCCCGGGCACGGTTTTTGAACGTGCCGGGCCGGCCCAGGCACGGCCGAACCGTGCCTCGTGCTGGGCCGGGCCGGCCCGGCCCATTTGACACCTCTATATCTCAGTTTGTACTAAATAATCAAGAATATGCGATTTTTATAATATCATACTCACTGCAATTAAAATGAAATTATGATTTCTAAAATATCTTTAATAAAAAAAATTATTCAATATCCAAAACTATTATAAAAAATTTACTTTTTTTACATGATGGCACTCAATTTTTTGATATCATTCTAAATTAAACCTTTTTAATGAGTAAATCACTATTTTTCCAATATAAGAAATGGAAACAACTTCACAAACTAGTATCAAATTAAGTGCCAAAGTCAAGCTGGAGGTTGTTAAAGAAGCACTCCAAAACACAATCACCTTTAGCATTTTGATGTAGGAACTATATTAATTAATAAAATGCTTCTTTATTACAATGATGTTCATAAATTAATAGTAATTTTAAATTAATTAATAAAGCTTATGATACATAATATGGCATTAAGGAAATCACGTTTAATTATGTTAGTATCTAAACTTTTCATAATCATAAGATCAACAAGCATTAATAGATAAGTTATTGATATGAATAGACTAGCACATATTATTCTCATTAACTACATTAAGTAATTAATCTCACAAACTATAAGCATGAAATATTTAAAATTTATATGTGGGTTTCTTCTAAGAATAGCTAAGTATATTAGATGTCATATTATGAGATAGTTATATGGATTATGTATTCGAATATTAATGATAGTCTCATCATAACCATAGTGCAAATATCCTTATAATTGAGGTGCTCGAGGATATAATGGGTATTGATTTTCTATTATAACTTCATTCTTTATTTTCTTATAGAGATCACTCTTAGAGTGATAATTGGATATAGCTTGAAAAATTCAAAATTAACTGGGTAGCACATAGAGGATTCATCGCTCCAATTAAGAGTGTATACCCATGGCCTCTTGTTGACATCATTCCTCAGAATCTCAAGCCTGGGTATACTTATCGTTGGCATACAAATGGGCTAATAGCCCAAGGAGTGTCAGCCATAGGGCTTGGCTAAGTGGTAGTTTCACCTCCAACTTATACAACCCTCTTTTGGTCATTTTACCACCAAATGAGTTATTACTAAAACCCTAGAGTTGAGATTACATATATTTAAAAAATGAGAAGAGAAATAGTAGTTCTCTGCTCAAGCTGTTTCCCTCTCGACAAACATAATTATGACTTTTACCAAATCTTGTTTGTGATCATTCCTTTTTCTTATTGATCACCATTAGAGATGTATCATTATCGTAGTTTGTTGCTGATTTAGACCAAAAAGAGATTAAACTTGTTGGTTTATACCAATTGTATAAGCTATGTACTATTCTTATATATTTTTTTAATAATCAAAGAGGATCACTGGGATATTTTTTTTTTTCTTTCTATTGTGCACTACATGTGATGTAGTTTGAAAACCTCACATATTTCTCATATGACTCATCATCTTAACTTCTTGATGCTGATAATAATATTATCTTCTAACATGAAAAACATATTTGTCCTTCTAAAGACTTCTTACGCTTTAGAAAATGAGTTTAGAGATAATGACTCTTTGAACCCCCTAGTAATGTTCTAAATAAAGCTGCATCTTGGAATCTAATATCTAAAGAGAATCAATTCTTTGCTTCTAGCACATTGATGACAAATATTAGATGATAAACACGTCACATAGTTTTCTATAAGAAATAGTAATATTTTTAGTAGATTGTGAAACTAGGCTAAAGTCAATCTCTAAAGGAATGTAAAGAAACCTTTGTATAGAAGTCAATTTTTTCAATTTATAGCATCATACCTTTTAGTAAATAATTCATCAATGTGATAGTGTCATTCATAATCTCATACCTTTTATGAAACTTCATAAACTATCATTCATAATTGCTTCGTATGCCCATTTTTATTTACTAGTCTACATTGTCCTAGAGAGAGACCAATAGTTTGTATTACTTGTAAGTATTTATACTTTTAACTTTGTAAGTGTCATACTTATATAATTAATACATAATTCCTTTGAATTTCACTAGTAGGAATCATACACGTAAAAGGAACTCATTTGGCTATCATCACCTTATGAGTCATTATACACTCATGCATGTCCTAAGGATTATCTATCATCATCCTACTCGATGATAATGTGACTCACACACTAAAGGTGAACCCATTGGAAGGATGTTCTATATAATATTCATCCAAATCAAGATTTAGTCCATTTAAGATGTGTATAAGGGTTGACATATAAAAATATTTGTACTTTTAGCTATGTAAGTGTTGTACTTATGATGATTAATATACTCAAACTTTGCGTTCTGACATATAGGTTTATCTCATACGTCACAATTGGAAGGGCCATCACAATATTCCTATCATATGTATGAGTGAATCTAGTGGCTTACTTATTATCATTCACCATGATAACCTTGCACAAACTCACTATTAGTCAAAATTTTAATTCAAGTTTTATTTAATCATTTCATTAATATTTATAATATAAAATATAATCAAATCATAATTGTATTAATCATCCAAATCAATTACATCACATAATCTAAAGAATACAAATCCTAGATCATATTAAAATCATACAAATTCTTGAATTAATTCATAGAGGATGAGGGATTGAGAGTCATGCCCCCCCATTATAGTGATTGACATTGGTTAAGTGTTTCTTGCTTGCTAATTGAATCTCTAGGGAGTGTGAAATTCACTTTTAGGGTTTGTAGTTACAATCATTTTTGCTTGTTTCATGAGAGAGAGAAAAGAAATAAGAGGTTTCATGAAAATTCTTAAACTTCCACTTTTATACTTGTGCATTTTTATATTTTTATAAGTAGATAGTCATATCTTTCAGATGAAAGTCACTACTCCAACCTTCATCTACTCATCTTGACGTTGTGAATATATAAAATAATTATGACTATATTTAACATATTAATCTCTAATCTCTCTATAATAAAAAGTTGTGCTGATGTCAAATATTCATGGTTTTCTACCTTCATTGTTTGTAGAGATGGCTTCCAACATTATCATATATTTGTGGTGCTGTGTAGAGGTCACAATATTGGGAATTTATTTTTCTTAATATATATATGTGGTTATGACATTAGGAATTGGTCATGGCACTTATACTAAGCTTGCACATACACATCATGATTATGTCTTCTTCTAAGCATAATAGTCATGACCTTGGAAATAACCTTACTCGAGTAATATATTATATAATATTTAGTGACTCAAAAATTATGATTTTCATCTGAATACTTGTGGCTCTTTAATTTTCTATAGCTCACAAATTGTGAATTTATAGAAAAGTCATGGTTCTAAGTTTTAACTTTAGACTACCGAGCCATATAAAGATAAACTTGTAGTTCTATAAAATTAGTCAAGACCTTCAGCACCAATGGGATACTTGGTTGCTACAATGGAGAATTAATATTATAGTAGTAATATTTTTATGAGTTAGGTATGATTACTACTCTATGATAATATAACAATCATTAAGAATGTGTTAACAAAGGATGACTTAAGATTTATTTCTTTTGTTAAACACTCTCAAAAACTCATTAATTTTACAACTATTCACCAAAGTTCTCCAAAATACCAAAATTTTTGAAATCGACATATATTTATCCCATTTCTATGTATATACATCATTCTCAACTACTAATATATGCTAAAATATTTAGTAAATTGAATACTAAATAATAACTCTCAAATGAAGATGATTTGTTGTCTCAGTTGTGATCTATCAAGTATACAACAATGAGGAGATCACCATTAAGATATGTTCAATGGTAATAATTTTTTTGTATGTCATTAAGATAATGATTCATTACATAATAACTCAACGTTCATTATGTATTCAAGTATAATAATATTCAAACTAATGTAAATATATATTACATAAATTAAATGAACAAACTCATGGATCTAAGATTACTTTCACAATCCGAAATATCTAGTTTACTAAAATTGAGTTCTCTCATTATTAAATAACTAAAGTGCAATACAATCCCTATGAGATCATTTTCTGGATGAAATTTTTATTTACTACTTGTTTAACTCATGTACTTTCATATATCTTTTGTAGTTTCATCATGATCTTGTTCTACTTGGTAATACCCTGCTTAGCATTGAATTGATCAACCAAAAAGTACTTTGTATTATTATCCATATGCAAAATATTTATTTCTTTTTGACTTAGTTATCCATTTGGTATTTAAACTACCAAATATTTTTGTGCATTCTGATAGTTTATAATGTTATGTAGACATGGAAAAAAAGTTAATATGTATTGATTTCACAATTTTAGTATTTTAGAGAATTTGAAAATTATAAGTAAAATCAATAGGTTATTGGATGTTTTTAATATAGAGGGTAGATCAGTGACTCTCGCATAGTTTCAATATCCATGTATGGCTGAAATTCTACCTAATTGATTAGAAAAATTCTTATGTGTTATGACTCTACCAACTTGTTAGCATAATCTTTTTATTATGTGATACATTATTAATGGATGTAATATTATTATAAAGCCACAGTTATACTTAGTTTAGAGATTTTTAATGGCTATGATATTAATTCTTTATCACATTAATCAAGTATCTCACTAGTGATCAAGGTCATTACCAATTTTAGAGCATCATGGCTTTATCTTTAATATAGCTCGATAATCTAAAGTTAGATCCATAGCTTTTTTAAAAAGTTATGGCTTATGGGATATATATAAGTACAAAGCCACAACTTATCATGTCAAAGCCAAGGTAATTATTTAAAGTCATAATTTTTGAGATACTAAATATTACAGAGGATATTACTCAAGTATGGTCATTTTCAAGATTACAACTCTTGTTCTCAAAGGAATGCGTATCCACAACTTGTACACTTTAACTAATTGTCAATATCATGACATCTTTGCAATACTGTTATAATATGATATATGAGAAAAAAGAAGATTAGTGTCACAACCACTCAGAGTGTTGCAGAAATTTGATAGATATGAAGAAAATTATTTGTCGCATCCATTTACCAACACTGTAGCTATAGATAACAAACAAAAGACCTCAGCACCACAACTAATTTTCAGCACCATGACTAGATAAAACTCAAGAAGGATCATTTTCAGTGTCATTGGCTCTACATAGTATTGTGACTATATAATAAGATGAGTAGTCATCATCACTCTTCGGCCACTTCTTACTACTATAGACCTTTATGACCTACAAGTAGACAAGAACATGAAACCATGGCCATTTCACAGCACTTTGACTTTGTCACAAAGACATTAGGCCCAAGTCATGGTCATTGCTATTACTAGTACTTTTTGTTACAAAAAAATATAGACTAGAGTTATGACTACTTTCTAGAGTTGAGACTTCAAACTAAAGAGATGAAGACCGAAGTTATATTTTCTTTAGAAAGCCACGACATCCTACTTTAGAGTAATATAAGGTCGTCCAAGAATAAAAGTGGAAGATAAAGAAATTTAAAGAATCTCTCATTTTTTCTTCTTCTCACTCACATAAGAAGTTAAGTCATCGTAGCTACCAAACTCTATGAGTAAATTTGTTACTCTCTAGGTATTTAACAACCAAGTAAGAGACATAACATTAATTCTAATTACTAGAGTTGGGTTTACTACTCTCAAACCTTTCATTGTGTATATGAAACAACTTTCAAATACAATTGAAGAAGTTACCTAAAAGATATGTAATTATTAATGACTCTCAAGTAAAGATGAATCATTATCTCGATGATGACATACTGAGAGGATAGCTATGAGATGACTACCATTAGGACATATTCAATGGTAACAACTACCTTGCATGATATTAGGACAAAGAGTTAGTAAATAAGACCTCATCCTTCCTTTTGTGTTCAATATAATATAGGTTAAGCAAGTTAAATATCTTATAGATTAAATGAATAAACCATGAACATAAGATTGTCTAATAATCTGATTATCTATTTTACTAAAAATTAGTTGTCTTATTGTTCAATAACTAAATTAGAGATATAATCCTTGTGTATTCAATATCTAGACAAAGGTATCTTTTACTACTTGTGTAACCAATAAGTTTATGGATCTTATTTGATAAAATACTCTCATTAATAAGCTTTTAGGATATTACATAATAAATAATTATTATTATTATTATTATTTGAATTTATTAGACATAATTATTTGAATTTATTCTATTTGGTAAATCAGCATGTGTTAACATAATTATTCTTATAATAAGATAATTTATTTATAGTAGTTTAACTAGTATTGAGTTTGATAAATATTCTTGGATCTAAAAGCTAAATCTTATTAATTTGTTTAAATGTGGATGATTATATGTTAGTTTTGTTTATTTTCTTGCATTCTATTTTCTTTTTCTTTTTTTTAGCATCCTTTTATGAGCGAAGTTTTAGGGCTGAGCTAACTCCTCTTGACCTAGAAATCAAAAGAATTAGAAGAACTTTTTCCAAACAAAGAGCAAATAAAGACCTTTTGGAGGATATCATGAGTAATTGAGAGACCCAATGTGATAATGGATAGGTTATCTGATAGCCCATCCACTACCATACTTTAGGGGATTATTAGAAGCCCATGGTGATAGATAATTATTTTGAGATTCATTTGCAATTAGTTGAAGTCAATTACTTTGATACGAAGCCAAGTCTAATAGCTATGGTTCAGCATTACCTATATAGAAAAAGGGCATTAGAGGAATCTAATTTACATATTGCATTATTTTTGAAGCTATGTGATATTGTGACAATAAATGGAGTTAGCCCAGACACAATAAGGTTATGCTGATTTCTATTTTTAGTAAGTGATAGTGCATAAAATTAGTTTCAATGTTTTTCATGTGGCTCCCTTCAAAGTTAAGATGAAATAGTGAGGCCTTTTCTCATAAATTCTTCTAATCTAAAATCACATCTCAACTATGGAGCGAGATTAGTCAATTCCTACAAAAAGAGGATGAGAACTTATATGATCTTTGGGATCATTTTAAAGAGTAACTGAGAAAAAACCTTCAACATAGATTATTGTTATGGTTCTAAGTCCAAACCTTTTACAATAGATTGAACTATATGAAATGGTGCATGGTTGATGTGGCCACTGGAGGATTTATAATGAATAAATCTATAGATTGTGCATATTACTTATTTGAGGAGTTAATAAAGTACCTATTGAATTCCAAAAGATCATTCACTTAGAAGTGGGAATTATTCCTCAATATTTGAGGAGTAGGCATAGTATCACTTGGTAAATGAACAACCAAGTGATACAAAAGTAGGTCCAAGGAATTATTCCTCAATATTGCTTAGTAGTGGGAATGAGCTATCGAGACATTCTAAATAAAATATTTTTAGAACTTTTGGGGGTGATAGTACCGAGACTCTTTCAAAAGTCATGACTCCAGAGTTACAAATTTATTTAAAATAAATGGATTTTATAGTTTTGGGAGTAACATGGATGTGAGTTTCTCAAAATGCATGGCTCTGCTTAAAATTCTTCAAGAAATCATGACCCCAACTAACAAGAATTTGAATGATGATAGATGCGATGTCGTGGCACTTTAAAAAGCCACAACTTTAAAAGAAGAACAAAACTAAGTCTCACCCAAATATGAGAAAAAGGGAAATAAAAAAACAAAGAAGAAAATAGAGCTTACTCAAGGCTATGGAGAAAGAAATAGATTAGAATAAAGCCAACGATAAGTTTATAATTAATCTTCCATTTCCTTGATGATTTAGGAATAAGGAGTTTGATGAATACTTCGAAAAAATTTTCAATATATTTCAAAAGTTAAAAGTAAACATACTATTTGTTGAAGTTCTAGCCCAAATACTAGACTACATTATATTTATAAAAGACATACAAGAAAGTTAGTGACATATAAAACCATAAATATGATTGAGAAGTATAGTATAAATATTCAAAGAAAACTTTCGAAGAAATTGAAAGACCTTAAATGCTTTACTATATCTTATACTATTAGAGATAACATCTTTTGAAATGTTTTGTATTGACTTATTATCAAGTGTTAACTTGATACCCTTTTCCATTACACAAAAATTAAAACTTGGCAAAATTACTCTAATATTCAAAGAAAACTTCTAATGAAATTATAAGACTCCACAAGCTTTACTATACCTTATATTATTAGAAATCATACTTTTTGGAAGGTATTATATGTGATTTGGGATCAAGTGTTGACTTCATTCCCCTGCCCACCACCCCAAGATTAAATCTCAAAAAAATTATTTTAATATCTCTCTCACTCTAAATAGTGGATTGGACTATCAAGTACACAAACAAGATCATCGAAGATGTTATAGTTAAGGTGAGTATATTTATTTTTTTAGTAGATATCATTATATTAGATATGGAGGAAGACCATTATATATTGTTAATATTGGGATGACTATATTTGGCATTGAGAAAAGCTCTTATTGACGTCAAGAAATGGGAGTTCACTCTCTATCAATAAGTTGATCCTCTATCTTTAGTTTCAAAAGTTTGAAACCCTTCCCGAAAAATTTCTATCTCAATTTTAGATATCATTTAACTCCTCATTATCTGATTCACACTCAACAAATATTCTAATCCCTAGATATGATACCAAATTAAGCTCTACAACTGAACTTGCCTTTGATATCAAATGTTAGAGATCAAATCCTTGCCTTGATATTAAATGCACAATTCTCAAATATTTGCAATCGTGCCTTTGATACCAAATATTAGGATCATAGGTATCATTGTAATAGCTCTGATACCAAATATTAGGATAGTGATGGTTATTTAGGGTTTTGAGAAGGGGGAAGAAAACTCTCAAAGATGAAGTACACAATGCACGAGAGAAAAGGAAATGAGAAACGGAAAAGAGAGGAGGAAAATATTTCACTATCACTTAAAGCTTTTCAACTACTGCTACTTTCCAATTTACATTTACAAGTACTTATATAGAAAAATAAAAAATATCTTTAAACTTAAGATCTAAATCACAATATTATATTCATATTTTGACTTCATTTAATAATGTCATACTCAAGATACAAAAGAATCCGGTGACAACTTAAATCCTTAAGTCTTTCAATCCTAATAACAAAAACATGTTACAACTTCATTCATTTGTGTCGCAACACCAAAGAACAATATCATAACTTAAATTATTAAAAAGTCGAGTCAGAATATATGTTGTGACTTCATTCATGTCGTGGCAAAAAAGAACAAAGTTATAACTTGAATCTTTCCGATTTTTAGTCACAATAACACAAAATATGTTATGACCATATTCAAGTTGCAACTTCACAAATTAGGTTGTGACACTAAACACATATTATAGCTTCAGAAGTATAAGTCAAGCCTAATACATTGGGACATAATTTCAAACAAAATCTAATGAATAATCTAAAGTCCCATCCCGTCACTATTAATGAACAAGTACCAACTCATGTGCACCTAAGTGATAAGTTCTATTTTTTTTACCTATATATTCGCCTCCATTACAAACAATAATGAGTAAATAATACTCAACAAGTAATATTCTATACTCATATAGTGTGAATAAACCATTAATACACACACACATACACACACACACACATATATATATATAGATATATGTATATATATATATATAACACATCAAGCCCATGCAAGGATTTTTATTTTGGCTTGTGTTTTTAGGCTTTTAGGTATTACCACATATTCAGGATTAGGATAATTTACAATCTATAAAATATACCTTTTTTTAGGTTGCTATCTTATAATTTTTTGTATTGTATGCATATATTAGAGGCCTTATATTGATGAGATGATGAGTGCAATCACCCAAGGGTAGTAGGTCTCGAATTTACAACTCATTAGATATAGTTTCTTTGAATTTTGAGCATAAGGATGTCAAGATATTAACCTTTCTCAGATCCCTTACTAAGTAGGAGCCTTGTCCATGGGGTATAGCCTATAACCTTTAAAGGTTAATGCCTCAACCAAAAATTGAATGCACTCACTTTTCATAGAGCCAAGACTATCCCTTTATTGGTCAAAGCCTCCACTGATAGTGCTGGTTCTCTCTCTATCATCAAACCAAGTGTCCCTTCATTCACAAAAATTTCCACTAATGAGTTAAAATACCCCTTGGTGGTGTTGGTAAAAACCTCCATTGGTCACATGTTTCTTCATGTTCTAGACACTGATCCACATGTGATAATAGAAAATTTCAAATATATAAATATTCTTTTTATGACATACCATTTCATATTGTTTTTTTGAGTCATCATGGTTCTAATATAATTATAATCATTTTATATTTTATTCCAAATCACACATGTTCATAATCATAAACTTAACAATTTAAAGTAATAAAACCTAATAATATCCAAGCTACCAAAATAAACATTACCTATTAGAGTGAGGATCCTCAAAAACATGAGCTAGAAGGTGGGAGGATTTAGGGGGTTCATGTAAACTATCCATATTCTTTGTCAAATACATCCATTTATATTCATCAATGGATATGGTAGTCTAGATGATGAGATTCTTAATGTGAAACCTCAAGGCCGCAAGTTTGGTACCCAAGTTCTACCCACTACCACTAGGATGGAGGAAACATATCTTCCCCAGAGCGCAAGTTATTTACTTCAGGGAAAATGTGGCTCAAGGGTTCCACTCAGTATTAAAAGAAATCAATTTGTATTCATTTATACATCAAAAAAAAAATAATGGTTATCAACCCTAACTCAACATAATTTCTTTATTTAAAAAAAAGATATCTTAGTCTTAGTTTAACTGAGAAAATGTATTTTGTTCAATATCAAAATATAGTAAAACATATTGCACATACATCACTTATTGTTGTGTGTGTAGCATATGTTAGTGCATCATAGTATATGTTGCACTAAAGTTGGAGCAATGTGTTGCTTGTTGGAGCTCGAGGATTTGGATATATCTTGTATAAAAAAAATATTATCATTTTAGAATTAAGTTCTTACATAATGATGAGGACAATTTGTTCAAAAGAATACCTCAAATGAAATAGTTAGAAGCTTCTTATATATTATCTTTCACCAGCTTTGGAAGGAAGAAGATGATATAGTTGATGTTGTGTTGTCCATGCGATTTGTTTTTTTTATTAAAATAAAATAATAATAAAATCAAATAATTTGAATCTAATCAAATTATTTATTTCGATTATATATACAAACATACTCTAGATAAATTAACAAAATCTTTAAAAGATTTTTTATGGTATTGAACAAGGTTGTGAAAAGGACCTAGTCTAAATAAAATTTTAGGCTATCAATATAAATTGTATCATAATTTCTACTAATTATAGTTTATTCTACTAAAGAATTATAATTGCACTTCTTCACTTATTCAAAAAAATGTGTCTTTTCTTATTAACTTTTATTTAACTCCTCATATTAAGATTACAAATATCAATTGACTGAATTATATTTCTAAAAATCTAATATAATTAATCTCTAATTTTTTTTTGAGATTTTCCACTTAACTTATTTGAAATGGCGGATCAAAATCCACATATAAGATTTGGTTATATCAAAATTCATAACAAATTAACAAGTGATCTTATTAAACTCAAGGGGCATTATCAATCCTTCAAAATAAGATAGATTTATTCAGCAATCAATATTCATTATATACTTGATAAAATTATCCAATTTATATAGTTCATATATCTATTTCTAGATGTTACTCTTTATAAATCAAAATAACTATTAACAAGTGGACATAAATATTAATTAGTTCATGATTAAGAGTAATAATATTTATAATAATAATAGTGTATTTTATTTTATATATCAATATAAAATAATCATACTATGGTAATCTCATTCAATACACACAAACATACTAGCACTACAAATTAGAACTTCACTATTCTGACTCTACATGTCATGGTCCATAACCATACATGGACCTAAAAAAATTCAATGACTGTCAGATTTTTTGCCCTATATATATTTTAAAAAGTTAATTATATATATATATATATATATAATTTTAATAAAAAAAATCTATAAATATAGATTAAGTATTTTGAGTTTTTCATTCTCAGTTTTAAAGCTCTCTCCTTTCCTTTGTTCCATGCTCTCCTCTACTATTCCTCTCTCTCATTCTTAAATCTTAAAATATATTTTAAAGTTTTATTTTTGTACTTAAATTTTCTAAATCTCTCTCTCCGAGGGACTATGGCTGTGGCTCTACCCTTTGGAAGTTAGAAACTAGAACAGAATGAGCCTCTGGTCATGGTTATACTAATGCCTAATGATACTAGAATCTAGACATATTTTTGTTGTTTATAAAAATTAGACTTAATTATTTTTAAACATAAACAAAAAAAAACAAATGGCTAATAGTGAATATAATGATAATGAAATTAATATTGATTTAAATATGAATAATAATAATAATAACCCTAAGAAAAGGTCTAAGACCAAAATTATGTTAGAATTTTCTATCTATGTATATATAGTAATTATGCTAAACATAAGATCAATAGACTATGCATAACATAACACAATATCATAAGGAACAAGAAGATTATAATATAACTACAACAAATATCAGCTTTAATGTGGTTCACTAGTCATTCAATATGACTAGGTACGTCCACCAGATTAGTATATAGTGCTTACGATTTATTAACCCATAATATTTTAGTACATAATCAAGAGAGAGAGAAGGGGGGTAGGGTGCACATTTAAATTATGGATACAACATATATATATATTTATATAACAATTAAAGTTATACATAAAATAAAAATGAGTCAGATCTTTAGAGCGAACCGGGTCATGCTCCAAATTTTTCCCTAGCTCACTAACCAAGCAACGGGACCCTCATTATTGTCTCAATGTCATGCATCCAATCTCTCAAAATATTAGTACTTGTACCTATAAATAAAACAAAAAAACAAAATCAAGAATTAAGGAAA
Organism: Sapria himalayana; assembly: GCA_029783825.1. Classification (NCBI taxonomy): domain Eukaryota; kingdom Viridiplantae; phylum Streptophyta; class Magnoliopsida; order Malpighiales; family Rafflesiaceae; genus Sapria; species Sapria himalayana. Next base: position 731,080 of record JAREIK010001468.1, on the reverse strand, counting down.
CATATAACAAAACAAGTCATATACTACATATATTTTCTCTCATGGCTCGACCTAAACTCAAATGCCTAAAAAAATAAAAAAATTAGAAGAACTTTAGTTATTTGGACTCACTTTAAGATATTAAAAAAATTTTATGGGTGTTGATGAAGAATCAATATAATGTATGTATTGTCAAAAAATAAATATATGTAAGATATAAGAGTATAGGTGGCATGAGCCATATAAAGAGGCATGCCGATCAATATACTAAAAATATAGTGTATTAGATCCAAGGCAACCTCAACTGAGCATTGGCAATAGTATGTTTGAAGTTGGATCTAGTTCAGCTTCTTTGACCATGTTTATATACCACAATAATTTAGGAAGGGAAGACATCGTCAAACTAATTACGATAATGGATCTTTTGATTAGATTTTTGGAGGATCATATGGTAGTTAGTATCATGCAGACCTACTTTCAGCCTGCTTATCATTAGATTTCTAGGTCGACATATAGGAATAATATAATTAAATATTATAAGTTAGAAAAACAATTAATAATTAATGAATTCAGTAGTGGAGTAGTGTTTGTGACATCTAATCTCTAGACTAGTCATGATGATACATTATTTGTTTGTCTCATTACTCTCTAGACTAGTCATGATGATATATTATTTGCTTGTCTCATTACTCTCTATGTATATTCTATATGGAAACTTAAACAAAATTTAGGATATCCCAAGATTCTCCATCCTCATGATGGCCCTCCCACATATGAGTGCATGATGAGAATTTTTAGGAAATATGACTTTCACAGTAAGATATTTTGTATTGTATTTGATAATGTATATAAAAATTGAGTTGCTATTAGTATGTTTGTTAGAAAAATTATAGGTGGGGCATTAGGTGTGATTTTTCATATTAGGTGTATGTATCACATTATTAACCGAATAGTATAAGTTGAGATGAAAGTTATTTATCACACATTAGAAAAAAAAAATAATTAACTAAAATATCTTAGGATATCTAGCAGACAATAAGAGTTTAGTAGTCTATGTTTGTCTGTGGGTCTAAAGAAAAAGAATTTTCAAATAGATATGAGATACCATTGGAATTATACTTATATGATGTTAAAGTAATATGTTGGATATGAACATGTGAAATGTGATGATGTTAATAGTAAGAGTGGCAAACTTATTTTGACAACTCTAACTATGATACAGGAATTTCTAGAAGATTTTTTTTATACAACGAATATATGTTCATCTATGTACACTTCCAACACCTTCATGGTACTCTGGTGTATATGTAATATTAGTAGCATGTTTAGTAAGTTTAGATGTTACCCTACATTTAGTAACATGGCCATTGAGTTGGAAAGCAAATATATATTAGTCCATCATTCTATCTCTTTATTACTTGGCTGCCTGCATATATCCTGGAGTTAAGGTAGAAAAGATAGAAAATATTTTGACATATATATTCACATGTATAAACTAGGGCCACCAATTTGAAAGGTTCATTTACGAAAAACTAACTTTTTTACATACTACAACACTAGGTATGGTAATAGTGTTGCCAAGCTATGAGTATGGACATGGACACCATATTCAAAGATGATGACTTTTCCATTCAGTTAATAATGGGAAAAGGATGAGGTATGAAGGACTGAGAAGATTCGAGGTTGGACATTCAAGATAGAGTGGGACTAAGAGTACAAAAGTTGTCGATAGATGATGACTCGTGGGACTTGGAAGATATTGCGACTACCACCAGGGATATCATTATACCCATACATGATAATGATAATTTGCATACAAATAAAGATTGGAATTAGGATTGATTATTTTGTGTTGATATTGTGTTTATTTTATGATTATCATTATGGTATGATGAGATTCAATTTTGATAATTTGATTATGATTTATGATTATTTTTTTTTGCTATTACTATTAATTATTATTTATCATTTTTATTTTATGTCTACCTTTTAGATCTTAGTTTGAAATAAAATTTGTATTTCTTTTTTAAATACTCTTATAGTGTAATAGTTATAATTTATGTTTATATATGTTTAGTCTTTTAGTTATACTTATGATTAATTAACATTATTTTTGATGTGTATTATACATAAAATTAATTTTATTTCTTTATTTTATTTATTTTATATTTTTTTATGTCTCTATGATCTATGGTGGTTGGTCGTCAGTGTGTGGTGGAAGTGGATGGTACCTCTGGTGGCGCTACCTACAAAACCAGCACCAACTAGGATGACCTATGATGACCAAGCACAATAGGCACGAGTCTCCCTAGAATCATGCTAGTCATACCATGTTGTGCTAGGCACAACATGACTCCCATGTAAGGCCATGCCTAACATGGCTTAGTGGCCCAATTGGGCCACCCAAAAATAGGTCATGCCGATATGGCATGGCCTATTTAACACCTCTAATAAGATCACAAACATGATTAGAGTGCATTAATTGTAGCTTTTATTTCACAACCTTTTACTAATATTTTGCATCTTTATCTTTAAGCACTTCATCATTATTTTCGGGATTAGTATCTAACTTTTCCAAGAGTTTATCAATATATGTTGATGAATAATCCTCCATGTATAATGAGAAACTCCTCTCAATTATATACTTTCAATAATATACTATACATATACTAATCCTTGTGAGCCATTATGATCATCTCCCTCTAACTATAAAACTGGTATATCAATGATAGGTTCATAAGGTATCGACATTATCATCACTAGTTCTCCCATTTCGATGAAACAATGAGATTTTTAAAATATTACCTTGTAGTATTTTTTCTTGTATTACAGTATTGAAAGAGATTGGATTGGTTTATCTCCTCTCAAATCTTCTAGAACAATCATACCTTTAGGCTTGTTATTTGTTATATAGTTTTCTTCTAAGAATTAGAAATTGATGCTAATAATGACCTTATGATCTTTTGAAATATAAAATAAATTACATTTAGTTCCTCTAGAATATCCTATGAAGAAACAAACTTCTGTCCTTAGTTATAACATATCTATTTTGCCTTTCAGTACATGTACTGGGCAAAACCACAGATGAATGTATTTCAAACTAGGCTTATATCTAGTTCATAATTCAATTGGAGTTGTTGGTATAGACTTAGATGTTACTAAGTTCAAAACATAAACTGCTATTTATAACCCATATTCTCATAAGGAATCTAAAATATCCGAATAACCTAACATCTATTTTACTAAGTTCATATATGTCTTATTTCTTCTTTCTGCTATATCATTCTACTATGGACTGTCAGATACAATTAATTAGGATGTAATCTCTTAATTCAATAAGTTGTCCCTAAACTCTCCTAAGATGTACTCTTCACCACAATCAAATCATAGTGTCTTAACATATTTATTCCGATGTTTCTTTATTTTTGACTTATATTCTTTGAATTTTTTAAAAGACATTAAACTCATGGCATACGAAATAAATATAATCATCAATAAATGTGAAGATATACTCAAAAATATCTCTTGCTTAGGTAGTCATGGATCCAGATATATCAAAATGAACCTTATCCAATGTCTCTTTGGCTCTATAGCCCTTAACCACATAGGGTCATTTAGGCATTTTTCCTTCTAAGTAGAATTTGCATGTTGGAAGTGTTTCCACATTCAATGAACTCAAAGGTCCATCTTTAACCATTCTTGAAATCCATGTTAGATGTATATGACTCGTGTGTAAATACCAAAGATAAGTCTAGTCCATATCAAAGGGATATTTTCTTTTATATGATAAGGTGTTGATATTATTTGACTCATACTATTATAGTAGAGTAGAAATAGTATTAATAATATAAAAGTTGTATTTTAATATATCAAAAATTCAGAATAGATAAACTGGAAATAAAAATTGAGTATCTTCTGATTGAACTGAAGGTACATAAAACAATCTCTCAAAAACAAAATTATATCTATCTCAAATTTAAGCAAGCAATCTTCCACTATAATACAATGTCTTTATTATATTTCTCATATACAGATCAATCTCACTATCACTTAGTTATCTGGTTTCTTGAAACCACTATAAAGAATTACAAACCTGATTAGTGGCACTCATTTATGTATACCATGATTTGTATATATCATAAATAAATATGTTTTAACTGTCAATAATTGAGATTTATCTTGATTATTCACTTTGTTGAAACAAACTGGGCATTACTTCTTCTAGTGTCCTAACTTCATGCAATGGAAATATTCTCCCTTTGGCTTTTTCTCACCTACTTGTGTCTTTGGAGCTGTCTATAAAACATGAGCATATTTTTAAAATTTCTTCCTCTTCTGATATGTTGGTTTAGAAAAAGTATTTTCAACCATAAATAATTTAGGTGGTTTTTTAATAATACTTTTAACTAATATTAATTCTTTAATCAATTATGTCAATATCCAAAAAAGTTTATTCATGTTATAGTTTAGGCAGAATTGTCTATCAGAATCTAATAGTGACTGGAGAATAATATCAACCTAAGAATTAACATCAATCTCAACTTTAAGGATATCTAATTCATTCAAAAGACCAATCATCTTCAAAAAATGATCCTTCTTTAGGATGTTTTCGGTCATAACAGTATTCATCAAATCTCTCATGACTTTTTCTCTAGCAAAAAGGATCTGATTCTCAAATATTTTTTTAATATTAGATATCTAATCATAAAGCAGTAGTCATGGATTGATATTGATATTGGAATATATTTGACATAGAAATCAAAATAAAGCACATCGACATCTCATCAACCTTTACCCATTTCTAAATAGGTCTGGCTTCCTCATTGACTGCCCCTTCATAAGGTTTATCTAAGCATAGATTTGTGAGTATACATTTATAGTTTTTAATAGTCAGTACATTTTCAAGTTATATTTTCAATTTATGTAATTGGTCTAATCGAGTTTATCTCTTTGAAAATTGTGATGAGTGGGTTGAATGACATTTTCTTTAAAATACCTAAAATATTTACAATGAGCTTATTAGGTTAAATTTCATCACAAGAATTGATTTTTTCCACTAATTCTTGAAGAATTCATCATTAGTTTGACACTTCGTGAATGATATACCTCAATGGGATGATGTCTAGTATTCATTATTTGTTCAAACATGTCAATTCCTATTAATATTGTTATCTATGCAGCAACCCATGCCAATTAAGATTAAATTGAAAGCTTATTTAGTTATCTTTGATTCTATAAATAATAGCATTTACTTAGATAAAAAGAATATTATTATTCATAGCTATGTATAAAATATCACTTAATTCTAAATCGAATGATCCTTGAATGAATCCTTAAAGTGGAGAAAAAATTCAATCAAACAATCAATAGAATTACCTTATAGTGGTTTGTGCTAAGTTTACCTACAAGCTAATTAGTCTGATAGGGGGAAGACATCAAGAGCAACATTCTAATTGACTTGCTTAATCTTTAAACTAGTGATAGAGACCATGTAATTCATTCTTAATGAATTCCCTCACTCACTTAGATATTTTAAAATTCATGGTTTTTATTTTTAAAACAAAATAAGAATATATTCATGATTTTTTGAAATGCATATATATGAAGGTTACACGAACTTATTATTTTTTGGCACACAACTATGACACAAGTTGTTATATATTTAAATATGTTACAATATTCATTGATCAAACCAATCCATCATATTTATGACATATCATATCATATACATTCACATATTCATGTGATGACTATGTCATCACATACATGCATTCCTTATCTATGTGATAAATATATCATCACATAATATCTAGGATCAATAGCTCAATTTTTTTTTTATAATTTCAATGGCAACAACCCCAAAAATAAAAAGAAAAAAACCACAAAAAAATGGTTTCTGTTGAGATCTCTTCAGGCACCACTACAAGCTCCACAATGGATAGTAGCTAGCCATTGTGAACTCTTATGCAGCTATGTCTGCCACCACAAGCTCCACCATGGAATGCTCAACACCTCAAGCTCCTCCACGACTACATCTGGCCACCGTGAGCTCCACCATTGATGGTTCACCACCACAAGCTTCTCCACAATTACATTTGGCCACTTTGAGCTCCACCATAAATGATTCACCACCTCAAGCTTCTCCATTGTTATGTCTGGCCATAGTGGGCTCCACCAATAATTGTTTGTGTTCATTACATACTACTCAAACATAAATGATATTACATCTTTGTATGATTAAACAATCACACAATTAAATGCAAAATTACATCCTAGTAAACAAATAATCATCACGACAAACTTAACTAAATCCATATGCATGTTTTAGTTCATCCAAATGCATAAAAACAAAAATTGGGTAGTTGGTTTTGATTAAAAGAAGTTAAAATGCCTGTGATAAAAAACAAGGATGTTTGTATAATCCTTTGCATATTAAAATTTGATAGTACCTTACACCTTATGTCAAATTCCCTCTGATACCATTTGTTGGAACTCAAGGATTCGGATATATCACGTATAAAAAAATCACTATCATTTTAGAATTAAGTTCTTACATGATGATGAGGAGAGTTTGTTCAAAGGAATACCTCAGATGGAAGAGTCAAAAACTTCTCCCATATGCCCTTCACCAACTACGAGAGGAAGAAGATGATGCTAGTGGATGTGGCATTGTCTGTGCCATTTGTTTTTTTTTTTTTATTAAAATCAAAAAAAAAACCATCACAACTCTTTTAATTTTAAACTTCGATATTAAAGATTATATATACTCATCTTATATATACATATATATATATAATCAAAATTAATTTAATATAAATCAATTAATTTGATTTTCATCAAATTGAAATATTCCAATTATATACATACACATACTCTAAATTAACAAATAAAATTTTTTAAATATTTTTTATGGTACAAGATAAGGCTATAAAAAAGGGATCATGGCCTGGATAAGATCTTAGGCTCTCAATATAAATCATATTGTATCATAATTTATATTATTTATAATTCATAAATATAAAGAATTATAATTATACTCTATCACTTATTTAAAATAATTTGTGCCTTTTATTATTAATACTAATTATACTCATCATATTAAGATTATAGATACCTATTGAATGAATTAAATTATTAACAATCTAATTTAATCAATTTGTAATTATTTTCTTGAGAATTTCTATTTAACTTATTTAAAATGTCAGATTAAAATCTATGTACAAGATTCAAGAATATCAAAGCTTAATAAGATTTCTTTAATTTTCGGTTTTATTATGGCAAACTACTGGCTATAAATAAATCATTATATTAATTGTAATAAACAAGAATTAAAAAAGAAAGAGTCTCTTTTCAGAAATATTTTCTCATCTGTTATAGTTTGCAGCCAAATTTTTTTTTACACTCCCTCTCTCTCTCTCTCCTTCTATCTCCCTCCCTCTCTCTGTCTCCCTTCCTTCCTCTCTCTCTCTGTCTCCCTTCCTTCCTCTCTCTCTCTGTCTCCCTTCCTTCCTCTCTCTCTCTCTGTCTCTGTCTCCCTTCCTTCCTCTCTCTCTCTCTGTCTCCCTTCCTTTCTTTCTCTCTCTCTCTCTCTCTCTCCCTTACTTCATCTCTCTAGCTTCCTCCCTCTCTCTATCTATCTATCTTTCTCTCTATCTCTCTAAAAGAAAACAAAGTGCTCAATACAAAAATTCAAGAAAAAAAAACAATTTTTTATCTGAACCTCTTGCAAAATCATTACATACATTATTGAGAAAAATTGGGTTTTATTTAAAATATACATTAGGTGAAAGTTTTCCTTGGATTGATGGTTGCACCCTAAAAACTTTTTTTAGTGCATGGTTAAAGATCTACTTGTCAATTTGGTTCTCTATGATTTTATTAATGTGTAGTTTATGCCCAACAAACTAATCCAAATAGTGCCATGTAAAATTTGTATATAAATATTTGAATTTTATGAATATATCAGGAATATCAATAAAATAGGTGTTGATATATTATAATATATTGAAAATATCAATCAAAATATGGGTTTTGTACATGCACACGCAATAACAAAAACCAGGATATATGAAATGGGGGAGACTGAAGTCGACCGTCAAGGTTTGTTCCAATCCAATTGAATGAAAATGTATCTGTCGAGCTTTTTACGCCATCACTTACCCGAATGGGGAAGAAGGGGTTCCTGGTGCATGACCATGTGATTTTGATTTTGGGAATCTTATTCCCTTTGATGAACTATTATAACGCCATCGTAATTACGTGACTGATAGGATTAGTGGGCAACTATTCCCCGCGGGCGCAGAGATGACCCAATCATGTTTAAAAAAACTGATAAATAACTTATCCTCCGATCCCGAATCCTGAATAATAAACCCTTTACCGCACCAAATTGCTGCTCGCCCCCCCCCCCCCCTGGCGATCAACTTTACATTACATGGCAGCGGGAGCGGCGCGCCAATAATCTGGCGCAGCGAAGTCCCATGCAGAAGCATAAAATGCAAAACAGGAGGACGCATCAGAGTCGCTGCGTTCCCTAAAATTAGTCCACAGAATCACACGAAACGGACGGGTCGCTGTCTGAAGAGGGAGAGGAAGTGAACTCGAAGAAAAGAAAAAAAAAAAGACTCGTATCGAGTGTCGTGCATGCATTTTGTGCCTCCCTTGCTTGGCATGCGGCCTCTCCTCTGACCCTTCCCCAGCCCTCCTGCCATCGTGAGGAACGAGCTCGACTGAATTGCAGCTGGCTCGAGTTGACCACTGCTCGATCGTGATCATGAAGGTGCGGGTTTCTGCTCCCGCGCCGCGAACCCGATGGGTTTTCTTTTCGGCAGTAAAGCTAGTGTATTTACTGGGTCTGTGTCTTGGATTAATTGACGTGAACGCTGTTACTTTTATCGTGGGAAAGTTGCAAATTTTATGCATTGAGGATCCATCATGAGTGGGGACGACGTTAAATCGTGATTGCTTGATCGATTGATTGAATCGTGCGATCCTTTGTTTTTTTTGTTTTTGTTTTTTTTTCTCCTGTGATTTGATTTCGCACTGCTGCTGGTTCAAGGTGGAAGATGTTGACTCGGATATGAAAACGGGGCCGAAGGTCTGCACTAATGCTTCCTGCGCGACGACCACAACTCATGAATGGAAGCATGGCTGGCCCCTGCGATTTGGCAATTATGCTCGACTCTGCCATGCTTGCGGGTTCGACTCTTCTCTTCTCTTCTCTTCTTTCTCTGGAATTCCACTGGTAGAAACTAAGAATTTGTCTGCAACTTTCATGGAAGCTGAATCAATCTGGTTAAGAAGAGAATGAATGCTTTGAATGTTTTGGTTCTTAACATGGAATGTGCATCCGACGGCATGTTTGATCCATGAACTAGCATGAACGCGTTGGAATGCTGGAGTGTCTTATATTTAATCCACCATGTTCATGCTCTGCAACTCTTTTTCTTGGATACATAAACGTTCTGACTCTCAGTTGTTTTTCTCTGAGTTCGTGTTCTTAGATCTGCATACCAGGATATGGTTTACTGTGACACCTTCCACCTGGAAGAACCAGGCTGGAGAAATTGCCACACATGTAGCAAGGTACTGCCCTTTTTTTTTTTCAAACTGGCACGCCAAGCATGGAGATCTGTGGGATGACTGTTAGAGATCAAGCTAATTGAAATTGGCATGGCAGCGCCTCCATTGCGGCTGCATTGCTTCAAAATTTTTATTCGAGCTTCTTGACTATGGAGGAGTGCGCTGTACTGACTGCGTCAAGAGTTCTCTATTTCCTCCAGTAAGTAAAGATGATGATGATGATGATGATGATGATGCAGGACCATTTCATTTTTTTTTTCATTCCTGTGTTATGCAGAGCAGCAGTGAGATTTCTAATGGCTTTGGCACGTCGGCATTAAAGCAAGCTGATGGTGCAGGGCCACCTTGTAATGTAGAACACAGAATGATGGCTACCAACGGGGAAGAAGATGCACAAATCAGACAGTTGCGAGAGGAAGTTATGTACCCAATTGAAGAAGCTGGAACCTGCTTGCCAAGTATAGCTCAGCGATCTAATGGTGCTGGGTCATCTTCCAAACTGGCTAATCCGAACAATATTAGATCAATGCTAGGCATGAGAGATGTGTATGGGTCACTTTCAGAGCCATCTTTGAACATGTCATTGGGAGCTCAGAGTGGTGGCTCTGCATGTGGCGTGCCATTTTCAGGCCAAGCTTTTGAGGAGAGAAGATCTCGCCCATTATTGCCCAAACCTTTAAAGAACGAGATTTCTCCCAGTACAGAGACGAGCAAATTTTTGGTTCCTGAGCTACGGATTGCAAGGCCACCTGCGGAGGGAAGGGGGAAAAATCAATTGCTTCCTCGATACTGGCCCAGGATCACTGATCAAGAGCTTCAACAATTATCCGGAGAGTATCCCTTTTTATTTTATTTTATTTTATTTTTATTTTATTTTATTTTTTTTGATGATCATGGGCAGAGGTAACGTGCGCAATTAAATAAACACTAACACTAATACTTTGAATTTCAATAAGAATTTTAAAATTAAATATATTTGATCGAGATTAACACTAAGATAACTAATCATCTAAGAAATTCTTGTGTTGCACTTATTTATCAGAGATCATGTTTTGGTGTAATGTAAAGCGTATTCATCAAAAAGTGATAAATTTTGGTTTTATGATTCATCAGATGTTGTTTCTCTGACTCTCAAGATTATCTCGTAGAGATATTAATCTCTCCCAGATCCTGTGCTAAAACATGAGTCTCGTACACTAGTATGATCTTGATTTTCATGATTAGAGATAATATCTTGATGTAATCAAGGATTAAAATATTAGTTTCTACGGATATATCGGTACTTGAATTTTACGGATATATCGGATATATCGAAGATATATCGATGTGTATTTGTATATGAGCACCAATCAAGAATAGATATATCGATTTTAATGAATATATTGCTACTTAGAATTTGTGTATATATCGGTGGATATATCAGAAATTTTTATCATTGGATGTGATGACAAGTATCATCGAAGATATAATTTTTTTTTTAAATTTTTAAAAATAATATTAGCAGATATATTAATCTCTTTCAAACCTCACACTAAGAGGGAGTCTTGTGCACTGGATATGATCTTTTTTGATCATGGCCACCTTCGAGCCAAGTCAGTCAGCTCGACTATTCTCATGAGAAGATGAACCCATTGACCCATGAACCCATGACATCATGTAATGGAGCACTTTCGCTAATTTGGATTTTTAGCCTTGACTATGGTGTCGCTAGTCTGCAATCCAACATTGTGCCATTGTTTGAGAAGGTGCTGAGTGCGAGCGATGCTGGTAGAATTGGACGCTTGGTTCTGCCAAAAGCATGTGCTGAGGTTGGTATGGGAGAAATCCTTGTTTGGACATGATTGGTGGATTCGAACATTCTATGGATTACAGGAGCTGGTTGCTGTTGTTGCAGGCATACTTCCCTCCAATATCTCAATCCGAAGGTCTCCCTCTAAAGATTCAGGATGTGAAAGGAAGAGAATGGACTTTTCAGTTCAGATTCTGGCCAAATAACAACAGCAGGATGTATGTGTTGGAGGGCGTGACTCCCTGCATACAGTCAATGCAATTGCAGGCTGGCGATACAGGTTTGCTCCTTCTTCTTCTTCCTTCCCCAGGTGATGTTTTCAATGGCTGAGATGTTTCCAAATAACAGCGCAGTTATGGTCTTCTTCTTCACCTAGCTCTCTCTCTCTCTCTCTCTCCATCTGTTGTTGTTTCAGTTATATTTAGCCGGATAGATCCTGGAGGCAAGCTCATCATGGGATTTCGCAAGGTCTCTAATAACTGTTCAGACGGGCAGGTATGCTTCTGCTTGTGCATTTCGTGTCTTCCATAGGCCACTAACAAGGTCACGAACAAGCAGGATGCACGAATGGCTCCACTTCTGAGCGGGCCAGCTTCTGCTGAAATTTGTTTTGCTGCGGGTACTGTTGATGCTCCTCTTTCTTTTTAGTATGCTGAGCGATCTCTCTGGTGTTTCCAGAATCTGCAGAGGAATCAAAGATTTTCATTTTTGCGTCTTCTGTTTGATTCTTTAGCTGATGGAGAAGCTGGGTTGAACAAGAGGGAGAGCAGCTGCGGGATGATAAACGCTGATTCGTTCCAATCAGCAGCAACCATGGAGAAGAAGAGAGCTCGTAACATCGGATCTAAATGTAGGCGGCTGCTGATGCGCAGTGAAGATGTTCTTGAGCTGAGACTTACATGGGAAGAAGCTCAGGATTTGCTTCATCCGCCTCCTAGTGTTAAGCCGACTCTTGTTACCATTGAAGACCATGAGTTTGAAGAATACGACGTGATTTTTTTTTATCTTTCTATTCTTTCATGCACGTGTAAATTTCAGTTTCTTTCCCTCTTGATCCAGTCTGCCATTCTTTTCGTCTAGGAGCCTCCTGTCTTTGGGAAGAAGACGATGTTCACTTCTCGTCCATCTGGGTAAGAACTGAAACAGATATTTTGCTGTATATCTCATATCCGTAGAAAATATAAACCCTCCCTGATGCGAACAGTAGTATGGTTCGATAATTTTTTCTGTATTTGCAGGGAACAGGAACAGTGGGCACAGTGCGATGATTGCTCCAAATGGAGAAGATTGCCTCTGAATGCTCTTCTGCCACCAAAATGGACATGTCTGGATAATGTTTGGGATTTAAGCAGGTTCCTCCATTTTTTGTTTCCTTTTTTCTTTTTTTTTGTTTTTGGGGTGCAAAGAAACGTTTGATTTGATTAATTGTCGATGAACCTTGGGTCCTGGTAGATGTGCTTGCTCTGCACCAGAGGAGACGAATCCAAAAGAACTAGATAATATCATCAGAGAGAACAGAGGTGCAGCAGCTTGAGTTTTCTATGCGAGCCCCACTTCATTTTGTTTTGGTCGTGCTGCTGTGAGTTTTGTTCTTGCAGAATTCAAGAAACGCAGGGGCATAGAAAGCAGAACGACGAGCCAAGAATGCGAGGCTTCTGGCCTGGATGCATTGGCCAGCGCAGCGGTGCTAGGAGATGGTGGTGCAGATTTTGGCGAGCCGTCGGCTGGAGCCACCACAAAGCATCCCCGGCACCGGGCTGGCTGCACTTGCATCGTCTGCATTCAACCTCCGAGCGGCACGGGGAAGCACAAGCCAACGTGCATCTGCAACGTGTGCATGACCGTGCGGCGGCGTTTCAAAACCCTCATGCTCCGCAAGAAGAAGCGCCAGTCGGAAGGAGGCGAAGCAGAAGGCGTCCGCAAGGAGACGACGACGTCTAGCCATGGTGACTTGCACAGAAGCACTCCTGATGCCGAAGCAGAGCAATGCGGGAAACATAGCGAGGCACCAGAAACAAGTGCAGGAGAGATAGACCTCAACTGTCATCCCGAGAATCACGAAGAAATGGAGGCGAGCTTGGCCACCACCCTGCTCTTGTCTGACTGTGGGCCTGAGCAGAACGGGTTTTCCGGCTTCATGTGCGAGAGACAGACCGAGAGCCCGTTCTTCAGCGCCGTCCATTGTTGGGATCATGAGAAACAATAATTTAGGAGATTTTTTTTTTTTGTTTTGCCGCTCGCTCGCTCTTTTCGAACAGAGTGACGAATCGCGCGCATGTGGTCAGCTGCTGGCTCTCACTGCAGTTCGTTGGCAATATAAATTGACCGTCTTTAAAGGGCAGGACTCGGTACACCTCAAAAACAAAAAATTTTTTTTTTTTTTTGAAATTGTCCCCAAAAACTATCTTTTTCTATTTTTTTTGCTGCGTGTTGGCATTTAAGTTAAGATGACGATTAATCCGTTTCGGAATTTTTCTTTTCCAATGAACAATTATATGCTCGCGGGGGCTAAGTGATGAAGTAAATAAACACTTGGAAATATGCATTAAAAATTACATTTTTTTTTTATTTCGTTTTTGTTTTTTGGGTTCTGCTTTTTGCGGAGGGGAGAGAGGGGAGGGGGGGGGGGGGGGGGAGGAGAAATGGCGTTGTTGATGATTTGACAGTGATAAGAAGAAAAAAAGAAATTAGTATAGTAAAGAAAAGAAGAACGGACCTATCTCCTTCCATGTCCTTCTTAGTCTGTGGGCCTGAATCGGAAGGGAAAGGAGAGACGAAGATCAAGAACCCTCATTCATGGTTGCCAGCGTCGTACAATGCTGCCATGGAGATCCAGAATCCACAGTCAATCGGCGATGCGATCTCCAGAAATCCGCCCAGGAACCCATTCTCCGCAGCACCGTTCCCCGCTCGCGGAGAGTCCCTCCACCGGAGGGCTCATTCCGAGGTCAGCTTCTGCTTATCCGACGACGTGGCGATGATCATGACGGATCTGTCTCCTTCCGATCAGGTGAATGGCGGAGGCGGGTCTTCCACTTGCAGTCTCGAGGAGATTGGATCGGAGGACGATCTTTTCTCTACCTACATTGATGTCGATCAGCTGGCTGGCGGAGGACGTGCATGTGCTGCTGCAGATCGGAGCAGTCACTCCGACGGCAATGTCGAAGGTGAAAAGGGAGTCTCGGATTTTAAGTCGCGGCCCAGACACAGGCACAGCAACTCGGTGGACGGGGGTGTCTCCGGGGACGTGATGGAGGCTAAGAAGGCCATGCCTCCTGATAAGTTGGCCGAGCTCTGGTCCGTCGATCCCAAACGAGCCAAAAGGTCTTCTTCTTCATCATCTCCATTTTTTTTTTTGCAGCGAAAACTCATTCCTCCTGTGATTCTTGCCTGCTTCGAAACTGCGATCATCATATACCTCCACGCCTTCAATGCACACTCTAGATTATGTTTTTGTTTGCTATATGAGATTCTAACTAGAATACCATGATCATTATACTTTAGATTAGCATACTTGTGTCATATTTCCCCATGGAACTTGGGTGGCACCATTCCGTCACTACTTTTCATAAGAACATGATGTTTCACCAATGCGTGTGTTGCCTTTCCAAGACTTATGTCGTGCATATACTTACATACAAAACATATTTGTAGCATCATGCACGTGCTCCTCTGGTTAACTTGATCAAGCTACCAGATCATGTATATATAGAATATATGTATATACTCCATGTTGACCCTATGTGGAATAGCCACTCCAAATCTATCCGCTAGAACAAGAAGCCATGCTGCTCAAATATTGGATCATTTGTTTCTTGAAATAACAAATCATGTTCATAAGTAATGCATCTAATTGTTTCGTTATCATGGTATTGTGTCATCACACAAAAGATTGGTATTTTAATTTTTTTTTAAAAATGTCTAATTTATAGTTGTGATGTGATACTTGCCTCTGGGTGTGAATAAAATGAGCTTAAGAATTAATTTTATATAAATGGGTTGCTTAATATAGGAATTAGATGTGCAAAATAAGAACGTAGTACATGATAACGAAAATATTAGATCGTGGTTTGTGTTTTTGAAGTTTTTCATAATAATCTCGAAGAGGTTCTAGGATAATTCTATAAAGTTTTAATGGCTTTAAGATTTTTTTTTTTATTCTAGAATGTTCTAGGAATGTTTTATATAATATGATTGTAAAAGTGTGATACAATCTAAGATTTTAGTGAATGAGAACTCTCATTATATAAGAGAGTCATCTCATTGTTGTACTTACTCAAATTTTATTCATGATTTATTTTTATTTTTTTTTTTAGTATTTTTTTTCTCGTCCTAATTTTGTATGGGGGATCTTTTAGGTGTGAATTTTGTGAGAGACAAGAGCAAGTTGACTTGGATAATTAAGAAAGAAAATTTTCTACCTTAAGGTCGCACGTATAGTATTAAAACTTGTAATCCATGACAAGTGGTATCGAAGGTGTTCACCTTTCTTGCTATGATAATCATTTTTTAGATCAGGAGCTTTGGGCAAGATGTCTATGGTAATATTGAGTCTGGAGAAGAAATGAAATGAAAAAGGATATAATAGTGTCTATGATAAGGTAGAATTGACTATTATTGTTGAATTACAAGATAAATTTGAGGATTTTATTGAGAGCAACGAGAATGTGACATCCTTGAAGGCGGAACTCTGAGATGAGATACAAAATGGTCTCAATATTGTCTTAAAGATGCTAATCCAAAAGAATTATATTTTGAAATTTATGATGATTTAGAGAAGTTAAAAAGTAAACTTTAGACTTGCACAAGTTTGCTTTTTATCGTGGGTGAATGTATCAGAGTTGATGAATATTATATATTTTTTGATGGCATCGAAGATGTGGGGATGATGATATTCATACATGAGAGTTAATTAAATGAAAATTCCATCAACAATTTTATCTGGAATATATGAAAGATGAAGCGAAAGCTAAATTTTGAAGACTAACCCAATGTATGGATATAAGAGTCTATGTACGTAAATGTTCTGAGCTAATATTTTAAATATATGATCTTGGTGGGAAAGATTTTTTTTTTTTTTTTTGGATTGTCATAAACCTTGGGCTAAGCAAGAATTGCAAATGAGATGTGCCCAAATCCTCATCCATGTAAAATCAGTAATAAAATCTTTGATAGAATTCAAGAATGTGAAAAAACGCAACTCTTTCAAGAGTAAAAAGATGAATATGATTAATCAAAATAGACAGTCAGGGGATAACAATTCAATAATAAAGGGAAAATTATCTAGGATGGCAAAAAGAAAAAACGATCACAAGCATGTTTTCTTTGCAATGGATCACATTGGATTTGTGATCTTCTCAATCGAAGTAAATTTTTTGTTATTGCCACAGAGAACAGAGAATCACAAAAAAATATTAAATTGAGTTCGATCTAGTCGAGCTCAATAAAAAATAAGAAGCATGAAATACAAAGAGTTTTGATATTCATAAATAATGAAGAATTATAATGAAATTGAATCTTTAGCAAAGGTAATATTTGGATCAAAGTAGTGACTTTAAAGAAATTCTAATAATTGAGGTCATATCTAATATATAGGTCCAATTGGGAGATTGGCAAGAAAAAAAAATAGTTGAAATAATATACTTGGATTACTATCAATTAATACTTGGGTTGAATTTTTTAGATTGAATAAATACAATTTTAATTTTGTTTGATGATGATATATACATTTTAGATCTTATTTGGTAATGTATTGTCCTTATGACATGAAGTATCGTATGACCCACAAAAATGTTATTTGCAATACAATTAGCAAAAGGAAAGTGACGAAATGAAATAATTATTTAATAGTCCTAAATATTCACAAAAAATTAGATGCTATTAGTGAGATTTTTCTAAAGTATTGTAGTTTTTAACTTATTTTTAGATGTCTCATTTGTCGAGTTGCTAAAGAAAGTATCATCTAAAAAGGAATTGGACTATCAAATTGAGTTGATACAAAATGCTCTTTCAATGGCTAAGATACATTATTGAATGGTTCTCTTAGAACTCAAAGAGTTAAAGTAGCAATTAAAAGAATTGATAATTGTTGGATATATTTGATCTTCAATGATCTTTTATGGTATTTTTATTATTATTTAAAAGAAAATATGATGGATTATTATGGTTGTGTATTGATTATTGAGCCTTTAACAAGCTGATGGTAAAATATAAATATTTGATTCTTTTGATTGCAGAGTTATTTGATCAATTTGGGGATACAAGATAATTTTCTAAATTTGATTTGAAGTTGAAGTATTATCAACTATGAATAGTTGAAGGTAACAAATTAAAATGACACCTTTGATAAGGTACGAGTACTATGAATTCTTGGTGATATTATTTGGATTTACAAATAAATTAGTCACGATTTATATACTTAATGAGTAAAGTATTGTAGTCTTTCTTTGATTGTTTTGTGATAATATAATTGGTAGATATTATTGTGTATAGTAAATTGTTGTAAGAATATGTTGATCATTTGAGACTGGTATTTAAAATCTTGTAAGAAAATGAATTGTATATAAATTGAGAGAAATATTCTTTTGGCTAACCATAAGTTTATTTTTTTCATATTGTGGATTATACATATAAATAAAGATAAAGTGTGAAATATTATCAAATGTGTGCTATCAAAGAAAGTGATATAGCTGAGATTATTTTTTGAGTTGACTAATTACTATCATCACTTTACTTGAGAATATTTTTAAATTGTCACGTCGTTATCTAATATGTTCTAGAAGAAAAGAATTTGGAAATGAAGTAAAATTTATCAAAAAAAATTGATCATTTAAAGCAGGGTATCATATAAAAGTATATTATAGCTTTGCCAAATCATTCCAAACCATGTGAACTATACATAGATACTTCAAATTTTACAAATGAATAGGTACTTATCTAAGATGATCATTCAATTATGTATGAAAGGTGAAAGTTAAATAAAATTAAATATAGAATATAGTCTATGAAAAAAAAAGGTTGGCATAATTTATTGTTTGCAAAATATGGAGACACCATCTTTAGGATCAAGATTTATGGTAAAAACTAATAATATAGTTATAAGTTATTTTCAATCACAAGAGAAGTTAAATTTTGGAAAAAATTAATGGAAAAAATTCCTTGTATTGGAATACAAGTAGAGAAGAACTAATATTGTAGCAGATACACTAAGTTGAAAGAGATAGTTTCCAACAATTAGTCAATTGCGGTGATTCTTGAAGATCATATTAGAGAAGAATTGATCAAAGTCCCAATGATTAAATCACTTATGTAGTATGCCATAAAAAAAAAAAAGATTTGAAGATTTTTAGTGGAAAATTATTTACTCTTCATAGATGGGTAATGATTATATCTCCCCTTATTTGGGAAGTTATAGAAAAAAAATATGCATGAGTATCATGATTATAAGTGGATTGGCCATTCAGGTATGTATCATTCCATAGTTTTAGTGGATGAGTGATACTATTAGTCACACGTGAAAAATAATATGGAAGACTAGACCAATTTTCCAACAAAATAAGGTGAAGTAGAAGATAGCAACAGGTTTTATATAACCATGAAATCTCTTAGAATACCAATGGGATAGTGTTTCTGGTGTCTCTATGGATTTTTTTCATGGGGTTTTTCAAAATTAATGGCTTTGAGAGTATTATGATAATAGCTGATTAATTTTTAAAATATGTTACTTTTATTTTTGTTATGAAAGAATGTCTAGAAGAAGAAATAATAATATTATTTCTAAAAAATATTATAAAATATTGGGTTATTTCTCAGTTTATAGTCAATGATTGACATGAGTGATTTATATGGTGATTTTGGATTGAATTGTTTAAGTCGATGAAATCAAAATATGATTTTTTTAATGAATGTTAATTCTCAAACTAATGAACATACAAAAATGGTGTGTGTTATGTTTAGATATTTTTGTGACACTTTGTGAATGCCTCATAGAGAGATTAGTCGAAATTATTTAATATTTCAAATTTTTTCTATTGCAAAGGAGATAAGTAATGGGATAAAGTTCATTTAAAATTATATTAAAATAGTAATCATATATCTCAAATATCATAGTGATAGAATATGCATGACCAAATCTAGTAGTTTATTATTTTTCAAGGAGTTGTAAGAATAAATTCTTTTTTTCTCGAATTGGATTACACAAAGCATCTAAATAATTGAAGATATTGGTTAGCAAAATGAAGAAATATAAACTAAAGTGAAAAACTTGGTGTTGATAAGACTACAATTAGTGTTGATAAGACTACAATTAGTGTTGTTGTACAAAGGGGCACACAAGGAATTGGTGCAAAGATATAAAAGACCTTATTGTATTTTCAAAAGGGTTGATAATATTTTATTTTAATTTTATTTAT
Organism: Sapria himalayana; assembly: GCA_029783825.1. Lineage (NCBI taxonomy): Eukaryota > Viridiplantae > Streptophyta > Magnoliopsida > Malpighiales > Rafflesiaceae > Sapria > Sapria himalayana. The sequence goes on along the minus strand of JAREIK010001468.1, from coordinate 711,319 downwards.
CGCAAGAAGGAAATAAGAAAATGAAGAAGAACAAGAATAAAAAAGAGAATGAGAATAAGGAGAAAAAGGTAAAGGATGAGGGGGAGAGGAAAGAAGAAAAAAAAAAGATAGAGAAGAAGAAAAAGATGAAGAATAAGAAAAAAAAAAGAAAAAAAATGATAGTTAAGAAAGAGAAGAAAAAGAAAAGGATGATGATAAAGAAGGAGGAAGAGAATAATGAGAAAAAAAAGATGATGATGATTAATGATGAAGAATAAGAAGAAAGAGAAAAAGAAAAAAAAGAAAATGATTATAAATAAGATAAAAAAAATAATAATAAGAAAAAGAATAAGAATAAGAATAAAAATAAGAAAGAAAAATAATTGAAGAAGAAAAAAAATAAAGAATAAGATGAAAAATCAAATTGCATCAAATATTTTATGTGAGTCTACTGAAGTTATTCAATGAGAATCAAGGTGATTCGATATGGGCGAGTCGCACCAAGCATTAATAGATGTGAAAGCTTCATATGAAAAAATCATAAAAGTTATTTTGGCGGAATAAATTGTTTAGTGGAATAATTACATGATAAGGCAAAAATATTTGGTGAAATTGAATGGGCTATGAGATATCAAAGAGTCAATTTAAAAGGAGATTGCAAAGTTTCATATTGATGCTTCAACGAGTGCGTCGATGAGATTAGTGAGGGAAAATGGCATTGCCCATTTAAAATTCTAAAACATATTAGATTGTAAAGTGGCCTTTTGAAGACTTATAGAATGATCTTGCAGACATTACAAATGAATTCTAGATTCTTAAGGCTTCTAGTCTTTTCATTCTTGAATATTCTATGATTTTTTTTGTAATGAAATTGTGGTGACTTAATCTGAGCCTTTGGTAAATGAGATCACTTAATAAATAAAAGAGCCTTTTTACTATTGTCCTCATTAAAGTTATATTTATAATTTATATTTTTTATAAGTTTATTTTTCTCTTGTTAAACTTGTATGGGAGATCTTGTGGGTGTACCTCTTATGAGAGGCAAGAGCAAGCTGACTTATACAATTGAGAAAATAAGTTTCCTAGCCTAAGGCCGCACACATAGTACTAAAGTTTATGATTCATGACAATAATACATTCAATGGACAACTTCCATGGATAGGTTGTGGAGAAAGGAGGAAAAGGAATGAGAGAATTTTGGAGTTTGTGTATTGGGGATGATGGAGCTTTATACTTCCAGCATGACATTAGATGAGGAGGATTGTCGATAGGAAAAATGAGGATTTCATACTCCTATTGTTATAATAAAAAAAAGTAGGAAATTTAATTAAAAAGTTGTATTTAAGTTTTTAAAATAATTACAAATTACTTCAAATTTTAAGAGAGATAATATTTTTCAAATATAAAAATAACATGTTGAAAAAGTTTCAATTAGCATAAGAGCGGTCCTTATTATAATATAAAATTAAAAAGGAAATTCAAGAAAGAAAATCAATAAAATTAAAAGTGATGTAATAAAAAAATGGTGCAATAATATTGAAAAATTCATAATATTAAAATTGTGTAGAGCCCAAATATTGTTATCTCACTAGTTCTTGTTGAATAAGTTCATTTAGTACTTATTTTTGCATTTGACCCAACAATTATGAATAATGTTTCTGAGTGTTATTTTTTAATGGTCATCATTATGACATTATCTCCCTATTCAAGAAGATTATATATCAAATTATGTAGATGATTAGTTTGGAATCTTTGTTCCATACACATAAATTATTTTGTGCTTGATTCTTTTAACATGTGTTAATCTATTAGAAATATCTTCAAACTCTAGAAACAAGGAATTAAGTGAATAATAATTAAATTCATGTTTTTTTATATAAAGTATTTTTCTATCTCACTTATCTTTGTATAGAATATAATTTTTATTTGGTGTCTCTTATTATTCTTTCTTATTTTTTTTTTCTTTTTTATCATTTTTTATATGTTTTAAAAAAAATTATTCTTTCGCCAATTTATTTTTAACTTTTTTTTTCACTATTTCTTTTAATATTATCTTTTAATTTTATTTTTTGATTTATTATCTTTTCAATTTTTTTATTTTTTTTATTTTTTTATTCTCGCTTAGCTAAGCATTCTTTGGATTTTCTTTAAAATATCACAAACTCATCATGGATCATCGTAATCTTATCTAATCTCACATAGATATATATGATGACTTGTCAAATTATTTTGAGAAATCGGATTCCATACTAATCTGTTTAACTAAATTGGTCATGTAACTCAAATTTCTTTTTTAGTAATTAATATGAGAGTGATTGGACTTTGGACCCTTATGATCTTAATATGATATTATTGCCTAGGTGTGAAAAAGGAAAACCTTACCAATAATTTTGTATAAATGGATTAATTATTCTGAGAATTAGGTATGCAAAATAGGAACATGCAATTACATTTAAGGGATAACTTCCATTGGTAGGTTGCGCGGTAGAGATAAGAAAAGGAAAAGGGAATTAGAGAATTTTAGGTTGTGTATCTAGGAGGATGGAACTTCGTACTTCCACCCTGACATATGATGAGGAGGATTTTCGAGAAGAAATGAAGGGTTTCACACTTCCACTATTATAATCTGAGAAGAAAAATAACTAATCAAAAATTTTTATATAAGTTCTTGAAGTGATTATAAATTATCTATAATATAATATATGCTAGCATAATTTATTTGAATCCGTCCGAATGAGAAACTTTTCAAAAATATTTGTAATGGGTTTTGTTTTGTTTGTTAATTTTGTGCCAATGTGTTAGAGCAAAATTTCTTCTATATTTGTTGTGGATCTAATTTATTTGAACGTGATTGAATGAACTTTGTTGTAATTGTTTTACAAAATATTTCTAGAGTTGATTCATTCGAATGTGCTCGTGCAAGTTGAATCTATAGCAATTGGAGAGGATAAAATTAGGGTTTTCTTAGAGCTTGCACTAGTGGAGGGCGGAGTTTAGTATTTTGTTCATGTTGTTGCCTTCTTATAAGTGAAGGAGTAACTACACAAAAATGTTCCTCAAAGAATACGAGGAGTAAAGTTGTGCAATCTAAGGCACAAGATATGCTTATATTGATGTTAGCTTCATAATGATTAAATATATTTAAATATCATGATTATTAGCTTTTTGTTTCAAACAAGTTTCCCTGTGAATCTTTCGTGATTGAGCTTTTTTGCATAAAAAGTCTCATATTTTCTTGTATTATTTGGATGCGCTTGTGGATATTATGGTTGAAAGATTGCGTTAAGTGATTTATTTGTATTTTTGTTTGCTTTACTAACTTGTTTGTGCGTATATCTTTTGCATATCATTCAAAGTTCGATAATTTATATTGGTCTAGGCATGCACTTACTTGTATCCCGGCCACATTCATCATCTCTTAGTAGTATTAGAGACACTTCATTCATCATAAATTAATTTTAATCCAATTATTGATCTATAAATTGGCATTAGAGTAGGTTATATTATTATTTCGGTGTGTCTAGAGCCTTTGTAAGTTTGTGAGGTGGCTTGTTCTCTTTTCACCATGAATCTTCATAAGTTGTGAACATTGACAAATTTAAATGGATAATACTTGTAGAATCTTCCAAGAAAGCATGGAATATCATAGAGGTAACGCATAAACAAATGAAATCTATTAATAAAATCAAGCTTAACATGTGATTAGTAGATTTGAAATTGGAAGAGAATAAGATGTTTGATATATTTTTCACTAAAATAAAATGAGATTGTCACTTCATGTGATTATCTTGTTTCAATGTAAAAATCATTAGAAAAGTTATATAAATCTTATGGATTGTGTTGAGTTTTCAATTTATTTTTTATTATTTTATTTGTTTTTTCATTGTTTGAAAGCATCTGGCTTTTTGTTGTCTCAAATTATATATTTATATATGTGTGAGTGTGTGTGTGTGGGTATCTTTATCTTGTATTCAATTGTTGAGATTATTTTTTCAAGTGATTTTCTTTTTTGTTGCTTTTCTCTTCTTTTTTTTTTTCTTTTTTTTCTTTATCATCATAGAAACCCTAGGTGGGTGATAACATGCTATCAGAGGGTGTTTTTTGGCTAATGGGTGCTAGTGTTGGGGTATGTGGGTCATGGCACACCCTTGGGAATCATCGATGACAATAATCATTGCAAGATTCAATTGTGGGTAGTCACATTATGATTCTAAAAACTCCACATATAGTGGGTATTTTGGGTATATTCTTGGAATTTGAGGATGTCGAATGTCCAACAATGTATTTTTGAGTAAAAAAAGGAAGATTTTTTGAGATGTTCGTGAAACCTATAGTTATCGATGGTACAAAAGATTTAATGTTGCGCCAATGTCGACAGAACTAGTTGAGGTCAACACAGCAGCAATGGCACAAAATTGTCGTTGATGTTATATTATCAACCTTGAGCTTTTGTTTTACTTTTTTTTTTTTTTTTTTTTGTAAAAATAAAAAAGAGGTACTTCAACTGTTATAAATAAAACCTATGTTCCCATTATATATATAAAAATATTTTACCTGATTTTTTATTTTGGTGGTTTTTCTTATATGTAGAAGTTTGCATTGTAATAAGAGTGAAAGATGGTCAGAATAAATGTGAGACCATTAGGGATAACCTAGCGGAAATTAAGGACTTGCCTTACAATTAATACACGACACACCCATGATGTTCGGCTTTAGAGTCTTCAGGTTCTCCAATGAAGGATGTCACAGTTGAGAGTAAATTACTAGTATATCAATAATAGATAAATACCTAGAAAGATTCTTATAAATCTAGAAGAACATTTATAATACTCCTTGCTCAAATACTTAAACCAAGTGATATCATTTGTCTGATGATAAAAATATTATCACAATCTTGTTTGGCAAAATAATTAACAAATAATAAATTATGATAAAATTCTGATACATATAAAATCAGTGTTAAAAGAAAATAATCAACATTGACATTATCATATCTTTTTTACTCATACAATAATGTTATTGATCATGATAATTTTAAAAATTTTAGACTATAAAAAAAATAAAGATTGTGTGGTTGCCTGTAGTATGGGTATTAGCTTCAGCTCCTGAATTTATTACCCAGCAATCTATAGTAAAATGGTGAATATAAAGTGTAGTGGCTATAGATGTACCTCATCTAGTGGCACGTAAAGAACAAAGTTTGGAGTGCTCCCAGGAAAGTCTCTATCACATCTCCAGTTGATGTTGTCGTAAAAGAACCAACTTAAGTAGGTCCAGTGATTTGGTGTGTAACTTATGAATTTTGAAAAGTTCATTGTATATTGTAACTCATAGTGCAATGTCCAGTATCTTTCTCGAGTATGCTGTTGGGCAATTGTGCTTCCACGGTAGTAAGATTAAAATACAGAAATAACAGAAACAGAGAAAATAAGCAATATATATCCCAATCTAGCAAGCATTCACGACATAATCAAAAAAATGAGAAATCAATACTGAAAATAATGTGGTTCGCTAGTCGCTCAGTACGACTAGCTACATCCACCAGAAAATGCTTGTGTGTTACAGATTAAAACCAAAATAGAAATATCTTACAGTATGCAGCACACAGAACAGTCATGATAAATCGCACAGAGAGAAGAGAGAGATGATGAACAGTTCACGGGTACAAAAACAGCCGCCCGAAAAAAATTATAGAATATTTTATATTAAAAAAAATCTTTCGGTTCATTTAATTGGAGCGGGTTGAATCATAAAACGGGTCAGGCTCTGCTTCAAAAAATTTCGGCCCGCTGACCGGCGACGGGACCTCTATTATTGTGCTACTGCTGCATCCCCGACCTCTTAATATTTCCTTTCCTGCACTTACATGAAAATATTAAAACAGATAAAACATTTTGTTATACAAACAGATTATTAAATAAAAAATAAATTACATATACAACATATGTCCTTGATCTCTTACCAGAAGAATGGGTCACTATTGTCCTCTTGCCTCTCGCCAAACCTCTATCGGGTTTTCTTGGTTTCTCATTATTTGTTGTGTGATTAAGATGTTATAGTATTATGATTAATCATACTAATTCTACTTGATTTAGGTATAATTGTAACTATCCGAGTCATTCTTTGATAAATCTCTGAAAGATATGGAAGTGATTCTTATAATAAGTAACTGCATATCTTTTGGCTTCAAATTAAATCCTTATTGATATAGCCCAGATAAAAAAAATTTTTTACTCTTAATTTTCACTAGTTTATCCTTTGTGGTTTCCTATTGATTGTGGTTATCTTTCTATCTCATCACAATGCACACTTGTACATAAAAGAGAATTAAAATAAAGTAAAAAACGAAGACTATAAAAAAGGTGGATTTTAAAATCAAAAATTATGGGCTTTAAAATTTGGTTGTTTATGATTTTTTTTACAAATTAAACTCAAAAGACCAAAACCTTTAAGAATGAGTAATTTCATGGTAGGGTATGGTTTTGTGCCATCGTCGTTGCTCTGACCATCGCTTCAGTCGTGATGAGCTCCATCACAGTTGCCAAAAAAAACATTCTCTTAATACCCCAAGTATTTAAGTATACTTATTTTTTCTAGAATCTTTCTAATAGACGTGACAAAATGACATCTTATATCATTAAATGAGAAAAAGTAATTTCTACCATAAATATGTGTGGTAAGGGCAAAAGTTTATTTTTTTTCTATCTTTTCTCAGTGTATGTCAATTTGGATCATACGTCCTAGTCAGGCTGGGGTTGGAATGAGTGTGTCGGTGGTGCCCATCTCTAACCCAAGTCAATCGTGATCTTTCTACTGAGCCAAGGCTAGCTGTTAGCTAAAATCCATGATAGCTAGCAACCATGGATTGGCTAGCCATTAATCTGAGCTAGCATGAGTTCATATGATCATTTGGCTAGCCATTGATCCGAGCTAGCATGAGTTCATATGATCATTTGGCTAGCCATTGATCCAAGCTAGCATGAGTTCATATGATCATTTGGCTAGCCATTGATCCGAGCTAGCATGAGTTCATATGATCATTTGGCTAGCCATTGATCCGAGCTAGCATGAGTTCATATGATCATTTGGCTAGCAACCATGTTGCACTCCACGTATATGCATTTAGGTCATGTCAATAAATTACTAGACCCTACACCCTAGACCCTAGACCCTAGATCATAGACCCTAGACTCTACTCCCTAGTCCCTGCACCCTAGACCCTAGACCCTACACCCTAGATCATAGACCTTAGACTCTAGTCCCTAGTCCCTGCACCCTAGACCCTACACCCTACACCCTACACCCTACACCCTAGATCCTACACCTTACACCCTACACCCTACACCCTAGATCCTAGACCCTATACCCTACACCATACACCCTATATCCTACACTCTAAACCCTACACCCTAGATCCTAGACCCTACACCCTACACCCTAGACCCTAGACCCTACACCCTAGACCCTACACCCTAGAACCTATACCCTAGACCCTACACCCTACACCCTAGACCCTACACCCTAGAACCTAGACCCTAGATCCTACACCCTAGACCCTACACCCTACATCCTACATCGTGGATCATAAACCCTAAGATCATAAATCCTAAACTGCTCTTAGACATTCTTAAACATTCCGGACTCTTCTAGGGATTTTCATAAAAGATATTTATTCAAAACATTTTGCATTGCTATTATATTGATAAATTGTCTTAAAACGTTTACTTCTAGTTGTTTATCACTTAATTCATGGCGTGCTGTGTTTTTAGGCTGATATATTTCAACTGTTCAGCGATTCCAATTAGCAATATATTTATATAAAGTTTATCTTGGTGCCACAAAATATTCTCAAATTAATATCTCGCTTGTCTATATTGATCTTTCTTCTCTGCCTTTCTTGTCTTCCGGCATCAGAATACTTGCAAACAGGCAATCTGCTGCCCGTTCAAAAGAAAGGAAAGCCAGATACATTCTAGAACTCGAGCGCAAAGTTCAGACCCTTCAAACAGAAGCCACTACGCTCTCTGCCCAACTGACTCTATTTCAGGTTTGCATTGAATTCTAGTCTTAAATGAGTTCGCTCATTTATGATTTTGAATCTATTTCATGGAGTTTGACTATCACTCACCATGTCTTCTTCTCCAGCGAGACACCACTGGTCTGAGCACAGAAAATGCAGAGCTTAAGCTGCGGCTACAAGCAATGGAACAACAAGCTCAGCTTCGTGATGGTTGGTATTATGTATGCTGCCTAGTGGTGTGGTAGTTGCAGAGGGGGATGGATCATAATGGTTCTCTGTATGTTTTGTAGCCATAAATGAGACTTTAAAGAAGGAAGTTGAGAGGTTGAAGATGACCACTGGGGAATTGATGAGCCCAACAGAGTCGTTTGATCTGGGGCTGCACCAGCTCCCACCAGCATACCAATCTGCCGCCTTCTTCCAGTTTCCACAACAGCCAGCCCCAGCCTCCCACTTGCCTCCATTCCCACATTCCCAACTTTCTGATCCTCACCTTTTCTCGGAGATTGTGCATGGCGATCCCCTTGGGCAGTTGCGTGCTCTTGAAATCTGCAGCAAGGGGCCCAGCCTCCTGAAATCCGAAGTCCCTTCACTTTCTGCAAGCGAGAGCAGCTCCACTTTTTGACAGGATGCAGCATCTGATAATGCTTCCTCTCTCTGACACAGCAGCGGAGTGATGAAGAAGACGATCATGGTGGATTGTAGCGTTCGTGTATTAACTTTTCCTCTCGGAACAATACTTGATTGTGTTTGATTCTTTAATGATCTCTTTGCTATTTCATTCTTACAAAAAAAAAAATTTTCACGACTAAGGCGAAGCATAAATTATTCCAGGGTTCCAGAAAACTAAACATAAATTACAAGCAGCCATTGAATCAGGAAGGTTTCTTCAGATCGATTGGTTATGAAAACGACACGCGCTGGTGAATGCGCGTGCTTGTCGTTGAGGATGAGTTTCCAGTTCCCTCTGCCGTACCCTGCTTCATACAGGCGTACGGAATAATGTAGTTCCAGCGAAACGAGAATCAACATGGATGCATGATCTGACGACGTTTCCTCTTTCTCCTGTCGCAGCACTGCAGCGATGAAGAAGATAATGATGGCGGCAGATCGGAACCTACACGTATCGCCTTTTCCTCTGAACAATATTTGATTGTGTTTTATTCTTTAATGATCTCTTTGCTATTCCATTCTTAAGAGAAACACATAAAACTAAAGGGAAGCACAAATCGTACTAGGGTTCTAGAAAACTAAGCACTAATTACAGACCGCCATTGGAGCGGGAATTTTTCTTCGGATCAGGTGGTTCGGAGCTGTTATCTCGTCAAGTTTCTCCATTTGTCCTTCAAATCAACCTGAGGAAAGCCATATTTATGATTTATCAGAAAAAAAAACTCTTCGAATGAAGACGAGGCGCACGGGTGAATGCGCGCGCTTACTTCCGTCCTCTCCTGAAATACTTCCCGCTTGTAGTTGAGGATGAGCTTCCAGTTCCCTCTGCCAAACCTTTCACACAGACGCACAGAACAATTTAGTACCTCCCAAAGAGAAGAGGCAAAAATGGCGCAGGCAGAGGAGAAACGAATACTTATTGAACAACAGAGAAGGGCTACCCACACGTTGACTCCCGCTCTCAGAGCGTCTTCTTCCTCCAGGCTCCATCTCCTGATTTGCCTCCTTTTTGCAAATTTGATGTTCTTGTACTTCTTCAATGGAGAGGCGAGCATCCTTTTACTGCTGCTCCCCAAGGTACACTTTTTCTCGTCGCTCTTCATTTGTCCTTCTGCAGATTCTTGCTCTTCTAATGAATCTTTCCACTGCAAGACAACCACCGACTGTCATGCATTGTCGAGCTCAGATCACAGTGATGATGATATTTTGTTGCAGCATTTTAATTCATGGCTAAAGAAACATCTCAGTTCATCTTCCTCAAAATAAATTGCAATTTCAGAAAGAACATTTCAGTTTATCTCTTCGACCCATTTTGGATCGGACCAATTCAGAGCGACTGAGTGGTTCAAGGTTGCTCCAAGTTTTGATTTTTCCTATTTTTTTATTATGAGCTCCACAAAAATTCACCATGATATCACAACAAAAATAATTAATAGATTGAACATATTTTTAGTGGATATCCCATATCATATACCCAATCCACAAGGTTGCCATTTTAATATATTGACTATTATACCCCTTGTAGCCAGGTACCGTTAATTTTGGAATTCTTATAAGATCCTCATAATTAGTATTTCCATAATCATGATATGAACAAATTTGTTGTCCACGTCACTGAGTACACTAGGCATGTTGATTGGGAGAGGTCGCATCCAATGGACAATAATCATGCTTAGCGCAAGCTCTGAACAAATTTTTTAATTATTACTCATTTTTCTAACTTATAATATTATTATGTCATTTTTAATTATCAACTTATAAATCCTATGATAAGCATTCAAGAAATAAGTCTGAATAATACTATCTTATGATTCTCTTAAAATCTAATAAAAAGATTTGTGATCTTAATTAGTTTTTCATTTATTACCTCACAAAACTCTACTCAATTGAATTTATCAAAAATCTAATGCATCATATTTTTTTTGTCGATTAATTGACATGCCAATTAAGTGCTCAGTGTCACATACACATCTACATATATATATATATTTTTTGATAATATATATATTATATTGATTCTTATTTAATATCTTTAGATTTTTTATTTTTTATTATTTTAAAACAAGTTCATACTATTAAAGTTCAGCAAATTTTTATTTTTTAGATGACAAATGAGTCTGAGACTCTGAGTCGAGGCCATTGGAGAAAACCTAATTTTAGCCTTGAACCTTTAGATGGAATTATCGTTATTATCTACATCTAAATCAAATGCATTATCGTTATATTGACTATTTGATATTTTTTTATTAATTTTCTAATTTATAAATAAAACTAACAAACTTACGAATAAATAAATAAAAAAGTAAACCATAATTACAACCGCTTTATTATAGATTTCGTCTACTTTCATTTATACGACCTCTAATGCCTACTAAAATTTTTAGATGCAACGTGCAACGCACATGAATCAATTAAAAATAACAAAAGTAGGAAAAATTTTTTAAAAATAAAGTCATAAACACAAAAAAAGAGAAAATCACAAGAGATTAGAGATTCAAAGAAAAAAAACAAAATTTATAAAGTTTCTATCTTTATAAATAAAAATGTTTTATGTTTAAAAATTATTTTTAAAATTTTTTAATTTTTTAATTTTTTAATTTTAAAATTCTTAAATTTTTTAATTTTTTAAATTTTTTTTTTATTACTTATATGGCCAAAAATCCAACAATCATCAGATTTCTATCGAATAGTCGATGAAAACAATCTGACATTTAAGTTTTATATTTTAAAAAAATTATTTTTTAAAAGAATCAAAAGTGATTACCACAAAGATAGAGGTATCAAATAGATCATGCCGTATCAAACACAGCATGAGTAGATTTTACAACAAGCCCAATACGACTTGTTTGGCACACAAAATGCCAAGCCATGTTGTGTAATGTCCAGTTGTGTCGAATCATACCAAAACATGCTGGTTCATGCCGATTTTTGCCGGCGCGAACAAGATCATATTATTTTGACCTTTTAGGATGAAATTTTTAATTTAAATAGAATATAGTTTTTTTAGTTTAATTTATTATTTATTTATTATATTTTTATTATTATATTTTTAAAAATTAAAAAAAATTAGACATTCACATTCCACATCATGTCTCACAATCATGTTCGACTCAAATAAAATAATAAAAAATACATTCAATTTCATAAACAAATATAGAATATGATACATACACTGAATGATATTCATTTATAAAATTAAAATACAATAAACTAAAACATAACACATGAGATAATAAGTACAATATAGTAATAGTACATAACTCATAATGAAATAATCAAATGGCAAAAATAAATCAAAATGCATGAAACATTATATCATAAACATATAAAAAAAATAAAAATCACACAAATCATCAATCGATATATGTGTCTAAACATATCACTTGTGATATCCTCAATATTCTCGATCTCCAAATCTCATAAATCATCATCCACCAATATTTTTTGTATCTTATCCTAAATGTCTAATTTGAAATTTTTCTAATCATTCATGCATCCAAATACTTCTACAAAATAATAATAATAATAGCTACTAAAAAAATAAACTATGATGTTATACTAGACACTAAAGAAATCAGTAGATCACATATTATATTAAATAGTATAAAATATATAAATTATTATTATATCCATCAAAGTAATTATATTCAAATTTTTATTATCATTATATAATAGGATATAATAATAATTAAATCTAACTATCAAAATATCTCACTCCTATTTGATAAACTACCCCATCATTTGTCCCTAGCTAATTGAATAAAAAAAATTATCATCTCTAGTACGATGTCATTTCGTACTCAGAGTTTGGTTATTATTACTATCAAACCTAGTATCATAATACTTAAACAAATTAATTTTTTGTGAATAAAATATTCAGATTATTATTCCTAATTCATGCACGTGAATATGTATGTCAAAATATTTTATATTTTTTCGCCTTAACCCAAGGATTCATACAAATAACCAAATAATACATAGTTAGAATAAAGACTGATATTTTAAATATTTAATTTATATTTAATTATCATAATACTAAATATAATATAGTTTATATACTTGATAAACAAACTACTAATATTATATATGCATCTAAATACAATACAAGTGATAAAAATATATACATAAAAATACATGTTCATCGAGTCATAAAAAATTTTCAAATTTTTCATTAAAAAAAATTATATCACGATCTAAATCATCAATAATAAATTTGTTACTCTTATTATTAATATAATATAATATCAAGTGTTAGCAGCCAATACTTGTTTCCGACATAAAGTATGTGTAATTCCAGCTGACTCACATTCATTTGAAATTTGTAAGCCCGCAAGCAAACATAAATTACTAAACTTTAGCTTTTATTCTCACCGGTACTATCATGTTAATAACATAACACATGCACCTAACTTGAAAATTTTCATCTAACCCATATCTAATAGTTCTAAAAAATATACTAATAGTTACTATATTATTAAAAAATTATCAAAAACAATATTATATAGTTTATTCAAGAAATCATATTCCCTAAAGATCAATATCATACACGCATATATGATATAATTCAAAATCTTTAAAAATATAATTCAATAGTCTCAGTGATATCAAGTATATAAATTAATTAAGATAATATTATTTTTACATGCATCGTCATTCAATATGTTAATTCTAATTAAAAACCAAATAAATAAATTTTATGATTTTATGAGAACTTGTATCCTCATAATTATGATGTCACATGACAACCTCACTAATATCTTTAGGGAACGATAATTTTTTCTAAGATTTTTTTGTTATACAAAAATCAATATTATATTCAAAGATGATAATTTTTTCTTTTAATTACATATACTTAAAGATAAACAACAAAGTAGTATGTAGTATAGAATTAAATTATTGAGATACTTATATACTAATTACTATTATATTTTATCCCACAATAATATAAAAAATTGATATATTAAATCCATGAAAACTAAATATTCATTTTTCCTATATTATCTAAAATGACACATAATTTATTGCCCATTCTAATAACCAATATAATATCTGAATCTACTTTTTTTGTTATTTTGATTATTATTTCAAATAACAAAATAAAACTTCAACCATAAAATACAAAATCTTTAGCATGCATAAATGATTATAATTAATTTTTCAAAAATTTATTAAAAATAAGTACAATAGTTATTATAAACCTAAAAGTATGAAGGTTAATATCATATTTAAAGATAATTTTTTTATTCAATTACATGGAAATAAATGGCAAGATATGTCGAATAGTTGTAAACTATTGAGATATTTGTACACTAATTACTATTGTATTGTATCATATAATAATATAAAAAATTTTAGCACATTAAATTCAAAAAAATCAAACAAATTTACATTTTTTTAATATTTAAAATAACACATAATCTACTAAGTATTCTGATATCTAGCATAGCATCTAAACTTTTTTTTTGTTGCTCAAATATTATTTTAAATAAGAGAAAAAAAACTTCAACCAAATATTATAAAATTCTTGTCATGCTTAAATGATTGGAATTAACTTTTTAAAAAATTTATCTGATTAAAATTTAAGTGTATTTTATTTTTTTATTTATTAAATTTTAATTTTTATTGCAATTTAAAATTAAGGATTTTTTTAAAAAATATTATTTTAATATATTCTTTTTTAAGAATTTCACATAATATATATCATATTATATATTATCAAGGATTAAAATATTAATTTTAATAAATATATCAGCACTTGAATTTTAAAAATATATCAAATATATCATATATTTTTACATGAATATCAATCAAAGATAAAAATATCAATTTTGACGGATATATTAATACCTAAAATTTATAAATATTTCAGAGATATATCAGTAAAAATATTAAAAATTTGCATCACTGCATATTATATTATATATGTATGTGCTTATGCTAATATTAATACATTAAACCTCATTAGACTTCCAACGTCAAAAATATTCAAGCAATAAAAATGCTAGAATTCTTGACCACTTAGAAAATTCTCGTGTTTCGAGTAGCATTTGATCATAATACCTTAGTGCAATGTAGATGATAATCATTGTGACTAATCAAATACCTCTACTTTTTGAAAGTAAGACCATTGAGATATTAACTTCTCTTAAATCATGTAAAGATATCCATTGGGTCATGCCAACATGGTGGCATGGAAGTGAGACCAGCATGGTCAATTGTCTGATAGGCATGATTTCATGTTGAGATCATGTTGGATCAAACTAAGCTCACTCCCAAAACAACTAGGCTAAGTATGATTTCGTGTTTGGAACCAATGATCTGCCATTGGCTAGGCTAGTCCTTAACAAATGACCAAAATCCAACACCAAAAGGCTAATGGAAAATGAATGGCTACAAGACATTGGTGTACTACCCAATCCAATAGCTAGTAGGCTATTACACTACCAGGTGGCAATAGCCAATAGGCTATTGCATTGCCAAATGGCAATAACCAGTAAGCAACAAGGTGTAGGATCTAGATTATATAAAAATATGTAATAAATAATTATAATTATATATATATATATAATATATTAATAAAATATATATTATATAATTGAAATTTTTAAATAATTAAATTATTTTTAATATTAAAAATGCACATATAATAATTAATATGTATAAAATTTAATTATACAAATATAATAAAAAAACAAACTTCACTTTGATTTGAAAATATAACCTTATATCTATATACATAATGCATATAAAATTTTAAAATAAAAAAAAAGACAAAAAATAATGCTTGCTAGTATCATTAACATAAATAAAATGACTCTCACTCTCACTCACTCACTCTAGTTCTAATTATCATATCTCCAAGTCTCAGCATTATCATTTTTATTTATATAATCATCAAATTGCAACTCTTTGGGAGTTTATATAGAAGAGTCATCTATACATTCTTCTAATTTTTTTATTATGATAGAATTTCAATAATATGTAGATAATAATATTATCTTGTATGAAATCATATTTATAGTCACCAAAAAATTAGATGATGAGTGAGTCATAAAATCACATATCATTTTAAATAATATATAAAATGTAAATAAAAAATTATTATCTCAAATTTTTTTATTCGTATGATTTCTATCAAATCACTATATCTAAATTTTTTATGTCATTATAAGACAAAGTAGAATAATAATTATTATCATAAAATAACTATAGTTGAATGATTATACTATAGTATGTCTCACTCCAAATGTGATATCTATAAATAACTTATTGATAATATATTTTTTTTTATAGTTAATTTGTACATTTCTCTCATCTTTTCTCCTCTCCATTCCACCCTCTAAAAATAATATTATACCCTATTTGTGCAAAAAAAAATTAAATAAATATATAATTTTAATTTGACAGAGCACAAATAAAAATTGTGACAAACTACAACTTCTAGGCACGAGAATACGGGGTAAAAATTAAAACATCCAAAGTGCCTGCTACATATAAAATTAAGATAAACATTATAGTTACATTTAAATAAATAATTTTATATGATAAATTTCAGATTAAAAAAATTAAAAATTACTATCCTCATTCTCCTACTTTAAAGTTCTAATTAAGTCTCATTCATAAAAAAATAACAAACATTAATTTAATCAAAAAAATTAGACCTAAACTTAAATAATAAAAAGAAGCCGATCGAAAGATCAAAAGCAAAATTTATAGTTTCTCCTATGATCTCCACTCAATTTTCTAAAAAACCTAAAATTATGTGAACTTTGTTAGTTTTGATATATTTTAACATAATTAAAAATAAAAATATTAGAGATATCAAATAAAATTTGATATGATGTATATATTATAAATATATATATAGAGGTGTCAAACGGGCCGGCCCAGCACGGCACGGCCCATTTTTCACGTGCCCGGCACGGCCCGTGGGCACGGCAAGGCCGTGCGGTGCCCGGCCCGCTCGGGAACAGCTTGGCTTGGCCAGGCGGCACAGGCGCACGGCAGGGGCAGGGCAGGCGGGGCGGGTCGGGTCTGTTTGGACCCGACCCGCGGTCTTTTTACCGGGGGCGGGGCTCGGTTGGGTCACGACTCAGTGAGTCGTGACTCGTGAGTCGTGAGTCGTGACTCGTGACTCGTGACTCGTGACTCGTGACTCGTGACTCGTGAGTCGTGACTCGTGACTCGTGACTCGTGACTCGTGACTCGTGAGTCGTGAGTCGTGTGACTCGTGAGTCGCGACTCACGACTCACGCCACGGCACGCGTGGCACGCCGCCAGTGCCACGCGTGCCTGCGTGAACCGGCACGGGATGGACCCGTGCCGGCGTGCCGGGCCAGGCACGGCACGGGATTTAATTCACCCGGGCACGGCACGGGCCCAGGCACGGTTTTTGAACGTGCCGGGCCGGCCCAGGCACGGCTGAACCGTGCCTCATGCTAGGCTGGCCCGGCACGTTTGACACCTATATATATATATATATATATATATTGGTGGCACTGATCATTTTAAAAGATATGTCAATCAATACATTAAAAAAATATAATATATTAGATCTCAAATAAATTCAACATAATGACAAAGTCTTTATAGTTGAATCAATTTCAAGTTCATTAACATCATTCATTTATCATAATAATTTTACGAGAAAAAATATGATAAAATTGATTATTAGCAAGAATCATCTGGTTAAATTTTCAAAAAAAAATTTTAAAATAATCAATATTATATAAACTTATTTTCAACCTATTTATCATAGAATTCATAAGTCCACTAATAGAGATAACATAATAAAATATTTTAAATTAAAAAAATAATTAATAATTAATGAATTTAATTAATATAATAAAATAATTTTCGTGACTTCCACATATGAACTAATCACGATAACATTTGCATCTCTAATCACCCAGTATATCAATACCAAGTGAAAACTTGATAAAAAATTTTAGGATTTTTAGAAATTTTTTATCCTCATAATGACTGTATCATATATGAATGTTTGACATAAATCTTTAAGAAATACAATATTAAAAAATAGAATTTTTAATATTATATTTAATAATACTTTAAATTAATAATGTCAACATTAACATATTTATTAGAACCATTAGAAATAAGCTTTTAACTAATATTTTTCATGTTAAATATATATATTATGTAATTAACCTAATCATGCAAATAAAAATAAAAACAATTCTTCCCACATTAAAAAAGATAAGAAATTTATAAAAATACCTTAGCATATTAAGCAAACAAAAGAGTTCCACACTTTATATTTATCAACATGCCTACAAAAACCCAAAAAAATATTAGATAATTAAAATTATATTTACTTAATATTAGAATCATACATTAGCTATCAATACATAATATCCAACTATGTTAATAATAAAAATGATAAACTTATTATTGATAATTCAAATAAATTGAGAAAATTTTTAATTTTTTAATTTATAAAAAAAATTTATGATACATCAAATATATATTCGTCGAGATATACTCACCACTTATATTATAATTAGATACATATACAATATTAATAATATTTTAACAAGTAGAAAGGATATTTTGATTTTAGTATCATAGTTGTTGAGATAGATACCAAATATTTAAAATATTAAAACTTCATTATATTAATTTATTTTTTTAACTGCTTATAAGAATTCTATGATTAAAGTGAAAGAAATAGAAAATATATTCAAACCTTCATCTAGTAAATAGAAGAAACAAATAGTTAAATTTATAAAAAATTAGATATTTTATTTACATATTATAAAATTAGGTATGATAGTATTTGCAAATCTCCAAGTACAACCATTAATATGATTATTGGATATAATAAATATGGCATTCAATTTATTAAGGACAAATAATGGGATAATTAATCAAATAGAAATAAATTATCTCAGTACTTAAATATCGATTACTCCTCCAACCTATCATATTATAATAATAAAAATTCAATATATTAAATAATTGTGTTGATTGAAATTATACATATTCACTTATCCATGCTATCTATGATAATATATGATTTATTAATTCCTCCAATATTTAGCATAGTATTAAAATTTATTTTTTATAATTATGAATATTATTTTAGATAGAAGATCCAGAATATGATCAAATATTATAAAAATAATTTTATGCTTAAAGGATTAAGAATATTCAAAAATAAGTATTCATGAAAGAGCAAAAGAAATACTGATAAATAATGACTCATACGATACCATCAAATATACTTAACCTACTATTAGTACTAACTTCAAAATCAAATATGATAATCTAAACCATATTACATACACAGACTGACTACAAATATTATAAGACTAGAGTATAAATTATTGATATTATTATGCTTTAAAAAAATTTCAATATATTGTTATTAGTTATACCATGAAATTATAAGTCAAAATAGATATATTTTTTTTGATTGAGTTATAATATTTTTTCCATTTAATTTATAGTGCATTTCAATTTAATTTTAGTAGTTTAATTTGTAAAAATTAAAATTTTACTTAAAAGTTCAAACATAAAAATAAAAGTCAATGCATGTTACCACAATGATGTCGGCACTACCACTCAATTAGAGTTACTAGTAGTCAAAAAGTGGCATGTGGCTACTGGTAATTGGTGACTAGATGGGCTAGAATCAATTGCAATTGGCCAATTGGCCAGTGGTTTATGGAGCTACATTGGGCCACATGCCAATGTCAAGTCTGCAATGCCTAGTGGGCATTATACTGGCAGTGGCATTTGACTTGCCCACCAACCAATGGAAGTATCGTGCCACTGCAAGCTCAACCCAGCATACCCTATTGAGGGAGTTGAGCCATCAAACCTTGTCGAGTTGACCCTCCAAAAAGCAGTGCCAGCACAACATGGACCAGGTACCCATTTAATATCGTGGCAAGCATAACATAGTGATCATACTAAGCCAGCAAAATTAAAGTCATGCTGACAAGCACAATCCATCTGACACTTTTATTTCATGCAAACTACATTCTCATTTGAATTAGTGTTCACAGTGAATACACACTTGTAACTAACAATAAATCTCCACAAAAATTAAAGTAATGATCACAAATCTCATTAAAGTAAAAGACTTTTAGTTTTTCTAGTACAACCTACCACCATCCAAAACAAGATAATATATCAGAAAGAAACTTTGATATCATTATACTATTAAGAAAAATAGAGAAAGAGATTTAAAAAAAAAAGAAATATAAATATAACAATACATATAAAATATGATATTGAGTATAACACACACACAAAAATAATATATGATATTCATCAAAGTTTTCAGATCTTGCAAAATAATATTATTAAAGAAGTAAAATCAAAATTAAATTATTTTAAAAAACATACACACACACAAAAAGACGACTGAGATACCTAAGAATAAAAAAGACACGTAAAAGAAATATAATATCAATTTGAAAATTATCCTAACTAATAACTTTTGATAGTTTATAATTAGATATAACAATATCCAAGAAATAAATAAAAAACAAAGCAAATAGTGAACAAATATACATAGGGTGATTGTTAAATCCCCAATTAGTAACCTAAGAGTCTAAAGTGAAAAAACAAGTTACGACAATAATAATAACTAAAAGATGCAAAATATTCAATATGAATGAGAAATATATCATTCTCGACCTACATTATGTTCATTTCTTCCTACAATAAGCACATGATAAGAAGAATCTCATATATCTACTTTTTAGTAAAATATTGCACATCAATACTCTCTCGATTCGATGAACATATTAGGCACACATTGCAATACAATTCTACTCCAAAAAGTCTGCCCAAAAAACACACAATCACTACCCATTTACACTGCAAAAAATCCATAACACGCACTCACTGCTAGTCACAATCCACTGCATGCGGTTCTGCTCCTCAAAAAATTCGATGAACTAACAAAGGCAAGAGTGGCGTGCAGTGGCACCAGCATATTTTTACAAATAATAATTCCAACAATTTGAACAGATTGTTGGCACTGGTGATCCTGAAGAAAATCTAGCACCAGCAAAGTAAAATAGTACTTCTGACAAGAAAAAATCCATTGGCACAGAATAGAAACGACTGGATTTGGCATGCTGCAGGTAGAACTAGAGGTGTCAAACGGGATGGGCCGGGCCGGCCCAGTTTTTTAGGGCACGATCGTGCTACCGGGCCAGGCAAGGCACGGGACGGTAACCATGCCGTGCCAGGCCAGGCACGGGCCCGGGCACGGAATTTTTCCGTGCCGTGCCTCGTGCCGGGCTCGGCCCGATTGACACCTCTAGGTAGAACTGGTGCTAAAGTGGGTGGAAATGGCAGGTTAAGGTGAGAGTCTGGTCAGGGAACATAAAAATCTACTTTTTTATTTTTGTAATCTATAATGTTTTTCTATGGAAATCAAACACTAAATTATTCAACCAACACCACCTAGAAGTAGAACAAACTCAATTAATAATTTATACAGTAGCTTCTTAACCTCATATTGGGTTTTTTCATTCATAAATTAAGAAAGAAAATTAAAAAAAAATAACATGCAGCAAGTATAAATTATAACAAAAAAATTTTAATTTATATTTTAATTAAAGTTGATTTGTTACTTTTCATTAATAGTAAAAATCATTAGCATTAATAAAAAATAACATAAATCATAATGCCATTTTTCATAACTAATGATTAATAATAAAATATTTAAAAAATTACAAATTTGATGTAACAAGACAAGTAATGCTTACCATTCACACATAAAAAACCTAGTTGATTTTACGGCTCAATAAAACAATATAAAGCTCAATTAATAATTAGAGGCTTTACTTAAGAATATAATATTGATTATAAAAAACATTTGCTATGTTAGCTCATGTCACATATATCCACAATGTTATAATTTAAGTAGTTGTCAAGAAGTGACAACTCCTTAAAATAAATGTTGTAGAATTTAATAAGAAATCACTATAATAGAATAAGGAGAAAATGAAATATACTAATTTAAAAAATAATAAAACAAAACTCATTCATAAAAAGAAATATAAATGCATCAAAACAATATACATGTGGGATGCTCTCATTAATATATATATATATATATATATATATATAACATAGACATAAAACATCATATAAATCATCCTACTAACATCAAGCTAGTAGATAAATATCCAGAATATCAATCTCTAAATAAAAAAAAAATAAACTTTCTTAAATCATTCATGAATATATCTACAAGTTAATATGTCATAGGAATGTAGATTATAGTTATGATCTCATCATTTATCTTTTTCTTAAAAAAATAATATATCTAAATATTTTATCTACTTGTAAAATATTAGATTCAAGACTAAATGTTTTATTACCTTACAGTCACTATAGAGAATAGATAGGAGAAATGACTGGAAATTCTATCCTCAAATATATGTCTAATCCAGATCATAAGTAATAGTAGTCATCACCTTTTATTTTTGACGAAATCAAGATTATTTCCAAAAAAAAAAAGTATAGTAACTTATAATTGATCTCTCTACACAAGCTGGTGCTAAATAAAATCTAAATATTCAACCAACTAAAAATGCTTACAATGTCAAGTTCCGAAGATTTTTTTTACGTGTCAAGGTATGCAAATAGTTACGTTAAAATAAATTTATCATGTTAAATTTAAAAAATAACTAACTTTATTGATCGCATATTATATATTTATATATAATCTAATAATAATTAGATAAATAATTTTTATTTATATAATTGAATCAACCAGATAGGTATCATTAGATAGAATGTCAATGCCTAACTTAATATGTAAATCTATTAGAGTGCAACCCAAAAAAATTAAACTCTAAAAAATTATTCAAGGTATATCACAAAACAATACACTTTTGAATATATGTCATTTTATTCTCATTAAAATATCTAAGTATCTCAAGATTCTTTGTATGAATTTATGATTGAATGTACACATTAAGTTTGATTATTAACTCATAATCTCTTATAATTAAAATATTATTTATTATAATCAATAAAATAAGCAAGTCATTTAAACTCTTCCATAAAAATAAAGAATAATTTAAAACTCAATTGTTCAATTCAAATGAGATAAATAAGTCTTGTCATCATCACATCAAAAATCTAGTAAATAAGTTATCCAATGAGATAATTCATTATTTCTAATAATCAAAATATCATTCACTTATCATAATCTCATTAAAAAAACTAGCAAATCAAACCCTCAAAAACTGAATGTTTACTCTATCTATATTCAAACTAGGTGAATACTCCATATATATTTTTTGCTCAAGTCTTTAGTCTAATAGGTTCCTAAATATCTAAGTGAATAAAATTGAATGAATCATCACACACACAAATCTTGTAGGTGGGATAAAGCACTACTATACTTTTATGTCTAATATATCTCTTAATTTATCATAGTAACATCATTAATAGTGTGAAGAGAGAATTAATAATAATATCTCATCTTGACCAAAGATGAATGACGATATCATAAAGAAACAAGTAATAAATCAATAATATTAAAAATATCTAATATGATATTTAATCATAAAAAAAACATATACATTATCATGCTCAATCTCAAAATAATTCTCCTTAAATCTTATAATCCTACAAAATATTACTAATAAAGGAACACATGGCATAATAATTGAGTTTTTTAGTAAAATAATTTGCAGGAAAAAAAATATTTGAGTATCCAATAATGAATAAAATACAAAAAAGAATGAAATACCAAACTAGTACATGATTACATAAATATTAATACACGTGATGTTATAAGAATTTCAAAATAAAAAAAAATTGAGCCAGGAAAATATTGTGATGACAAATAATTTAGGAAATCCTTATATTAAATGCATATATTATATTTTGTATTTTAGTACTATGAGAAATGTCTTTATCCAAGGGTAATAGGCCTCGAGTTCAAGACTTATCATATACAATCTCTCTAACTTTCGAGAGTAAAACTATCAAAAATTTAACCTCGATATTAATGAGTTTAGCTTTTCCTTTATTTCTTATGGCAATATACTCTATCAAAAATTTTGATAGGAGATATATCTTCCATTATTATATGCAAATAATATGATGAATAGATAAAAGATAAAATGATATTCAAGGTATTGTGAAGTTAACTATCTCCCAACATACAATTAGAAATGAATGAGATTAGTAATTTAAGTCATTTCCTTGAGATTGAAATATATTCTGATAAAGTGAGTTTTTGTTTATATGGCGCCAAATATGCTCTTGACTTTCAACTCATGTTGGCATGACAACTAATGAGACAACCAACACTCCACTTTAGGCCAGTGTCAAATTTTCCCAATATCAAAAATTATTTTAAATTAACCTTCTTTTCATATTTAATTGGGAAGAAATCTTCTTCATTTAATTGTCACTCAAATTGAAATGGTATATGTAATTCATGTTCTTAGCCAATTCATGATTGCAACTCGCACAGCACTAAGCACATCGTTGCCATGCTATGTATTATTTGATTAATCAAGTAAAATTTTTTCTATAATCTTCATTTTTATACACATTCTTCATATTAAGAGCGAATTTTTGATACTGAGTTAGCAAATAACCTGAGGAATAGAAGATCTACCATCAATTATTTTTTCATTTTTATGAGATCCATTCATCTCTTGGTACATTAAGAAGTAAACAATAGCCTCTAGTTGAGTATATAAACAAATTATAGAACATTTATTGACAAAACTTCAAACCTTATATGATTAAAATTAACTGCTACAGGATACAAGTCTCTCAATCCAATGGTAAAGAAATATATTGTGACAATCAAAAGGTGTTTAATTTGTCTAGCATTATGTTTCTCATTGCACACAACATACAATAAGATTTATTATTACATTGTTCAGCATCATCCAGCCAACAGTGCCCTGCATTTCGCTTCATTATTTCCTATTGATTAAACTAACATTTTCACCAAAGCTCATCCTCCAACAATTTTATAATTTGCATTGCAAATTCAAGTTTGCAAGCTCGTTCTCTTCTTGTGTTTGAGAGAGAGAGAGGGGGTCATTACATTTGATCCTTAATTATGGCAATCTCTATAATAGTGTATTTTATGGTAGCCATTTCCACAGTTGTTACTAGACAACAGATAATTTTCAATTTTTTTGAAAATAGTTGTCATTGGTTTAGGCCATTTTTAATTATCATCAATTTGGATAAATTGGCATTGCTTTGGAATGTATACACATACCATTGAAGACAAAAGTCTCTCTCTATTCTTGTTTCCAACAAATTTAGAGTATGGTATGGGTGAAACATTACAAAGCACAAACGAGCCGCTCATATATGAGCATAGAGCAGATGTAATGGGTATGATAGACAACTTAGCGCAGAATTCAGATCCTAAAGATGAGAAAATCTTGAACCTTATAAAAAAAGTTGATTCTCTCTAGTGAAGAGAATCATATCTAGGGCTCTCTCATATCTAATTTGAAAGTTGGTTTATTTGTTCTGCAGATTTAGCAATGAATTACCTTTGAAAATACTCAAGATATCATATAATATACATGCCAAGTTAACAGAGACATTAAAGATGAATCACCACATTAAAAAATGGTAAAATTATGTTTTGGGTCCCAAAACGAACATATTTATGATATGATATATCTTCTAAAAAATTTTAAAAAAACACCCATATACATAAAATATTTAAATTTTTATAATATATATATATATATTTTTTTTTTTTTTGTATTTGTAAATTAACTAATATATCATCTATGTGTGTCTGTGTGTGTGTATCTAGATCTATAAATATATATGCGTGTATACCTTTAAATATAAATTTACATATATGCAAACCTATAAAGATAGATATAGGTTTATATATATGTAAATTTATATTTAAATGTATATACACTTATATATTTATAGATCTATATATATATATATATGTATGTATGTATGTATATATACATGCTATATTAGTTAATACATAATATAGAGTGTGTGTATATATCTAGATATAATAATATAAATGCCTATATACCTTTAAATATAAATTTACATATATACAAATCTTGAAAGATAGATATAGGGTTATATAAAAATACATATTATATATATATATAAACATATATATATATAGAAAGAGAAATATAAATTTATATATACATATGTTTATATATAAACTTATATGTGTGTATGTTTATTGACATATAAATATGTATATTGATAAATGTTTATATTTATTGTAATTTTTATATACACACACATATATAGGCATTTATATTTATAGATTTTTATATATATAAACCTATAAATATATATATATATATATAATTTTTAATTAAAATAACAAAACTAGTTTGCAAAAACAAAAAGCAATTTCTTTTTTTTCTGGGTAGTTTTTGAATTTGAAAACTGCTTGTAAATAAAAATTTAAACTTTTAATTTAATATATATATGTATGTATGTATGTATAATTTTTAATTTATGAAACAAAACTACTTTTCAAAATTGAAAAAAAAATTCACATTTTGAGGGAGCAATTTTGGAGAAAAATTGGGCATGCCATTTTTGGGCATCAAAACATAAATATTTTACATTTTGAGTATGTTTTTGGCAATTTAAAAAATATATCAAAAAACATAAATATTGTTGTTTTTGGACTCAAGACATAATGTTCCCTAAAAAAATGATGAGAGCACTTTTACCTCAGTGGTATGGGCAGTAGCATTGCGTTCCATTAAGTTCAGTTTAGGAACACCACAATGACAACTGCAAGATGGAATTCCATTATTTGTTTGTGTCTTAACATGCTCAGTGGCAGGAAGATCACCATGGTTGGAAGCATCTGGCGACTTGTTTGTCAATATGTTCTTCACCAACACTGAACTAGAAGCGTTAGCAGATTTATTTGAAGCATCTAAAACTCCTACACTGTTGTTTTGCACTTCGGTCTCTTTAGCCAACAAAGTCTTCATAAATTGTTCAGCATCGGGAAGAGGGTCCTTCACTACGGCTCTCAGCTCCATGCGACTCAATTTTAGTGCTTCTTGCACTCTAAAAACTTCAGGTGAGCGCAGGGCATTGTGATTAGCAGGAGACATCTCAGTGTCTGGTTCATCGCAATTACTGATTCTGACAGGCCCTTTAGAGCGTTTGAGGCCAGCAACATGCTTGTGTTTATCTGCCAGTATTTTCTTTGAGGTGGCTACATGTAAAAGAATGCAATGATTGAATATGCAGATTTGATCATGGACCACGATTCAAGAACAATGTGGAACGCAGAAACAAGCACCAGTGTGGGGATTTGACAGTTAAAATCATTAAATATGTGAGAAGATGAATGAGGAAGATTCAATACAGTAGAGAATGCAGAAAACGAGTTCATGGTTACCGTTAGCAGCAGGTGCAGCATCAACAGAGAACTGTTGATGGGATTCAGGGCAGCAGGATGATATCTCCCCACTGTGATCACAAACTACTTTGGGTTGTTCCAGAAATGGACCTCTCTCAGAGAATGCCTCTCTTAAGAAAGACCTAACCAGCCTCAAGGCATCATTTCGGGTATTCCTCTCCAACAACACCTCTCGAACACCTGAATCCAAGACAGCTGTTTCCATCTCGTCCCTGTGTTTATGCAGCTCCTCCGTCACCAGTTCACTTTTCGAGTTTTCCAATTTCGCAATCCTGCATCTCCAGATCCTCTGAACCGCTTCGGAAAACTTGTCCGAAAACCGTTTGTGTGAGATTCCGCCTAAGTACTTCACGGTACACTCCACTGCAGAAGCACAGTAAGCAACCTTCATCGTCTCCGCTATTTCAATGTCATCCTTCTTGTTCAATTCTTCGAAGAATTCCAGTGCATCGAGGATTGCTTCCGAAACGGACCCATTTCCAATTTCGGATTCGATTGAGCGGAGAATAATGGATTTTTTCAAAAATGGATCATTGTTCGGAACCGGAAAGTGTGCGTTCGTAATGATTTTGTTCATCAAACCATCCGGCAAGGGTTGTCGAAGAAGAAACTCGAGAATCCATCTTGCGATTTCCCCGTCCATTGTTCTGGCGGGAACCATAATTAAAACCCTAAATTTTACGAATCCCGTAGAGGTCGAGGATGGGAAATTTTTCCAATCCGTTCGTGAGGGCCAGTGAATTGTGAAGCACGTTCAAGAATCTTTAGCCGCATTTCAACCCAATAGGAATTGCATTTGCAGCAAGTAAATTGGTGTCGATCTAGATCTTCGTTCCATAAATTTTTAGCTTTTACCTGGTTTCCACCCAGGCCTGGAGAATTGCAATTCACAAACACGACGGACAATCAATTTTGATCCGAGTGTTCTAATTATCAAAGCTCTCAATCAGTTTCATAACTATTTCACAGTAAAACTATGCATCAGAGGACTAAACAAAATTTGACTTCGACAAAGAATGAACTGTAGTTATACGCCATCACAAAAATTTTTATGATAATAAATAAAATGAACAATGAGTAAATAGTAAGTCCAATGGGAGATGCCAAAAAAAATGGTGATTTTTGGCACCTACACATATTTTTAATCCAGTGGTAGGTGTCAAAATAAGGTGATATTGTAATAATTAAATATTTTTTTATTAATATTTTTTTTTCAACCTATGAGAAAGATCCTTTGAGATGCACAGTAGTCATAACTGTTATTTTGCATCCTCTCTATTCTATCTCCAAGATTACCAAATATGGAACCCCAAGACATTTGATGGCATTTTGCCACCTCTTATACCAACTCCATTGGAGTAATCTTTTTTTATTGTTTGGGCGCCATTTTAGCGGTTATGGAAATGGCACCCCTTATAGCAACTCCCATTAGAGTTGCTCTAATATCATAATAAATTTGACAAAAATTATTTATTTTTTAAAACTTGATGTTGAAATCTATTTGGAAGCTAATGTCTTTGCTGGTACCATTAAAGATAAGTAATGAGTCTCAAGACATAGTAAAAGTAATGATCTTCATTCAGCCTCATTTATGAGGGACTAAAAGTCAGATATTTAATGGTAAAAGATACTCTTGAACTCTAGAATAACCTAAGAGAAAGATATGACCACCAAAATATAGTCATCCTCCAAATAACTCATTATGAATTGATGTAGTTATGCCTATAAGATTATAAGATTGTAGGTGAATATAATTTAGTTATTTTCAAATTAGCTCTCAATTGAGATTATGTTGGGAGAAAGTCACTAATCGATATATATTTGAAAAGATTTTTTTCACTTTCCATGCCTCAAATTTGCTCATGCAGTAGTAATATCGTGAAAGGGGTTTTTAAAAAATTTTTAATTATTTTCTTATCTCCTTGTGGCTGAACAAAATAATGAGCTTCTTATAAGAATTCATGGAGATTATCCAATTGGCTCTACTTAATTCCACGCAGTGAATGTGACTACATATCAATATCATTTTCAAACTAAATGCCTTAATTCTATATGTAATGTGTTCCTTTAAATTAGAAGAAAACTTTTCTCTGAATTCTCTCTTTCTCTATATTCCCTTTTGCAAGTTTTTGTAATTGTTTTACAACAAATTACCATCAAGAACCTTTGACCAATTGATTGTAGCAAATTGTGATTAAAAATCAATTAACATTTCTTTATTATTGATTAATTAACTGATATAAACACTGACTGAGCTAATGATCAATTAAGTCTTATTTATCTTTTTTACTTTAAATTAATTAGATACTAATATATTTTTAATAATATCATCGTGATAATTCTGGCAGAATATGAGTTTGTGACTTTAGATATCATGGGCAGAAAATTATGTATAATTGATAGTTGATGATGAAATATATTGGAAGCTAGTGCTCTTGGTGGTACCATTAAAAATATTAATAAGACATATACTCCTGACAAAGTAAGAGCAATGATCTTCATTTAGCATCATCACCTTAATGAGGGACTAAAAACCAAATATTTAATGGCAACATATCTTCTTGAACTTTGGAATAACGTAAATGAAAGATATGACCATAAAAATATGGTCATTCTCCTCGAAGCTCATTATGAATGGATGAAGTTATGCCTAAGAGTTTATAAGATAGTATGTGAATATAATCAGCTATGTTTCGAATTAGCCTTTTATTAAGATTATGTGGGGAGATAGTCACTGATCAACATATGTTGAATAATACTTTTTTCACTTTTCAAGCCTCAAATTTGATGCTATAGCAATAATATTTGGAAAGAGGCTTTAAAAAATATTATGGATTAATTTCTTATTTACTTGTGATTGAACAAAATAATGAGTTTCTGGTGAAATATCATTAAGCACGTCCAACTAGTCAAACTATCATTTTCAAACTCAAGGTCGTGACCATGGTCGTGGGCATAGACATGATTGAGGTTGCTCATGTTAATTTGATAATTGAGGTGGTTATTTCAAAAAATTATCTCACCATCTGTAGTAGAAAAGAAATGAGAAAAACAATTAATTAAAATAAAAATGATTTTAATAAAAATTCAATGAAAAACTAATGTGCCAAAATAGTTTGTAGATCTCTATAAGGAGTCATGTAAAAGAAATTAGACAAAGATATATACTAATTTTTTTGCTAAGTGTGGTCCTTCTAATGCACAATTTAATGACGTTACTTATATGGATATTACAGATTTTTTTATCCAACAGGAAGAAAATATTTCTTGTTTGATTAGTAGCAATAACATCCAAGGATAATCATATTAAGAAAAGTATTCTAGGTGTCTAAGAAATATTTATGCGGTCAAATAAATTTCGAAATAATAAAATAAATTTTATTTAATTTTATGTGTGTTAGATAAAATATTAATTAATACTTTTTCCCCACTAAATCTTTGATATATTATTGTTCCTTTATTTATTTTCACTTTGGTGTGTGTGACTCTTCAGATTTTAAAGATTAAAGTATCATTAAGTAATTAATTTATTGATAACAAAAAATTGTACTTCATGGACAGTGCGACAGCACGCACTTTCCTCAAAGGCTTGAAATATTTTTTCTCCTGAGAGAAGAAAATGAATGAAGTAAGTACAATTTATGGTAGTACATAGCTAATTGCACTCTCTGTAAAAGCTCATATCATATTGCCTAGTGGAACCACATTTGTAATTCATGATGCCTTATATTCTCATGCGCTGCTTGCTCCCAAAGAAAATTAATACCCAGACCATCACCTGCTAAGATTAGGACTGAATCATTTGAATTTTTGGAACTCATACATAATGATATTTGTGGAGCTATACACCCATCAAGTGAAACATTTAGATGTTTTATAGTTTTAATTGATTCTTCTACTAGATGGTTACATCTATACTTAATGTCAACTTGCAACTTTGCACATGTGAGATTATCATCTCAACTAATACGCATATAGGCTCGCATTCTAGATAATCCAATTAAAATAAAATGACTTGATAATGATGGTGATTTTACTTCTCAAAATGTTAAATGACTATTGTAATGCTTTTGGGATAAGTGTCGAACATCTTATAGCACATGTTCGAACTCTTAATGGTCTTACAGAATCATTCATAAAATAAATTTAATTAGTTGCTAGATAGATCATTACTCGTGAGATCAACACTTCCTATATTTGCATGAGGACATACTATTTTATATGTAGTAACACTTATTCACATCAAGCCAATAAGTTATCATAAATTTTCTCAATTAAAATTAGTTTATGGTCGATAATTAAATATATTTCATTTAAGAATTTTTGGATATGTGATATATGTTTCAATAGCTCCACCACAATGCACCAATTCGGAGACTCAAAAAAAATTAGGAATATATATTGGGTATGAATCTCTCTATGTAATTAAACATCTTGAACTATCTGTGAAAATTTTGATATGCTTGATAGTCTCTAAAATACTAGATATGCATCTCATGGATATTATTACTGCATATTTAGATGGACTAAAGTAATACAGACACATTTGTTGTGTATGTGAATAACCATATATATTCATGTGTTTTCATTAAGAAATTGAAAACTGGATTTACAATTATTATGGTGTATGTTGATGATTTAAATCTTGTTGGGATGCTTGAAGATCTCCTAAAAATAGTAGAGTATTTGAAGATAGGATTTGAAATGAAAGATATTAGAAATAAAATTGTCTCAAACTACAAATCGAGCATTTTCCAAATGGAATATCGATTCATCAATCAACTTATATTAAAAATATTCTGAAGTTATTTAATATGGATAAAGCACATTTATAATTTTATTGAATAGTTGTCTGATCTCTTATTGTGAAAAAAGATATATTTTGACATTGTGAAAAGGATGAAGAATTATTTGGTCCAGAAGTATCATATTTTAGTGATATTGATACACTTATATATCTTGCTAATTGTACGCATCTAGATATCACTATGTTTATTAATTTATTAGCTAGATACAATTCTACTCCCACTAGAATGCATTGAAATAGAATTAAACATGTCTTACATTATCTATGTCGAACTATCAGCATGGATTTATTTTTCTCAATTGAATCAAAGCAACAATTATTTGGATATGCAGATGCATTCTATCAACATGGGTCTATTAATTTATTAGCCATATCATGGGCTAGGTATGTTTTTAGTTACAATTGAACTATCATATCATGGAGATCTGATAAACAAACAATAATAGTCAATCATCGGATAATTTACAAAATTTTGCAATTCATGAGACAATTATTAAATGTATATGGCTATGATCTATGTTCCACCGCATTCAAGAATCATGTGGGCTCTCTTCGGTCATAGATAACCCAACAATATTATATGAAGATAGTGATGTATGCATTTCACAAATTAAAGGGGGTTACATGAAGGGAGTTATATATAAGCATATTTCACCAAAAATCTTGTATACACACGAGCTTCTAAAGAATAATGAAATCAATGTTCAACAAATTTAATCAAGTAATAACCTAGCTGACTTGTTAATAGAGTCATTGCTAATGTAAACATTCAAGAAGTTAGTATTCAATATTAGAATGCATCAGCATAAGGATGTTGACATGCGAGAGAATATGATTTGAAGTTAGTGCTTTGTATTTTTTTTTATCTTTCCTCTGTATAAGATTTATTCCACTAAATTTTACTGGCAAAATTTTTAATGAGAAATTCCTAATAATTTCTCTTAATTTTATGATATTAATTCAAGTGGGAGTATTATATAAGACATGTGAATGAACAATAGTTGCATAGTATCGTAAACAATATTTGAATAATGACTACATAGCAACCATATGGGTGAATAGTATGCAAATGGTGCATGAATAGTAAACTATGTGAATAGAGCCTAAACAATAAATCGGATGAATAGTAACTACGTGAATAGTGCATCAATTATAAACTAAGTAAATAGTAACTTACAAAAATCTATATGAAAGCCTCGATTCCATATAAAATGTCCCTTAAATTCAAAAGAATTTTTTTTTTTAAATTCTATCTATTAACTTTCTTTGTATTTTCTTTTACAAGTTTTAATTATAATTTTATAGTTGTTTTACAGTATTTGTGATATTATCATTAAGGGTCACCTTCCAATGTAAAATATGCTATTTAAGTCTATTTTTCTTATTATGCATCACTCACTTTACATAAGATAACACAATAATTATTCAATCACATCTCATTTCATGCTGTCCTAAATAATAATCTTA
This sequence comes from Sapria himalayana, assembly GCA_029783825.1. Classification (NCBI taxonomy): domain Eukaryota; kingdom Viridiplantae; phylum Streptophyta; class Magnoliopsida; order Malpighiales; family Rafflesiaceae; genus Sapria; species Sapria himalayana. The sequence goes on along the minus strand of JAREIK010001468.1, from coordinate 677,953 downwards.
TTATATCTCACACACCAAACACAGTCTTGGGAGATAATTCATTTCTTAGTTTTAGTTTAGTCTAATTGAACTTGTTATAGTCATGGAGGTAATAATTCAATAACAATGTTTGTTGCATCATTTTATAAAAAACATAGTGGTATTCAAGATTAATTAAATTGTAAGTAAACTTGATAAATCATTAAATATCTAATTGTTTTATTTAATAATTAATTTTATTTTAAGTAGGTTTGCCATGAAAACTTTTTTTTGTTATAAAATGTTATCAAGAAATATAAAAAAACAAATCAAAAATATTTATAACTTATACTTATAAATGCCAATTGGATTATATAAGGACTTTATTCAAAATTAATATATATATATATATATAATTTTCTCTTCAATAATTACTTCTCTACTATATGATTCATATAGCTATCACCTTAGTATGTTACCACATAGACAATACTTTATTCCTATGTGAGAGCCATTCACAATTTCATACATTCTAAGCAACTTCATCAATTATCCTTGATGATTCATTCATGTGCATTTATAGTTTCAAATTTGTTAGTGTTATATTCACCGGTAAGAACCTTATAAATGAAATGAACTCACAAATATTATCACTACCATGCAAGTCACATATTCGTGTATCTCCAAAAGATTGTCTATCATCATCCTTTTTGGTAATGACATGACTCTCACATGAAAGATAAACTCTTTGGGAAAATATTTTATATAATATTTATCATGATTAAGAGCCAATTCCTCTAAGATGCATAAAATGCATTGGCGTGTAATAATGTTTGCACATTTAACTTCGTAACGTAAGTACTATACTCATGAAGATTAATATACTCAAACTTCGGATTTCATCATATAGGTTCATATCATGTATTACAATTGGAAGGGTTTTCACCATCTTTTTATCGTATGTATTAGTGAGTCTCATAGTTTACATGTTACTACGTACCCTCCATGGCAACCTCACAAAAATTCATCATTAGTCGAAACCTTAATTTAAGTTTTATTTAATTATCATCCATTAATCTCCATGAACATAAAATATAAGCAAACTAATATTGTATCAATCATTTCAAATAATTACATCAAATATTTCAAATAACACAAACCCTAAACCACACAAATTTTACACATACTCTTGGATTTATCCTTATAGGAGGAGGGTTTGAAAGTCATGCCCCCTAACTATAGAGATTAATATTAGTTTGATATATCTTTTTTGCTTGTAGAACTTCTTATGAGTATGAAATTTGCTCATGGAGTTTGTAGTTACAATAGTTTTTTCTTGTTTTGTAAGGAGAAAGGAGAAGATAGATTTTTTAAAAATTTTCTAATTTTCATTTTTATACTCAAATAACATTGTATTTCTCTAAATATGAAGTTGTGACTTATGAATTAAATTTTCAACTTTAGATTTTATCTCTTTAGCCTGAGGTCATGACTCTAAAACATGATCATGACTTTATTTGACATAGTGATCTTTCTTTAACACATTGTCATGATGCTTGTAATATCTATGACTTGGGCCTAATCTTTCTATAACATGAAGTCGTGGTACTAATTAATAGTCATGGTTTCATGTCTTCATCATTAATAGTCAATAGATGATCACGAGACTATGAAGTGTGTGGCAGCTTCTAACATTATTTTATGGTCATTACATTGTGTGGAGGCTATGACATCATCCACTCATCCATCTTGATAAGTTTATGAATGTGACATTATGAAGTGACCATGACACTTTGTACTTAGTTTGCGCATAAAAGTCATGGCTATGACTTTCTTTGAGTGTAAGAAATATAACCTTAGAATTGATCATACTCGAGTAATGTCCCCTAAAATACTTAGTGACCCAGAGTTGTTGCTTTGAATAATCATCATGACTTTGGCTTTAGTACTTGTAGCTTTGTATTTTTCAATAGCTTGAAAATTATGGTTTTATAACAAATTCATGACTCTAACTTGTGACTACCGAATGATATAAAGATGAAGTCACGACCATATAAAATTAGCCGTAACATTTAACATCAATGGGATATTCAGTTTTTGTAATGAAGAATTAATTTCACAATCATTAAATTTTATGAGCTAGGTATGGTTGAGACTCCATGGTGATATTGTAATCAATAAGAAAGTTTCAGGTAGCAGAAATATTGTGCTGACGAGAGGGTATGGTTGTAGTGTACAATATTTTTCTATGACCATTTCGATAGAATTCCAACCAATAATAGATATCAAAACTACAAAGAACTTATAAACTCTTCTCATATGCTAAACACCTCCAAATATATATTAATTTCAGAATTAATAATCAAAGTTATAAAAAATACCAAAAAATATGAAATCACCCAAATCAGCCTCATTTATACACATCACTCTTAGCTACCAAACTATGCCAAAAAGTAAGATAAATTAAACACCAAATAATTTCACAAACCAAAATAATTGCTTGTCCCCGAGCAATAACTTTTCCCACTAAAAAATAAATAAATAAAAATGCAACACTGTACATTTCAATTAATTTTCTCACAAAGGGTATATCATCATAACATAAGAAAGAAAAATAATTATAATACTAGTTAATGAGTGATGGAAGTGGGTGGTATGATTTCCAAACGGGATCATACTCCTTAAAAGGAAAGTTTATAAATGTTTTCTCAAGAGGTGGGCAAAGGAATGAATGGCCATTTAGAATCTTAATTCAATGTCGATATCCTATCAATAATAAAAATATGAAATATCTTAGCCAACATGTTATATATATTTTTTTATCTTTGTCCCATAGAATATAGTGTAGCATCAAAGTTTCCCATATTTTGATAAAAATTGTTTTTGTTAGGACTATTTTAACATATTTCATCTATCCATGAGTGCTCCCTAAAGATGATATCCTTCTCATTTGTGATATTTCTTTCATCTATTATTCTTTTCCATTATGCCATAGCAGTCTGATACATAAATCCAAAAAATTCAATATTTCTTATCAATATAACTTCCACATGTTTCATTCATTTCTCAAAGAGTTTGCAAATTTTCAAAAATTTTTACCTCTTCAGCTAATCTAGCGCATAGGAAATAAATCTTCTTTTTCATCTATTCCTTGATTTTTTCAACATTTTTCTATGCATTTTCTATTCTACACAAAATATCCATCAACATACAACTATGTGCAGCTAAGAAATGCTAAATACGGGTTAGTTTGTCTTTTCGCATTTATCCTCTTATTTCTATCTCATGTGTATCGCTCATAGTGAATAATGGGCCTTCTTCCTAAATTTCCACTAGTACTTCCTCTCCAAACATCGACTTCTTTTTTTTAAATCTCATTCAAGTTTTCTTTTCACACCCAAAAATGTCATGGAGGATATCATCGAACACATTATATTTACATGTTTTATCACGGAAACTCCCTCGGCCAAGCATAATAAAGTAATAAGGAAAGAATAAATTATTTGGCTAGAAAATTCACCCTTAGAAAATTTGAGAATCAACTTCTTCAAAATATTTTTCATATTAAGATAATACCCAATGAAAATGATGTACATGTCTTAAATCACTAACTCTAGAGTAAAAGTAGAAACATTAAGAGTGGGTAACAAACATGAATATACTTTACTCACCTCTATGAGTTCTCCTCTCTTCAAATATCGATATATGTTCTTCGATATCACCCTTCATGTGACTTTGCCATTTGTCAATAAATTGCAATAGTTAGAAAATTCATGTCCCCATGGAGAGATATGAATTTCACACTTTTTTCTCCTTGAATCCTAGTAATTCATTAATGATTCTCCTATTAAATTGAATAAAAGCATCTCTCATATAGCATGTCTTTCACCACATTTTCTCCAAATTTACATTTAATTCATTTACAATCAAGGTATTTTTTTTGTTCTTTATGCATATAGAACATCATCCAATTCTACTTTTTTATAACATTTCAAAAAGAATAATTGAATCGATGAATTCTTTCTTTCTAATGAACTCATTTTTTGCAAAAGAGATCATTAGTTGATATTAGTTGTGGCGCTGGGCACCCACCTTTTCTCTTTCTTCTGATGGCTCATCTCAATGTTATTATTTGATATTCTCTTTTATTTTATCATCGAATCAACAAGTAATATGAATTTTTAGTGAATCATCATGGCGTCGGGTGGAGATTTAGGTTTTATTTTTGAATAAATTTGGGGGTGAAATATTTATAGTTATGACTTGATAATTAAAAGTTGCAACTCATCGGGTTTTATTTTTCTTCTATAAATGAATAGTCATTGCTCTGGGGAAAACAAAATCATCAAAGTCGCAACACTACATCAAAGTCGCATCTTTTCCAAAAAGATCCTATATTACTCTTTTTTTTTGTAGTACAAAAATCAAGACTTTGAAAACTTATCATTGCATTATCATTCATCTCATATGATACCTTTTATTTACTTAACACTAAAGTCAATGCTCTGAAAAATTACCACAACTTGGTTGTGTGGCTTCTAATATATTTTTTTTATATCACAAAAGTTATGAATCTAAAAAATGTAGTGCCAATGGGTAAAAAATATATTTTAATAGCTATTGGTTTGAATATGCTATTCTCTTATATGTGATTGGAAGTGTAGATCTAGTTATGCACATATAATTTTATTCTCACAACTTCATTATTTATCACTCAACAAAAAATATTTGTTTGCCTCTAAAGAAATGTTATGTTTAATATTCATGGCTATACATTCAATATATTATTTTACTTCAACCCATCTCTCCATCAATCATTTCTTTTTAGTTTTGATATTATAAAAAATCTTAAATTTTTCAAGTATGTGAGCACATAATTCATCGACTTTCTTTAATTTAACTGCCAAATCATCATATAACCTACATCTTTTTCTTCCTTGAAATTAGTTGAGGTCACATCTTCAAATTTTTCATCAAAATTTTTTGTATTAACTAAGAAGATCATATATTTCATTTAACTTTCTTTTTTAGTTTCATCCATAGTTATTTATGCCTTAGTTACTTGGATTTCTAATGAAATATTTTCTTCATACTTAACCCTTTTTGTGACTTATTCTTTATTGGTTTATTGTCTATTCCTTTCTTTTTTCATTAATATTGACTCTCCTCAAGTATTATAGTAATTCCTTGAGTTTAGCTATCATATATGATACTAAAAATGATTAAGACCCTTAATTTATCATCTCCTCATAACTTTTGCACTCCCAACTCTCATAATTCTTTTCTTGCTAATAATAGGGTGATAATGATTTCCATAATATTCAACTTGGACGTCACTTCCCTAAGCATAATAAATCTTATCATAATTGTAGTTTGGAACATTTTAGCTTATTGACATCATTTTTCCAAAATGGCCAACATATGTTTCATCATATTTCTACAGATCTTTAGGATGACATGCATGGAAGTCATGGTAGGGATAGTTGTACATTTAGATTCAAGATATAATGACTGAAAGAAATAAATGAATATAAAAGAAAAATAAAAGATATGCAAGTAAATCAAAAAGGTCAACTATTCACATTCAAACAAGCCAACATAACATAACTATTTAATCTGAGAATATTTATTAAATATATTAATATTCAACTTACTAAAAAGAGATTAATTTTTTACAAGGATAATTACATCAACTCGTGTTGATCAACTAAACTATATATAATCCCCAATGGTGGTCCCAATAATTTGTTGCAACTTTATTATTTTGTCTAATATAATTCGTTAAGCAACAACCTAAAAGGCTCATTAATGTAGTTGTCATATCAATTGAGATTTACAAGTACATGGGTCATACAAGTAATACAATTGACTTAAGTCCAAATATCGATCTTATGTGGATTGTATCAGTTATTAGGTTGTACAACTAGAGACAACTCATTTTTATTAGAATAGATACTAAGGTTTTAATCAAATTTAAGTCCATGATCTAATTACCTAATATATGTGATGCTATTAATTTGTTGGATATATTATATGTTAGACACATAATAAAAGTCAAGCCATTCACAATCTCTTACCTTTTAAATAACTTCATCAATTATTATTGATAACTACTTCGTATATATACTCTTATTCACTATTTTCTATTATTTCAAGATTGATGATTGGCATGATTTATAAGCATCTATACTTTTAGATTCATAAGTACCATGTTCACACAATTAACATCCCTTTCCTCTAAGTTTTACTCATGGGGACTATATGAGTAAAATAAACTCACAATAGTTGTCACTGCCCGAAGAGTCATACTATTATGCATATCTCTAGGATTTATTATTATTCTTCTCCTTGGTGATAATGTAACTATCACATGAAAGGTGAACTACTAGGTACTAGGAAGGATATTTTATATAACATTCATCATAATCAAGAACTAATCCCTCTAAGATGTATACAAAAATGGTTATTGTATATTTTAGACTCACCTCCTCAACTAAACACCTATAAAAACTCATTAATTTCATAACTATTAATCAATGTTCTCTAAAACACTAAGAATTATGCTATCAACATAAATCAACCACATTTTTACACATACACATAATTCTCAATCACAAAAATATGCTAAAATATTTGGTAAATTAAACATTGAATACTAACCCATATAGAGAGTCTCATAAAAGTCACCATGAAGATATATAATATTCACATCGAGTTTTTCAATTTATAAGTTTATTTTTGTATTCAAACTAAAAACTACTCAAATATAAGACATCTTCACTACATGAGAAAATAACAATTCAAAATTGAATCTTTTCTTTTGACTAAATTCTCTGACTACCAAACCTTGTATATTAGTTGAGAATCATCATCATAAGCTTTTGGTTTAAAGAACCATCAATTTTCAAAGCCCACTTCTCTTTTGGTAAGGATACAAGATTATAAGTCAGGTTAATACGAAAAGACTCCATCTCTTCCTACATAACCAAAAACCATTATTCTTTATTCTCAAAAGAGATGGCCTACTAAAATGTATTGGACTTGCATGTATTCATGAGTAATATGTAATCATGGAATCTAATAGAAACTTAATGAGTCCTAGATAATCTTTTTAGTTCATATTGAGATGCATCATCATGAAGACACGAACAACTAGGTCTTACCAACTTCTATTTGAAATATTATTTCTCACATCCTCAATAAGTATATTATGGGGCTCAAAATTTTAAGTATATCTTGGAGCTTAGAAATATTAGGTATATTCTTTGGCTCAAGAATATCATGTGTATCCTAATGCTAGAAATTATTAGGTGACTATTCAATTCCTCCGTATTGATTAGACTAATATCTAAAAGGAATTGACATCATGTATGTGAAAATTGGAATCTCTGTGGAATCACTTTCTTTTCTACTCAAATGACTGCTATCCATAAATAAATCCAGAAAAATCATATATTTACTCAAACATGCTTTTTGACAATAGGGTCCCAAAGTCCATACCTGAATTTTTCTTTTCTGTAGCTAATAAAGATACATGGATGTGTAATATCATAAAGTCTAGATCATTCAGCTTTTGGGATATGAACTTATGCTTTGCAACTAAAAACTTATAACTGATCATATAAGATATCTTTCATAGTCTAGATCCCACAGGGAGCATATTCATCAATGGTAGTGGCAAGGCACATGTTGATTACATCAACAATCATATATATAACTTCTCCAAAAATTTTCTTGGGAAGATGTGCATGAAAAAGTAAGCACAAAACTCTTTCCTCAATATTATAGTTTATCTTGTCAATGATATCATTTAATTATGATGTATTGGCTGATATCTTTTCATATCTAATGTTATTAGATACATAATAACTATGAAATTGACCTTGGTATTGTCCCTCATTATCATAATGTATATAGATCAAATTCCTACCAAGTCTCTCTGAAGTTTCGCATGAAAATCCTGAAAAATAGGAAATGCCTAATCTTTCATTTTTAGTGTACATGCTCACACTTTACTTAAGTGATTATCAATGAAAATGACAAAATAAAGGGCCCCACAAAGATCAAGTGTTCTGATTTGCATAGAGTAGATATCTATATGAATGAAATCGAGGATATTTAATCTTCTAGATAATGGATGTGAGTGAAAAGATGCTATATAGTTTTTTCTTGTTATGTAATCTATATGCCCATCAAGAGAATATCCATAGTCAAATGACAATATATTTTTTATAGCTAAAAGCTGGAGGCCTTTTATACTCATGTGAGTAAGTCTATCGTGCGATAGAGTAGTGTTGCTCTTTTGATGAACAATATTAACCTTATCTCCAAACACTATTGATTGAGTGACATATAAGGCACTCTTATCTCTTCATAATGATTAATTTACCCTTGACTAGTTTCTACAGGCTATCACCATAATGACTAACATATCCCATGTCATACACCGTGCTAACATATATTAGGTTTACATGAATATCTAATACGTACTATATGTCTCTAAGGATCAGTTAATATATTGTCTGTATCTATAAACAAATATCTTTCATTCCTAAGATATGTGATATCCCACTATTTCTCATCTTTGATGTGCTTGATCACCGTGTGTGAAAATAGTAAAGAAGTCAATATGTAGGTAATATAAAATGATGCTCCTAAGTGAATAAGCTAGTCACCCTCCTAAAATACTTTATTAGAAGAATTATCATCATAGACATCCATCAAGTCATCTACTGAGATAATGCTGGCCTCTCTCCAATCTATTTTCTCTTTTGCACTGTTACTATAATATTTTCCAAAAATAGTAGTTTTTTTTTCATGTGTCTCATCTTATTACAGTGGTAATATGTGACTATTTTTTTATTAGACCGTGTATCTCATGGAACTCCTACCATGTCTCTTAAAAATAAAAATACCATGAAAAGTTTTTCTATTCTCAGTTCTCTTTGCTTCTTCGAATAATATATTTTTTGAGATGACGTGCATTAACATTATACCTCTAGGTGGTGACATGCTTAGGGAAACCATAAAGTTATCTTAGTTGTCCGGAAGTGAGCTCAACATTAGACAAGCTAATATAATTCATCTTCCATTATAATTTTCATGGATGAAAACTAATTAACTAGCCCTTGAAAGATATTAATATGTATCACCATTAAATTATCATCCTTAAACTTTAGGTCAACTAGATATATAATGATCAATATTTTATTTCTAAATGTTATCTTTTTGAACATAAACTACAGTTGCTCACGTAACATGTCTACCTTTATTTCATTGGCAATATCTCAACTTATTTATTACAAAATTATAGTGACAACCATAAATTATATGTATTCCTATTGTTCTTTAGTCTTCACTTATTTTTTTAGGTTTTACCTTCTCTCTTACTAGGTCATACAACTATTTGATTATAAGATAGTCACGCCTTTTATTTTTCTAAACAGAATAATTAGTTCTAGTTAACTTAATCACCACAAAAAATCTTCCATGATTATGAAGTATGATATGAACCACAAATAACTAATATGAATACATTGTTTTTTCGAAATCAATGTATTGATATCAAAATAACAGGATAGCAACATAATGATAACAAATATACATGTATACGCATATATATTAATCAATGTGCATAATAGTTTGTTAAGTAAAGAGTATTCCAAAGATAATATTTCATGAACAATGTTTCAAGAAAAACTCCTATTTTACGAAGATTATATATGCGTACTTAAAAAATGTACTTATAAGTTATTATTATACACATAACTATATACATATAATATAGTTTTTTTTTTAAAAAAAAAAAATTAATAATTTTGTAATAATTGTGTGAATGAGTAGCTAGTAAGGGTATTTATGACTTTTAATTTTTTAGGGTATTAAAAAATAAATAACTTTTGTTGTAAGGTAGAACAAAAGATAGTATTTCATGAACAATGTTATAAGAAAAACTTTCTTCAATAAAAATTATATATGTATACATATAAAATATATTTATAAGTTATGATTATACATATAACTATACACATATAAAATAGTTAAAAAAATAATTATTTTTGTAATAATGGTGTGAATGAGTAACTAGTAAGGGTATTTATGAGTTTTAATTTTATAGAGAATTAAAAAATAAATAATGTTCGTTTCAAAGTATTTTTTGTTAAAATCTTAAAGGAAGTGACTTTTTATCAATTTTTTTTTTTAAATTGGGATCCCCTAAGTGCTGCAAGCCTAGCATAATTATCCCTAAAAAAAAATGGAGAAATTATGTTTTGGGTTACTCCCCCATAAATTTTTAAAAATATAAAACATATCTTTTAATATTTGAAAAAAATACACCAAATTATAAATAAATTAAAAATTTATTTCCTAAACTACCCTCGCCGCTCTCTCTCGTCACTAGCCCTTGGGCCTTGCCTAAAAAAAAAAAAACGAAACTTTTGCTAAATTATAATAAAAACGACGGGATTGGGTTTTGGGAGGTTTTTTTTTTTTTCGCGGGAAGGTCATTCTCGCAGTCGCAGTCGCAGAACCTGTTGGAGTAGGTGCTAGTGGCCACAGCGAGGATCGGGCTTCGTTTCTGTCGTCTGCAAAACCCCATCCTTCGTCTCTCGTGCCCAGAAAGAATGGTTGCTCAGTGCACGTTTAAATCTGATGCCACAGTGATCAAGGCACCAAACGATAAACGACTATACAGAGTCATTGAGCTGGACAATGGTCTCATTTCACTTATCGTCCATGACCCCGATATTCGTCTCGGCGGGCCTGATGACAAATTGGAAACCTCAGAATCCAGCGAAGAAGAGTTAGACGGAGAAGAAATTGACGAAGAAAGCGAAGAAGATTTCAAACAGGATGATTGCCACGCGTTTAACGAAGATCGCGGAGGCGAAGAGAGTCGAGTGAAAGGGAATGAAAAACAGAATGATGCTGACCAACAGACTAAGAAGGTTAGCTTGAGCTGAGAATATCGCTTTTTCCGAACTTTTGTTTATTTTTTATGCGTCTGTTGTTTCCTGGGATGTGCAGACATTCAACATCTATAAAAGTACGACTGTTCTTTCAATTTATCGTTTCAGGCGGCAGCAGCAATGTGCGTGGCAATGGGAAGCTTCTCTGATCCCATTGAAGCACAAGGCCTTGCTCATTTTCTAGGTTTGGTCGTTCGGTCAAATAAATAGCTTGCCCTAACTGATAACAGTAGGCTATATACTGTTACCATGTATCTGCGTTCACTGCAATCCATACATTTAAGAATATCTTCCCTTTTCAAGATGTGCATAATTTCGAGGCTAATCGAAATGGAAGCCTCAAGCACAACATGATATTTCATGTTCTGCAAAGATTATGTTCATGTTTGTAAACAGGAAATATGATTCCCAAATCACTTTCATAATTTGCTTTTCCATTTCTCAGCTAGCTTGCTTGTTTTCTCTCTTGAATTCAGTCACAGCTATTACAGATGATTATTTGTTTAGCATTCGAAATGGGTTGTCTTCATTCTATGATATATGTTTTTTCAGAGCATATGCTTTTCATGGGGAGTGTTAACTTTCCAGATGAAAATGAGGTTTGTTTGAATTGCCATTGTTCTTGCTTCATTTCTCGGAGTTCATGGGTGATGGAAAAACATCTAAATATTATTCTTTCTAGAATATAAATGTTATAACGGAAAATGCAAAGTTATTTCAATTATAAAACAACATTGGCAAATAAAAATTATAGAGAATTTTTGTGTTCGCTCAAAACTTTTTGTGAAGATACTATTAACTTTGGCTTTAGATATAAACTGTGCAGTGACATCAAATTCATAGTTTGATTCTTTCATGAAATACAAATTTGAAAGTACCATGTTTTCATAGCATGTCGCTATGCTGCATCACTCATGTGCTGCATGTGACAACAACATTGCCACAGCACATCACTGCTTTGCTGCACTTGGGTTGGGTGGGGAAACTGAATTATCTAGGCTGTCATCTCAATCCTAACCATAGCGCATAAAAAGTGAGTTGGGTTTAGCTTGACCGAACTTCCTTATATACTATTCACTTGTGTTGCACGGATACGCCTAGGAACTGCCGTGTCCACGGGTCGGACACGCGTCGGATACGTGTCCAATATGCCACGTGGCGTATTGGACACAAATCTGTATGGGATACGCCACATAGCGTATCAGATACGCGTCGGAGATGTATTCGACGCATTGTTCGGAAATAGTTGTCATTGCGTCAAACGGGGAGGGGAGGAGTACATTGCTGAGCCACCGACAGCACCTAAGGTAACCTAATTCTATAAAGAGAAGGGGAGATTTTGGAATCTGTATCGGGAGGGGGAGAGTTCGAAAATCGAAAATCGGGTGGGGGGGTGGGTTCGGGAGGGGGGAGGGTGTTAGAGGGTTTAAATTTTGTTTACATTATTTTAAAATACAGAATTTTAAATTATTTTAAATTACAGTATTTTTAATTATTTTAAAATACCTAATATTTATAATTAATAATTTTTATTTTTAATTTTATTTTTTTTTATCATGACGTATCCTAGCCATATCCGTATCTTAGTTTTTTAGAATTTGCCGTGTTCCTGTATCTTGCCGTGTCGTATTCCCGTATTCGTATACGTGTCCGTGCAACATAGCTATTCACAATAAAAAAATAACGGAATAATTTAATGACATGTTCTCTTTTAAATATTTCAAACATGCATATATTTTTTTTGTCGGATGTTAATGATTTTCTTTTGTGCATGTTTTTTTTGTATATTTTAAATAAAAACATAAAATAAATATTCATAGTTTAGGCACGATGGGGATGACACAAGGCCAAATCAAGTATGAATGTAAGATTGCCCGAATTGTCATCTTTATTAGAGACATCATAGCTTGAGTTTAATTTTTTTCTTTTTCTTTATTTTTATTTATATTTGTATATTGGAAATGTCTTATGCTATTGGGTGTGTTTTAGCTACTTGTTCAAAATATCAAGTTGTATGAAGTGTCTTTATCTATATGGGGTTTTTTAATCATTTTTATTTTATTTTTATTTTATTTTATTTTGTTCTATTTCTTCCTCACTATGCATAGACGTATCATTATGTATAATTTTTATATGTTAAAATTTAAGAGAATGAATACATTCATAAATATTCATAAATATTCAATAATCATGAGAAAAATAATCCTACTCTCTCTTAAAAAATAAAAAACAACCTAGTCTTTTTATATAAATAAAAGGCTATAGGGGAAATCCATATATTGGTTTTTCTAATCACTAAATAATAAAAAAGCAAAAACACACAATAACAATAACATAATCATACTATTTTTTATGAAGTTTGTGTAGATGTTTAGTTAATCAAGCTTAGAAGAAAGAAAAATGAACTAAATTCAGCTTGGACGAGCAATCACGTGGTGTCTTGCTAGTTAATAGCACCTCCAACCTTATTTTTTGAAGGCCAGTTCCATGCTACTTTTGATTTTTTGTGAGTTGTGTAGTGTGTTGGGTTTGGTCACACAACCCATTTTCCACCTCTATTTGTAACTCTATTTTGTAGTGATATTCCAGCATAAAAAGTTAATAAATGATCATATAATTAGTACAATAAGTATTACAACTATTAGATGTATACTTTACAAAATATTGACAGTCCTTAATATTTGAATATTTTTTATTAAATTGATTTTTAGTTCTTATGTCAAGTAATTAAAAAATAAAAAAAATTGAAATCTATTTCCAAAATAAAAAGTAAATTAAAATGAGTATCCCCATTCCCCAGTAACGAAAATGATAAAAATCTCATGCTATATTGTGTCCTACTTTTATTAGGTTTTTATCTTAAATACTCGAATGTGTTGTTACTCATATCAGTCCAGCGAGTGGGATATGTAGTTTTGATATAATTTTATACTTGATACGCCTCATAATCTAATATAATGATATCTATAATATACGATCTAATATTCTTAGGTTAATTAGAGATGAATGATTAAGTTGAGAATAAATAAGCAAATGATTAATAATACTCAAATATCATATTCAGTTTTGAATAAAGTCATTCTTGAAATTTTGTGATCTAGTAAATAAAAATGAGAGAAAATAATATTAAAATTTAATTATTTAGTAAGATAAATTATTGAAAATAGACTATTTGAACACTTATGGGGAGATTATATGCAATGCACAAGGCTTATACTAAACGTAAGATCTAGAAGATATTACTATATCTATAATCTTATATATAAGAATCAGAGTTGTGTCTGATAAGTCTTGAACTTAAGAGACATCGTTCTTAGAAGAATACATCTGCCATTGCATCAAAATATTATTTTTAATAAATATACACAATATGAGAATTTCTTATGTGATTAACTATCATAATATTATTTTCATCTAAATATTTTTAAGTGTGGAGTTCTTACATATTCGGATACTCTAGAAAAATAAAAGCTGAGACATATAAAATATCAATTTTATATTGTTATAATTCCGACTTGAAAATATTTAACATCAATTATAATAATATTAAGAGAAAAAAAATAAGTAATGAATAATTATTTGTGATATGATTGATTTTCTCATATCAATTATTTATGAATCATGAGTAAAATCACTTGGGAAATTACTTGTAATGCATGAAAGATGAGATATATTTGTTATTGTCTTATTAATAATAAATTTTATATATTTTTTTCTAGTAATGATTAATATAGGAAATTTTGTGAGGTTTATTGAATGGATTCAAGGGTTTGACTATGCTGTTGAATAATTTATAGCCTCATTGCTTTTTATCCTAAAAATAACTATTAGTTCCATCTCTTTTTTGAATGTTTATTCTTCCTATATTGTGTGCATTGTATGAAGAATTCTCTATATTTTCCTCCACTTTAATTGACACCCATTGTCTCTTAGGTAGGTGATTTTAGACACATTATTACTAGGCTTATGTCTTTCTCACTTTCATATTGTAATTATTGGAATCTCTGACTCATTCGCAACAATAATAATTGACAATTAGGGTAATTGTGCAAATTGCTTTCGAAAAAATAAAATTATTCCACAACCCAAAATTATTGAAAAATAAATAATAATAATTATTATTAATCAAATTTTATTCTAACTACTTGAAGTATGAATCATTATTTTCATTTAATTTTGTTAAAAAATTATATTAATTTTCAACTCATTAGTTGTTAAATATTTGTTTATAATATTTACTTACTTTTTCTTTCTTCTATTTTTAATTATTTTTTCTCTTTCCACTCAAATAGTCTCAAATTTAGAGGTGTCAAATGGGCTGTCCAACTTGAGTTCATTTCATGGCATGATACAGTTCATAATCATGCCTGAATTGTGCTTGTGTTGGGGCTACACAAGCTTGTGTCGGTGCCTCATTTAAATTTGGTAGCTATTTTACAATGGATGTTAACGGTTGACAAGACAATGACTTGTCAATTTCCTTTTTCCCAAAGATAGAAGATTAATATATATATATAACCTGAATCATCCAATGACTTATTGAGATAAATTTGATGACTGTTGGATTTCTGCTAAAAAATATAAAAAAAATTATTTTTTTATATAAATATCATATAAATATATTTTATTTTTCATAATTTATTGTAATTTCTTTTTTCTTTTTCTATTTATTTATCTTTCTCATTTTTTCTAATTATAATAATCAACTCATTGTGTTGGAGAAGTGATAAAGCAATTGTATATGTGGAATTGTTGCATGCTATGCTGCGCACATAAAATAAATGGAAACATTGTGTATTTATTTTATTGAAATAAGTTTTTTAGTTAATTCATTTTTAAATTTTTAATAAAATTAAGTAATATTATAAAAAAAATTCCATCATTATCAACAATCTCTAATGAATAAAACTAGATACAAAATAAAAAATAGTAAATATTATAAAAATAAAATAGATAGACATAGATAATGACAACTTGATCAAAAGGTTCGAGACTGAATTATCTCTCAGGTCCTCGACCCTTATGCTTATGCTTAAAAAATATAAAAATATGTGAATATAAATTGTATGAATATATTTTAAGATAAATAAAAATAAAAATTTTAGAGATATCAAAGAAGAATCAACTCAATGTATATATTACAAAAAATATATACATATAGGAGTACTTGTCTCATTGAATATCATATGTGATATGATAAATAATGGATCAAAAAATATGATTTATTGGATCACAAGCAAATCTAATTTAGTAGCGAAGTCTTTGAAATTGGATCAACTTTAATTCTAATAATTTTTTCATTTATTGTCATGAGTATGTAAGAAAAAATATGATGTGATTTATTTTTTGTATGAGTTTTTTATTTTTGGAGGATAATAGACTACTTTTTCTTATAGATAAATATATAATGCATGCTTATTGTATGATCTATAGATCGTCCAATGTGAATGAGATAATAAAAACTTATAAAATATTAACATGATTAGTAATTAATCAACATATGAGGACACAAAAAAATGGTCTCATTAACTTCTAATATTTGGCATACTCATGATACCAATGCATTTGCTTGCATGATTTCCTTATTTGTTGCAATCTAAGGAGAAATTAAATAAAAAATTATTAGAGTTTAATGAGATCTTTCATCTTCATGATGATTCTATAATTTTTGAGAGTCAGTTGAAGATATTTAAGAATTATGAGATTCATAATAAAATTTTTAGTATAATATTTGATAATATTTCAAAGAATAATATAATAATTAATATGTTTGTGATAATTATTAAATATAAGTCCTTAGGTGAGATTTATCATATTAAATATGTCACATAATTAACCTAGTAATATAAGTAAGAATAAAAATATTTTTTTTTTGCATTATAACTTATAAGAAATGCATTAAAATATCTTTAGACATTTTGCATACTATGAGATTTTGATACTCTATGTAAATTAACATTCCTAAAAAAGGAAAATATTATAGGTAGTTGTTAAACACATTTGGAATTATAGGTACCTATTGTGTTGCTATAAACATGTGATATTCATTTATGTTAATAATAAATATGAGAAAATAATAATCCATCAATTAGACTGAGTGATAAAAATTTTATTTATGAAATTTTATAAAATTCTTTATGATAAGATGAATATGTGTTTGTCTATATGTGCTCTCATCATATGCATTATACTTATGTGGATGTATAATATTAGTAGTCTATTTAAAAAATATAGAGAATACCTAAAATTTAGTGTAATGATTATTAAAATGAAAAGAAAATATTTAAAATACTAGCTTTAATAGTTTTATCATTTTATTACATGGTTGTTTGTATGAATTTGTTGGTTAAGGTACAAGAGTGAAAAATAATATAAAGTAGATTGTAATATTTATGAATAATTAGATAAGTTATTTTAATTTCATGATAATAAATTTAATAATTGTAGCGAGTCTTTAATTATGGACATAGATACTATATTCGAAGATGACTTTTCAATTTAATTTTCTACGGACAAATGAAGATAATAGGAGTAAGTTATCGAGATATTTAGATATCGATTATTATTTTATCTAAATTTCTTGTCTCATAATGATATTAAGAAGATGATTACTCAATGATTGAAGGAAGAAGATAATCAAATAAGAATTTCATGGTGACAACTAGTAAAAAGAAAGGAAAGAGGCATAGACCTATTATCGAAGAGATGCAACATGAAGTCATAGCACAAAATGTAACTTTTATTATAGAAAGGAAATAGAGATGGATGGATTCCATGCTCTGCAAGAATGGATTCATTAGATAAAGGGGGTTCAAAGAGTTTATTCATCCTTTTGGATATGTTATTAAGAAGTAGAATTTGGAAATATTTTGTACGCATAAAAAGAGGAGAAATACCTTACTTGTAAAAGAGTTATATGTGGGTTTGAAGGATTTTTTGTATTATTTAAAATGACTTGTTATTTATTGACCCATTTGGTATCTAATATAATATTAGAATCTATTTTGAGAGTATGAATGTGATTTCAGATAGGAATATGCTATCATTGAGTATATTTAGATATTGATTATTATTTCATATATTTTTTGTTCTATAATGATATTAAAAATTTGATATATTTAAAATTGTATAAATCTATCTTATTTGTGTTATTTAAATTAATATGTGATTTATGGATCCCTCTGGTGTTTAGTATAATAGTTAAATCTATTTTTTATGGTTGTGAATATGATTTTAAATAGTAGGAGTATGCTATGACCAAATATTATTGAAATAGTTTTTTGTTTAAAAACTAGAAGAATTTAATGATGAGTCTTCAAGATAAAATGAGAGTTTAATTTGCATCATGATGCGTAGCACATGAAAATAAAGATGTTATAAAGATTATGAGCTTTAACGATCGAAATCATATATATTAATTTTTTTATTTAAAGATTTATTTTATTTTATCTTATTTTTATTGGTAGATATTTATAATTTTTAATAGTTATATATTATAATATATATTTTTAATGATAGAGCAGTTTAAGCTTCATTCTTAAATAATTTTTTTATTTATATTATATATTATTATTATAATATAATAATTAATAACATATAAAAATAAAAATAAAATTAAAAAAATAAAATATAAAAGCTAAGATCTATTTAGAGGTGTCAAATGGGCTGTGCCATGTCATGTCGGACATGACATGCATGTATAACATGAGGGTGTATGTATTCTAATATTATCAATAGATAACAAAAAAATTAAAAAAATGAGAGACAAAATTAAAAAGCAACTGAGATAAAAATGAATACTATTTCTCTATTGTTTTTTTTTATAATTAAAAGATAAAGATTATAAGAGTTATATATAATATTGACCTACTTCTTGGATTATTAACTTTGGAAATAAAAGACATCTCTTTCTAGTATGCCCATGAATATATAGTTTATGTAACCCTTAATTAAAAGGTAAAATCAAGAACTAATAGTTATAGTTAGAGGTGTCAAATGGCCCGGCCTAGCCCGACCCATTTTTTTAGAGCACGGCCGTGCTTTCGTGTCGGGCCAGGTACGACATGGTTACTGTACCGTGTCGTGCTTGGCCCGACATGGTCGGGCCAAACCTAGTCGTACAGGGCAAATCAAACCAAGCCGTACGAGCACGGGCTTGGTTTAAATTTTTTTTTTAAATTTTAAAGTTTACTTTTTTAGTTTAAATAAAATATATATTATATTATATATATAATTATAGATAAAGAATAATATATTAAAATTATAAAATGAAAATTGTTAAAAATTTATTAAATTACAAAGTTTAATTTTTTTTTTTAATTAAAAATAAAATTAGTTTATAATTTATTAGAATTATATTATAGAGTTTAAAATTTTTAAATGAAAAATTTAAATAAACAAATAAATTAACAAAATTTTATTAAAAAAAATTAAAAAATCAAAAAAACCAAAGCAAACCAAATGAGAAATAACCAATCAGCCAATAGATATCAAAGGTCCGAACCAAATAAATTCAAGTTTCAACATAACGTTAAAATAAAGCGTACAATTAATAAAAAATAAAACATCGAAATCAAAAAGTAGTGGGTTATCATCAATTGTCAATCGACATATCATGAGCATCATCAATTGTCAATCGACATATCATGAGCATCATCAGTCGCAACATCAAGATCAATATCATATGGATCATCATCATCATCAGATATCAGTAATCAACTTCTCCGCTTTTGCAATAGATGTGGCTGCAGTCCTTGTCTTAGTCCTAGCTGCAGCACAATTATGGATGTTAAATCTCGAATCCTCCTAATCTTTCAACAAACCAAGGTCTCAATAATATATGGACGTAATCTTGATCTCCTATCTAAAATCACGTTCACTACAATAAAAAAAGCAGACTCTGTTACTATATTTGACACTGGAGGAGTTAGTCAACTTTTCGTGAATGAACCATTCAGGTGAGTTTTCTAGGTTTATGCACGAGGAAATATAAGTCAGAGTGTTTTTTATCCATTACACCTTAACCCTAGGGTCAATGCATGCAGCGAAGTAATAAATAGATGGAATGGTCGACCAATACTTCAAGTATTTGGTTTCCATCTCTGCAACTATATGGCTAAGTATTGGGTCAGTTCGATACTTCCTAAACATGCTACTAATATTACATATACACATGAGTGCAATGCAAGTCGTGGGCGTATAAACCGACGAACATATGTTCGTTGTGTCATAAAAAATCTTTAGGAATTTCATAAATGAAATTCTTGAAGTCCAGTCTGTATCGTCAATAATAAGTTCGTCACTTTTACTATTAATGTAGTCGGATATTACTTGTTCGTATCTAACACAGGACTCCAACATTAGGTACATGTCATTCTAGCGATGTCTCACATTCGATTGAAATTTTTTTTTAAGATTCGCAGACAAACAGATACTACCAAACTCTTGTTGTCTGTGAGGAGTACAAATATATTTTAGTGCATTACGTATATTATCCAATGTGGGAGAACACACATTCATACCCACTTGAATAATTAGGTTAATCATATGACACATACATCTGACATAAAAAATCACTCATAATGGTGTGTCTTTAATATTCCTAATAAACATGTTAATTACTATTCCATTATTATATGCGTTATTGAATGTGATACTAAAAATTTTATTTTGAATTTTATATTGTCTAAAGATTTTTATCATGCACTCAAAAATAGCCGGGCCATCATGATGGAGAATCTCAGAGAATCCTAAAATTTTTTTATTTATTGTCCAGTTAGAATCTACATTGTGTCTGGTGAGACATGCATAAGATGATTCATCGTGACTTGTCCAAATATCGGACGTCACGGATACCACTCCACTATATACCATAAATTTATTAATTAATTTTTATTTTTCTAATTTATACAATTTTAGTATATCATTCCTAGATATGGACATAGGAATCATATGATAAGCAGACTGAAAATATATCTCCATGATGCGCACTATCCTTGGATCTTCCGAAAATCTGATCGGAAGACCCATCAATGTGATAAGTTTGGCCATGCCGTCTCTACCCAACTCGCTGAAGTATATGAAGGTAGTAAACATTGAGACTGAACTAGATTCAGTCTCAAAAAATATAGTGCCAAGTTGAATTTGCCTAGGATCTAATGGATCATATTTTTTGGTGCATAATTTTGCATATCTCTTAAGGTGCCTAGTCCCAAACGAACTCTTACAAGTTAAAATTCTCATATAATATTTGTACTGTATTATTTTTTCTTTCTCATCCCTAATATTTTTTTATTTTATTATATTAAAATTAGTATAAACTACAGAAGTTCTTCTAGTTTTTTGTTTTTAAGAGGTTTGGGTTGAATTGACTGGAGAAATCAAAGTTTCAGTAGCCTCAGACTTCTGTGTAAGATTTTTATTTTCTAAATTTAAATATGTTTCATTAGTATATGTTATTTTTTAGGATTTTTGTTAAACAAGACACTTATGTAGAAGCTTGATAGATTTTAGATTTAACTATTTTAGGACTAGAGAAAGTGAGACTAGACTAGAGAGAGACATAGAGAGAGAAAAAAACTTAAAAATAATTATCCGGTAAAGTAGGGAGGTTGATCATGTGCACGGTGCACCACAGTAAAGCTCAAAATTCGAAACCCGAGTTGAGATTTTCAAAAAGCCAAGCTAAATGACGAAATCCCGAGTCTCGAAAGAGAGGAGCAAGATTTTTCAGAGAGTGAAAATATTAGATTTAAGAGAATACATGTTTATGAAAAATATAAATGTTATAGAGAGGTGGAGAGAATTTTATAGATTAAAGAAAATAACTTTTTTATAGAAAAAATAAGTAATTTTATTTTTAATTTTTTTAATATTTTAGGGGATAAAATCATGAGGGCAGTCAGATTCTGCTTCCTAGCCGTTGGAGGCAAGATCTAAAGGCTAAAATTTAATTTAATTTTTTTGCTTGTTTGGGGGTGGGGGGGAATCGGGTGTGATCCCGAACCATGCCAACGGGCCGTGCCATGGGCCATTGAACCCTGTTGGGTCAGGCGCGGCACGAGGCCCTTTTGGCCTCGGCACTGCATGGCATGGGTTGTGCCTTACCCAGGCACAGGTAATTCCCATGCCTGGCCGGCCCAGGCACACCGAATCGTGCCGGGCCAGGCCGGCCTTGCTCGGTTGACACCTCTATTTCTAGTATTGTGATTTTGGTGGTGTCTTAGTGAGAAAAGACTCTCACATTATTTTGTGAACTAGTTGGGATATCATGATAGATCTCATTAAGCTTGCTAGGTTTAGTATGTGAGAGAAGTCAGAAGGAAAATACTTGGAGATTTAGTTGTTGTCTTGCCTAAATTTTGATAGGTTCAATATATGTGAGTAAAATCTTATTAGTAATATGAGTATCAGATGAATCTTTAAAAAATGTTCATCTCAAAAAAACATCTCATTAATACTAATGTTTATTTTTCTTAAAAAAGAAGAAAAATTAAAGTTTCTCTTTTAGGATAATGATCTTGAAAAAAATAGTTACAAATAGATGCGTCGATGGCATGTCTCATTTTTAGGCCTGTTTGGGCTATCGTGCTGTTTCGAGCATGACATAATTTTTAGTACAAGTAGTGCCTTGCTAGTATTAATCTAAAAATGGGAAACTCGGCATGACTAATTGACACATATTTTGACTAGATCGTGTTGGGTTGTGTCAAGCTGGGTTAGGCTTGGCCAGGCTAGTCTGTTTGGCCTGCTAGGCCAAAAATACCTTGAATGGGCCGTCTTGCCGTGACATGCCTCATGTATCACGTCCATGCATGATTCTGAATCGGACAGTGTCATGCCTCTTGTCATGCTTTGACCGTATGACTCAGTTGACACCTTTAACTACAACTAAAATTATACTATGATAATCAAAATAGGTTTGGATAAATAATGTAGTGAGGTAGCTATTCCAAGAGAATAAACAAAAGTATTTAATTGATACATTTAATTTGTAGTCAGAAATATATTACTCCAAAATTGACTTGGTGCATTCCAAAATTGATAAAACATAATGTTAGTACAAAATGTTTGATATGTCATTTCTTGCGCATGGTAAATTAATGACAAAAATTAACATTTTTATTTTGGATACTTTTCTACATAGAAAATCAAGTGCATTGGACAATAATGTTTTATAACAAATTATTCAATACAATAGTAATAACTCATTAATTTTTCAAATATAATTGCGATTATTTGTTTTATATAAAGCAATAACTGATGATTGAAGTTCTAAATATTAATTTCATAGCTTTTCTGGTTGCTGGTTGGCATGCTGCATAATTTAATAATTGAGTGAACATTATTCACCAACTTGATAAACTCTATTTTTTGTTAGTATGACAGTTATTTGTCAAAGCATGGTGGTTCAACTAACGCATACACTGAAACTGAGCGCACTTGTTATTATTTTGAAGTAAAATATCAGTTTCTCTTGGGTGCCTTGAGAAGGTAAATGTATGTAAACTTGATATTGCTGCTAATGAGTTTAATATGAATCCACAATGCATGTATGCATATGTATAATAGAATTTCTTTAAATTAAATGAGCTTGAATGTGGATGATGCTTTTAATTTATATGAATTTTTAATTTAGATAGATACAATTGAAGCAGAGGTTGTGCTTTAGTGCCTTGTCATGTGCTTCTGTTCGAGTGTGGTAAATCTCGAGTTCAAGATTCATTGCACGTAGTCTCTTTGATTTTCATGAGTAAGATTTGTAGAGATATTAATTTGTCTCAGATCTTGTGCTAAATGATACCCTTGCACACAAGGAAGCACAAACACGGCTCCCTACTGCCGTGTCCGCGTGTCCGACACCTGGACACGTGGACACGACACGGACACAGCACGGATACGTGTCCGATACGCCACGTGGTGTATCGGATGGTTGCGTCGGCAGACGACAGTCGTATCCATGCCTATATTGCCCGACGTCCGGCGACGTCGGGTGGCCAACTTTGCCGCATGGGCGACGTTGGCCACTAGCAGGGGGCGGGCGCGATTTGAGGGTGAGGCAGGCAGCGGACGCGATTTGAGGGGAGAGGAAGGGGCGGCGGGAATTGATGGGAGAGGCAGGGGCTGCGAGAATTGAGGGGAGAGACAGGGGCGGGCGTGTTTGAGGAGGAGGCAGGGGCCGGCGTATTTGTGTGGGGATGTGCATAAAATAAAATATTTTAATAAAATAAAATAAAATAAAATATTTTTATTTTATAAAATAAATAATATATATTTATTTTATATAATAAAAATAATTTAATTTAATTTAATTTAATGAATTTTATAAAATACTTAATATTTATAATTAATAATTTTTATTTTTATTTTTTTTATCATGTCGTATCCTAGCCGTATCCGTATCCTAGTTTTTTAGAATTTGTCGTATTCCCGTATCCTGTCGTGTCGTATCTCCATGTCCGTGTCCGTGTCCGTGCTTCTTAGCTTGCACATGGTGTATGACACTTGTGTATAGATTTAAAGTAAAGTATGAGTCCAACGTTGAAGCCGTGAGTTACCATTTAATTTCAAGTTGTTTTTAATTTAAATAAAGTTAATTTAGAGAAGTTTTACTATAGGTGTAAAACCCAAGTTTTTATTTTTGCAGCTGTGTTCTTATTTATTTTGATTTTTTTTTTCTACGGGCCTCCTTATTTTTCAATTTGTAATTATCCATGATGCATTGTGCGAGTTCATATTTTTGGAATTGATTTTCATTGTTTCAATTTTGTGGATTTTATATCAGGTGATTTTTTATTAGTCTAATCTTTTTTGATTTATGTTTCTTAGTATTGTTCTAGCTAACCATTGTGTTAGGTATAGGTATATAGTATAACTCTATGGCGGGTAGTTTTCAAAGCTTGAGATTCGTTATTTTTATTTTTGATCTTTTTCATTTTTCAGATTTTCTCAGTTTTTCATTTCGCCTCTCCTGAAAAAGGAAGCTATGGAACGTGAGGTACTTGCAGTAGATTCAGGTGTGTGCTACTTTTTCCATTGTTCAATTTTCATTTCTAACATTTGTGCCGTTCCTGATTGCTCGTGATTGACTGTTTTAATTTATGCTTTTGTTGTATTTTGTGTTGAATGATGTCTGTGGATCAAACCTTGCTGCAGAATTTAATCAGGTTTTGCAGAATGATGAATCTCGACTTCAACAGCTCCAGTGCCATACGTCTGTGCCTGGCCACCTGCTTAACAGATTCTTTTGGGGTGTGGCTGATTCTGCTATATTTTAAGTGTTCATGCACAAGGAAGCACAGACACGGCTCCCTACAGCCATGTCCGCGTGTCCGACACCTGGACACGACACAGACATGGCAGGGATACGTGTCCGATACACCACATGGCGTATCATTGCACAATCCGTATCCGATACGCCACGTGGCATATCGGATGGTTACGTCAGCAGACATCCGTATCCATGCCTATAGTGCCCGACGTCCGACGACATCGGGTGGCCAACATTGCCGCATGGGCGACGTTGGCCACTGGCAGGGGGCGGGCGCGATTTGAGGGTGAGGCAGGGAGCGGACGCGATTTGAGGGGAGATGAAGGGGCGGTGCTAATTGAGGGGAGAGGCAGGGGAAGGCGTGTTTGACGGGGGAGGTAGGGGCGGGCGTATTTGTGTGGGGATGATCATAAAATAAAATATTTTTATAAAATAAAATAAAATATTTTTATTTTATAAAATAAATAATATATATTTATTTTAAATAATAAAATATTTTAATTTAATTTAATTTAATTTAATGAATTTTATAAAATAATTAATATTTATAATTAATATTTTTTATTTTTATTTTTTTTATCATGCCGTATCCTAGCCGTATCCGTATCCTAGTTTTTTAGAATTTGCCATATCGCCGTATCCTGCCGTGTTGTATCCCCGTGTCCGTGTCCGTGTCCGTGCTTCTTAGTTCATGCGCATTTGGTGCTTCTGCCATTTGATTTATATCCTTTGTTGTTTGGAAGGGAATGAGAAGAGCCTTATTGATGCAATGAAGAAGGGGGTAAATTTGCAAGAGCAAATCTGGAAACTATATGGAGAATACTATCATGGGGGACTAATGAAGCTGGTTGTTATTGGTGGAGGTGAAGCTTTTTTTAGCAATGCCCCTTGTTTCTCAATTTATTATGTGAAATTTATGCTTTTTATAAAATAAAATGTGGTCCATGTTGAATACGTTCAAAGCTGTTCTTCTTTAATTCCATCAAGATGATACTATCCATGTAATTTTGGGCTCATTTTGATGTTTCTTTTTGCAATTAATGAAATTGTGTTTTTTAGTACCTCGTGCTTAGTATGCAATTACATAAATACTAACATATTAAATCTCATAAGAACACCGAAATTAAAAATATTTGAGCGTGAATAATACTGTGATAGTTGATTATCTTGGAAATCTTTTTATTGCATGTATGTGTTGGAGGCAATGTTTAGAAGGGCATTTGAGACTTTTGCATTGACGTGCACCTCAAGGTGAGGCATCCCCAAAAAGTCTTATGCCGTAAAAAAAAAGGATCTCGGTTTAGAGAATACAAAAAACATTCAATTTTGAGAGATTAACAGCTTTGCTCAAATATCGTGCTGCCATCTGCATCCAAGTGAAGCAGCTGATGCAGCTCCTTCAAGCTCGTTCGCAAATGATCTAGATGTCATTGTTCTATTGGAGGCCCATCACATGGAGCTCATTAGGGAAGGAGTTGCTCCAGTTCGTTCTGGAATAAGCTTGGACTGCTCGTTATCTTGATTTAAAATTAAAATCATAAATTATATATTTAGTTTTTTTGTTAATTAAGTCGACATTTACTTTGTAACATATCATATTATCTATTTAATTTTTTACTTGATTAGCGTAGTCTTACTAGGAATGCTTGCTAAGTTAAGTGATCAGGAAAAAAAATATTATTTTTTAATTATATACACCATAATATCTATTTAAAAGATATTTTGTTATACATAAAAATTTAAGGTCAAATTCAAATTTATAAAAAAAATTTTAATTTGATTATGTATTTTTGTGTATAACAAAATTCCAGCCTGAATACTATTCAAACCTTTTAGGATAGCTTAAGTGCCATGGTATCGCAGATAACTAGAATTTTATTAACAATTATTATTTTTCTTTGTTGAGAAAATTTTATCTTCCATATTTGTCTTCATCACGTGGAAGAGTTTCTCATTTTGGCTCGTAGGTTTGCTTTACTAACCATTAGAACACATGATGATGGCCAATAGACGTGTCTGCTAGATTTGTTTCGTGTGTTCTTTGTCAAATATATAATTTTTTTATTAGCTATCTCTTGAATGCATCCGCGTGGGTTCTTTAAGATGTTTATATTGATTTGGTTTTGACCTTCAATTTCTATTGTCGATCATTTTTATATCAAACAATCCCAGTGGTCAACGAGGTTGACATTGTTATCATATCCTTGTTGGAGTTGACCAAATATTTGATTTACTTTTCTGGGGATCTATTCCTTGTTTTGATCAAGTAATTTATTATCTTGTTTTCTTTTCATGATCTTGATCTTTGTAGGCTTTTGAATTTTGATAATCTGGGAGAACATCCTATTGTTAATGATGTATTGAGTATTAGTGCAAATAGATCCACTTGAAGGAATTATTCCTAGTCAAGGTTACATAAAATACATTGGCCATGTACAATTTGATAGAGATATTTTTCTTTAACGTCTCACTCTTGGAACTATGGTGGCTAAAATTATCTCAAGGTCAAACTAAATTGCATTGATGTGGTCATTATGAAATGCTAGGTAAGTCATCTAAGCTATGAATAGCTATCTTAGTTTAGCTATTAGTTTGAGGATGATCAATATCACTAAGCTTTAAGGTAGTTGTCAATTTAATGCAAGGTTTTTTTCTTCAAAAATCTGATTTACAAACTTATTATATTTGTTTTAATGAATCATTATTTCTTATTATTTTTTTATTTTATTTTTGTTAAAATAATCACTTGTATTTTATTTTTTTTTATTTCTTTATGCGTAGATTGTATTCCCACGTTAATAAAAGAGTGCTTATGTTTTTGTTTTCCTTTTTTTATTTTTTTAAATTTTTAATTTTATTTATTTTATTTTTTTAAAGATTACTTATGATAAAGACATGCATAAGCTATCAAGTTGCACTTGCACTCATTTATTTATTTTTGCTCAAACACAATGATTTTTAATATTTTTGTATTCTTTTATGAACGTGATATCATAATATAAACAATGACCTAATTTTATTTTCTAAACAATGTAGCCGCTAGATTCTAGTAGTTGGTTGGTTGGTGGTGAATTTTTTGGGTAACATTATTATTATTTGCTAAATTTTTGGCATTGCAATTTTTTCAAAAGAAGCATTATTATTTGGAAAAAATTATATGTTTGTTTTAGATTTTTTCTCTAATACTCTAAAATATGATTTTGAGATCTAATTGAAATTGCCCATGGTACAATGTAAACCATAAGGTGTTAGATGATCTCAATGTCTTTTTTCAAGGTATTCAATGTGCACAATAGATGCACACAATAAGTGTGCAAGAAAAAAGAAAGGTGGTAGAATTGTGTGACATCGATCCATTGTTTGGTGTTAATTGTTGTCTGACACCAACTCACTATTGGTATTAATATTTGTGTCTTGACATTAAATTATTATTGATATTAATTGAGCGATCAATAATGATGTGATGCCAAAATATAAAAGTAAGAGATTTTTTGTAAGTAGAAATGATATATTGAACGTGTTAGAAAGTGCTAAGAGATATAAGCCCATGTGTGCATTTGTTGTGCACATATTATAGTTCCCCCAATGTTGCGAGTACAAGAGATTTTTCTCTAAGATAGTAATATGTATTTTCTATCACTAAGGTATTATATTTTTTGTCTTATATTCACATTTTAGACTCTTAGATTATTGACTTAGAATCAATAGTCATATGATATGTAATTGTTTATTATTTATTTCTTTTCATTCTCATTTTTTAACTATAATGATATCGAATGACAAATTATAAAAAATTATTGGTCATGATAATATTCAATTTAATATTTTTATTTCATATTTTTTTTTGTATTCTATATTTTTTGTATTATTTTTTTGTCATTAGTCATCTTTAAAGTTAGTTCAATCTTAATTTTATTTTTTCTTTTAGTGATAATATTTTATTTGATTGGAAGATTTTGAGAAATGTTTTTTTTTTGTGATTGAGCAAGTGTTTCGGTGTTATTTTTTTTACTTGTTCATTCTTGACTTGGTCACCTATCTTTGGTTATGCTGATAATGTTGATCTTAGCATTAGAAATGTCTTTATGTTAGATTATGAGATATATCCATTAAGAAAATATATTAAAGTTTCTTATTTGATCCATTATACTTGTGTTAATAAAAATTCATTCGATTTAATATACTCTAATATTTTAGTATCTAATGGAGTTGTGATTAAGAGACTAGTTTAAATACTTTATCATTTTTATAGATAATTATTAG
Source organism: Sapria himalayana (assembly GCA_029783825.1). Taxonomy (NCBI): domain Eukaryota; kingdom Viridiplantae; phylum Streptophyta; class Magnoliopsida; order Malpighiales; family Rafflesiaceae; genus Sapria; species Sapria himalayana. The sequence continues at coordinate 648,493 of JAREIK010001468.1, read as the reverse complement.
AAGTGACACTGTATTAGAATATATGTAATATTTCGTTAGTTGAGTATCTAATATAGTCGAGATTGGAGATTAGTTGAGATACTTTGTTACTTTTATATATAGTTAATAATTATTCATGTTTTACTTGATTAGTTCAAATTTTATTTTATTTTATATATATTTTTTGGTTATTTTATAAAGTAATATAAAATTAATTTAATAAAAATATAAAAATTATTAGGAGTTATAATACATTAGAAATATGTTATATGTTTAATATTTGTATTGATTATAAAATCATATATTAGACTATTTGTCTTAGCACACTTTACAAAATGAGATTGTAAATAGAAAAAGTAGACATATTGTTGAGTGCAAACAAATATTTCTTTGATAGAATATTTTGAAATATTTTAGCGAAGATATAATCGTAATCATTAATTATCTAATCAATTGGATATCTTGTCTTTTTTTTATACTATGTATATTGGAGAGCTTTTATTTTGTTTATTTTTAAGAATTTTTGTAAGTACTCATTTTATTTATGATATCTTCTTATGACATTACAATATGATACATTGGGCTTTTAACACTATTTTTTTCATTTGAGCTTAATAAAATATTTGAGTGTTAATATTATTTTTTTTTTGTTTATGACTTTTTTTACCAAGCTTAGTAATAATAAAGATTCAAATAATATATTTAAATTTATTATTTTATTTTTATTTTTATGTAGTTTCACTTGATTTTTTTTAGTTAGGCGAAAGTTACCTATCTACTAAATCTAAATTTGCTAGTTTATATTATAGTGATACTTTTAAAAACTATCATATATACCAACAAATACATATCAAATTGATTAAATATTTTTTATTCTAATGAGACTTGAGAATTATTAACTATTATCTTTAAGTACATGAAAATTGTTGTGGGTTGTAGGCTGATGTTTACAGTAAAGATTGATCAAAATGAAAAGCTAGATTATCTTAAGGAAAAATTAGTTGCAAGAGGGTTGACTTAGACGTTACATTGTGAATTTTTGAGATGTTTTCTCTCTAGCAATCAATATAATATTCATACACATCCTTATATTATTAGTAAAGTTTTAGTTCATTTAAAGTTATTTCTTGACTAAATCTAAACTTGTTGAATTCATATTATGTTGATACTCTTATAAAATTATCATATGTATCAATAAGTACATCACATATTGACTAAATACTATTTATTCTAATGAAACTTGAGAATTAATACTTCAATCTACAAGAAAGTATATTCATGGTAAAAATTGGTCAGGATGAAAAGGTAGATCATTTTAAGAGAAATAAGTTGCGAGATAATTCATTTAGATATTTAGTATGAATTATTGATATTTTCTCTCTTTTAGGAAAGATAGTATTTATATAAATTTTTATATCATTAGTAAAGTTTCACATATGAAGAATATACTAGCTAAACATGAAGAATAAGAATGTATTTTTTCATGTTGATTTTGAAGAAATGGTGTATATGAAGCAACCACCTAGATTTCAAAAAGCATAGCCAGACTCAATTTTTTAATTATGAAAAATTTCGTATGACCTGAAGCAATCATTAAATGTTGTTAAATGAGATTTTCATTTGCAAGTTAACTCTTTCAGGTTGTACATATGCATTATATATATATATTTTTTGTAGTTTCCTAAGGTGCTCAGTTGGCAGGTTGATCCTGTTAATTGTGTACGTTGATGATATCTTTATTAGAGAGATAATGAGATAAGAATCTTATAACTCAAATAATATTTTCATAGTTTTTGTTAAAGGATGTTGGGGGGTTGAAATTTACTTTTGGATATAGGTTTCCTAATTCATATGAGATATTGTATTATTACATAGAATATATATAGTTGATTCTCTCACAAAATTTGATATTTTTAGATGTAGTAAAGTTAATATTGATTTCTTATCTAGTGTGCTCTTCTAATTAATTCTATCTCATATAGAAAAATAATATTTAAGTTTAATTATCTAATTATTATCAGATTAAATATAATTACAAGTGTCCCTCAGGCGCAACTTGGGTGCAGGGGCAATGACACCCTTGCCATCGCGCCTAAAGCGCAATGCAAAAAAGGCATGTTTGATGGGAGTGCTCCCTCCCACTTGCCCAACCCAACGCCACACAACTCACGCATGGAAGGGAGGCTTTGATATCATGATGATGGATGATTACTGTTTTGACCCTTGGTGGAGTATGGGAAGGGGGAGAAGAGAGATCGGAAAGAAGGTGACAGAAATAAAATGGTAAATTTCATTAAAACGAAAAACCTATTTTTGAAAGCACAACAGCTTCCGCATGTATAGTTTGGGGTACCCCACATGTCGGGTGCTCCCAAACATTAATAAAATAAAAAAAAAAGAAAAAAAAAAACCCAAGTCATAATTTTATTTAGTTTTTTATTGAGAAAATGCGCATCACAATAAATAGAGAAAAACTCTGATATTGCGTTGTTTATCATTGAAACAGAGTCTTTGGATATCCTTCAGAGCTGGGTTGTAGAGTTGTTTGGCGATATTCGAAAGGGTCCTCGATCGGAGCCAAAGTTTCATTCAGAATTTCCGATCTGGAAGCCTGGGAAGCTTTATAGATTAGCCGGCATAAAAGATGTTCACATCCTTAACTTATCATGGACTCTCCCGTGCCTTCGCAAAGATTATTTGAAGAAATCAGAAGATTATTTTGCTCACCTGATTGGCCATGGTGAGTATAATGTTGCATCTTTAATTGGGAAGCTGTGTTTTTTTAGAGGAATGAGCTCTATATCTAGAGAGGGGCATGCAAACACGAAATTGAAAATCTGTGCTCAAGATTGTAATTCTATGGCACATTGCACGTGTTGATGGCCATTTTTTATAGATATATTGCTCCTGATGAACACAATGTCTTGTTTATTGTTCATGATGAACACTGCTCATATTCTCTATTGTTCTTAGAGCAGCTCCAATGGGAGTTGCCAAAAAAGGAGTGCTAAATTTCATTTTGCAAACTTAGACAGTATTTTGACACCCCTAAACAATAATTTTACTCCAATGGTAGGTACCAAAATGGGGTGCTATTTTAATAATTAAATATTTTTTTATTCAAAAGTTATTTTTTAATCCCATGAGAGAGTCATTATAAGATGCACAGTTGCCATAACTGCTATTTTGCATCCTTTCTTTTCTCTCTCCAAAGTTGCCAAATATGGCACCTCTATACCTTGCATGACATTTTGCAATCCCCTATGACACCCCTGTTGGAGCAATAGAATTTATGATTTGGGTGCCATTTTGGCAGTTGCAGGGATGACACCCCTGATGGCACCTCCCATTGGAGTTGCTCTTATGTTTTTTATAGATATATTACTCTTGATGATCACAATGCCTTGTTTATTGTTCATGAACACGGCTTAGTTTCTCTATTGTGCTTCTGATTTTTAAGGGTTTGGTTTTGGTTGTTTTGTTTCTAAATCGCATGATTTGCTTCGCTTCGCAGAAGGGCATGGAAGCATATTTTCGTTACTGAAAGCACGAGGATGGGCGACTTGTTTGTCAGCTGGAGTGGGTGATGATGGGCTGCTTCAATCTTCATTTGCTTATATTTTTGGCGTGTCAATAAGCCTCACCGACTCTGGTTTGGAAAATGTTGTTTGTTGTCTATGACTTTTTCGTAATTTATTGTCTATCCTTAGTTTTTTTTTAATATAATTTGTTATTGCAGAAGCTTTACGGGTAAGATTTTTGATATTTTAAAAAAAATCAAAATCATGAAAAATAGGTATGCCAAATAATATTCTAATTGAGGAATGATGATATCTAAGAGAATTTGAGGCTCTGTAATATTTTATACTATATAGTATTAATTTTAAACAATAAAGGTGACATTTAGGAATGTTCAAATTATAAATTAAAAATTAGCAAGTCACATAATGAAATAAGAAAGACAAATTCTAATCGAAAAAATCTATCACATAAAATAAAATTCATAACATGTTATGATTTTTACATTGTGTTGCATATTAGTTTAGAATATTTTATGATAATATTTTATGTTATTTGAGTTTATGTTATGTCAAGTGTATTATATGATTATACGCTTTAATCTAAGATAAATTTTTTTATTTTTAGTTTTTTTATACATATGATATTTGCTTGACGTTATAAATATAAAAATTGAGTCTTGCTCTCTCTAATTTTCATATAGAGAAATATTTTTTTTCCTATGTTAATATTTGCATTATATTGAAGAATCTTCAAATCGTAAATAAAAATTGATGAGTTGTATAATGAAATAAGAAAAATATTTTTTATTATCTATGACTCTTTTATAATTTATTGCTTATTATTAGTTTTTTTTTAATAATTTGCTACTACTAGAAACTTTATTGGTAAGTTTTTGATATTTAAAAAAAAAAATAAAAGAATGAAAAAAATAGTTGTATCAGATAATATTCTAATTGAGGAATGATGATATCTAAGAGAATTTGAGGCACAGTAATTTACGATACTATTTAATAATATTTTAGAAAATTTAAAAATACTAAATTCAAATAGAAAAGTCTATCATATAAAATATATAACATGTTAATATTTTACATTGTGTTGCATATTAGTCTAAGTTATTTCATCATAGTATTTTATATTATTTGAGTTTATGTTAAGTGTATAATATGATTTTACACCTTAATGTAGGATAATGTTTTTATTTTTATGTTCTTTATTCATATGATATTTGCATGGCGTTGTAAATATATAAATCGAGTCTTGCTCTCCCTAATTTTAATATAGAGAAGATATATTTTTACATGTTAATATTGCATGACATTGAAGAATGTTTAAATTATAAATAAAAATTAGCGAGTCATAATTTAATATGAAAAACAAATTCAAATAGAAATCTTTATCTCATAGAATTCCTAACATGTTAATTTTTTTTTACATTGTGTTGCATATTAGTTTAGGTTATTTTATCATTTTATTTTATGTTATTTGAGTCTATATTATGTTAAGTGTATTACATTATTATACGCCTTAATGTAGGATAATATTTTTATTTTTATTTTCTTTTTAGATATTATAATTACATGATGTTGTAATTATAAAAAAGTGAGCCTTTCTCTCTAATTTTAATATAGAGAAATGTTTTTTTTTTCATGATAGCGATTTACAATCTTTGTCATATAATCATCACCATAACATCATCATCGTGTTAATTGTCACCAACATTAGAGACATCTCAATCAGTTCATCATATTGAATGAGTTGGTATTTTTTAAAAATTTTTATGAAAAAAAATATATCAATTGATCTTTGATAGCAACACATGATGTGGCAAGTGAGTCAACACAAATATTCTATTTGATAAAAATTATATATTTTTATATATTGCTTATCTCTAAGCTTGTTCTTTAAATTCAAAAAACATCTTGTAGAAAAATATAAAAATTTATAGATATTTTCATTTTTTTTACTTGCAATGACTAAATTATAGTTTGAATATCCAATAGATTGAAGATGTTATTTATGAAAAAAAAATCAAACATTGTATTTTTTTGACATAGTGACACATAACCCATAATATATATATATATATATTTGTTGGGAAGAATTTAGAAAATGTTTGATTATGCTATTTTTAAATGCAACATTTTTTTAAATGATTATGTAATTAAATTCTTTGATATATATATATATATATATATATTTGATGAAGTGGATAAGAGTACTCTAGTTTGAAAATGAATTTGTTGTAGGATCATAAATATTAGATATTCTCGAAGAATCAAGTAATATTGCCAGATCTCAATTCTCTTGATATTTAGTAAAAGAAATAAATATCATTTAAGTCTTTAATTTAATTGTCTGTCAGACTGTCACAACAAGAGTAATAATTGTAAATTCACCTATTTCATCGAGAATATCATATTATCACTAGGTTGATCCTATAACATATTATCAATAGTTTGATTACTATTCACCTATTTCATCAAGATAAAAACTAGTAATACTCGATATGATAAAATACGTATATACAATGCTCTTATATAATTGATAAATCATAATGGACCAATCAATGTAACATGAAAAAATAGGAAAATTACAAAAAGATAAAAATAAATCATAACGATCACCTTCAACCTGATGGATACGAATAAATTAATTTTTCAAATAATATTTTGTGCACCACTGAGCACCAGTTTGACCCATTGTGCATGATCTCAACACATTGGGCATTGATGTACATTAACTATGCACAAATTGTGTACAAGTAATTGTGCATGGTAATCACAAGCAATAATTGTGTGTGATTACTCTTTCTTAAGTTTCTAATTCTTCACCCACACTTACACCACTATGATACCATTTAGAAATATAGGACATAAAAAATAATAATACTCGGTGATAAAATACGTAATGAAAATATTCTTATGTAATGTGAGACCCATCGCTCATTTAGCTATAAAAAGAAATATGGGAAAATATTCTTATATAATGTGTGATTATAAAAAACTTAGCTATAAAATTCAATTGCTCATTTAGAATATATTCTTTTTTTTTTTTTTTTGGGTCTCACTGAGTTACATTAGAAATATCCATGTGAGACCCATCGCATGTATTTTGGATTGCTCATGATAAAAATAATTTAAAAAATTAACTTACAAAATCATAGTGTACTATGTTTTTAGGTCGACCCACCTTGATTGTGCTTGATTTATTGCAAAGGCACATAATTTGTTGTCTTCTACATGTTCACAATAATCATATGCTCATGTTTTTTGTACGATTATTTGGATTTGATTTTACAAAATTATTTAAAATGTTCTCAAATCTCAATGTTTGTTCAGAGCACTTGCAAGCTAAGAAGCACGGACACGGACACGGGGATACGACACGGCAGGATACGGGGATACGGCAAATTCTAAAAAACTAGGATACGGATACGGCTAGGATACGACATGATAATAAAAATAAAAAATATTAATTATAAATATTATGTATTTTATAAAATTCATTAAATTAAATTAAATTAAATTAAAATATTTTATTATATAAAATAAATATATATTATTTATTTTATTTTTTTAAAATATTTTATTTTATTTTATTAAAATATTTTATTTTATGCACATCCCCATACAAATACGCCCGCCCCTGCCTCCCCCTCAAACACGCCTTCCCCTGTCTCTCCCCTCAATTCGCGCCGCCCCTGCCTCTCCCTTCAATTCGTGCCGCCCCCTCAAATCGCGTTTGCTTCCCGCCTCACCCTCAAATCGTGCCCGCCCCCTGCCAGTGGCCAACGTCGCCCATGCGGCAACGTTGGCCACTCGATGTCGTCGGACGTCGGGCACTATAGGCATGGATACGGCTGTCGTCTGCTGACGCAACCATCCGATATGCCACGTGGCGTATTGGATACAGATTATGCAATGATACGTCACGTGGCGTATCGGACACGTATCCGTGCTGTGTCCGTGTCGTGTCCATGTGTCCAGGTGTCGGACACGCGGACATGGCTGTATGGAGCCGTGTCCGTGCTTCCTTGCTTGCAAGTTCTAAAGCCATACTGAGAAATAATGTATTGAAATGGGAGTTTGGCCTTCCACACTAAAAGATAAGAAATCATCTTTTGATCGCTACTTTCATTGGGCAAAATCTTCAACTATAAAATAATAGCTGTGCCTAATGCATGAGATTCTTGCTTAATATGGGGTATGAGATGAGATAAAAGAGATTAATATCTCGACATGCTTATCTTTGAAAACTTGGGAGTTTGCATCTAGAGGTGTCAAACGGGATGGGTCGGGCCAACTTGGCCCATTTTTTTTTGAGCACGAGCGTGTTTACGTGCCGGGCCAGGCACGGCGGGCCTTCCCTGGCCCGCTCGGGCTTGCCTGTCCGCATGGTTCGGGAATTGGGGGACCACGGGTCGGGTCGAATCAGACCTGATCCGTGGTCTTTTTTGTGGGAGGGGCCATCACGGGGTCGGGCTCAAGGGACACCCGACACGGGACAAACCCGTGTCGGTGTGCCGTGCCACGGGCCGAACCGTGCCGGGCCAGGCATGGCACGGCAAGGCACGTGCCTAACCCGGGCACGGAATTTTCCCGTGCCGGGCCGGGCCGGCCCGGTTGACACCTGTATTTGCATATGGTGAGTCTCGAATCTCAAATGTATCATCATTGAATAAAAGTACTTGTAAGTGCTCCAAGCCATGATTTCTATGGACATTTAACATACGGAGACAATTGGGTACGTTGTACGGGTAAGTTTGTTCTACAATTGAATTGGGTACATTGTGCTTGCGGTACGTGCATGTTATACGTATTTAACAATTGGGAGCAGTGTAAAAGTTAGAAATCTTAGCCATGTGCTATTGCTTGTGCTTCATCCCATAGTGGTTTTTGTTTTTTCGACTGTGATCTTTCTAGTTTTCTTCTACCTTTATTTCCTTTATTTTACACCAAACTTCTGATGAACTCTGGTTTAGTCTTCAGATTTTTGACGTTATTAGTATTGTTTACCAATACTTGAAGCTATTGTGGCTAACTTCTCCTCAAGAATGGATATTTAAGGAATTACAGAAAATTGGAAATATGGAATTTAGGTTTTCAGATGATCAACCTCCGGATGATTATGCTGCTGCTCTTGCAGGTTGGTTTTGGCTGAATTGTTTTTTTTTGCCTGTTTCTTCTTCAGATGTCGCTGACATATCTACATGTTTGCTGGTGTTGTCTCTAAAATTATGGACCATTTTGATTCTGTTCTGTATGATATTGTGAACATCAAATAACTGTATTTTTTTTTTTTTTTTTTTTTTGCAGAAAATTTAATTATCTATCCAGTTGAACATGTCATATATGGGGATTATGTGTACAAAGATTGGGATGAGGAAATGATAAAGCATATTCATGGGTTTTTTACTCCTAATAACATGAGGACTGACGTGATGTCCAAGTCGTTCACCAAGTTAGAAGGTAATTAGCAAGCCCATTTTCTCTCTGTTTAGGTTATTGCCATTATTTTTAGAGAAAATTGTGCTGAGTGGTCTCAAAAATGAAAATAATTATGTTTTCAGTCTCTCTCTCTCTCTCTCTCTCTCTTTTTTTTTTACATTTTGGGCATATTGTGAGCTATTATAAACCAAAACCTGAATTTGCTTCCGGCATTAATAAAATCATTAAGAAAAATTGAAAAACAAGTTACTATTTTTGAAAAGTTAGGTATATTGTTTTTGTAGGCTTATATAGTATATATGTTTGTGAAAACACATATAAGTTTACAGAATGAATATAAGTTCATGCACATATATACATTTATTTTCGTGTGTGTGTGTGTATATATATATATATATATATATATTAGTTTAGGAAAATATAACATATATATTATTTAAGAAAATAAATTTATATATACATTTATTTTAATGAATGAATATACATTCACAAAAACATATGAACTTGTATATATTTATGAAAATAATATCATCATCATCAAGAAATTCTAATGTCAGCTATTTGGGTTCACTGTATGGATGATATTTTTCTAATTAACTCTGTTAAAAATGATACATATTCTCAATCTTTTAATTTTTATTCTTTGTTAATATTTTATATCTAATTTTTCTTAAGTTATTTATTCATTCACTCAGATAGTCTCACTTCTTATATTAACGTTCTAGGAGATGTGCATTCGACATAATCAAAATTTCTCAGATAATTCTCTTTTATTTAATTATTCATAGTAATTATTTTAATTTTTTTTTATTAATTTATTTTTTTATTTTATCATTTCTAGTGGTACTATATTTTTATTTTATCATCTTTATTTTTGTTATTCTTATCTTTTAAATATGTTTGTTCTTTGTAGTTTAACATTCAATGCTGTATACTCGTTTATTATAAAAAATCCATGTTCCAACTCTCAATTTAATTCATTTGATTTTAATCATATGAGATATATGTTCATCAATTATGTCATCTTTACTTAATATCTAGAGTTTTGGTACCTGAAATTATTGATTTTTAATTTATCATTATTTTTATTTTTATTGTCATATTAATATCACTCTTAATATGATCAAACTTATATTTTATTTTTATTACAATTCCTAAAACCTTTGGACTAAATGTAATTCTCTAAATTTTTAGTTTATTATCTAACCTTGAATCTCATCAATCAATAATATATCATCTGTAAATAATATATATCAGTAGATGTCTTCTTAAAAGTCTCTTGTTTATCTATTCCTAATTAACACAAATATAAGGACTAAGTAATGATTCTTGGTATAGTCACATATTTATTTAAAATTCATGAGTGATGTCCTGAATTATTACGACTCTGGACATCATTCTCGCATACATATTATTAGTGAGTTTAATATACAAACTTGGTATTCTTTTGTTACATAGTTTTATTTTGTAGCTTATCTTTCAATCTATCATATGTCTTAGACTTAATTTTATTTATTATTTTTTATTTAATTGTTTAGTGTTTTCATTTTTAGTATTCTGTGTTTTTTTAAAATAAATTTATTTCTCATTAATAGTTTGTCGAATCTCATGTTTTTATTATTAGGTTTCTTTGTGTGTAAATATTTTCTTTAGTCATGGATAAAATTTCTTTTTGATATTTTTTTTTATACATGTTATTCTATTTCATATAATATTTGTATTTATGTTCAATGATCAATTAATTTTGTTATTTAGTTTTTTTTTTTTTTGATGAAAATAAAATTTACATTATAAATGCATATCATATATATAGTTTTCATAACCTTATGCATGTATATATGTTAACAAAAATAGTATACCTAACTTTTTGAAGACAGTAGCTTATTTTTATTGGTTTTGTTGATTTTTTTTAATATAGGGGGGTAATTTTGGGATTTGGTTTTTTATAGCTCAAAATGTGCCCAAGACATTAATATTTTTTTTTGGGCCGCAAAAAATAAAAAAAAGGGGGGCTCAAAATGTAATTATTTTCATTTTGGGACTCCTTAGAATAATTTCCTTTTTATGTTATGTGATATCGATGTGCCAAACCATGGGTATTATTCATTATGTCATATCAAAGTGGAATCTTTTTCTTTCTAATAGAAGATTATTAAGCTGTAATGGACTTCTCTCTCTCTCCTCCTGTTTCAGATTGTCATTTTGAGCCATGGTTTGGCTCGTGCTACAGTGAAGAAAGCATACCCATCTCGCTCATGGAATTATGGAGCGAGCCACCTGAAATCAATTCTGAGCTACACCTGCCTTCAGAGAATGAGTTCATTCCCACCCACTTCTCTAGTTGTCTCGATAAGTCAGCCAATGATCCTGCGCATTCATCTTCTCCGAAATGTATAATTGATGAACCCCAAATGAAGTTATGGCACAAGCTTGATAGAACATTCCTAGTCCCTCGTATGAATGCATATTTCCACATTTATTTAAATGGGGCGTACGACAATGTGAGAAACTGTCTTTTGACCGAACTCTTTGTTCTTCTTCTCAAGGACGAGCTGAATGAGATTTTATATCAGGCGGGTGAATTTTTTACTTCTAAAATAGTGATCTTAATTTATGCTTGCCAGATAAATCTTCTGTGTGCTTGCTAGGTTGATTATCATTTTCTACTTTCTCAATGTTAATTACTATAAAGTAGAGGTGTCGACCGGGGCGGCCCGGCCCGACACGGAAAAATTTTGTGCCCGGGCTCGTGCCGTGCCTGACCCGGCACGGCACGCCAGCACGGGTTTATTCCGTCCCCCGTATCCCGAACAGCTCAGACAGGCAAGCCCGAGCGGGCCAGGCAAGGCACAGCACGGCCCGCCGTGCCTACGGGCAGTGTTGGGCTCGGCTGTTTTTAAACCGTGCAGGGCCGGGCATGGTAGCACGATCGTGCCCTAAAAAAAAATGGGCCGGGCCGACCCGTTTGACACCTCTACTATAAAGGTTGTACCCAGTAAAAGAGGCTCTTATTTAGCGCAAGGTCTGAGAGGTACTAATATATTGACATATTTATCCCTCGAAAATTAGAGAAACTATCTCATGAGTCACGAACTCGAGATTTATTACCTTCAGACGAAAATATTTGTCATTGCTCTAAGGTCGTATTCAGTGCAAATGGCTTTTGTTTAGTGCGAGGTGTGTGAGATATTAATATCTGGACATATTTATCCTCCAAAAATTAGAGAAGGTGTGTCTCATGAGTCAAGAACTCGAGACCTGCCACCTTTAGACGGAGATATTTGTCTTTGCTCTAAGGCATGATCTCTTTGGTATTAATTACTATGAGAGAGAGAGAGAGAGAATTATGTATTTATGGACGACTGGACAATATTGTTTATAACTTTTTCCTTTCGAATCTTTAAATTCATATTGTTCTAGATTTTCAATTAAGGTACTTGTGTCAAACGGGCCGTGCCGGGCCGGCATGACTTGTTTTTTTTAGGCCTGTACGGTCCCATGTGTGGTGCCCGGCACGATATGTTACAGTCACCTGAAGTCAGCCATGTTTCGGGCTTGTTCATATTGGGATTTGGGGATATGAGCGCTCCCCAAAGCCGAGCGGGCGCTCTCGCTGACCCTCTAGGTTCGTCGTGTCGCCCATAGGGCGTCACGCCGTCGTTGCGTTGGGCATCAGGTCGGGCGTGGTCCTGATCCCGACAAGATTGGTGGATTTCCGGGGCACGTGTCTGATCGTGCCCCATGCCGTGCCCACATGCTAGGCACCCAGGGCCATGTTGTGCCTGGCACAACTTGCATGCCTACTTTCCTCGGCATGCCATGACACGAGTCATGCTAAGAGTCTGCTCGGCATGAGCCTGGGCTAGAGGTGTCAACCGGGCCGGCCCGGCCTGGCACGAGGCACGGCACGGAAAAATTCCGTGCCCGGGCCCATGCCGTGCCCGGGTTAGGCCCTAGCCGTGCCGTGCCGAGCCTGACCCGGTACGGTTCGGCCCGCGGCACGGCACACCGGCACGGGTTTGTCCCGTGCCGGGTGTCCCGTGAGCCCGACCCCACGATGGCCCCTCCCGCAAAAAAGACCGTGGGTCGGGTCTGATTCGACCCGACCCGCGGTCCTCCCCGAATCCCGACCCATACGGACATGCAAGCCCGAGCGGGCAAGGCACGGCGGCACGCTCGTGCTCAAAAAATTCAGGCCGGGCCGGGCCGTTTGACACCTCTAACAAAAAATGCGACCTCTCCATTTAAGATATATAAGTAATATATATTTTTTTATATATTATCATGAATATTTATCAGTGATGATCAGGAGTGGGATTTCATAATTTTGTTGGAATCTCTAGTGGCGTTGACAGATCTTGTTCTTTTACTTTTCAATTCCTAATCAGCTCACTTATTGAACATCCTTCTTATTTTTGATTTTTCAATGCACTTTTTCATCCTGCTAGTGGTTTGTCATGAGTCGGCAGATGGGTTATTTCTTTCCTGAAACACATGGTCTCTTCCACAGGCCAGCGTAGCCAAGCTGGAAACATCAGTGACTTTTGTTGATGGTAAGTTAGAGCTGAAGGTTTATGGTTTCTGCGATAAGATTCCAAGTCTCTTGCTGAAGATTGCAGTGATAGCTCGGTCATTTTTGCCGACTTGTGATCGTTTTAAGGTATTTCCATTTTTGCATCTTCTGCTCCTCTCTATGATTAGCTGATACATCTTAACTTTCTTTAAATTCCAGGTTATCAAAGAAGACGCAGACCGAAGTTTAAAAAATGCCAACCTGAAGCCTCTGCACCACTCACTATACTCGCGTCTTGAAATTCTATGCAAGACGTTTTACACTGTGGAAGAGAAGTTGCGTATTCTACCCGACTTGTCTCTTGATGATTTGCTGTTGTTTATCCCTCTTCTCCGATCTCAGGTACCAAAATCCGTGCCATAATGGACAAGGAAGCACGGACACGACTCCCCACAGCCGTGTCCACGTGTCCGACACCTTGACACGTGGACACGACACGGATACGTGTCCCATACGCCACGTGGCGTATCGGATGGTTGCGTCGGTAGCCGTATCCCCGTCTATAGTGCCCGACGTCCGACGATGTCGGTGGCCAGCGTTGGCCACTGGCAGGGGGCGGGCGCGATTTGAGGGAGAGGCAGGAGCGGGCGCGATTTGAGGGGAGAGGTAGGGGCGGGCGCGATTTGAGGGGAGAAGGCAGGGGCGGGCGTGTTCGAGGGGAGAGGCACGGGCATAAAATAAAATATTTTTATAAAATAAAATAAAAAATATATATTTTTATATAATATAATTATAAAATATTATTTTATAAAATAAAATAAAATAAAATATTTTTATTTTATAAAATAAATAATATATATTTATTTTATAAAATAAAATAATTTAATTTAATTTAATTTAATAAATTTTATAAAATACATAATATTTATAATTAATAATTTTTATTTTTATTTTTTTATTATGCCGTATCCTAGCCGTATCCGTATCTTAGTTTTTTAGAATTTACCGTGTCCCCGTATCTTGCCGTGTCGTATCCCCGTGTCAATGTTTCTTAGATAATGGATACTGTCACTGAGGGTTCCTACGAAGCAGTCTTTGTTGTTGTTGTTGTTGTTGTTGTTGTGCTAGAGCATATGCTAGTTTTTGGGCTTGTTTCTGCTTTTTTTCTGCAGCTTTATATTGAGGGTCTCTGTCATGGGAATTTGTTGGAACGGGAAGCGGTGCATGTATCGAATATATTGAAAAGAAACTTCTCTTCGCAACCCCTCCCTGCTCTGTCGAGGCAAGAGGAGCGTGTTTTGTGCTTTCCATTGAGTGCCAACTTTGCCAGAGATGTCAATGCGAAGAACAATTCAGACACAAATTCTGTTATCGAGGTTTCTTAGGCTTGTCTTTTCACTAAAAAAGTGCTTGAATTCATCCCGTTTACTTTTTCATTATTTCGGAGGTCGTATCTCGGCGTGATGACTAGTGCCATCGTTCAAGGCCAGTCAGTCTCGGACTCGAGACTCATATGATGTGGATCTCTCTGATTTTTAGGGATAAGGTTATTGAGATATTAACTTCTCCCAGACCTTATGCCAAGTATGAGCCTTGTGTGCACTGAGTATGACCTTCTATATTGTTAATTTTTTACTACTTATTATACCTTGTAATCGTTCGCCAAAAGTGTAGTCTCAGTAGTTCATCTTGTTTATTATAAGGTCTTAATAAAATTTTGTAATTGACAAGGGTATGAATCATAATGTGTTAGTTGGAAATGACATTCATACCCTTAAATATCATATTATATCTTGGCTAGTGTGATAATTTGTAATTCGAAGTCGTGATTGACAGGGTTAGATTTGATGGAGGTGTCAATTTGGCTATGTCGTGTCGGCACAGCCTGTTTGAGTGTGGCAACTGGCATGGCCGTATGTCACTCGAACGGAACGAGACATGGCTCGCAATGGCCCAGCACGGCTCGTGCCGTGCCACGGCACGATACGGTTCGGAATCAGGCATGCTTCTGAGCCATGCTCTGCCAGGCCAGGCACAGCTGAACCACGCTGGGCCCATGCCGCCCGGCTCATTTGACACCTCATTTGTATGAGACCGAGAGGTTTGTAGGATGATTGCATTATTTGTACAATTTAAATTCACGGGATGACTTTGATCATATTGAAAATGATTTTTGATGATGATGATGATGATGCATGTTTTGTAATTAGAAATATCTTTTATACTAAGTTATTGCAGTGCCATTATGTTCAAACTTATTTAAAATAGTGCTTGGTATAGTTGTCATCGTTCAACTAAAATATTGTAGGCGGTGATAGTTTCATCATGACGACTGGGTAGCATTTTTCATCGACCACTTCATCACCAAACCTATTATGTTGTATTTTGATTCATCACAGGCAAAGTATATTCCTTTATAATATGGAGAATGTGTATTGATGATGGTGTTCAAAATATTATGCCTCTTTTTTATTCATGTTTGATCATGTTTTTTTTTTTTTTTCGTTCGACGCACTGTAAATTGTTATTCTTGTTTTGTGTAATCTTTTTCAGCTTTATTTTCAAATTGAGCTGGATTTAGGGTTGGATTCCATAAAATTGAAGGCCTTGTTAGATCTTTTTGATGAAATTATTGAGGAACCTTTTTTTAATCAACTAAGGTCACTTTTTTTTTTTTTTTTGGCTTGCTTTAATTGTTGTGCCTATGATATCAAATTCATTAGTGGATTAGCATATTTTTGCTAAAGATTGGGAAAAATTCCGTGCCCGGGCCTGTGCCGTGCCCGGGTTAGGTGCGTGCCCTGCCGTGCCTGACCCGGCACTGTTCGGCACGCGGCGCGGCACCCCGGCACGGGTCAGTCCCGTTTGGGTGTCCTGTGAGCCCGATCCCAGGAAGCCCCTCCCGCAAAAAAAGACCGCGGGTCGGGTCTAATTCGACCCGACCCGCGGTCTTCCCGTATCCCAAACCGCTCGGACAGGCAAGCCCGAGCAGGCAAGGCACATCACGGCCCGCTGTGCCGGGCTCGGCAATTTTTAAACCGTGCCGGGCCGGGCCGGCCCGTTTGACACCTCTAATTAAAACTTGTTTTGATAATATCAACTTCAGAGCACCATTTGTGTTTCTCATGATTTTCACATATCCTTCATCGATGCTTTACTTTTCTAGGTCACAATTCACCTTTTTGGGGTTGTAATGGAAGGGGTATTCATTCTATCGTCATAAAAACAAAAAGATCACTATTTTTAGTCCATTTTTTGTTGGAGATTAGTTCATTTGGGATGAGTTATTCCTCTCAGGTGATTAAGCCCATTGGAGATCAAGTTGATTTGTATACTCATGATTATAATTTTTTTTTATCCATTTAAAAAATGATTGTTGCAGTTGGGATCTAGTTGAATGGTGGTGAAGTGAAAATGTTTTATGATGGGAATTGTTGAGTTCGAGTCTATTTTTTTATTATTTTATTTAATTTTTTACTATTTCGGAGCACTTGACTTGTGTGCCACCCCAAACCATTGCGGTGAAGGGAGTGCTTAAGGTGCGCCTAGACTCAAGGCACAACCACTTCCTAGCTATAGTGCCTTGCCTTCCAAGGCAGGTGTATTGCTAAAGAGGCGCGCACCTTATATACTATAGTTTTTTTTTAAAAATATATTTATTTTTAAAATTTGTAATTATATATTAAAATTTTTATAATTTCATTCATTTTTTTTCATTAAAATTTATTTAAATATTAGAAACGTTTATTTTTTTATCAATATAATTATATAAAAATTTATGTGTATTCAAAATCACATTTTATTTCACAAAAACCCACGCCTTGGTGTGTTTTATACCTCAAGACTCCAAGAGATCTTTACGCCTTGGTGCGCCTTGTGCCTTTTAAAACTATGCCCCAAACTCTATGTGTGTGTACACACAGACACACACAGGCACACAATCTTCTTAGACTTAATTTCGTGATAAAGTTTTTTTTTTTTGGATATTTTTTTTTGTAAAAAAATGAGGGCAATCACAAATGTTATAGGGAAACCCACCTTTTTTATTGCATAGAAGAAAAATATTTTGGTTGTATTGGAGCTTGTCTTGATGTTTTTCATTATTTTTATTTATATTATCTTTTGATGAGAATACACAATACCTATGGGTTGTCTCATTCAAACTTATTTCTTATATAAGAAACTTCATGTATGATAAATTCAATTGAGTTGTAATGAAGTTGAAGTTGTGTTATTTCAAGTTATTTTAATTTATTTTTTAAATACAATTTTTTATTTTTCGTATCTCAATTTGTAATTTGGGATCAGAGTAGAGGTGTCAAATAGGACGTGATGGGCCTGCTTGACCGTGCTTTCGTGCCGGGTCAGGCACGACACGGTTACTGTACCATGCCCTGGCCCGGCACAGTTCTGTGGAGGTCAGCCCGACATGGGCCCACGGCACAAATCCGTTGGGTTCTGCCCAGTTGGCATAAAATAAAATAAAATATTTTTATTTTATAAAATAAAAAAAATATATTTTTATATAATATAAGATAATTATAAAAAATTATTTTATAAAATAAAATAAATATAAATATTATCTTATAAAATAAAATATAATATATATTTATTCGATAAAATAAAATTTTTTATTTTATTTTATTTTATAAAATACATAATGTTTATAAAAAAAATAATTTTTATTTTTAATTTTATTTTTTTTATCATTCTGTATCCTAGTCGTATCCGTATCCTAGTTTTTTAGAATTTATCGTGTCCCCGTATCCTGTCGTGTCGTATCCCCGTGTCCGTATTCGTGATTCTTAGGTTCTGTGCATGTTTAACAACTAATTAATTGTGATTAAACATGATTTTTAACAGAGTTGATTGGAAAAACAAGATCAATATTATTTAACAACTAATTAATCGTGATTAATTTATCATGATATAATAATATTTTTTGAATTTGATAATAAAATTTATTTATTTTATTAAAATTCATCATGATCGTTGTTATATCTCTAATTGTGTGTTTTGACTTCGAGGCTTGTCAGATTTAGTATCTCTAATTTTTGAGAGATGGGATGTCGAAATGTTAATCTCTATTAGGTATGAATTATGATCTTAATTAAAATTTAGAGCGATGTATTTGTTCAAGACTAATGATTGTTCGTTCTCATTGTGTTATGATTCCCCCAAATTTAATTTATTTTGATGGAGATCACTAGGAAGCTATTTGTTCATGGTGATATTGAGGTGTTTGGTGTGATGTGATGGTCGTCATCATCTCTAAAAGTGATGTTGCTGTGCTGCGATCATGGAGATCACTAATCTGCATCTTCTGTGATTGAAATCTCCATTTTCTGTGATCTCTAAAAGTGATACTGAGGTGTTTGTTCATGGAGATCACAAATGGTTGAAATCTGCATCTTCTGTGATGAGATGTTCGTCGTCATCTCTGTTCGTCATCTCTGTAAATAACCTAGATTTCGAGGAGGATAAGATTGAAGCACAAGCATCCCCCCCGTCAGACACCATGAGTGGGTGAAGCTTATCTTTTTTTCATGTTCACAACAATGGCGATCATGAATATCTGGTTGTATCTATCAAAATATGCGTATAGATGCATGTATGATGAGCTTATGAATGTGTTTTTTTTTTTTTTTTTTTTTTTTTTGAATTCAGGACTAAGGAGCAGCTGGGTTACGTCGTTGATTGTGGCCCAAGAACAGTCTATCGAGTTTATGGTTTTTGTTTCCGAGTTCAATCTTCCAAGTACTCTCCAGTTTATTTGCAAAAGAGGATCGACATCTTCGTCGATGGCCTTGGAGAATTATTAGTAAGCATTCAAGTTCGTCATCAACCTGTCGTTTCGCTGCTCCATGAAAAATGAATGTCTGTGCTGCGATTGCAGGATCGGCTCGACGATGTGTCGCTTGAGAACTATAAAAATGGGCTGATGGCGAAGCTTCTGGCAAAAGATCCTTCGCTGAAGTACGAAGCTAATCGGCTGTGGCAGCAAATAATTGACCAGAGGTAATGTCGTGACTGCGAGTGCTATCTGCGACGCGCAGTTCCAGTCTGGTTCATCTTCCTTGCTGATTTTTGTCTCCAGGTATATTTTTGATTATCCTGTGAAAGAAGCGAAGACACTCATCGGACTAAAGAAGAAGGACGTGGTCGCCTTCTACGAGACGTACTTCCGGCCGTCATCTCCGAGGTGCAGGAGGCTTGCGGTCCGTCTCTGGGGCTGCAATTCCGACCTTAATGACGCTCGTCTGGGAATGGAGCCGGAGCAAACCATTGATGACATCGTCGCCTTCAAATCGTCGTCCGAGTACCTCCCCCGCTCATCGACCGAGCAATTTGTTAACGTCGTGTATTCTTGAACCAGCTCCATTTTTGTTCATAATTTGTTCATAATTTGTTCTGTTCCAGACGATAAAACTGCATTAAATCATCGTCGTGCAGTTGATCTGATTGTTCGTTTTTCGCATCTGTATGCTGTTTTTCATAATTTCACAATTCAACTGATGGAAATTATTACTTCGTTTTAGTATGTTTTCCATTTTAGCGAACACTGGTATTTTAGCTATTGTAATTTTTTTTTTTGTTCGTAAATTAATGGGGCTTTACTATGGCTCATCGTCGTCGTCGTCATCATCACCATTTTGCAAAGATTTTGTTATTCTTCAGTTCATGTTTTCAGACAAACAACCCATCTTTTTTCAGTGCCTGCGTTTTCTGTGATTAGGGGCTGCAGCCTTCTTCTCCCCCCAAAAAAAAAAACACAAAAGTAAAATTTCAGTTTTTTTTTCTGCCTTCTGTTTGCTGCTTTCTATTTGTAGTAAGGTTGTAATATAGCAGCTCAATTGTTTTAAATGGTAGAACGATGAAATGAGCTCTGATTCCAAGAAAAAATGGCAAAATCATAAGAAGAGTAATAGTGGGGGCTGGCAGTTGTGATCAAGCACCATCTCTTAGAATTTAACTATAAAAAGGGGCAGCAGATGTGAAACGGATGCTGGTGAAAATAACTAACTTGTCGGGCAAGGAAACGACTAGCCAGAGCAGCCCTACCAAATCGGTGTTTGGTTTAGGTTCCAAATCCTGCGTGAGACTCGAACCCTAGGGTGACGCCGACGAACTGATTAGGCGGCCGTAATTTATCGACGAACTGCTTCAGTTCGCAATCCGATGAGACTGATCCGCCATTGCTGCTTAATCCGTTGCCCACCCATAGCTCCTTCCTCATCTCCCGAGCCAATTCTGCTCGCCGCGCCTTCATCTCGAAGCATCGGGCGTAGCGCGCCCGATTCAACTTCAAACATTTATCGCCGATTGTTCGTTTTCCATTCTGTGCTTTTGCCTTTGCTGTTCTTCCGTGTGCGTATCTTAATGGTCATGCGCATGCTTGCAGAGTTAAAAGGTGAGCTTCTTGGATCTGAATTTGGTCCGGAGGAGGAAGAATGAGTGAGAGCCAGAAGTTCCAGCTTGGTACGGCGGGAGCCTTGAGCTTGTCTGTCGTCTCGTCAGTCTCAATTGTGGTGTGCAACAAGGCCCTTATCAGCACGCTCGGATTTACTTTTGGTTAGCACCAACTTCTCCCCTTCTCATTGATCAATGAATCTGATTATTATTTCGTATGGTTTGAGAATGATAATTCAGATCCTAATCAGAGAGTGCCTTCTCTACCATCATTAGTTCTCAAAAGAAACAGTTTTTGTTAGCACTGTGATCATCAAATCTACTTTCATCATCTGCTGCTTTCTCCATTAACAGATGATGGAGCTTTCTCCATTAATAGATGATGGAGCTTTCTCCATTAATAGATCAAAGTAAAGTTTAGTTCATTATATGCAGTAATAAATGCAGTGCAATGTATGTTTCTATATGTTCTTATTTACAGAGGGATTAATTTAAAAAAAAAAAAAAATGAAAGCCTAAGCTAGACCTTGATTTAGTTGGTTTTTGAATTTAGGCAGCTTCTTCACGGCCACCTTCTAGAATCATAGCTTGGACTCTGGTGGAGGCTTTATTTGCTGTTTTAATTTTTGGCAAAATCGATTTCTTAGGTGTTACTAATGGAGGTGATTAGATGGTGGTTGGATCCTTAGAATTGGTGAATGAAATTTCTAAGCCTTTTTCTACTGCGTGGTATGTAACATCTATGATGTTATGTGATGAATTGTTCTTGTAAAATGATTTGTTTTCTATGTGAGTAGGAATTTATTAAAATAATAGCATCACAAAAGATTGTATCTCACCTTATGAATACAAAAATATCTCAAGTCTTTTCTCATGTTTAATCTGTTATAAATATCACACAGACACACACATACATATGATATATCATATGTGATCACATAAAAATATAAAAAAATATACATAAAAAAGATGTTAATGATAATTTACATGACAAAATAAGAATTATCATTTCAAGTCGATAATAATCATTTTATCTAGCAATTTTTTTTTTGTTGATGTTGAATTAATTTTTTGTTAAAGTTGCCGATAGAATTAAATTTCACATTTAATGTCACCTTTGGAAGAATTAGAAAATTGGTAGGTATAGATTTTATTCGAATAATTTGGTATAATTTTTATTCGAAGTTAAGATAAAAAAAAATTTAAAATTCAAGTTTTTTTTATTATTTGACATTGATCTTGCATAATTAATCAAAAATCAATATTCGTACATGAATGATAATATTTTTGTGTTATTAGATTTTAATTATTATTCTTTGATTGTTATTTTCTTTGTTTTTAAAATATTGCATTTCTTTTTTAATTTGTTCTTTATGTAACAATCATACTAAGTGTAATAAATTAAATAGTTATATATATATATATATATATATATATATATATATATATATGATCATGGTGTTTATTATGATTATATCAACTAACATATTAAGTGTAACAAGAATGCTTTCAAGATAATGTAATCCTATTCTAGCCTTTAAAATAAAGCTAGAATAATGTATATTAAAAAAATGTTAGTGCAATATCATGATCATATTGCATTGAAATATTTTAATATCTTGCTCGTGCACTTTATTTTTTAATTGGTTTTTTGGTAAATATGTTGAAAATTTAAGTTATACACATAATATGATTCTAACATTATATATATTTATTAGATAATATGTGTGTGTGTGTGTATTTATTCATTGATATAAAATGATTCTAACATTGAGAATAATATAATTTTATCTAATTTTTATAAAAATGTGATTCATCAAAACTTATGGGTAAATTAATTATTGCTTTTATTTGCTATAAAAAATTTTTTGGTCTTTTTGGATTGTGTATAAATTATATGTGTCGAATGGGCCGTGCCGGGCCGGCACGGATCATTTTTTTCAGGCTCATTTGGGCTCGTGTGTCGTGCGATGCATAGAATGATACAGTAACCATGCCTTGCCTCGCACGGTACGACTCATTGGAGGATAGGTTTGGCATGGTCCATGTCCCCCGAAATTAGCTTGGGTTTGGGCTGGTTCAGGTCAGTTCTAGATTAAGATAATTCTTAACCTAGAACATGAAATAGTATTGGCGTCGTTGTTAGGCATCGCTGCGTCGTTTGTCGTGCATCGCTTATCACGCTGTCGCACGTGCCGTGCCACATGCCAAACACCCGTGTCATGCCTGGCAAGGCACTCGGGCCAAAGTCTCTTGGCACGGCATGACATGACACGAATTGTGCTGAAGGTCCACTTGGCATGGTCCCAGGCATGGTCCTGGACCGTGTCGTGCTGTGCCAGGTATGCCTGAACTGGGCCTGGCTTCAAACTGACCTGGCCCGCCAGACCTATTTGACAAATCTAGTATAAATGTATTAAATGAATTATCTTGTTAATTTTTAGTTATTTTTATTTTACAGTGTATTTTATATTTTTGAACATTTTTTTACCTCAAATAAATATAATGTTCTATAGGATGAATTGGTATTTAAAAATTAAAATTATTATTTTTCTTAGATGTTAAAATGTCTTGTTCAAGTCATATGGTGTTTAAATTATTGAATATTTTTTATTTTACACTGCACAAATAAAGGAAGTCATGTATGTGTGTGTGTGTGTGTGTATCCATGAAGTCAAAAAAATTTCCAATTCCTCGTGTCCATCAAATATACATGTGGTGCCCTTATATGATGGGTCAATGATTTGGGGTAACTTAGTTATAAAGTACTTTTATCAATAATAAAATGAAACAAAAGAAAAAATAAATTAAAAATTGTTACCTATAATACACTCTCTCAAGTTAATTCGTAAAGTTTTAAAATACAAACTTTGAAGGCCTAAAAGATAAGATGAGGTCTCTTTAATGTATTAGTGAAAATATTCATTGATTGATTTGTTATGTTGATATAAAATATTATAATTATTTCATCATGAATCATCTCATGTGTATGAAGTAATCTATGTTTATATGTTTTATCCGTGCATCAAATATTAGATTAGATATTGTATATCTAATTATTTGACTATCATGATAAAAAATAGTAAGAAAAAAATAGATAATCAATATTATTGGGTAGGTGTTGGATTCAATGTATCTTATAGTTAGTCATTACCATCTTATTGAACTATATCTATATTCAAAATCTTGATATAAGTGTCTTATTTTTATTTTTTAAAAAATAAGATTGTTCCATAGAAAAATATGATAATACATAGTAAATTTAAAAATAAATTTAAATTTTTTATTTTATAATGATAAAATTATTTTAAATTTATTAAAATTTAATATATTATAAAATATTTATTAAAGTATTCTATACTATTTTATTTCTAATATTATTATAAAATATTTATTAATTTTATTTATAGTCAAGACGTATCTTTAAAATATTTTTTTTTTAATTTTTGATTTTTTATATGGTTATTTATATTATTTTATTTTATATATTTTAAAAACATAATTAATTATATATTATGTTGCTTAAAAAACTTATGTCTTAATGTCTCGAGGTTTATGTTCAACCTCACAAATATAAAAATATATCATCTTATGTTTTTGTCTTTTAAAATTTTGCTTGAATAAAATTTAAAAGGTGATTAACAATATTAATTGTATAAGTTATATTAGGTATAATGATAATTAGATAGTTAATATTTTTTATGTTCCTTTTAAAAATAGCCGAGTCAAGTAAATGAATAAAATGGTCAAAAAATTAGCTTATTGATTAATTGTAGTATTTTCTAGAGCACAATTCAACAAATCAACATATTTGATTTTAAATACGTACCTCCTTTGTGACAACATGATATCTTTCTAAGGATATACAACCTCTAAGGTCATTTATTATAAACTAAGAATGAACTCACTCTTTGAATTAAGTAATTTTGAACTTATCGTCTCTCCTTAATAAAATATCATTTACATACATAATATATAAAATCATCAATTCATTAGAATATTTCTAAAAAAATAAAAAAAAAATATTACATACTTGTGTAAACTAAATGATTGATTATTAGTGAAAATATCATAAATCATGCTCTTGGTGATTTTGATGATTTTGGGTCATATAATATCTTTCGTAACATATGGCTTATATCTGAATGTGATGCTTGAAACCTAAGCTATTCTTTACACAATATTCTTAAGGTCTTAGTGAAAAAAAAAATATTCTTCAAGTCTAACTAGTATATTCTCTATCAATAAGATGTTACTAAAATAAGAATTTATAAGAACCCAACTCACATGTGTGTATGTGTGTGCTATATGTGTGTGTGTGTGTGTGTGTGTGTGTGTGTAGTTAGGGTAGCGACCTAGTTGATATCCTGGATACTTTCATCTAAAGAAAAAAATAATAGCACATAAAATTCGTAAAACTCTAATAAAATGGAGATCATACTCAGTGCACAAGGCTCATGCCTTAAGCATTGTATTTATGAGTGGTTAGTAAATCAATAGTTATATTTCCGAAAGTTGGAGATGTCTGCGATGAATCTAAAATTTGAGACTTATTATCATTGGATGAAGCTACTTGATATCGCACCAGTATATGATCTCTTATGCATGTAAGCAACATAGGGATTTTTCAGGTGATCAATCATAATTAAATTATTTTATTTAAATATATTTAATTATGAAGTTTTAATGATATCTGATATATTAATATTTATGTAATCGTATGCAAAAAACTCTAATAAAGTAAAACATGAGGAATCTCAATACTCCATCTCAAGCTGGTGCGTATATATCATAAATATTTAATTTGAATGAGATCTGATATTTGTAACTTAATCAATAAAAGACATTGGTTGTAGTAATATAATTATTTTGGATCTTCTCTTATGTAAAATAATAATTATTATTGATATATTTTGTTTGCTCGTAAAATATTATATCGACAGTAATATATTGTGGTGTACGACTATTATTATAAAATATTATTTTTTGAACTGATAAATCTAGCTCTTTCAAAAAGTGATTGATTAACTAAAGCTTGTAATATTATGTGTCTCTACTCGATTTAGAAATAACAGACAAACACTTACTTTTTTAGAAGGCATGATTGACTTTAAGAAAAGTATAAGATCCAAAGACCGATCTTATCTCTATAATCGTAAGAGCCTAATTAGAATTTGAATTAATCTCTACTTGATCATGTTCATAATTTTTGAAAAAAATCTCATGTCTAGAAATTTTATTACTTATCTAATCATCAAAAAAATTATGTTTATATGAATATGTCTAAAAAAAATTAAAAAATAACAAAATATAATTATAAGTGATATATGATGTGGTAATTATTCGTTAAATTTCTCTCTGCCATTCTAATCTTAACCTAATTATTTGAGGTGGTCATCATTATTTTTATTGATATATTATGTTGTCATCATGAATAATTAAGTCTCTCATATAGGATATGTAAGATCATGCAACTATAAAGAGAATAAAAAATTAGACTACTAGCCATGTTGTGGTACTTGCCTTGCTTGCTGCAAAAGCTATGCCATTCGACACTAGCTTGTGCGGGCTAGTTTCGGTCCGAGTGATCAACCCAAGTTAGCCTGAACTTGACCCGGGCTATCGATCAAGGGGTAGAGAAAACAGGAGTGATACGTGAATATGTAGGTATCGGATACAATGGTAGACTACTACAACTTATTTGTTTTTTTAAGAGTAATTAAAAGATTAAGAATATATGACTCTCAGGATAATTAGATTTGTTAATGAAAGAGAGAGACACGGCCCATCTTGGTGTATTTATGAAGGTTTGATTTATTAACATGTCGTGATTGTCTTTTTATTTTCAATAATACACACTCACACACTGGCACACACACTTTCACTAACACACACACACACACACACTCGCACTCACACATTCGCACGCACACACTCGCACTCACACTTGCACTCACACTCATGCGCACACTCACACACTCGCACTAACACACTCACACCCATGCACACACGCTCGCACTCACACATTCGAGCACACACACTCATACTCACACACATGTGCTCACACTCATGCGCACACTCACACACTTGCACTCACACTCGTGCGCACTTTCACACACTTGCATTCACTCGTGCACACACTCACACACTTGCACTCACACCCATGCACACGCCCTCACACTCGCACTCGCACCCATGCACACACACTCACACTCACACACTCGCACTCACACACTCGCACACTTGCACTCACATCCGTGCACTCACACTTGCACTCACACCCATGCACACGCACTCACACACTCGCGCACACACTCACTCTCACACTCATACTCATACTCACACTCACACTCACTCTCACACTCATACTCACACTCATACTCACACTTGCACTCACGCACTTGCACACACAATTATATATATATATATATATATGTATGTATGTATGTATGTGTGTGTGTGTGTAGAATTCTGGTATTTACATTGGGTACACAAAATGTAATGATTGTTTGGACCTGAGGTATTTGATTGTGGTAGAACAAAATTCACACTGTTAATCTTTGTTTGCATTATCCTTCATCTGTGGCACTGGCAATGATGCAGCTACAACACTCACAAGCTGGCATCTTCTGGTCACGTTTTGTTCGCTTCACGTGGCGCTGTGGATGAAATTATTCGAACACAAGCCCTTTGATCCAAGAGCTGTGATGGGATTCGGCATATTAAATGGAATTTCAATCGGGCTCTTGAATCTTAGCCTCGGTTTCAACTCTGTTGGTTTTTATCAGGTTTTTTTTTTTTTTTTTTTTTTTGCCTTTTTTGTTCATATGATAAACTAATCTGATGTCTTGTTTTAACTCTCATCATCCTTCTCAACTTTATTTTCAGTAGCACACACACACACACACACACACACACACATAAATGCTTGGTATGTATATACATAGACACACGCGCACGCACACACACATAAGCACGCACACACACACATATATAAATGCCAATTTTGAGCATTTGATTAGTGGTGACCTGCAATGTTATTTGGTACCAAATTTGAGCATCATCGACTTAATTTGCTTTTTTGATTTCAGATGACAAAATTAGCCATAATCCCATTTACTGTTCTTCTCGAGACGCTTTTCTTGAGGAAGAAATTTAGGTCAGAGATTGCTTCTATCATTTCTGATGAGTATATTATTAACTGTGTCACATCATATACTCTTCTATGCGTTTTTATTATCAAAATGCGCTTTCATTTGATGTAGGGCAAAGGGGTGATGTGATGAACGTGTATTATTTTTTAAAAAATGTTGCGGCACAATAAAAGACATGGATCAATAATATTGCACATATAAAATCATAAATATCACTTCGAAAATTTCGATAATGTTGCATAAAAAATCTAAAATTTAAATTTGCAAACTCTCTGCTTCTCTGCCTGGCTGAAGCCCATAGAATTTAAAAATTACAAAATTGAATAAAAATCAAAATTTTCAATGATTGGAGTTGTTAGGACCAAATTTTCAAGACAAATGTAACCGCACGTTATTGAATCGATGATCACTAGGGGGTTACGATATGACACAGATAGATAAGATTGCAAGTAATGTATCCACAAATCAACAAGTACCCATCGACTAAAGCTTAAGAAGGTCCTTGAAAGATGGACCTTTTTTAATATTACTCATTTTTAATATTTTTTTTATAAATAATTATTGGAGCTCATGCTCGGTGCACAAGGTCCTCAGTTAATTTGTAGTCTAGTAGATTTTAATATCACGACAGTCTTATTTTTGAAAATTAGAGAGACTACATCTGATGAGTTTCGAACATGAGACTTGTCATCTAGAGGTGTCAAACGGGCCGTGCCGTGCCGGCTCGGCCTTTCTTCCATGTCGGGCCAAGCACGGCACGGTTACTGTATCGTGCCGTGTCTGGCCTGGCACGGTTTTGTGGAGATCAGCTCGACACAGGCCAGCGGCACGAATCCGTCGTGCTCGGCCTGGTCGGGCCAAAACCCTAATTTAAAAAAAAAATTAGGGTTTTGGCAGCGCTCCGTCATACTGCCGTGCCGCTGCGATTCTTCTTCACCCATGGAACTCAACTTCTGCCGTTGGGGTAGTTTATCGGCTTGTGCCAAGGTGCCGGGCCAAGCACAGCACTGGGCTCAGTTGGTCACGGCACGATGCGACACGACACGGTTGGTGCCATGGACAGGCACGGGATGGGCACGGGCACGGGAAATTCCCATGCCGTGCTGGCCCATGCACGGCTGATTCTTGTCGTGCCTCGTGCCGGGCCGGGCTAGCCCTGCCTGGTTGACATCTTTATTGTCATCATTGTAAGAATATACTTTTCATCGTACAAAGACATGACATCATCATAGTATTGTTCTCTCTTAAACGTTTTTTGTTTTGGAATTCTAATGAGTTGGAGTGTTAATATTTGTGTAATGTCGCTCCTAATAAATATTTATTAATTATTATCATTTATTTATCTTAAATGTAATTATTAATTTAAAATTTCACAAAATGAGTGATATATATTATCATTCTAAATATGTTAAATATCATCTTAGAATAACATTGAAATATGAAAACTTTTAAATAAATAATTATGATAAATAACTATAAATTAAAAAAAATTAACTAAAAACAATAAAATGGAATCGAAAGTATAGGGTAGGAATTCGGGTTGGCGTGGTCATTCCTTTCCAGACCAGCGGCCTAGACATTAATGATGCACCCGGACCCAGACTTAGGTGTATGGGTCTAACCCTTGGGTCGCTCTGCCAGGATGGGCTCGAGCATGATCAGGTCCATGCCAAGATGCAAAATCATGCTAGGATGGACCCCCGAGCATTCATGTTCGACTATATTTATTTTATTTTTTTCAATTAACTCAATGAATTACTACATCAATTCTCAACCCAAAAGAAATTAAAATTTTACTCAGTTTAAATAATCAAGTAATTAAAATTAATTATTTTCTAGACTCTTCAAAATAAATTTATTTCGATATCATTTTTTACCCATACAAATAAGCTATGAAAATTATTTATCTAATTTTTGATATTTACATTAATAAAAAATAATTTTTCTTCTATTTTAAAATTGCCTATATGTGGTTGTAGCTAGTAGAACAAGTCATATTTTGGGAATTTTTATTTTTATTTGCATTAATATAACATTACTTTATTATATAATTGTATTAGAAATAATTATGTGATGCTAATTTTTTTTAATATATGTATTTTTTTAAAAATATTCTAAGAAAATCTAAAGTAGTAATTTAAAAAAAAAAAACAAAAAGTATTTTTTTAAAAAATAATACGAAATTTCATGACTTTTCTTTTGAAATGTTGGCGACGTGCTCACTCCCCGCACCCCCCATGCGGGTATATACATATTCATGCGTCCATACACACCCACACACACCCACACACACACATACACCCACCCACACACACACACACACACACACATGTTTATATTTTTTTTATGCTAAAATTGGGTGTGTTTGATGTTATATGATGGTTGCATGGTTGGCAGTCGAAATATTCAGCTTTCTCTGGGCCTCCTGCTGTTTGGGGTTGGAATTGCCACTGTAACTGATCTGCAATTGAACGTGCTGGGCTCTATCCTATCTGTGCTCGCCGTGGTCACCACCTGTGTTGCTCAGATAGTATCCTTTTTTGCTTTCCATATCTAAAATTTTAATTTTTTTTTAATTTTTTTTTAATTTTTTTTTTAATTTTTTTTTAATTTTTTTTTTAATTTTTTTTTGCCCTCCCCCTCTAGCCCATCCCATATTATCCTTCGGCCTCTCATATACGGGCCTTAAGGCCCCCAAGTCGGAGTAGGCAAGGCCCATAATACTAGGGTATTATGGGCCTTGGGACACCCTAGGGAAGCATATCCGACATCTTTAGGACACCTTTCCCCTCCTACTCATCCCATATTCTCCCTCGGCTCCCATATTTGAGTAGAGTAGGTTTTGGGGGACCAGGGTCAAAATAGGTAATTCCTCCATTCCAGTAGTATGTGCCCTTGTGATTGGGCAGTTTTGTCTTTTTGAATTAGGCAATGTTTATTCTTTTTTCTTTTCTTTATAAAGTTGACAAATTTGAACTTGACCAATTGATTTTGAAGATGACCAACACCATCCAGAAGAAGTTCAAGGTCTCTTCCACTCAGCTACTCTACCAATCTTGCCCCTACCAAGCAATAACCTTGTTCGTTATCGGCCCATTTCTAGATGCCCTCCTGGCCAATCAAAATGTCTTTGCTTTCCAATACACTCCTCAAGTGCTGGTGAGTAGGCTATGCCGCTCCACTCTTCTCATATATATATATGTGTGTGTGTGTGTGAGTGAGTGAGTGTGTGTGTGTGTCTGTGTGTGTCTGTGTGTGTCATATATCATATCATATATATATGTGTGTGTGTCATATATCATATAATATATATGTGTGTGTGTCATATATCATATAATATATATGTGTGTGTCATATATTATATAATATATATGTGTGTGTGTCATATATCATATAATATATATGTGTGTCATATATCATATAATATATGTGTGTGTGTGTCATATATCATATAATATATATGTGTGTGTGTCATGTATCATATAATATATATGTGTGTGTGTCATATATCATATAATATATATGTGTGTGTCATATATCATATCATATATATGTGTGTGTGTCATATATCATATCATATATATGTGTGTGTGTCATATATCATATCATATATATGTGTGTGTGTCATATATCATATCATATATATGTGTGTGTGTCATATATCATATCATATATATGTGTGTGTGTCATATATCATATCATATATATGTGTGTGTGTGTCATTGATTGGGGGATGGTGATGCAGTTCTTCATTGTTCTGTCCTGCCTGATATCCGTGTCAGTCAACTTCAGCACGTTTCTGGTGATCGGAAAGACATCCCCCGTCACCTACCAGGTTCTGGGTCACCTGAAAACGTGCCTCGTCTTGGCCTTCGGCTATGTTCTTCTACACGACCCGTTCAGCTGGCACAACATCATAGGCATACTCATTGCCCTCCTGGGGATGATACTCTATTCTTACTTGTGCGCCGCTGAGAGCCAGCACAAGCCCGCCGACTCGCCGCCAACATTGACCCAGGTGATCTTCATCTTCTTCCTCTGATTTCCTCTGTTTTTTTTTTTTTTAAACTTTTGCTTTCGTTCTTATTGCTCCTCTGCTGGAATCTGGATTGGTAGGCGAGGGAAGATGAAACAGACCCATTGGTCGTGGTGGAGAACGGGGCTGGCATCTTGCCTGATGGCGCTGTCGCTCCTCAAGTTCCTTGGAATTCTAACAAGGATCTGCTGGCATGAGCCCTCTTCTTCATTTCCTCGGTACTGATGATGATCGCCATTGTTGCTTAGATGGTGGGTGATCCTGCAGCAAGCAGCAAGCACGAGGACAATTGGCGCCTCGTGTTGAGATCATCTGTACAAGCGCCTGGAATAGATTGGCCAGTCTCATTTATCGATGCTTTTTTCTTCGCGGCATGAGTTGTCTGTATTTCTTTTTAATTGGCTCGTTCAGACCTCGAACAGAGTGCATCAATGGCTGCCTCCGCTGTAAACAAGCCAGAATTTTTATTTCATCAAAAAAAAAAAAAAAATTGTTCTTAAAGCTGAAATAGCACAAAAAGCGTTGCTTTTGCCTATGAAGTCTGGCTATCATGGCCATCTAAGCAACAACGACCCAAACCTTAAATTAGCAAAAAAGTTTAGAAATGTAAGTATTAGAAATGTAGCAAGCATAGAAGAGATGTGACTGTGGGAAACAACTTAGTGGTGAAGATAATTAGTTCTAGGAAGGTAGAGGTAAAGCTACATGATAGGACTGTCAAATTCATTTTAGGAGTTATGTATATTATAGACTGAAGCAGAAGTTTGACATTTGTGAATATGATGGCCGATAATGGGGTAGGATTCTATTATGATCACAAGACTTACAAGCTACTAGAAAGCACCATCATGTCTCTTATTAGTGACTCTTATATTTATGAGAAGAAACCCATGAGAAATAAGCAAGCTATGGAGAACAAGAAGTTCATAGAGAATAATAATTCAAATTCATGACATGGAAACATGATGTCATGACCTAGTATAATGTCATGACCGAGTTCAAAGTTGCACCATGGGAACATAATGCCATGACCTAATTCAATGACACGGCATGGAACCAAGTAGCAGCATCATAGACTAAGGGCATATTAGTGAGAAGTGTCAGTCAATTGTTTCCTTGATTAAAATAGCGAAAAGACTACCAAATTATTCAAAAGAGTTCGATTTCTGCTAGAAATGCATGTGAGGAAAGAAGAAAATGGTGAAATTCAAATCTACGGTCATCAGATCAACGACACTACTAGATTTGATTCACAATGACTTAATTGGGGAAACCTAGAGATATCACTTAAGGTATTACACACCATTTTTTTTTTTTATAATTTCTCTAGGTATGGATAGGTCTTCTTCGTTCAGAAGAAAACTATGGTATTGAAAAAGTTCAAGGAGTTCAAAGTACTAAAGGAGAACAAATTCAAGGAGTTTAAAGGTTTTGCATATGGATAATATATGATTGCTTTACTATTGATCAATTATATGCTAAGCAAGTTATTGTCAGGTAGAAAATGATCAGGATGACACCATAGTAGAACGAAGTGACTAAAATGCCGAACAGAACATTGATGGAGAATGTCAGGTGCATGAGGAGTTGGATATTACACTTATATATTAGCAATGAATGATCAAACACCATTTGAGATATTGTATGGAAGAAATCTAAGTATAGCTCATCTTTGGGTGCCATGTATATGTCCATGTATCAGTGAAAAAGAGGAACAAGATATACTTCAAATTAAAGAAGTACAAGTTAATTAACAATAAGGATGCCATCAGGGACCACGAACCTTAAAACCTGGAGATAAGATTGGTCATCTTCATAGAGATGTCAAGTTCATGAGTACAATAGTAGAGCATTCCTAAGCTGCCATGGCATGAGTGATCTTAATGGAGAAAGAGAGTTACAACATCTTCTAGTCGCAACATTACAAAGAGAGTCATGACGTTTTCTAGTTGTGATTTTACAGAGTGAGCCATGACATCTTCTAGTCATGACAACACGAAATATGTTGTGACTTCATTCCAATAGCAGTATAGATGCTCTTGATAAAGAGGTAGTGCTGACATAGTCTGGAGAATCTATTGAGGAATAAGCAACTGAAATAACATCTATGTTGAGGATGTCTATACGAGTTAGAAAATCACATGTAAGGTAAGTTGATAGTGCATATCATGCTCTTCATGTCATAAAAGATGAGACAAATATTATGGTGCAGGTAAGAGTCTCTCGTGAGTCAAATGAGTGGAAGCATACCATGAAAAAAAGAGTTACAATCATTGAATAAGCACAATTCTTAAAGCTTAATAAAGTTACCATCGAATTGGAAAGTAATAGGATACAAGTGGGTATTAAAAAAAAAAAATGATAAAAGCTAGTGGAAAGATTGATTAGTACCAAGCAAAGCTAGTTGATAAAGAGTATTCTTGGGTTGAAGATATTAACTATGATGAGATCTTCTTCCTGATGGCAAAGATGTCCTTCATTTGGGTGGTGTTGGTTATTATAGCTATGCA
Organism: Sapria himalayana; assembly: GCA_029783825.1. Taxonomy (NCBI): domain Eukaryota; kingdom Viridiplantae; phylum Streptophyta; class Magnoliopsida; order Malpighiales; family Rafflesiaceae; genus Sapria; species Sapria himalayana. The sequence continues at coordinate 613,919 of JAREIK010001468.1, read as the reverse complement.
TGATTTAAAGGTTGAGTAGTTAGGTATGGAGATGAATTTCCTTCACAAATACTAAGAGAGTAGAATTATATGGAGCACAAAGCAGTCATTCGATTTCAAGGTGAAAGATAAGAAAAACTTATTGTGCATGCTAAAAAATCACTATATGGGCAGAAGTAGTCTTCAAAGATGTGGTATCAAAAGTTTGATTCATATTTCTTATAGTTGAGATTTAGTAGATATGAGGCTATCCACCAAAGTGTACAGAAAATAGTTATGTAATAACTATGTTATTCTAACATGATATTATTAATGATATGCTATTGGAGAAAGGGTTGCTAGCAAAAGTATTTGGCATGATAGCTTTCATAGTAGCAAACTTTATACTAGACATGCATATTCAGAGAGATCATGAAAAGATCATGTGATTTCTTGGGTAATATAAGTATGTTTAAGGAATACTTTAGAAGTATAACATATCTAATTGCAAGCTGATGAGAACTTTTTTGATGAATAGGATAAAGTTGATAGTTGAGTAGTGCCCGACTACTCAGTAGGACAAAGAGGAGATAGCTTTTATTTTGTAAACTAGTGTTATCAAAATATTAATGTATAATATGGTTTGTATGAGACATGATATTTCACATGTTGTATGAGTACTAAGCTAGTGCATGTCCAACCCATAGAAAGAGAATTTAAATTAAAAGAGTGCTCAAATATTTTTGTGGTACTATAGATTGTGTTTTTGTTTGGTAATAACAATAAGGTAGAGAACTTTGGGGACAATGGAGTTGTTGATGCTAATTGGGTAGAGATGTGGATATCATAAGATTCAAGAGCATGTATATGTTCAACTTGCATGGTGGATCTGTGACCTGAATGAACAAAAGGCAAGTTATAACCCTATCATTCACTGAGATAGAATACATGGCACTTAAAAATACAAGTAAAGAGCTATCTAGATAATAAGACAATGTGCAGAGCTTGGCTTCAAGTAGAAGGAGTTGAGACTTAGATGTGACCATCAAAATGTTATTCATTTAATAACAAGTCTAGCATTTCATGATCAAATGAAGTAAATCGACATTCAATACCACTTCATTAGCAAGTTGGTCAGAGGGTGATTCAATTGGAGAAATTCAACACAAAGAAGAATTGTGTTGCTTACTTGAAAAAAGTAATGGGTAATGAAAAGTTCTAATGGTACAAAACAAAGCTAAGATTATGATGAAGAATAAATATTTACTAAGAAAGAGAATATTAGGATTGACTCATACTTTTAAAGTTACATGTATTCAATATCATAACTTGAATTGTGGCATCACGACATGGATGAAGTCACAATCTATAGTATGTTGTTATGATTGAAATACTAAAGGATTTAAGTTGTGACCTTGCTCTTTAGCGTCTAGAAATGAATAAATAAAGTCACAACTTATTTGTGTTGTTGCAATTGAAAGACTAAAGGATTCATGTCATAACGTTGTTATTTGGTATCATGACAAGACATTAATGAATGAAGTTGCAACTTGAGTATGTTGTTGTTACTCTGGTCTTAAGTTTAAAGAAGTTTTTTGGTTTACTATATAAGTGCCTGTAAATATAAATAGTAAACATGGAGAGTGCGAGTGATTATTATAAATGAATTATTTAGTAATAGTAAAATTTTCCTCCTCTCTCTTGTGGTTTCTCTCTCCTTTTTTTCTCGTGCATTGTGTGCTTCATCTCTGGGAGTTCTCATTCCCACAATCTTAAATCATATCATGATTTCTAATATTTGGTATGGGAGGAGGTTATAGCTTACTCCAGATTTCTCAGATTCCTACTTGGGATCCTAACATTTCATCTCAAAGGTATGGTTGCATGGATCAGGAATTTTCACATTTGGTATCAAGGTGAGATTATGATCTCTAATAAAATTGAATCAAGATAATCTTATACTAATTTTGAAAATATAGTATATGACTAAAGTACACTACTCTTAAAAATAATAAACCAAAAATGTATAACATCTTTGCATAACCAATGAAGAGCATATATATATATATATATATAACATCTATGCTGAGATTTGAAGTGACTATGAACCACATCCAACAAAATATAAGCTTCCACATAGCCCCCATAATTTAATTAGCACATTAACACAAAACAAGTTTGAATTTACAACTAATAAGTGAAAGAAATAAAATGTTCATTGACACAATAACAAATATTTTTTATAACTTAAACACAAAACAATGTTAGATATATAACATTCTCATCAAAACTAGTAATAAAGAATAAGAAAAAAAAAAGTCAAAAATATTCTTCTTGGTTGCATATCATTTCTTCAACTTAAAAGCTTTGCGTGTTAACAATATATATATATATATATTTATTTATTTATTTATTTTTTTTTTTATAAATTAAATTTGGTAAGTAAACATGATGCAATATAAGTTAAGTTTAGGTTATGTTAATTTATATATTCATGTATATATAATAATTAATTAGGTTACCAACATAATCTACTCATATCACACTTGATCAAGCTTAACTTTGATATATGATATATTCTCTTGAAATTGATAATTAATTATAAATACATGATGATTAGTTGAGTCGAGAAACAAATGTTACTGTATTAAATTTTAAAAAATTATTAAAAAGTACAAACCTTCATAGATAGGAGACTTGGATCATCAATGATATCCTTCATGTATCTTATCACATAATAGCCACATTTTATACCATCTAGTTATTTTGGGTAGTATAGACATGCAAAATAATTATACTATAATAACATGCAAGTCAATACATCTTTTTTGGGTTAGCAATGATATAACATGCACTTATTACTTTCTGTATAAGTAATAACTAATTATGCTTTACTTATCAATACAACAAAATTATGCTTTTATGGAGTGAATGAAATACTACCACTACTTGTATTCATGTAGGCTTCCTATTTGGTGATTTATGTTTTTCTAATGACTAATTTCGTAATGTTCTAAATGGAAAAAAATTTAAAGATACTACATATAAACAACATTCAAAAGTATGGAAATCAAGATATTTTTATATGTTCATAATTTTTTTAAGTTCTTCACACGGTATTATTGTGTTCTTGGATCAAGATAGTATACAATCAATGCCTTTTTATTTGGTAAAACCAAAACCTAGTGAAAACTAAGAGAGTAAAATAGATGTTATTTACTATTTAGTAAATATTAATCTATTTAACTTTGAAGAAAATAATATTTTTCACAATGTACCCAAGATTATATGGAATGAAAATATAATCAATATTTATTTTACCTATATTAAATAATTTGCAATCAACATTGACATATTTTCTTTTATTGTCTCATTTATTCCAATTTTGGAAACCAAACTTGAATTAGCAAAAACAAAGCATTTGGAAAACTTAGAATCAATTAACTTTTTTTTTTTTTTTTGATACTTATTCAAATTGAACACACCTTTACTAGAAATGAATATTCTTTATCTTTGACAAAATAAAAATTAACTTACCAAAATTGAACATACCTTAATTAGAAATGAATATTTTATCTAGTTCATTTCCTTTTTCATAAAATAAATATCTTAAAATTCCTGCCAAATAAATCATTTGGAACCTCCACGAGTTGTTCTTTTCCCTCTCTTAGTACTAGACAAACTAATGCATTAATCATCTCGAATTCTTAAGGATGTTTAACCTTGAGCTTGGTCTTTTTTTTTGTTTTAGTTTTTTATCTCTTTATTTTCTTAGATTTTTATTGAATAAAATTATCATATTATCCACTCTATTAATTTTCTCTAATGCATGAGGGTATCACTAATATCCACTCTCTCTGGCCATCATGTATTGGTAATTTTTGTTGATGATTATGCTCAAATGAAATGACTATATTTGTTAAAAACCAGAGATGAAGTTTTCACTATGTTTCTAGCATTTCATGCCATGGTTTAGACTCGATTCTCTTCCACAATAAAAATTCTTTATAAAAATTATGGTGGAAAAGTCATCATCAAAAAGAGATTTCTGATTTATTTTCAATAACATAGTCTTCTCTATAAAACCTCATACTCTCAAACACTATAATAATAACCAAGAAGAAAAATTGACATATTTTAGAGATATCTCGTTCTCTACTCCATGACATGATCATACCAAGTTTCAATTGGTGGGGAATGCTGTGTCTACTAGGTTTATTTACATTTTATTAACCAAATATTATGTTTATTGGGTGTATTTAATCAACCAAATGCCAACCAAAATTCTACACTTTAAAACTCTTACAAATACTCTCTACTAATATATCTCTTTCTTTCATATTGATACTTTCCCCTAAAATATTTGGGTGCATTGCTTTTGTTCACCTCCACAAAAAAATTAAATGAACAGAGTTGGACCCATGTGCCAGTTAATACCAAAATTTGGGATATGGTCTGCATGAAAAGGTTTTTTGATGTTATGACCCCATTATCAATAGGACTTATATCACCATGGATATTACATTTTTTGAGTCTGAAAATGTATACTCTTTGCCAATACTTAATTCTTCTCTTCACGAAAGTTGTAACTGGAAGAGATAAATTTGTTAATGACCTATAAGGATAAGCATTGAACCAGATAATAGAAAGGTTGACTTGCATGAAAATGAAACATTAACCTTTGAAACTAAAATAGAAGTCGCTATACATGAACCAAAAAAATATAAAGTACACTCAATCCCATCACTCCTCAGTACCCGAAGACTCTCCTCATTCTAATAATGTTCCTGAGGTAAGAACTCATACTACTACACATTTGTTTCAAATTCCTCCACTAATTAAAAATTGCCTTTTAGACATAATAATGAGAAACTACTAAACAGGTATAGTCCATATTTAAAAGGAAGGTAGTCTAGATACCCAATTGCAAATTATGTGTCTGTGTAAAGTTTGTCCAGATTGCTCAAGACTTTCACTCAAACACTATCCTCCAATCATATTCTCAGTGTTGAGGAGACATTATCCGATCAAGAGTGAGAACAAGCAATGCATGAAGAATTAGAAGCATTAAAAAAAAATAACACATAAAAGTTAGTACTAATATTATATGAAAAAAAAACCATAGGATGCAATTGGGTATTCTCTATATATTACAAGGCAAACAAGTCAATTAATTGGTATAAATAATATTTGTGGCAAAGGGTTTTACCTAAATATATGATATAGACTAGTTAGAAACCATATCACTAATGGCAAAACTAAATACGATTAGAGTTTTGTTGTCTCTTACATCAAACTTAGACTGACCACTCCATCAATTCAATGTAAAGAATTATTTCCTTCATGACAAACTTGATGAGAAGGTATACATGGATATTCCATCAATATATATATATATATGATAGACTAGGACTAAAATTGTTTGTAAATTGGAAAAGATATTGTATGACTTAAAATAATTATTACGAGCATGCGAGCATGGTTTGGCCAACTTAATTCGGTTATGAGTAGTATAATTATCACCAAAGTAACTCTAACCATACTCTCTTTCGTGACACCAACAAAGCAAATTAATATTATTAATAGTCTATGTGGTTGATATGATAAATATGAGGGATGACACTGACGAGATGTCGAGGCTATAGGAACAACTATCTACTAAATTTAAAATGAAGAACTCATGAGGGCCCGAGTATATTCATGGAATCAAGATGATAAGGTCAAGAAAAGATTTGTTTCTTTCTCAATGAAAATATGTTCTGGACTTATTAATGGAAAGGAGATTACTGGAGTGTAAACCTATGGATATGATAATTATGCAAAACCATTAACTTGGAGAATATCCAAACTAGGTGTCAGTCGATAAGGTGAGATATCAAAGACTAATAGGGAAGCTCATTTACTTATCTCACACTCATCCAAACATTGATTATGCCATAACTATGGCAATCCAATTTATGCATAATATGGTGATGATCATATGAGTGCTGTAATTCAGATTTTCTACTATCTAAAGCCATCACCAGAAAGATGATTAATGTTCTCCAATAATACTCATATGAATATTGAAGGGTGGGTACAAGTATGTTGACTAGGTGGGGAACATTTTTGATAGAAAATCAACTTCTTGCTACATTACATTCGTGAGGGAAGACTTAGTTATATGGATGAGTAAAAAATAGAAGGTCGCAGCATTATCTAGTACTGAAGTTGAATTCTGATACATGGAAAAAGAAATATGTGAGCTTCTCAGGCTTAGAAGTTTGCTAACAAAGGTCGGCTTTTCTCTTGACCCTGCAATGAATTTTTTATATGGCAATGAAGCTACCATCGACATATCCCACTACTCAATTCAACATGATCACACCAGACAAGTGGAGGTAGACAAACATTTCATCAAGTAGAACCTAACAGAAAACATTATTCAATGCATGTTTGTTAAATACGAGGATCGATTAGTTGACATTTTGTTCAAAGTAGTTTATAGTAGAAACCCCAATGACTCACTTGACAAGTTCGGTATTAGAAATATTTACACAACAACTTGAGAGGTAGTATTAACATGAGTCATATAATTAGCCAATTGAGGTGCCATAGTTATAGAAATCCCAGATTCAAAGATTCCTCAATTAATGGTTAAACATAATTTTAGTCCTAAATTTTGTACAGACCATGATAATAAGACTAGCTTCCAAAATTAGGGTTTATATATTAATACATCATGTATTCAATACTTATAGAAAATATAGTTATAATGAAGATTATATTTGATAGATTCTACCCCAAGGGTAGGCTAAGGCAAGAGAAATTCATTTAGTTTTGAGACACGCTATGCCATTTAGAGTTTTGAACTAATTCATTGGACACAACTCTGGTACCCATGATACTTAATCTAGTAGAAAAAAAATAAGAGAAGTTAAGTAGGGCATACAAGATAAAATAGATATTTTTCTTGTATGCCAACCATGTAATGGCCAATGAACTACTTAGTTAAAATTTTATTTTGATTTTGTAACTAACTTTCTCTTATGTTTTTTATTACTAAACTAGATTTAATTTTATTACTTTAAATATTTCTAATAATTAATAAAAATGAAATTGGAGTTATAATATTTTAATAAATATTACCATATTTATTCTCATTATATTTATATAAATTATTTAGTTATTTATATATTTTACCTCCTATTTCGATGGTTTGTTCGTACCAATAATTATGAAAATTTAAATATTTTTTAAACCATTCATCTTAACTATTGGATCCATACGAACAACTAGTTCATAAAGTAACAGGATATTTGTTAAATATTTTCAAAATTATTAATTAAAATCTGAATATATGTAATGATGTTGAATATCTTAATAATTTTTTTTTTGAAAATATTAATTATGCTAAAATATAAAATTTTCATAATTTATTAGATTAATACAAAAAATTTATACCAAGTCTAATTGCTTCAAATGAGCATAATTTTGATTTTTAAATTATCTTGTACAACTAAATTAATTATATGATAGTTATATATATTTAAATTTTTTACTTTATGGACCCTATCTATTTTTTGTACAAATAAATTTATAATAAATTTACTATCTTAAGAATTATTAAAAATAATACTAATTTTTTTATAAATCATATATTTTTAAAAAATAATTATTAAATGACATATTTATTATAAAGATGTGTTATTTTAGCATTAAAGACTAACAATTATACATCTAATTTATGAATTATTTACTTATTTACCTTCAAGACTAACAATTATATAATTGTTTAGAAGAACATTAAAGATATTTTATTTGAGAAATATTATTTGGCATTAATTTATTTCTAATTAATTGGCATTAACTGGCAGTTCAAATAAATATTTTAGCAAAAAAATTAAAAAATTAAAAAAACAAAAACTAAAAAATTAAAAATTCAATTTTTTTTTGTTAGAAAATAAATTAGAAATGTGCTCTTGCTATTCCGCTCGATCCTCAACTCGAGGCTTTGCCAGCCCATCCCCATCGCCCATCCTGCTCGATCATTTGCAAAGAGCTCGAAGGGCACATTTCAATGTGTTCCACATCCACTTCCATCCAACGTGCGGTCGCGTGCCCTTGTGGTCCTTGGAAAAAATAAAATAAACCAGCAGTGGCGGCACTTCCATCCAGGTAGCAACGACTGATTGTTCTCCCTCCGCCTTCTGGGCGGCAGCTTGCGTTTCTTCTTGCGTGGTCGCCGGAAGGGGAAAGGGCATCAGAACCGTCACTGTGACAGGAAACAGCAATTCATCGACTCGGCCACACAGAGAAGAAATACGGGAAGGAGTTTTATCATTCACGTAACAGAACCATCTCAGAGAGAGAGAGAGAGAGAGAGGGAGGGAGGGAGGGAGGGAGAAAAAGCGACAGAGATAGATTAAGAGAGTTTTCGGTTTCTGGGGAGGGGTGCTCCTCCCCGAGAAAACAAGAAACCAGGCCTAGTCTCACCATCTGTTAGCCGTTTTCTTTTGCTTCCTTTATTGACATTTATCACAAATCCAAACAAAAAAAAAAAAAAAACTCTTCGTCACCAGCGTAGCCCCATGGATGTCCTTCTCTCGCCACACAATTGGGTCGCTGCTGGGCTATCAGATCTGTTGTAAGGCGTTCTCACCTGACATACCGTCATGGGTGATCATCAAGATCCTTCCTTTGGTCTCTCAAGGGATGATCAAATATGTTCTGGCATGGGGGATTTCCAGGGCCTGGATTCCTCGATGATTGCTGAAGATAATTGGAGGAGAGCAGAGGAAGTGACTTGGGATATTGTTTCTAGAATTCACCCAACAACTGACGTCCAGTACAGGAGAACGTCCGTCATTGATTATCTTCGGAGACTCGTGAAATCTTCACTTGGGATCGAGGTTGCTTCTTTCCTCCGGATTTCTTGCTCACCTACCTTTCCTCGTCATGATACTCTGGAGAATAATTAATATTTACATTTAGCTGCCATTTGTAATGCTGATTTTAGATTATTATTCTATTTATAACAATTATCATAGCTGAGCCTCGATTTTTGATCAACTGTATTGGATTTTGGGAAGAATTATGAGAAAACATCAATATGGTTTCCGAGATTAACTTATTGGTGTTTTGGATGAATCACAAACACAACTTTCTGCCATCAAAGATGGCAGAAATGATCGAGCTGAGAGATATGTAGAAGGGTTTTCTTGTTCTGTTCCTCTTCCTTGACAGTCTGGTATGAATTATTTTCTAACAAGACACTCTAGGTTGAATTTTTTGCTGTTTGATGGGAAGACAAATGGATTACCAAATGTGAAAATGTGGATTTAGCCATGAGGAATGGCTTGGGACTGGTGTAAAGGATCTGCAAAAAGGCAGAAAAAAGCTGATTTAACCATGAGGAATGGATAGAGACTTTTTCATAGTCTAGGGGGCAATTGGTGAAGTTGAATCAAGTAGATATGCGGGGTGTTATTAAGTAGAACTAAAGCTCTACCATTTTTTCTTAGTGAATTGCCTCATTTTTTTATTAGGGAAACCAATTGATCGTGTTTCAACCAACTAATATGTCATAAGAAGGCACCATGGAAGCAATCATAGCGAAAGCTAGATGCCCATTTAAGCTCTCATATGTACCTCTTGTTTCACAACTATTAGGTCAGGATTTTGTGAGTGGTTCCCAAGTCAATGAAAATTTTGATCTTTTTTTTCTTCTTTATAAAAATTCTAAAAATTATAGCATGGTTGGGCTAGAATCATAGTTGTGAAAGGCGTGCTTAAGGTGCGCCTAGGCTCAAGGCACAACCACTCCCTAGCTATAGCGCTTCGCCTTCCAAGGCATGCGCATTGCTGAAGAGGCGCGCCTTATATACTATAATTTTTTTTTTAAATATATTTATTCTCAAAATTTGTAATTATATATTAAAATTTATATAATTTAATTTATTTTTTTCATCAAAATTTATTTAAATATTAGGAATATTTATTTTTTTATCAACAGAATCATATTTAATAAAAATTTATGTACATCTAAAGTCACATTTCACTTCACAAAAGCCCATGCTTTAGGTGCGCCTTGCGCCTCAAGGCTCTAATAAACCTTTGCGCCTTGGTGTGCCTTGCACTTTTTAAAACTATGGCTTGAATTCTACGGCTCTTCCCCACATACATGAATTTTTGAAATGTGCACTTCTCGATTCTTATTTTTTTGTCATGGAATCAATTTCTCACTTATAATAAAGACATTAGTAATTCTAGTTATGAAATATGTCCCCATTTGAGGGAGAGTAAGGTTTTGGGCATGCAAAATAATCCTTTTTTAAATGGAAATAAACACGAATAAGGATTAACAAACTTTAGGAAGTGAGAAAGAATCTTTAATATTTGAGGTGAGAGAATTATGTAGGCATATTTGATGAGTTCAAAATAGTTAAGTTATATTTCAAGAGCTCAATGGGCTCTCAGTCTCAACTGCATGATCTAATAATGGTCGTGGAATTCTCTTGAAATTGATGAGTGTTCCGACATATGCTTGATCTTGTCAATTTTTTTTTTTGTATCTAGAAGAATTTAATAGTATTAAATGAAAGACAAATTAATCTAATAAAAAATAATTATATATTAAGAAAAATTTATTGGAAAAAAATACTCTAAATTGTAGTCATTTACTTCTATCAAGATGTTATTAATATATCTCTAATGTTAAATTTAAAAGAAAAATCAATTATCTATGATTTTTTTAATGTAATTGTGAAGATATCTTTAAGTTGATATTTAATAAATATATAAGCTCTAGTAATAAAATTTTCTTGAATCTTCTTTTGAATAAAATAATAATTTATCTCAATATTTTTTATTTATTTGAGCCAATTAGTAAATAGTCTAATGTGAAGAAAATAATTTATAGATTTGTAATACTTGACATTCTAACATATTCTATACTATTTTTAGAGAGTAATTTAATTTACTCCTTTCTAGGAATGTGTATGATATACATAAGTGAGCTTTGTGTGGGCTCTTGAGCGAATCTATTAGCCTATTATATGGTTGGAAATGAAGAAGAATTTGAGATAACTACTGTATGCTATGATGAAAATTTGTTCATCTATAATTTTTAGTTGTTGAGGTCAAAATTAATCTATGATAAACCCTTAATTAAGTAAGAACTAAGAATAATTTGCCCGCTAAGAATTTATGTCTTTATGACTAAGTATCTATCACTAAGAGTGTATATAAAAAACTCAATTGAATTGATCTCTTTGGATAGTAGCAAATGTTACACATGTTTGTATGGGAAGAAAAACCTAAAACTAATGAAAAATCTAGAAAAGATCAACATAGTGAGTGATTTATATTGATTATATAAAATCTATACTCAATCAATTGAATGATAATTTCCAACATTTAAATGATATTGGAAGATTACATCTCTGTAGTAAGTTCTCAAACTTTTTTGCAAATAATGCAAGATATAAAATATCTAAAAATACTTGCATCAATTGATTGTCACAAAGATATTGGTGACTTGGTTAAAAATTCTTTGCATAAAAAGCAAATTTGTACTAAGAGAATTTGCTGAGCATGCAAGTGAATGTCTAACTTTCACTGAGTGATATTTATTTCACTATTTTCAGCCTTTTTAGATTATCTTCAAAATAAAAAATAAGAAAATTATAGAAAATGATTAAGTAACAACATATTAATTGGGTCTATCTACAGAGTAACCTGATCAACTCAATTTTGTCAATCCTAGATGAAGCTACCAAAAAGTATGAAATTATGATGGTTATCAAAGTTTCTATTATTCCAAATCTTAAAAATCAATTGATCCATTCAAAAAATCCTTTTAGTATTTTAGTATATAAATGAAAAAGTTTTGAAAATATTTCTAAATTGATATAAAATTACTCTTGTTAAGAAAGATAATATGATAAGAGAGTTGATACACTCAAATTGGATGAAAAAAATTGGTATCGCAGATGGTCCCAGCAACAATGATATTAATAGTTTGATGGCAATGAGATGTGTTTTTCAATATTCGATATTACATTAAACGAAAGGAAAATAAATTTTTAGTGATGTATAAAAAAATTAGTAAAAATCAATTGTAATGGTGGATATATAAGTATTGTTTGATTCCTTACCTTTTATTTATTTTTTATATATTTTTTGATGTGGACATCCAACTTATGGGTTGTCTCTAGTTTTTTTATTTATTTATATATTTAGGATTTTATTGTTTTAATTTTGACTATTGAGTATTTTTTCCATGATTATGGAAGATGTTTTTTTGTCACTTTGTACGTGGTATCAAAGCTAGGGTTAGCTCATCATAGAGTGCATTTTTGTGTGCATGTAGGTCTTTGTCTGCAACATTACATACATGTGTGAGGAGTGTTGGTGTGTAACTGTGAATATGCATAGTATAATATATTGCGTTGGTATGTGGATTGTGTCGATGTGCTAGGGTTTTTGATGCCAACCCATTGTTGGCATCCATTACAACATGTGGTTTGTGCAATGTGTGTAACATCGATGCCCACCACATTGACGTGATGTGGAAGAATGTCTAGTGGAGAAGGTATGGTGTATATGGGTGTGCAATGTGAAGTATATGTGAGCAATGTGTGTGCAATGTGAAGTATATGTGAACAATGTGTGCACAATGTGTAGTGTCACGTGATGCCTAGTAAGTGCAATGCTAAAAAGAAACAAGCAAAAGAGGGGGCAATATAGTATGTGCAAGAGTGTGGTATTGTGCATTATGGTGGTTTGTGTATGTAGTGTGATGTGATTTACATGTATATTTTGAATGTTGGAGAATAATAATTTTAGTCTTAATTTTGTGGAGTCTCGGGCAACAAATTACTTGCAATGAGCTACTATAGTTAGGATGTGATTTTAGTCAAAAAAAGCTTGTCTACATTATCAAAGAGTCTATTGGTAATGAGATACATTATAAATTGATTCTTGACTATTGAATGTCATGTAATAGTTAATTGAGATAGATTTATTTTTTTTTATCATGCGCACCATGAAAGATATTATGTGAAATTGCAGCGTCAATGTACTCATCCTAGACTTGCAAATCCATAATATTTCTCAATTTATGAATTTAGACTAGACTAGTCTAGAAAGTTATATTAGGTCACTATTCACTTTACTCATTTCACATGACTAACAATACAATTATTGAGGGATATTCCCAAGATAGATGAATGTGATTGAGAGAGTGAGATAAATGAAATAATTTATTATAATGGTGTCTTTGTACTCTTTTTATCATCTTTATGTATTTTTTACAATTATATTTTGAGTGATTGTGACTTCTTTTTTAGACAAGTTATTCATCATCAGACAATTCAATATATGAGAGTTAGATTGAAACTCTTTGGAGATACATATCAAACATATCTTGGAGGTAGTTGAAGTATCAGTCATAACATAAATTCAAACAAGAAATTCTCAATATAGTATAATATTGCAGGAGCGGTCATACTAGTAAGAACCCTAGGTCGAGAGCATTGCAGATTGTTGAGTGAGATAATATTAGGATATTTAAGTCATTTGAAGATATTATTTAATTAAGAATCATACCCTTCAATATTTAAAAAGATTAATTTTTTTTCATTCTACTTTGACATGGAAACTATAACATCAATATTTGAAAAATCTATTGCTAGTTATATGTGATTACTTAGGAATACTAGTTCAAATTGGAAGGTTCATTGAAATAAGATAAGACTTATTGCAAGATAGTTACCCAGATAATTTTTTTCCCTTTAGTGGTTAAAATGATCTCATATATATACTTATATTTTTGATATCTCACATATGAAGGATATATTAGTTAGATGTAAATGATATTTTTTTCATTGTGATTTTGAGGATGAGATACATATGAAGTAACTACTTTGTTTTCGAGAGTGACATTAACCAAACTTAATTTGTAGATAGTGATAAGCAGACTTGACGTAGTCACTAAGTGCTTGGTCTATGAGGTTTTTACTCATATGAATGGATTATTTTGTTGACTGTGTATGTTAATAATATTTTTATTATGAGAGATAATGAGTTAATAATTGCTCAATTCAATTGGTACTTTAGTCATATCATCAAATGAGTATGGATTATTTTACTTATATGACTCGTATATCAAATGTGAAAAATCTCATCTAATTGTTTGTTTCTTATAATTCAAATAAATATATTAATAACTATTCTATTGTTAGATATATTATCAAATATGATAAAAAATATTTTATTTTAAATATGATAATCTTTAAAGATCCTCATTATATATTTATATATGACAGGATCACTATAAGGATAGAGAATTTTAGAAAATTAAAATTTTTTTATAAAGTTTTCATGTAGAATTTACATAGTAGGCCGTGAAGCATGCAAAAGATGTATCGCTATGATATATTAGTCTAAATATCGGATGTTACGGATATCATATCATTATATTGCTTAAATTTATTAATTATTATTTATTTTTCTTAATTTAAAATATTTAATATCATTTGTATATGTGGATATTGGAATTCTATGATAAACAGATTAAAAGTAGGTATGCATGATATTAATAATTCTAGTATCTTCTAAAAATTTAATTGGGAGTCTTATGATGATAATCAGTCTAGTCATACATTTTCTTCCTAAATCATTGTGGTATATAAAGGGGGTAAAAAAGTTGAACTATATCTAACTTCAAAGATTACACCGCTCATGCTGAGTTGGATTTGTCTAGTATCTAATATATTATTTTTTTGGTGCATTATATATTTTTTTAGGTGTCCAGTCCCACATGCAATTTTACATGTATATTCTTTTTTTTAATATTTATATTGTGCTAATTTTTAATTGATATTCTTAGTATTTTTATTTTTTATTATGTTAAAAATGAATTTAAATTATAAATATTCTTCTAATTTTTTATTTTTTAGGCAATTAAGTTTGAATTGAAGTTATGAGAGAAAATATGATTTTGTGTTTTGGATCTTTTCATAAGATTATTATTATATCTATATCTAAATTTAAATTAATATTGTTAGCGTTATGCTTACAATTAGTTATTTGTTATGTTATGAATAATTTAATGCATATAAGTATATTAAAAAAAATAAAGAAATATTTGGATTCTTTTTTTGTAGAGGAGAGATAAAGTTGTAACTCCCACCTTGGCCCCCTCAGCAACAAGTAATGAAACACAAAAAAAATTCATACTTTAAATTGTTTTAAGTTTCAAAGAAATTCTAAAATTTAAATTTCAAAATTTAATACTATAAAGTTAAAATTTTAAAGAGAGAGACTAGAGAGCAGAGGAGATGAGAGAGAGAGAGTTGAGATTGATAACAAAAACAAGAATGAAAAATTTCAAATGCATAATTTATATTTTATAGAATTTTTTTTAATAAAAAATTATAATTATTTTTTTGATTTTAAAATTAGGCTGAAACTTAACAACCATTGGGGGTGGGTAGGCACAACTTGTGGTGTGCTTGTGCTCAAGCCCTGAGCCTGTCGGCCCGAATGCCAAGTCACTCGGTGTTAGCCACTGCTAGTCGGCCTGAGTGTTACGTTCGTGTGGTTGTGCTCGACATGCGAGTAGGGGTGACGGCCTAAAAAGTTGTTTCTTGTTAGTATCGAGGCCTTTGATGCTCTTGGCAGTTGGCATGGTAAGTCACGTGTTTGGTGCCATAAAAACCCACCATTAGTAGATTCAAAAAAAAAAAATTAATTAATTAAAAAAAAAACATTATGTATCTGTTGATTTGAGCACTGGTCAAGTGGATCATGCATGCTTCCCAGTAACCCATAAACTTGGCTTTTGACTTCTTGGTCCTGGGTCAGGTTTACCATGCCGGTGGACGGTGCCAACTGGTCAGACATGTGGGTTGTGCCTGTCCGGTACGAGGCACTGCTACCTCTAGCCCATTACGGCATGAGACTTACCTCGGGCTGGCCCGATCCATGTCCATGCATGGTTATGGACCATATCATGTTAGGTTATGCATGACTCAGTCAGGCTGTGCCTCGTGCTATGCCCTAGTTATCTGGTACACTTGACACCTAGATTTTTAATGAGAGATTCACCTAAATATAATTATCTGCATGCTTTATTATTTTTTTAAGTGATTATGAACACTTATGTTAATTAGTTTTTCAGGTTATAAGTGGATATCAATTTGAATAGAGAGATCTATTACTTGATATTATATATATTTTTGGTTATAATATTATCTTACAGAAAAGTAAAAGAAAAATAATAATTTCAAAATATAGTACATATGTAAAGTTCAGGATGATGATAACACTCACCTAAATGTAACAATCATGATATTTTACAAATGAATGAAACATATAGTATTAATTTTTTTTATTAGGAAAAAAATTCAGAATGTGATTATTATTATAATCTATATTTTTATCATGGACCAACCAATATAAATATTAATAAAGATCTTAAAAGTATTTTAATTTGTATCTCTTTCTTATAAACTTGGTATACTGGATAATTACACACAAACTTGGGTGAAAGTTTCTTGTTTTTTTCTTTTTTTTTAATTGATAAATTAAATATTTCATTTTATTACTATGATTATTGAGTATTTTGTTTCATGATCATGATGAATTTTTTTTGTTACTTTGTACAACCATGAAATAGAAATAAACAAAGATCATTTTTTTATATACAAGAAGCATTCCACTATAGATCAAATACATGCAACTATAACTTAACAAATTGAGAATGTAATTACAATATATGTATTTCATATTCTTATAATTGGTGAGTTATTTGATTAATTATGTGTGGATTTTGTTTTAATTTTTTATGTTAAATGACTTAAATTCTTGTTCAATTTATCATAATGTAAGAGTACTTCTTGATGATACTTACATAATAGTATTTTAGATATATGAATTGTATTATAAATTTCTGGCAATGTCTTTTGACCTAAGTAACACACTATCAATCTTTCATAATTTGGCGAATAGAGTTTTAAGTTGTGTTTTATAATATTTATGTTTGTTTTTATTTTTATTTTTATCATAACATATTCAATTATGTTTTTGGAGGAACACACATCATTTATTGTAAGAGTTAGTTATTTTGAGAACTCATCGCTTAATTGTGGAACAACAAAATGTTCTTTTAGCCAATGATGAACAAAGCACCTGGTCGTTTGATCTATATGAGAGAGATTATTGATCTTTCTAAAATTGAATGCATGTTACATTGATTATGAGTGGTGGTCTTATCTGATACACAAGATTCCTACTTATCGTGGAGTTTTGGAGGTGTTAATATTTTGACAGTTTTATCTTTGAAAATTGGAATTGTGTTTGATGAATTTTGAACATGAGACTCATCGTCTTTAGATGAAAATACTTGGCATCAAGGAAGCACGGACACAGCTTCCTACAGTCGTGTCCACGTGTCTGACACTTGGACACGGCACGGACACGGCACGGATACGTGTCCGATACGCCACGTGGCGTGTCATTGCACAATCCGTATCCGATACGCCACGTGGCATATCGGATGGTTGCGTCGGCAGCCGTATCCACGTCTATAGTGCCCGACGTTCGACGGCGTTGATGGCCAACGTTGGCCACTGGCAGGGGGCGGGCGCGATTTGAGGGGAGAGGAAGGGGCGGCATGATTTGAGGCGAGAGGCATGGGCGGGCGGGCGGGCGTGATTGAGGGGAGAGGCAGGGGCAGGGCGGGCAGTGCTTGAGGGGAGAGGCAGGGGCATAAAATAAAATATTTTTATAAAATAAAATAAAAAAAATATATTTTTATATAATATAATTATAAAATATTATCTTATAAAATAAAATAAAATAAAATATTTTTATTTTATAAAATAAATAATATATATTTATTTTATATAATAAAATATTTTAATTTAATTTAATTTAATAAATTTTATAAAATACCTAATATTTATAATTAATAATTTTTATTTTTATTTTTTTATTATGCCGTATCCTAGTCGTATCCGTATCCTAGTTTTTTAGAATTTGCTGTGTCCTTGTATCCTACCGTGTCATATCCCCGTGTCCGTGTCCGTGTCCGTGCTTCTTAGCTTGGCATCACACTAATGTATCACATTTAAATACATATATACAATACAATAATTTTTCAGATAATCATTTGTTTTGATATTTTTTTAGTTGAAATACTTTTAAATTTGAAGTTCTAATGAGATTCAATATATTTATGTTGGTTCAATTGTACACTTGCATTGACCAAGAAATAATGATGACAATTGGGCTATGCATAGCTAATACATCTCGGTGGCATATTAGCCAACTTGGGTCATGTCATTCTAGATTGGGCTCTGGGATAATTCAACACAACACAAGCACTAGGTTTGGGGAGTGTTAGGCTGGCATGGCCCAAATTTTTTGGCCTAGGCGGGCCACCTTGTCATTGTAAAAAATTGGTTTGTTTCAGGCTTGCTTGGGTTGGCTAGCAGGGCTGAAACCTGCTCACACTGGCTGATGCTTTGTGTCTTGACGTGCTGTATATTTTGCGGTATGTGGGTCAGAAATCCTAGTCTTGCATGCCCTGAGTTATGCCACGGGCTGGCTCAGCACTATTCTAGGCATGATTTCAATTGTGCCATGTCGTGTTATGGGCCTCCTGCCTATTTAGACACCTTTTCCTGGCCTATCATGGTTCAAACCTAAGTTTGCCTAGGTTCGTGCGAGGCTAGTTTGGGAGTTGGCTAACGACTAGCATTGACTCAGTGAATCAGACCAACGAATGGGGTTGTGTTGTCCTGCATGGCGTTGCGGCATGCAGGCTGACCCCCAGGCTCGACATAGTTGATGGCTGGCCCGTGTCTGTCCCAGGCATGAGTTCGGCCGTGTCGAGCTGTGATTGGGCCATGCTGTGGGCAGGCTAGGGCTGACTGGTCCAATGTGCCATCTCTTGAACCATTGGAGTAGTTCTGAATTCTGGTGCTATAAGAGAGGTTAATAGCTTTTATTTGAGATTAAGTTTCACAGTGACAGGGAAAATAATGTTGCAGATGTCATGTCTCGGCAACCTGAGGATTGTGTTATATTTTTTTTGACTGTTTTGCCCCTGGATACGGAGGGTGATCGTGGCTTGTCGAAGACTACTCTTTATTTGTGTTATACGTATGTATTGGAAGTCATGTCATGATATGATGATATGTGTTCTTGTCTAAGGGAAGTATATCTTGGGTTTGAGTTAGAGGTGTCAAACGGGCCGGCCCGGCCCATTTTTTTAGGGCACGATCGTGCTTCCGTGCCTGGCTGGGCATGGTTACTATGCCGTGCCGTGCCGTGCCGGGCCGGCCCATTTTTCTAGATCACATGTTAGTTAATAGTCTTGTGCTTTGAGCATGATCTCCATTTATTTATTACTTTTGTCTTTATTTGGATGGGATCACCTTTCATGTTAACTATCTCAGCTCTGGTCATACACGTACATACGCATGATATATACACGACTTTTTTTTTTATGGATAGAGGTCTTATGAAACAACCATCGGAGAAAATTTAGGATTGTGTGTGGTGGCATTGCAGCAACACTATTGTGACAATGATGCAAGGTGCTATGCTATTATGTGTCCGAAACAATGTGTGTGGGTGATATCGATGCTTACAGTGTCAACATACATGCAATATATGTTGATGCACAATAACATAGGCGTACATATGTGCAAGTAAGTGCATCGTGGTGACTCATGTGTGCAAGTTGGAGGCGTGCCTTTGTAAGTGGCGACTTGTGTACTTGCAATTTGGTGTTGTGAATGCTATTTTACAATAGCTTTTGTGAATGTTATGGGCTTTTGTAAATACTTTTCTACCACAATTTGTCCAAGTGGTGAGTCATTTTTGTGTAGTGGTTGTAATATAAATAGATGAAATATATTAATTAATATACACAATGATTTTATTCTTAATATGATGCGAGATGATTTTATTATAGCAACTTACATATTTAGTATGCATCAGTTAGCAGACATGTTCACGAAAATATTGTGGAGAATAAATTTGATATATGTGATATGTATGTGTTAACTCGAAGGAAGTATTGATAGTTTTTATTTATTTATGTATTGGTATTTTTAGTCGTAAACTTTATTTGATAGTTAAAATAAATGTTCGACAGAAAACAATACTTGGGAAAAATCAGGTTATTTATTTTAGTTTGGTTTTTTATTAATAAATGAAATATATTAATATAAAATATGATTTTTTTTATGAGATAATTTGATATAATTTTATAATAATTGATTACTTGTATGTTAGTGATTAATCAGTAAATATATTCACAAAGTTATTGAGAGAAATAATTATTATTTTCTTCTTATTAAGTTGATCTGTGATCTATTTGTGTCAACATGAGCAATTTGTTGAGAGTTATGTTTCATTTATATATTTGTATTTTGTGTTAAATCAAGATTGTGTCTTGGTATGATAACAAATATTTTTGTCTAATGGTAGTAGAGTTTGAGTTTGATACTTATCAGATGCAGTCTCTTTAATTTTTAAGGGTGAGGTCTTTATTTTTTAGTCTTTGATAACATGTTATTTTAATTTTTTTTTAGTTGTGAAGGAATGCCTTATTCAAAGATTGTTTTAAAAAATTTTTACATACATTCACATCCTCCTTGCAACTTGTTTTGTATTTCTAATAATGCTTGTATCTGCGCGCGCGCACACACACACACATATATATATGATAACTATTTGGATCTTTGGTGATACTTTATGGATAGTAATTATGATTGCCCTCCCACACCTCCCCTTTGATTTATAAGCAACAGAGCATTGTGGTGGATCAGTTGTATGGCTGTTGCATGGTTGTTGTGGATCTATATCTTGCTTATGTTTCATTTTAATTGCTTATAATCTTATATTTCACTAACTCGCCTTGTGGATTTCATATTTTGTGAATGATTTTTTTTTTTTAATTATGCTCGCAGGTCTTCTCATATGGTTCCGTTCCATTAAAAACTTATCTCCCAGATGGAGATATAGATTTGACAGTCATTAGCAATCCAACTATTGAAGATGAATCAGCCTCTGACGTCTTCTCTGTTCTGAAGAGAGAAGAGCAAAACCCACATGCTCCATTCAATCTCAAGGATGTACAATTTATTGATGCCGAGGTTAGCCTTAGTTCTCCCTCCCTTCATAGGGAGGTCGTACCCAATGCACAAGTCTTCTGCTTTCGTGCGGGGCCTGTGAGATGTTAATATCTCGATAGTCTTATCTTTGAAAATTAGAGAAGTTAATCTTACTTCTCTCTCTTTTTACAAGGATGTCATACCTAGTGCTCAAGTCTCGCTCTTTAGTTTGAGGTATGAGAGAGGTTTATATTTTGATAGCTTCATCCTTGAAAATCATAAATGTTGGTCCCAATTATCTTTTTCTCATCACAGGGAGGTCGTACCAAGTGCATAAGTCTCTCGCTTTTGTGTGCGGTCTGAGAGAGGTTAATATCTTATTAATCTTTTCCTCAAAAACATGAGAGGTTAGCCTTAAATTTTTCTCTCTCTCTCTTTCTTCACAGGGAGAGCTTACCCAGTTCACAAGTCTACCATATTAGTGTGGGGTTTAAGAAAAATTAATATCTTGATAGTCTTATTTTTGAAAATCAGAGAGGTTAACCTTAATTCTCTCTCTTCACGAGAAGGTTGTACCCAATGCACAAGTCTCCTGTTTTAATGCGCAGTCTGAGAGAAGTTATTATCACAATAGTTTTTCCTTGAAAATCAGAGAGATTAGTCTTAGTTATCTCCCTTTCTCTCTCTCTCTACGAGGAGGTCGTATCCGATGCACAAGTCTTCCATTTTAATATGAGATCTGGGAAAGGTTAATATCTTGATAGGACATACTCTCAAAAATCAGAGAGGTTAGCTTTAATTCTCTTTTTTTCTCTCTCTTCGCAATGAGGTTGTATTCAATATGCAAGTCTCATTTTTCGCTTGCTTTAGTGCGGGTCTGAAAGAGATTACTATCCTGATAGTCTTTTTCTTGAAAATCAGAGAGGTTAGTCTTAATCCTCTCTCCCTTCGCGGGGAGGTCATGCCTAGTGCACAAGGATGTTCACTTCAGCATGAGGCCCGAGAGAGAGACTAATATATTGACAATTTTATCCTTGAAAATTAGAGAGGCTGTGTTAGATGAGTCTCGAACCTAAATCCCATTGCCCTTGGACGACGATGCTAGTCATTGTGCCAAGGCATGACCTCCAATATTTTAGTGAATCCTGTATTTCTGCATCGCAGGTTAAGCTCATAAAATGCATTATGCAAAATATTGTCGTGGATATATCTTTCAATCAGCTGGGAGGGCTGGGGACTCTGTGTTTTCTCGAGCAGGTATTGCGCTCGGCTCATGCGACACCATGATGTGTTCTTTCTTGATGTGCCGCTGCATCTGAGACTCTCTTCTTCCCTGCTTCTTCATCCCCAGGTCGACCGCCTTGTGGGCAAGGGTCACCTCTTTAAACACAGTGTTATTTTGATAAAAGCCTGGTGCTATTACGAGAGTCGCATTCTTGGTGCTCATCATGGCTTAATATCAACATATGCCCTGGAAACGCTCATCCTCTACATCTTCCATACCTTCCATGCATCCTTAAGTGGGCCTTTGACGGTATGTGTTTCTAGGAATCGATATTGCACTGCGCTCCAACACCCACCTTCTCCATGGCCGCTGCATGTAAGAGAGAGTTGTCATACACCATTTCACTGTGTAGGTCCTGTACAGATTCTTGGATTACTTCAGCAAGTTTGATTGGGAGAAGTTTTGTGTCAGTCTGAGTGGACCTGTTCCCTTGTCTTCTTTTTCTGATGGATTAGGTAAGATTGTGCCCTGTCTTCTTTTTTTTTTTTTTTGGCATTTTAATTGAGCTTTTTCTGATACTTTGCAGTGGAGCTGCCTGAAATCGGAAGGAGCGAGTGTCTGCTCGATGATGAATTTCTTAAAAATTGTGTTGGGTTGTTCTCTGTGCCGTCGAAGAGGAGTGAGAATGCAAGGGCTTTCCCCCAGAAACATCTTAATATAATTGATCCGCTGAAAGAGAATAATAATCTTGGGCGCAGCGTCAACAGAGGTTTGCAGCTTTTCTATAGAGCAGCTAGCTTTAGTGTTGCTCATCTATGTTGCAACTTGGACCATGAAAATCATTTTGTTCCTTCTCTGAATTTGTAATGTGTATGGAGGGTGATGCTGGTAGGTGGAAGAGAAGAGATAAGCAAGAGAAACTCAAAATATGACTGAATAAATGCCAATCCTAGTTTTGAACGCTCCTCTTCGAGCTGTAATTTGTGTGCCTAAAACACTTAGATTGGAAGAAAAAAATATTTCATTAAAATATGAACAAGTTGATCTCTGGTGGGTATGCATGTAGTAGTAATAAATTCTTAATAAATCTTTTTTTTTTTTTTTTAGATAAAATGAGAATCAATTTCGCTATGTTTTGTTGATTCATGGAAGATTAGATTCAAATCAATCAATCTAGTCTTCTAGAAGAAGTGTGATAGAATCGTTTGGGAGAACTCTCATTAGTCTATATATGAAAAAGCTTCAGGATCATATTGTACTACTAACTGTTGATAAAATTTTTTTAATATATACTCACTGGTATATTTTTGAAATATTTGTAAATTTTAAGTATTGATATATTCATCTAAATTAATATTTTTATTTTTGATTGGTTCTCATATGAAAATATACATCGATATATCTCTATTATTTTTATAAAATTCAAGTATCGATGTATCAATCAAAACTGATAGTCTAATCCTTGCCACTAATTACTCTTGAGAATCATTCTTTGATGGCTCTTTTAGAAAATGGTCAATTTATATGACTAGTAAACTACCCATTTACTAAATAGGAGGACCATAAAGAATATCATTTTCGATCCATCTTTCACTATTTGACAATCTATGCTACACAATGCTCCACAATTGAAGTTGTTTGGTATTGCAAGGTTGACCTGAGCCAACTTGGGTCAACACGACATTGTCTATCTCATCGAAGCAAAGAGCTTCCCCTGTTGACCCAAGAGATTTGTCAAATTAAAACTCAAGAATCTAATTAAAATTATATAGATTTTTGAAATGCAAGATTTCTAGTAATTCATAGAATACCATTTCAAATTGCCTCTAAATTTAGGCAGGCAGGTATAGAGGTGGCAAATAGGCTTGCGACACAGCTCTAAAAATATGTGTCAGACATGTATTGATCTAAAAAAATCATGTTAGGTATGACATGACATTGTTTGATGCCATGTTGTCATCGGGCATGGCTGGCTCGTGACATGGCTCGTGTTGTGTTGGACCTGGTCGATTGACTCGTGCCAAAGAATGACACGACCTGAACATTTAGCACAAGTAGCACACACTCAGCATGATGTATGAAAATCAAGTGCCAATTCGTGTTGAATTAAAATATATATGTTCATGAAGTTCACATTGATGTTGTTATTTTAATATTTTTATTAATAGGACACATGCAACCCTTTTGCTCCTTTTTAAAAAAATAGGTTGTTTCTTACAAACGACAGTGACCACATTGATGTCATTGAAATAAAAAAAAACATATATTTTTTATTTTATTTTTATTTTAAATTATTGTATTTCTATCAAATGATTATGGGTAAGAATCTAATGATTGTTGGGTTGGTTTTTGCCTGAAAAATAAAAAAATTTCATATAAAAAAAATTAATATTTTAATTTTAAAAATTTTTATAAAATGGATAATTCATATTTATAATTTTTTACACTCAAATTATAATTTTATTTCTTTAATTTTTTCAAAATCTTAAAATTATCTTTTAGTGTATTTTTTATTTCAATAATATAGTATTAATCTGGTGTAAATTATTACTGGCGAGCTGAGCTATATTTTAATGATCAACAAAAATTAAATTGTAGTTATGGACTTGTGGTTGTTTAACTTTATATCTAGGTTTACATTTTACAAAGGTATATGATTTCTTAATTTCACAATAATTTTTTTCCTTAATAAAAAAAATAAAAAAATTTAACTTTTACTCAAAATTCTTTGAAAATAAAAAAAATGAAAATAATGATTATTGTGAAAAATAATTAAATATTAATTTAGATAATTATATTTTGACTATAACATCTAAGATTAAATTATTTTTTAGTCATAGGTTGGTCAATGTCCAGACACTTAAAAAACTTGTGATTAATAAATTAATATTTTTAGCATGAATCCATTTCAAAATTATTATAATTAAAAATTCTAGAGGAGTTAAAAAGATTTAACATAAAATATATATTGTAAATAAATATATAATTGTATAATATATTGGATTGTAGGTAATATATGTTGTGAATTCTATATACTCGTAGGAATAATATAATAAAAATTATAAAATATAAAATAATTAATAATTAATTAACTTTGCAAATACAGTGCAATATTTTTGGACACCTGATATTTCGTTTAGTCATAATGATAATGTATTCACATTCATTATCATCTTTTTTATTAATTTTAAGTGGAAATTAAATAAAAAAATATAATAATTTGTGAGATTTTTTTTCTCAAGATGATCCTATCATATATGAATATATATCGAAAGCCTTTAGAAAATATGACATACAAAATAAAATATATAGTATAATATTTGATGATGTTTAAAATAATAATATTGTAATAAATATTCTCATAATAATTAGTCCCTTAGCTGAGATTTTCATATTTAATGTATATGTCACATAATAAATCTTTTAGTATAAGTTGACTTAAAAATAATTTTTTCTTATAAGAACAAAAATAACACACATTATAATATTAGGACACAAATTATAAAATTTTTATAGGTAATCAAAGTTAGATGTGTCAAATGGGCCATGCAGTGCATGACTCATTTTTTCTCGGCATGATTGTGTCACTGTGTTGTGCAATGCATGACGCGATTAAAATCCCATGCCATGCCAAGCACTAAACAGTGCGTGGTCCATTGGCCCAACACTATATGGTGGACACGGCAAAGTGCATGACTTTGCCTACTGTGCCCAACCTAAAAAAAATAGCCACTTGGTTGACCAATTACAATCAACCACGTGGTTGATTTTTTTTTAAAAAATTGATCTCATGACCGGTAAGGCACAAGGGTCATGCTTGGCCTGACACAAGACACGACTCATGCTAGCCCATCAATGCATGAACCATGCCCAAGGGCAGCTTGCCCGGCCCAAAGCACAGTTATAATATGCTGTCCCGGACTGTTGGGCCATACACCGTTGAATTAGGCTTAGCCCCGGATCGTGCCTGGGCCTCTCGGTCTATTTGACACTTCTAATCTAAGTTGGCAGGTTTTAAAAAATTTAAACTGGATATTAAGTACTATTAAAATTTTATATATTTGATATTGGATTCAATTGTTGACTATCAACATTTGATATCCAACTAAATTAATATTAAAATTGATAAAACTATAATTAATGAATCAAATTGAGTAATGTCTGCACTTGGGTGCATAATTATTGTTTGTTTTATACGCTCATTATATGACTGCACTTAGGTGCATATATAGCACGAGTAATGCCTTCAATTAATATAGTGAATATTTATTTTTTGAGAACATGATTATTGAGATTGAAAGAAAATATTTAAAATAATAATATTCTAATATTCTATTCTATCTTTTTATTATTTAGTTGTCACTATGAATCCTAGTGTTTGTGAAAATGGTAAAAAATATTATTAAATTCATATTTATTTACATGAATCAATCAAAAGAATTGAAAAGTATGATTTATTGAATAATTAGATAATTTATTTAAATATTATAAAAATAAATATGATAATTTTAACAAGCCTATGAGTATGGAGATTGATATTATATTCAAAAATCATCTTTTTATTTAGTTAGTTAGAGGCAAATGATATGGGAAGTTTATCATGATTTTTTAAACCTTATATCAAATTCATGTATTAATATCAATATATTATATCTAATTTTGTAAATAATAAAGTTGAAATAATAAATAACAAATTAGATTGGGTTGCATGATTTTTATTTTTAAAATCATATAATATTTTTTATGATACAATGAAATTTCATTTGTTTGTATATAATCTTCAATCATATATTATATTTAGGTGTATATATAATATGATTAGTATAATTAAATAATATGGGAAATAGTTATATTCTAGTAATATTATTATTGAGATTGAAAGAAAATATTTAAAATATTGGATGATCATTTTATATTTTTGTTGCTTAGATGATTGTATAAATCTTAAGGTAAAGGTTGAAAGAATTGAAAGTATTATAAAATGTATATTTACTTGCAAAAATTTATTATAAGAATAATTTGAAAATTTATATATTATGAAAATATATCTTGTATAAATCTTAAGTTTAAGGTCAAAAAATTGAAAATATTATGAAATTCATATTTACTTGTAAGAATTTATTATAAGAATAAGAGTGTGAAATTTACATATAATTATAAAATTTATTTAAATATTATTAAAATAAATATGGCAATTATAGCGAGTCTCCGAGTATGGAGATTAATATCATGTTTAAAGATGATTTTTTTATTAAATACGCTAGAAATAAACGACGAGATGTTTATTCAAATAATTGTGAGGTATCGAGATGTTTAGATATTGATTATTATTTTATCTTTTTAATTAATAATATAAGAAATTTTGATATATTAAATTGTTAGAAATCTTTTGAATTTATATTTTTTGTACTATTTAAAATGACATGAACTATTAACTCTTGGTGTTTATTGTAACATTATAATCTATATTTTTATTATTATTGTGGATATTATTTTAGATAGAAAAATAAAACTTTGATCAGATTTGATAGATATTTTTACATATTTAAAGGATTGAGAAAATGTATAAATAATTCTTAGCACTAAAATTAGACGGTAACTTATGTGATAAAATCAAAATTGAGCTATGAATTAGAATTAAACAATGTTACAAATGTTGATTGTCATCCATGAAAATGAGCATTATTTATTGTCAATATTTTTATATATTTTTTTCATATTTAGAGGATGTCAGTATAAAATTCGAATTTATTTTATTTTTATTTATTATATTATATTTTATATAATTTTTAATTTATTTAAGTTATTCATTTTATAAAATTTCATATATTTTATTTACACACACACACACACAATATATATATATATATATATATACATATAATACAGTGTACAAGTCTATATTGCATGCTAGGCTAGAGGCCCTCGGCCCTTGGGCAGGACTCGTTGGTGGTTGTACTATATAACCAAAGTCCTAGGGACCCATGCTAGTCTCATGGTACCCAGGGCATGGCTTCATGCTACTTGGGGGCTAGGCATGACTAATGACATAAGTCATGTCAAATTAAATGAGGGCTCGACTAAGCCCTATCTGTCACTATCCGGGTTGCCACTAGGTGATTGAGCTATGCTAAATCATGATGTTTTACAAATGTGCTGTGTTGACATTGTGGCCTAGCATGGGTGGTTGTGATAGGCTGAGCTGGTATGACTTATTTTATATATTTTTTTTTGAATATGATAGTTTTCATACTTAAAGGCTTGTTATAACTATAAGATTTGTCCTCATGTTTGTATTGACATTTATGATAACAAAAAAAAAAACTATTATCCTTTAATATATATCAAAGATGTTAATAGAGGATTCTGCTTAATATTATGCATGAGAAAGATTAATATCTTGATAGTCTTATATTTGAAAATTGGACTGGAAACTAGGTCTCTATGCCTTGAAATGAGGTCGTGCTCATGCAAGAATATATGGGGTCGTGCTGGTTTATGGACCAATTGACTCGACTCGACTCGACACGTCCATGAGTCTTGATGTTTTGTTCTTTTAGATGCTTATTAAATGTAGCGTGGGGATGTTGATAGAGATCCAACTTGTTTTGAGTTTGAACAAGGTTTTTGTATTAAATTCTATATATTTTTTAAAAATATTACAAAGAGATGAGTTTTATATTAGCAAGTTTGAGTTAACTTATTATCATTAAGTTTCTCAATCCTTCAATTTGATTAAAATCATTGTTCTTGCTTAACCTGATCTATCGAATCCGAAACATATGAGGTTAATTACATTTTTTGTTAGAGTTATTACTAATAGAGAATATACTAGTTAGTTCACTGATTAGTCCTACTAGAGGTGTCAGCCGGGCCGGCCCGGCACGAGGCACGGCACGGTTCGGCCGTGCTTGGGCCGGGCCGGCACGTTTTTAGACCGGGCACGAGCCGTGCCGTGCCGTGCATGGCCCGACACGGCGGCACGGGTTCTTCCCGTGCCAGTTTCACGCGGGCACGAGTGGGTGTGACCCCGGCCCCTTTCGAAAAAAAGACCGCGAGTCGGGTCTGATTGGATCCCGACCCGCGGTCCCGACTCCCGACCTGGCACTGCCTGCCGTGCCTACGTGTCGTGCCCGGATGTTTTAAAATCGTGCCGGGCCGGGCACGGCACGGTAGCATGTTCGTGCCCTAAAAAAACGGGCCGGGCCGTGCCGGGCCGGCCCGTTTGACACCTCTAAGTCCTACTAGTTGGTTTTGCATATATTTTTATTGATTTTGTGATTGTCCTAAATAAATAAAACAACTCACACTCAACCATATTTCACAACTTCTAACTTATGTTCAATTTTGTTTTGTTTTTACTATACTTTTATTTTTATTGATAATGTAATATTATTATAAGAATTCTCAAATTAAATGTATTTATGCAAAAATAGTATTGTGATGGTTGATCAACTGAAAAATTTTTGTGTCAAACACATATATTAGAGGTCATGTCTTGGTGTAATATTTTATTTAAGATATTGAGATATTAATATTTCTTAGATGCTGTGTTAAGTGGGAGCTTTGTGTACTACGTATGACTTTCTCCTCCATGTAATATTATCATAATTTAGCTAGTGAAGGAAGGATTCATTTATTTTCTCTACTTAAACTTGTGATTGATGTTCCATATTTTAGGTTATTTTTGTGATTGTGTTGAAGATGATTTCAATCAAGATTATATTATTTTTAATAATTTTTCATGATTGATTAATTATTCAGCATGACTTTGAAGGATACTTTATATTTTTGATGACTAATTTAATTTTTTTTTTGCATAAATGGTGATTATTATTAATTTATAGATTGTTGAAAACTTTATATGGCTTTACATGTACATTTTTTGGTATTATTTTTGTTTATTGGATAAATTTACTTGTCAAGGTTATTCTTTTTTTTTTTTAATTTATGTGGTTTATATTATTTTTAAAGATTACTCATGTCAACTAATTTCTTCAAACAATTCTAGATCAATAATTTTGATAGAGTTAAATATATTTTTTTAGATTTTAAATTTCATATTACCTATGAGAGATTATTCTATCTCATGTAAAAATGCAATAGTTATTTTTACAAAGTTCAGGCTTTGAGCTATGCCACAAGCACAACTATGAATTAAACAAGTAATGCTATGGAACATAGTTTAGGTGTTGTGATGTGCATGCCCAAACACATCTTTTTTTCTTTTTTAGAAATTTTTATGGTTTTATATAATATTATTGAGTTGTTTTTATTATTCTTAATGTATGAGTACTTTTAGTCTCTAATGAGTGTTCAAATTTAATTATTTTATTATTCTTATTGAGTGTGTGTGTATGTATATATATATATATATATATATATATATATGCAACATAATGTTAAGTGAAAGAAATGAATTCTTTTACTAATTTCGTAACTTGAACATGATATTAGAGATAGAGTATTCATCACAGTCACTCGCTAATTATTACCTCCAATGATTGCCATCATTGGTGCTATTTGAGATGATTTTTTTTTTCTTCATCTTTGTCTTTGTTGAATTTAGAAAAATATAAACTAAATTATAAAATTCAATTTTTTCATATTTATATTTTGATATAAATATTATATTTATATATAAAAGCTAGAAAGAGAAATGCTTTCTTATATGTAATGTTTAATCATTCAATACACCTAACATATTATTCACTTAAAATAATATTAATTAATTTGTAATACTCTCTTTCAAGTTAACACATATATGTCTTAAATATCAAGCTTAAAATTATGAAAGAAAATTTGAGTTTATATGAGAGTATTTGTGAATATATCTTCTATTTGGCCATTAGTAGATTCATATGGAATAACAATTGAATTAGATTAGAAAATTTGAGTTTATATGAGATTATTCTCTCAAATAAATTGATAATTTATCAAAATATGCTTCAATTGCTTATGTAAAATTAGATTAGAAATAATATATTGTGTTTCTTAGCTAGTGCGAAAGTATCAATGGTCTCACTTTTATAAAATTAATATTTTATATTAACTATCAGATTTATAGAAGCTCACATGTACCAATTGTCATAGTCTTGTATTTTATCGAGATATTAATATCTTAGATTTGGTGCTAATTGAGAGTTTTGTGCACCGAGTATGGTCTTTGTTTAATTTAGAAATTTATGGATGCCTTTTTATTTTTATAGAATACTAGGTTGGTTGTATAGAAATGCAAAAACCAATGACAAATGTTCTCTGCATGATCAATGAGGCCTAACTTGAATTTGAATGGATGTTACGTATTCATGTTCATGATTTTGGAAATAATTCTAATTCTAGGAGTTTTTTTTTTCTATATTTTTAATTATCCAAACAAATTATATTTATATGAATTTGTTTACTATAATTTATAAAATAACTTACTATACTAACTTAAGTAACATGTGTTCTAGTGATTGATAGGTAGTTAAACTTTTCTATGGTAATCTTATATTTAGAGAAATCAACAATAATGCTAATATCAATAAAAAAATCCAAACTCAATTCAAGTGGAGAGTTTTAAATGGAACACACCTTGATAAATTAAACTCTGAAGGGTGTTTGTAGTATACGTTCTCTTGGAAAGAGCAATAGTACCTCTTGAATATATAACTTCAATATGGATAAAATACTTAAGGTGACATAATTCTTTTTTTTCGAACTCAATTTGTAATAATTATTTTATCTACCTGATACTCATTTGATTATCATCTGTAATATGAGTATCATCAATTTATATCAATAAAATCATCTCATGTCTATTTGAATTATAATGATGAAAATAAAAATAAACTAATAAATTTTTTTTTAAGATTAAAAGAAATAATTAATAAAATTTTTCTTTGAATCATATCGTAAAAGATTGCTTCATGATATATAATGCTTCTTGTAATCTACAAGTCTTGATTGATTTATTGGTAACGTCTACCATGGTTTGGCAATAAAAAAAATCTTGATGTTATGTTATAAATATTTTATTCTCAAGATTTTCATGTAGAAAGTTATATTTCATTTTTAATTGGTGTATAATTTATCTGTGCCAAATAACAAGAGAGAAATAATTTATCAGAGATCTTGACAAGAATAGAGTATTCTTGTAGTCATTTCCATGAGCTTGAGTAAACTTTCTAATGACAAATTTTGTCTTAAGTGGTTTTATTTTTTAATAATGTCAAGTCTTTTTGGTATATATCCACTTGCATATTTAGTTGAAATTATATGTGAAATTTCATTGGACACGGTAACTATTATAATATCACTAGTTTTGTAAAATTATTATTCGAGATTGAATTCTTAAGGAATATCTTATCAACATGCAAATATTCTATTTATCTCTAAAAAATAATATGTATAAAAAATATATTTGATAACATGCGTCATCATTTTTTTTGTATAGTGGTAAAATCCCGAACAAAGTAAGGATACACAAATATTTTGGGGGGTAAATAAAATAATCTTTCAACTAGGTAAATAATTTAGCTTGAATTAGTGGTTTTTACTGCCTCGCTCCAAGAGTATTTAGGTACTTTTTTATGAAATAGAAGTATGTTGATTTTTTCTATTAGATATACGTTATTCCTTATAGTTATTTATTTAAAGTTGGAGTATCAGAGAAATCTACCATCTCCAGGATGTCTAGTATACTCTTCATTTACAATGGTAATTATCTCGAAGGACATACGTCGTGAAGACTCAAGTGGGAAACTATTAGTTTGATGCACATCTTAGGTGTCTAAAAAGTTCTATGTTACTTGTAATGTAATGTCAAACACCTATTATGAGTATGTCTTGCTCTACTACAATAAGAGCAAATGATGATAGAGTCTTATTCTTTCTAAAAGTAATATTCTTTGCTCTTTTGCCACTTGGACTAGTAGAAGGTATTGAAATGGTGTGATTAATCATCATTTCTTTGCTTGGTCAAAAAAATGTTGTGAATATCTCTATCACCATTTAATGAATTTTGGTAAAAGTAGGAAAGAATAATTGGCATGAAAATTCGTAACCAACAGCTTGGTAGTTCGATTGATAAGATACATGCGCATTTTCTTGGATGTTGCAAGTTTAATCCCCATGAAAATTAAAAAAATTATTGGCATAGAAAAATACATCTCCCGTGGTACATGTGGTTGGCTCTGGGGCTCAAATGGGTCCAAGGGTCCCACATCGCTCGTGCTCTCTTTTTTTTATTTTTATTTTCTCTCTCTCTCTCTCTCTATATATATATATATTTACTTATTTATTCATAGCATTGAATGTCAATTTTGGGTTGGAGCATGTGAAGTTCCCATCACAACTGTATGATAGGTGATCTAACATGTATCTTTGGGGAAACCTATCGGGTGTCCACTGGTATCAAATCATTGTCCATAGAGTTAAAAGTATCTATCCACTTTTGTTGATCATACTACTATGTAGTTAGTTTCTAATTATTTTATTTAAATTTCTATTTAATTGATTTATAAAATATAAAAATCATCATTATAATTTTTGAACATTTTTTTTGTTATTTGCCTAACAATTAAAAATAAGAAGTTATAAGAATAATAAACTTTTATAAATTAAAACTAAATCTCAAATAAATTATTGTATGTAGGATCTAATTTTTTATTTTATTTATAATGTAATAAAACATATGTCAATAAAATTTTATAAATTAAATCTCAAATAAATTATTGTATGTTGGATCTATTTTTTTTATTAAAAATGTAATAAAACATATATTAATAAAATTGGTATTTATTTATTC
Organism: Sapria himalayana; assembly: GCA_029783825.1. Taxonomy (NCBI): domain Eukaryota; kingdom Viridiplantae; phylum Streptophyta; class Magnoliopsida; order Malpighiales; family Rafflesiaceae; genus Sapria; species Sapria himalayana. Next base: position 579,832 of record JAREIK010001468.1, on the reverse strand, counting down.
AAATAAATGGATAGAATAATTTAGAAATATTTAACATATTTTTTTAAAAAAATAATAAATATTATTATCGATCATATTTCAATTACACTACTTTAATTTTTATTCTTATTTATTATTTTATTTTAAAAATTTTTCAAAATATATCTTTGAATTTTATTACTTTTTTGCTTACCCAATATTTTTTAATATTTATGAAAAAAAAAGTAGTGAATAGAGCGATAAACATTTTGTTAGTGATACAAGCTGATATTTTTTTATATTTATGATATAGTCTTAAAATCTAAGTATCGAAATATTTGTATTTATTGATGTTTTTATCTTTTAAAGTTGTGAATATGGAAATAAATAATTTGTTAGTCATACAACATGTGTGTTTCACTAGTGGTATCATGTTGACACCACTCATTTAAAATCTAGGCTGTGCCGGCCTTGGCCACCTCAAAAATAAAGTGGTTTGTCACATCACTTTAGTCTGATATTAGAGGTGTCAAGTGGGCTAGATGACCCGGACACAACACAGGTATGGCCCGAATTGGTCATGCCAGGCCCGACACAACATGGTTTAGAATCGTGCAAAGAATTGATCCGTGTTGACTCGAGGAATAACTCTGTACTGGGTTGTAGCTAGCCATGCCTCATGTCGGGTTAGACACGACCCACGTGCTTATTCTAGTGGTATGGTCCATTGGCATGATAACTCATGATTGACATCAATGGGTCACAGGTCAAGCCTTGTCGAGTAACCTCTTGACTAGGCTCAATATTTTTTTAAAAAACTTGGCCACATAAGTCTAGTTTGGCTTACGTGGCTGGCCTGTTCTTGTTCAGGGCCCAGTTAAAATCGGCACAGCCTAGCATTAACCGGTAGGAGTCAGCATTGCTTCGGGCCAAATTGGGCTATGCCCGCACAATACGGCCTATTTGATACCTTGTGATCCCTAGGGGCCTCTTGTGTTGGCCTAGTCTAGCTTGCTCCTCCCTAAGAACTTGGTTCGTGGCTTGGCTGCTCCAAGCACTTGATCCACTGTCAAGCCATTTGCTACAAGTGACCCTGCTCTCTTCCCCTCGGTGCCTCTGCTCATGCCTCGTGGCTCACTCACTATTGATCTATGGCCTATGGGATGTGTGTTGTTCACTTGGCAATAACTCATGGGCCTTTACAATGAGTTATGGGCATGTATCATGGGTCGTGGTTGTGGGTTGTGGCATGTGGTTCAATGGGTGACTACTTGGTAGAGTTTGGGGCTCAAAGCATTGAACCCAAGGCTCGTGACCCAAGTTCCCTGGCTTTATGGTTCATTGTGTAATTATATTTATTATAATTTATATGTGTTTTGTAAATATGTTAAATACTAAAATATTTTGATTTTGGAAAAAAAATAAATTAATATTGAAAATCAAATGATTAAAGCAAACAAAATATAAAAAAAAATTATTGTTAATATATCAACAAAATATAAGGAAAAAATTTTAAAAATAAATGCAAATAATTTTTTTAAACTTGAAATATTTTATATCATCAAAATTATTGTATTTTCTCTTATTTTGTTTACCATTTTATAATGTCTATGATATTATTATCTAACATGAGGTATTTCAATTCTTATTTTTTATTTATGTAGATTAGTATTATATTGTCTTATGTATAAAACATGAATATTTGATTACGATGTAATGTGGTGTGTGGCATTATGGTATGAAGTGTTTGATGCATGTAACTATGTGACGTGGCCCATGTAATAGTTCCTAGTACTAACAATGCATGTGTGTGTTGTGCGTAGTAAAAGCATGGTGTGTGGCAATGTGCGCATGCGACAATGTGTGTAACAATGGGTGTGTGTGTGTGTGGGTGCGTACCAATGTGATGTGCCGTTTAGTGTGGTGCATGCATGACATGTGTAGTGTAGTATGACAATATGGTGAAAATTTGGTGCGATTTGCTTATTTTACTTTATTTATAGTGTGGAGTTCTTGTATGCTATAATTGTGATATTTACTTTACGTACCATGATGTGGTCACTATATGGAGAAAGTAAAAATCATAATTTTTACTATGGAAGCTAGGATAAATGAATTATACAAAATAAGCTATTAAAGTTTGTATGTGATTCTTTAGCTAAAAGAACTAATCATTTGATAGTGGATGCTCTTTTAATAATAAGATGATTGAGAGTCGATTATTGACTAATTTCTAATTATTGATTATTTTATGATAATCTATCTAGATAAGAATATCCTCAGTTTTACAATACATGATGCACCACTTGGTAGGTATTATGGGAACCTACCATTTTTACATTTATTCAATGTTACATAGATATGTGATGTGATATCTTAGTTAATGAGATTTAGACTATTATATCCTAGAGAGTCAAAATATATTATTACTTACATTTTTTTTAATATTATTATATTATATATAAATCTCTCTTAGATTCTATGCTAAGCAAGACCACTGTGCTTTGTGTATGTTATCTTTTATATTATTATATTTCTTTTATGATAGTTTTGCATGGTTTTAGAGTCAAGTCAAAGATCATTAGTATAATATGCCTGCTATTTGAAGAGTAATCATACAAGAGTGAGTTGCTGAGAATTATTTTTAGATGAGACTCTAAGCATTGCTAATTTTTGAGGGAGATGCTAACTATTAGATCTATTCAAGGGTCCTAAAAGAAATCCCTCATTGTGACTCTTACTAGAGAGATATGTATATTTTCTCGTTAGGTATGCTATAGCAAATAGTTTTCATTCTCCAAGTATTATAATTTTTGCTATATCTATTCTTACTCTAGATTTTTGGATAATTGATTTAGTAACAAATAATTATCATAGATATTTATTCTTTATTTATTATTTTTTTATCAATGTTGTTATAACTAATAATAAAATATTTAGTTACGATAATATTAATTATATATTTTATTTGTTTCATTATATTTATTTTTTAGTATTTTAATAATTTTTTTGAGTGTCCTAATAAGTTACTCAATTTTAATGTTAATTTTTTTCTATTAATATTTTTTTACAAAATATTTTTTTTGAGATTGAATGCGATGATTTATATGTTCTTTTCTATTGCTATGAGTTTGACTAGGTATTTGAGTGTTATTAATTTTTTAATTGTTCATTCATAACTTGCTCATTTATCTCTAGTCATATTGAGAATTTTGGATTATAGTATTAGAGATATCTCTGTATTAAATTATAGATATCATTTCATTGACAATTATGCTTATTATATTTGTTTTTTTTTATAAAGAACTTGGATTTTTTTTTATTTTCATTAATTTCATAAAAAAATTGAAAATTTAATGTAATAAAAATATAATTTCGATAATTTGAGAATTTTCTGTATCGATTATGAGATTATTTATTAGATTTCATGTGTTAGCATATTCTCATAAAATAAAATTGTCGAAAAAATATATATATTTGGTTGAGACAGCTAAACACTTGTTTTTGGTAGAGATGGTATGACCATAATATGGGGAGATATAATTTTAACTATCAACAACTTGATTAACTAAATATTTTTTTAGTCATTTTGTATTGTCTATTTTTTAGATCTTATATATTAAGAGAAAATTATTTAATTTATCTTCCAAAGTTTTTAGGAGCACTTTTATTATTCTAGTACTCAAAAATAATATTTGTATTATTTGCTTGAGACAAATATAAGACTAGTTAGTGCCAATTTCACCTTTCCAGAGCATGACTCATTATTCAACAAGTCTAGATCACGTGAGGATTCATAAGTGACTTCTAGATCAGGCAAGCATGACTTATTCTTCTTTGTTCCCGTGAAGTTCCTTTTGGACCTCCAATCATGAGAGAATATTATTCATTAATCACTTCTAAATTTGTTAATTAATATTATGATAATTCTTGTATTGAGTCATTATTTGTGTCATCAAGTACATAAAAATTGATTCTTGACAGAGTAAAGTTATCTTGGAAAAGAAATCTTATTCTAGTCCAAAGGAATTAATCTTTGAGTCTACTCTAATTCCAACTTTAAATGAGGTGGGAACTAGGAAGCTTAATCATTTAAGTATTTGTATTTATTTTAGGAGAATAAAACTTACACAACATGTTGAGAATGATGAAAAATCTTTTAAGAAGTGATGAGATCACGCAATCAATTTTTTTGATTTTGATCTTTTGATTGTTCTTTGAACGAAACAAAAAATTTATACTTTTCATTCTATTTAATAAGTTTTTTTTGTATCTATGTTATTTTTTTCTATTTTTTTATTATTTTTCTTTATGATACTAGTATACCTAGGTCTTATTTCGAGATATTATCTCATTCAGAATAATATTAGATCATAGTTGAAGAGACAAGTGCAATGATATTTATAAACATCAACTATTATGCCGAGGACAATAGCATCAATACTTCTTTTTTGTTCTCGTGTAACCTATAAATGTATATTTAATCGTTAATACATCTATTTTTTTTTTTTGCATGCTAATTATTTATAATAGAAGTGAAATTAGTATACTTTTATAATGCCGATGGGTTGATCAGTGTATGATGGTTTTGATGGTGGTTCATATGGTGGCTCATGTGGTAGTGCCAGTACAATTATGTGATGCGTGTGTGTGGTGCAATAATGTTTGACAAATATTTTTTTGCCGAAGAGTGATTCTCTTTGTTAAAGATGTTGCAAAAATGGTGCAACCCGAATTTTTTTAGTGCAATAATGATTTAGTTGCATGGTGCAATAAATGATGTATAAAAATATTTATGGTTGATTATTGGTATGGTGGTGTATTGTTGCTGCATTTTTATTTTTGTGTGCATCTTGTTGAAAGAGATGATTTTAGTTAATGTGAAATTATTGGGATATTTTAATGAAAATTGAAGGCGGACACATATTCATAGGTGAACACATTCATTGTGGGCTGCTTTAGTGAGAATTTAGCTTTTAGGACAATAATGCATGAGTCAATTAATTTGAGTATGATTCAAATATTTGGTTCTTGTCATATATGTAAGAAAGTTTTAGATTTAACTTTGTCGATGCACTCTTCAAGGATATTTTATTTGTATGATAATATTATTCAGCTCTTGACATACAAATTGACTTATTTGGATGAGACAACCTATTATGCGGCTTATATATAGTCATGTGAGATAATTTTTTTAGTCGTATGATTTGATTGATGAGGTGATACTTGTTTTGATTGAATTGATTGTGTTTATGAAGATTGAGTGGATAAATTCTTAGTATTATGAACTTATATTCGTTGGATAAGTGATACATTATTTTGTAGACTCTAATCATCAGTTAAAGAATATTCGCAATTTTCTTGGAATTTTACTTAAAAGTGATTCAAACATCTATGATTGCACGTATATCAACCACAAAGATAGAACAATTGTGATATCTCTATATGATATAAGTGAAAGAGCAAGTAGGAGTGTATTAAGATGGAGGAAGTTAAAAGCTAAGAAGCACGGACACGGATACGGGGATATGACACGGCAGGATACGGGGACACGGTAAATTCTAAAAAACATGGATACGGATACGGCTAGGATACGGCAAGATAAAAAAAATAAAATTAAAAAAAAAATTATTTTTTTTTATAAATATTAAGTATTTTATAAAATAAAATAAATTAAATTAAAATATTTTATTTTATAAAAGAAATATATTTTTTTTATTTTATAAAATAAAAATATTGTATTTTAGTTTATTTTATAAGATAATATTAATAATTATTGTATTTTATAAAATAATATTTTAAAATTATCTTATATTATATAAAATATATTTTTTTATTCTATAAAATAAAAATATTATTTTATTTTATGCATCCCCACAATTCGCCTCACATCCCCACAATTATTTTTAATTCGCGCCCTCCCCCTGCCTCCCTTCTCAATTCGTGCCTGCTTCCTGCCTCCCCCCTCGAATCGTGCCCGCCGCCTGCGTCGAGTGGCCAACGTCGTCCATGCGGCTACGTTGGCCATTGGACGATGTCGGACGTTGGCCACTAGATACGGCAGCTGACACAACCGTCCTATACGTCACGTGGCGTATCGGACATGTGTCCGTACTGTGTCCACGTGTCCAGGTGTCGGACACGTGAACACGGCTGTAGGGAGTCGTGTCTGTGCTTCCTTGGTTAAAAGATTCAAATAGACTCACAGAAGATGCTTTGGGGTAGGGGTGTCTTAATGACTTATTATTTTCATGAGGGGTAGGGACACACCGATGAGAGTTATTGAACATTATGTCCTGACTTATAGAGGATGCTTTGAGGTTTAGAGATTTTACACTAGGCTATCAAATTAATTCAAGTTGGATCTTTTATGTGTATACCTAGTGGTCTTGTTATACTTATTTAGAAAGAGTATCTAAGTATTTTTTTCATTAAGTGCTAGTTGTATTATAGATACTCATTTTTTTTGATTCTTTTTTTTTCCCTCATTATTCTATGCTCATGGATTATATTTTCATAAGTTAATACTAATATTACATTTAGATTGTTTTTTTAATGAAGTCGAAAGTTTTTGATATTTTGATGATTAATGATATTGTTGTATGTGTCATGTAGTATGATAATATTAATATTGCATCTTTTATTTTTACACTTTTTTTTTGTATATGATTTTCATAATTATTTTTCAGTCAATTATTTTTTCAAATAATTAAGTGGTGACATTTTTATTTTTCTTTTGATATTTATGTGCAAAATTAATGGACTAGATGGATGAATTTCTTATGAATTAAGCAAGATTGATTGTCAATTTTCTCCACTCATAGAGCTCCATTGGCCTTTTATTATCTCATTTATCTGTTGATTGTACATTATTATCTTGATTTTAATTATTAGATATATTGAAAATTATGAAGCTAAACATCAAGGTGGTAATTTTTATTGACGGTAAGATGTGTCTATCAAAAAAGTATTATATAGTTTATTATCTAGTATCTCATAATTGTGTTAGTAGAAATTTATTTTATCTGATTTATTCAAAATTTTGGAGATTTTGTAGGATGATTACATATAATGGTTTAAGATAATTTTTTATATTTATTAATCATTATACTAGATATACATGATTGTCTATTTTAAAAAAATCTTAGATTTTATATAAATATAAAATTTAATAGTATCATTAAAATATTAAAAAGTGATAATATTTTGAAATATATTTTTATTAGTTTTTTATATTTTTAAGGAGTAATTGCTTAATCGGGCATCATGTATTTTAATGGAAAAATTGATATTTGTAGGAGTATCATTCTTATGCATAGCATGATATTTTAAAAGGAAAAATTAATATTTGATTGAAATTATTAGGTTAATTCAAGTATATAGAAGTGTTCACAAGCTTTAAGAGAAGAATTAATATTTATTGCTAACTTATTAATTAATTTAATTTTTATTCTCTCAGGATATATTAGATATTAACTTTTGTATTTATGAGATTTTTTAATCTTCTATCCAAAATTTTTGTTTGTACTTATCTTGTTTACGATCTCTCTTTAAGTAGAAAGAAAATGATCATTCATGCCATTAGGTACATATCCTTTGGGTACTTTAATACTTTAAAAAGGTATATGTTTTACTCATTAGAGGTCAAAAAGAAGGGAAAATTATGTTTTGGTGTACTCTCTATAAAATAAATTAAAAAAAAAAAGAATCCAATTTTTAATATTTAAAAAAAATATAATAAACTCTTAATTAATTGATTTTTAGTGCACTTAAATATAGTAATTCCAAAATACCCTTAATGAATTATCACTCTCCTCTCTCAAGTCTCACTCCTCTACTCGCCCCTCACCCCTTTCTCCTATAATTTTCCCCTCGCACGTAACTCTATCGAGGTCCTAGTGGAGCTCGATGGAGTTACAGGCGAGGGGTGAGGTGCGAGGGGCCAGGGGAAAGTTACTATGGACATTGGAGAGGGGCGAGGAGCGAATGGAGAGGTGAGAGGGGAGACTAATAATGTGTTAAATGTATTTTGAGATTACTATATTTAAGTGCACCAAAAATCAACTAGTCAAGAGTTTGATATATTTTTTTTAAATATTAAAAATTGAGTTTCTTTTTTTTAATTATTTTATAGGGAGTGTACCAAAATATAATTATCAATAAAAATAATATTACAAGTGTGGATATGATATTTTTTGATGACAATTATTTTTTAAGGAGTCAATCAATGAGAATGTACATTTAGGCATCATTATGATAGAGTCGTTCCCTTTTCTTGTTTTTACTCCTCATAGAGTGATAATTGACATTGTTCACATTGTTCATTCACTTGATATAACTAACACAATTAGTTTTGAGGAGAGTAATGAGACATCTTTTAGAGATGTGTGTTAGGAGGATGAGCCTAATGTGTATGTTACACATGACATAATATATGAGTCTTTCCAGTAAGTGGAGATATAGATTCAGACTTAATCTTCTAACACACACACACACACACACACACACACACATATATAGACATCTCTTGAGGTATTTAGCCATCTAAGATAGTGACATATTATGTTGAATAAATTGAATGCAATTATTTTCAATTTTATATGACATCTTGATTTGGTGCCCTCATGTAACCTAATGGTGAGATGTAAATCAGTGGATATGATGAACACTAAACTCGAAGAGAAGGTTGAAAGGGTAAAAAAACAAGTTGGTAGACATAGGATTTACATGGATTTGTGACATAAATTAGTGGGATATCCTTTTCCTTATGGCCAATATGATTATCATTAGGATATTGGTTTTTGTTGTTGTTTGTCACAAGTGGATTGTATATCAACTAGATTTGAGGGATATATTCATCCATGATAATATTGAGGATAAAGTATTTATATAATAACCATCATATTTTACATTTTTAGGCAGTTCATGTATGATATTATTAATATACTTTAGATTTTTTATGATATGAATTAAATTTTCAAGATATGATTCAACATGTTCTTTTTAGTACTTGTTCCTTTTCATCTTTGGAGATCTGTATCATATTATTCTCGTTTCTATAGATACAAATTATGAAGATAATATTTGATGTTACAAATATATATTAATATCTTGATTGTATGAGATGGTTAATTGTATATATCTTAAATAAAGTTACGATTGTAGATTAAATTTCAAATACAAAAATTTGATATATCTTAGGTATTTCTTGAGCATTGAGGTTGTAAATTTATGAAATATGATTTTTCTTTGCTAGAAGAAATTTGATTTAGATATTTTATTATCATCTTGGAATGATGGGATATGCACTAGTTGAGTCGCCACTTGATATGGTGACTCAAATATATGAAAATCATGTTAAAATTGAACAATATTAAAGTAATTAGATAAGAGTATATTTGTGTTATTAATATAGTTAATAATTTATTAGTTTCTCTCAGACAATAATCTCGGTCACTTCTTGTTGACCTATCAGTTCATAGTCTTATTCAATAATCTCAAAACATAATTATCAATTAAGTATTTTACGAGCGGATGAAACACATTGAGATTGATTATTATATTATATGAAAAAAAGATTCAGTACAGTTCAATAACTTTTATTTAAAGGTCTATCAATAAACAAATTATAGCATTCATGAAGGTGCTTAGATGATCACGTGTATTTTTTTTTCACTCCCCCTAATTTTCTTTTGTTAATTACATTGTAGATACATACGATAAACTTTCAACTAGTCAATTGTCTCAGTAGTGATCATGACTAAGCAAATTTAATTTTGGAGTTCTTATTAGATCCAGTGCATTTGTGATTGTTTAAAGCTTAAACACATCTGTAGAGGATCACATATTTTTTATCTTTAAAATTATATATTTGTGATATGTGTGTACCAACTTGATGAGAGTATTGAGATTTGATATCATTTAAGTATTTATTTTTCGTTTAGTTTTTATTTTAGTTTTGTATGAGTGTACCCACATATGAGCTTTTGCAATTTGCAATTTGACTATATATCTAATTTACTATAGTTGTGGCACCTCCTTGTATAATGGTCATTATTGCGATCACCACCTCTACATTATTGAGGACATAGGCATGTGAGTACCAAGCACGCAAGGGTTTGTTGCATGGGTGTGACAGAGTGACTAGCATCTACGTGAGCACCAATGAGGGCACTAAGAGATCGTATTTTGGCTGAGAAACCCTAATCACATTATTTATATAGAAATTGTCTCAATTGAGATATACAAGTTAAATATATAGAAATAACACCACGGCATTACATCATAATACCATGAGCATATCTGCATGGAATATAACCCTCACTACCCTAACTACATAACATTCCAAAACATAAAACACCCACACACGTGCACGCGTGCGCGCATACACACACTTTTCTATGTTAAGAAATGTATCTAGGTGAATTTACTGAGTAATTTAGAAAAAAATTAATTATATTATGTTGGGCAATTGTGCTTCCATGATAGTGAGATTAAGATACAGAAATAACAGAAATACAGAAACAAGTAATATATATCCAAATCCAGCAAGTATCCACGACAGAATCAAAAATATGAGAAACCAACACCGAAAATAACGTGGTTCGCTAGTCGCTCAGTATGACTAGCTACATCCACCAGAAAATACTTATGCGTTGCAGATTAAATCAAACAGAAATGTCTTACAGTATGCAGCACACAGAGCAGTCATGATAAATCACGCAGAGAGAAGAGAGAGAGATGATGAACAGTTCCACGGATCAAAAACAGCTACCCGAAAAATAAAATTACAAATTATTTTATATTAAAAAATATCCCGGTTCATTTAACCGCAGCGGGTCGAATCATGGAACGGATCAGACTCTGCTCCAAAAATTTCAGCCCACTGACCGGACAGCGGGACCTCTATTATTGTGTTACTGCTGCATCCCTGGCCTTTTAATATTTTTTTTCCTTCACTTACATAAAAATATTAAACAGAAAAATATTTTGTTATACAAACAGATTATTAAATAAAAACAAATTACATATACAGCATATTAATTATATAAATTAGATTTGATTTGATAATAGTCAGATAGTTAATATTTTAAATGATTCTTTTATAAATAATAGTCATTTATAGAAGCCACATCAGATCATAAATTAATATCTTGTTCAATTGGTGTATCTATCATAGCTAGAGGTGGAAAACAAGGCATATTGGTCTGACTCGACCTTGTTTTTTTGGGGCCCACATGAGCCATCATGTCGAGCTATGTCAGCACAATTTTGAAATTGGCCTTTTCATGAAGACATGCCTCTAAAAAAAGGTAGCCCGACATGGCCCATTGACTTACAAGTTGTTTGGATCATGTCATGTCATTCCAGGTCGGGGCAAATCCTGCATGCTTTGAGCATTAGGCAAGTGTCGTGCTAGGTCATCCTGTTTCAGTCCAGGCTAGCCTGAGCAGAGGTGTCAAATGAGCCATCTTTGCTACGCATGGCCGTGTCGTCATACTAGACACAACACGGCATATCATCATTGGACGAAAATATTTATTGTTGCACCATAGCATGATCTCGAACAGATACATGTGATATAGTAATTTCTTAGGTGATCAAGCATTTCAGTATTATTATTTGTTCAAATATATTTAATTTTGGTATTTGTATAATTGTACACTTATATTATTCTTATAAAATACAAAATTAGAGTGATGGGTCTTAAAAAAAAAGTAAATATTATTTCGTGCACATATGATTTGTCATGTCTTTCTCTCAGATTCTTTATGTTACAAGCAAGAATTAAAATATCGGTTTCTACGGATATATCGGTACTTAGATTTTACGGATATATCGAACATATGTCGGTGTGTATTTGCATATGAGTACCAATCAATGATAAATATATCGGTCTTAATGAATATATCGATATTTAGAATTTAAGGATATATCGGTGTATATATCAGAAATTTTTATCATTGGTTACAAGAGGCATTAATTTTGTTTTTTTTTTTTTTTTTTTTTTTTTTTGCAGGTAACTTTTATCGCATACGGAGTGCTTTTAAATATGGAGCGCACAAGCTTGGTATAATTCTTATGTTATCTAGCGAACAAATATCTGATGAGCTCAATAAGTTCTTTGCCAATACTTTGGATAGGCATGGAGGTAATTATTGGAATGATGTGCTGCAGAACTCTGTCGAATCATCTTGTTGTAGAAGTTCTGATACCTCATCTGCAGCATCATTATCCCATTGTTCGGACGCATCCTCTGAAGACAGTGCCTTCCATAAATCTGCACAGGCCGCCTGTCCCACAGAAAGAGATGGCGAAGAGAATCCTTCCCATTCTACCCCTGGCACCGTTTCTCCGAGCACGGCCTCTGCCCAAGACGAGAGCAAGCCAGGTTTGTCCGGTGCTGGCAGAAATCCACACCGAATCAAACCATTACTGGACCTTACCGGAGATTATGACAGCCACTTTCAGAGCATGGCGTATGGGCAGTATTGTCATTTGTGTGCTTTTCCCGCCCCTCTGCTGCCCCCCCATCACCCTCGCCCTCTAATAACATTTTCACCCAGTAGGTGCCATTGGAAAACTGGCAGAAAGTTCATGCGCATTAAGCCAAATGGTTGTTCGCAGATGAGGACCAATGGTGTTCTGCCCCCACAATTCTATTCCTTAAAGCCCCCCTCACCTTTTGACGTTGCTTTCAATTTCAAAAACAACAGCAACAACAGAGGAACTGGAACCTACATACCCAACGTGGTGCGTGCGTGCGTGCGTGCGTGTGTGTGTGTGTTTTTTTTTTTTTTGATGACTCTGTTCTTGATGAGAATATCTTAGACATGGGTTGTTGCTATGAGACCACGTGTGACCTTCAAAATTTTATTTTATTTTTTTTTTTGTTTTTTTCGTTTTGATCTTGCAGAGCTATCTTTCGAGCAGAGTTAGGGTTCCTCTAGAAAATGGATGGAACCAGTACTCTAGAGCAGATGGAGTGTTGCATAGGCGTCCTGGTGAGAGCACGGCAGATGCAGCAACTCCACATCTGATGGATTTGGCTGAAAATTGTCGCAAACTTTCTGACGTAGAAGAGTTCCCGTGCCTCGGTAATGGGAAACTAGCTTTAGAAAATATCCATGGTTCCCACCAATCTGTGTGGAGCAGCTTCAACACGTATGGCTTTTCTGACCCACCTTCGCATAGACATGGCAATGGGGCAGAGGACCTTCTTCCACAACTGGACGACTCTCTGCCTGACATGGTCACCCCTCCTGATCTGCTTGTTCCATGCCATCAATCTTCTCCTCCTCCAACCTTGTCAATCAATATGCCTGGCTGCACCGATTCTGTTCTAGAAAATGAACGTAAGAGGTAACACTTCTGTTCAGCTAATGTTCACTCAAATTAGCTCCACTCTCTCTCTCTCTTTGTATGTACATATATGTGTGTGTGTGCCTCTATATATATATGTGTGTGTGTGTGTGTGCCTCTATATATATGTGTGTGTGTGTGTGTGTGTGCCTCTATATATATATGTGTGTGTGTGTGTGCCTTCTATATATATATGTGTGTGTTTGTGTGCCCATATATATATATATATATATATATATGCTGTTATTTTATGATATTTTATACACAAAGTGAGAGAGAGAGAGAGAGATGAAGTGGAATAGTGTACTGCTTTTATTGCTGATGGTCTTCATGTTCAGGATTGAACAGCAGCCATATCAGTTGAAAGATGAAGTGGACTTTCCTCCACTGTGCGCGAAAAGCTAGGCAAGGCATAAATGGCTGATCATCCTCAAGGTGTAAGGTGCTGCTGCAGATGCTGAACTTTTGTTTTTGTTTCTTTTTTTGGGGGGGGGGGGGGGGGGGGGGTCATTTTCTTTCTCCTAGGCAAGCAGGTGCGAGGAGATTATTTCAAGTTGGGAAAACAGCACTTCAAAAAGTTTTCTTTTTTTTTTCTTCGTTCAATGAAATTGTGGCATAAGGCAACGGGGAGTTGCAGCGGGATGGTCTCTTTTTGGGTATTTTTTTTTTTCTGTTTTTTTTTTTTTGAATTGTAAGTGTAGCACACACACAAATGATGAGAATAGAAAGTCCTGTGTAAATATCTTTTGGAGGATATATAAAGCGCATCTGTAAAAATTTTGAAAACAAAAAAAATGCAGTCTGTGCTTGTGTTGGTAGAAGATGAGTACTTGTTTTGTATCTTTTATTCTTGTTTGCAATTTTATGTGCTCTTCTTCCTTTTGGGATTTTTTTTTTTTTTTTTTTTTTGGCTTCTAAAACATAAGCTTGTGATGGCCCAATGTTCCTCTTTCTTATGGGTGATTGTGAGGAAATTTAGAATTTTTGGTACCCTTGAATCTTGTCTCAAAGTCTGATTTACCCTTGGATCATCTCTCTCTCTCTCTCTATCTCTAGAAAATAAAGAAGTTAAGGTTCTCATCTCAATAACATGATAGATTTGGTTGGTAGACAACATGGGGAGCATATTATGCACGCCCGGGGGTCAAATTTGTCTCTCAAGTCTATTTTATCCTTGTTGCATCTCTTTCTCTCTCTCATTCTCTCTCTCAACAACATGATATATTTGGTTGGTAGACATCTTGGGGAGCATATCAGGCATTTTTGGGATCAAATTTGTAGTCTTGGGATAATAGTATTCATTCTATTTATCAACCAGACTATCATGTTATTGGTAATTCTTAAGTTTTAACATTATGTATATGTAAATGATATTAAATATTTTAATTTTATTCTCATGTGTGTGTGTGTGTGTGTGTGTGTGTGTGTAATTAAAAAGTTCCATTTTGTTTTGATTTAATATTTGATGAAGTTACCTAGTATTTGATGATCACCCTATATTATTCTATATATTTTTGATTTTATTGATGAATTAATGGTGAACATAGTAATAGTAATATTTGATATTTTTTTAATTATATTTAATAATATAAAAAATACCATCCAATTATATATATATATATATATATATATGTATATATATTTATGATAATCATTTGTTTTATTCTTAATACTTATTGAGTAATTATTTTTTAAATTGGATAATCATTTAATACCACTTGATGTTCTTGGATATCAAATAGTATTATTTTTTTGATGTGATATAAAACTTTTTGAATATTAAGGTATTATCTTTTAAATCTAATACTCATTTAAGAGTTTAGATAGTTAGATAGCTTAAGGCAACTTAAAACCCTAAATGTCGTAGGAAAATACAAGTTTTTTAGATTTAAAAGGAAAATTCACCTCGAATGAAGTTGGTAGCATTAATAGGCTTATTTTAAGGAAAAATATTTATAGATAGAAGATACAGTACATTCTTAATAATAATCATTGTTTGGCTTACATCATTTTTATTTATGTATATATAAAAAGAAAATGTTATTTCATTTTCCAACTAATAGCTTATTCTCCTGACAAAAAACTTAACTTCAATTTTACCTTCTATATGCCCTTTTTATATAGACCTCTTCACTCATACATTAGCACTTCTTTCTTAGTTTTAATTCATCTTTATGATAATAATAATCAAAACATTCTTCTCAGCATAAGAAATATCAACTAAGAGATGATAGCATTTCTTTGAAAGGTTAAAGCCAAAACTTACTCCTAGCAAGCTATTAGCTTTTCTATCACTGTACCCTATCTAGTAACAACTCATTATAACTCCCATTTTTAAAAGTATTCATTCAATGTGATAATATCAATTTTTTATCTTTGATGTAGAAGTTTTTTTGATAGTAGTAGCTTTTTTCTTATTTTACTTTTAGTAAAAAAAGCATAATATTTTCTAAATAACATTATAATAGGAGTCCCACCCTCCGGCGAAGCAAGTAAAAATATATTTTGAAGGTGGTTATTTTAATGGGAAAAATAATATCCACTTGAAGTTGGCCTTAGTTAGGTAAATTTTTATACTTACCCCATCTGCTAGCTTTCCTTCTTCTAAGGGAGGAGGAAGGTTTCACTCTGATCAAAATAAAGAAGAAGAAAAAGAAGAAGAAGAAGAAGAAGAAGAGGGGCCCGGATAATCTAATGGAGAGCTCATCTCTTAATCTCAAGAACAAAACCAAGATGAGGGATCTAGCTGGCAAGGGCTCTGTCCCATATGGCCCAACACAAGATGATGCTTTCAGGTGATCTCATTCTCAACCCCTCAAAAAATGAGTTTCTAGCGTTTAGATTATTTATTTCTGGGATTTTCTATTGGGGTTTTGGAGGGTGGCACAGGGAGAGAGATTTTAATCTCCCCCCACTTGTTATTTTTAAGGGTAATTTGGGGAGAGGCAAGGGTTACTCTAGATTTATTTGCATGGATAATGGGGTGGTCTTTCTTCGCTGATAAATTGAATTGTGGAGAAAATGGGCAAGCTATAAGCTGCCTGAATTCTAAAATAAAAAGCTAGAAGCAGGTGAATATGCGTGTGAATATATGCATAGGGTACTCCCATTAGCCTAAAACTCTTCAATTGACAGTACACAGGGAACTCAATGTAAGGGGCAAATATGTAATTGTGACGAGTATTCACAAAGCATGTATGTATGCTAGAAATGTAGAGGGGGAAGGGGCTCTGGGGCAATCAACTGTGTGTTGCCATGACAAGAGGCCGAATTCCAGGTTCGTGGGGCAACCTTGTGGACATAGTCTTTATCTCTTGTTCCTTGCTTGGATCCGAATAGATACAATCCTATCCCACATGGATTTTATCCATTTTTTTCCTCTTGCACATTTTTTTCTCTATATTTTTTTCTCTACAATGTGTTTTTAATCAAAGCATGGAGTTCTTTGCTTGATTATGTGTCCAACTAAGTAGCAAAGCACCTTGTGCAATTATAGTTGGCCAGAGTATGATCAGACTAAAGTCAGCCAGCCAACCAGACACAGACACACACAGACACAAAGACAAAGATAGAGAGACACACAGACACACAGACACACACACACAAACATACAGACACACGCAGACACACACAGACACACACCCACACACACACCCACACAAACACACACACACCCACACAAACACACACACACACAGACACACAGACACACACAGACACAGACACAGACACACACGAACACACATGGACATAGACACACACGGACACACACGGACACACACGGACACACACGGACACACACGGACACACACGGACACTGACACACACGGACACTGACACACACGGACACACACAGACACACACAGACACACACAGACACACACACACACAGACACACACACACACACACAGACACACACAGACACAGACACACACACACACAGATACACACACAAACACACAGACACACACAGACACACACAGACACAGACACACACACAGACACACACAGACACACACACACAGACAGACACACACACACAATATATGACCAAAAAAAAAAGTCAAAGAAATAGCTTGACTATGGTTATATATATACATATACACACACACACATACATACATACAAACATACAAAGGGAGGCAGTCATAAAGGCTGGCAAATAAAAAATGAACCTTAGACTGATGAGAGCTACAAAGCAGCATGATCAGCACATGTTTCTCCCTGCATTTAGAAGCTCTCCCCACTGTTTTGAGCATGTCCTGAATACACGTCGTGGGCTGGCCACTTTGCGGTGGAAGAGCTGCAGACGACAATGTCCGGAGAAGCATATTGAAGGGAACTCCGGCTTGCTTCGACCCATGGCGGCATCCAGAGAGGGTATTTTTGGCATGTCAGTGATTGCTCGCCGGAGAAGAAGAGTATCCCTCCCCTCTAGGGCAGGAGTATTTACACTTCTCATTATTTTGCCATGAGATGCATAAAAAGTGGTAAAATAAGAGCTGAAAACGAACCTGCCATTCGCCCGTCTCTTTCCCCGTTCCTGGCACTCGTGGCAATCTCCATCTGTTGTCGTATTCATTCAAAGAAGCCATCAAAATCAGCAAGTATTTGTTTTTTTATTTTAATTTTTTAAAAAAACTTTAATCACCTGACAAATGAGAACAAGAAACAGTGCTTTGAATAACTCAGTTTCACATGCAAGAGCACGCACGCAGATACATTCACACACGCAGACACACGCACGCAGATACATTCACACATGCAGACACACGCACGCAGATACATTCACACACGCAGACACACGCACTCGCACACACACATATATATAGGTACACAAGAGGCTATATAGCAGCAACGAATTCCTGAATAATTCAGAGCTGGAGTAGATGATAGGATGAAGACAACTATAGCTTGCTGCACGCACATTCTCCATGTCAACCTTACCCATTCAGACACACATATCTTGGTTTTCGCTTGCAGAGCAGGAGCTAGGGCTTTGGCTTTGTTCAGGTCTCGAGGAGGAAGCGGCTGCATCGCTACTTGAACTTCTGAGAGTGCCAATGAGCCAGAGGTGGTGTCAGGTGGGTCAGGTGGCTCCAGCATGGCGCAAGGCACGGCCCAACTGAGTTCTGCCTCGCCCGGCACAACACGGTCCAGAACCATGCCTTGACCTGAGTCGTGCCGGCCCGAGGCACGCTCGTGCCGAGCCAGGCACGACAGGCATGCCTGGCACATTGGCACGGTCCACCAGCAAGGTAACCATGAGCCAGGACTGCATCCCGAGAACGCAACATCCACGTGGAGAGTATTTTTCAATTTTAATTAAATCGATCTGCCACATGAGCGTGGCGGATCGGCCCATCAGGACAAAAGTGCCAAAGACCAAGATTGCGCTGCAGCTTCGGGCCGAGCAGACCAGCAGTCATGCCATGGTAGGCACGGCATCGTGGCCCAACTAGGCCACCCAAATATGGGCCTTGCCAGCACAGCACGGCCCATTTGTCACCTCTACATTGAGCATGAGAGCTTTATTAGTTTCCACCAAAATCAACAAAAAAAAAAGAAGAAGTGGAAAACCCAAAATTCACTTGGTGGAGGTGAGTTTCAACTATGATGTGATGCGAATCTTGCTAAAATTAATAATACCCTAATCATATTTAGTGACCAAGATCCTTCCACAATCAAATATGAAAGAAAAATCTCACCTCATCACTTAATTATGAAAATATCTCACCTCATCACAAGAAATTCCATTGATTTATAAAAATTTTAAAAAACCAAAAAATTTATCATCATCAACGAAAATTATACTTTTTTCATTCCACCAATACAATATATATAGTGTTTAAGCCATCCCTTCAAACTAAATACTAATTGTAACTCTCAATAATTACAATTATACAATAAAATAAATAAAATAAAAAAATAAAAGATATGATGATGTCTCTTTTTTATCAGGGTACTCAAGAATTAATCGGAATACTTTCTCATTCAATTTTGTAACTTTTAAAATTTATAAGGCCTTGATGATATTAACCAGGCTCATCTAATTTTGTGAGTAAGGTCCTTTCGTGTAACTAACAACACACAATGATAAAAAACTCCGATATATCCATAAATTCTAAATATCGATATATTCATTAAGACCGATATATCTATTCTTGATTGGTGCTCATATGCAAATACATACCGATATATCTTCGATATATCCGATATATCCGTAAAATTCAAGTACCGATATATCCGTAAAAGTCGATATTTTAATCATTGACAACACATATTTGTCCAATAAGTCCAGTTGAAGTATCACTTGACCATTTTTTCTTTATGCTGGTGATTGATCTGGTAGATGCGACCACATTGATTAAATTGTAGTTTAGCACAATTCCTAGGTCTGCACCATCCTCCCCTCAAAAAAAAAAGTTTGTTCTCAAATTATCACTCATATTAAAAAAAAAGATAAATTAGAAATATTAAAACTATAACTAATATCATATTAACCTGAGCGATGAAGTTTGCAGGCATTTTTATTTATACTTTCAATTGCTTAGAATGATCCATCTCCCCTTTGAAGCATCTAAGAGCATCTCTCAATAAAAAATATTTATTTCCTCATATGTAGTCAAACTCAATCTTCTGGTTCAGATACAAGTCTCTCATGATCCTTATTAGGGTGCTTAACATATTGTTCGGTTTTCCTCTCTATGTTGGTCATAGTCTTTTTATGAATTTACTTAACTAACTCAACTTTTCTCTTACAATCAAGGTTAGCATGTTCATTCATAAATAAATGAGTCAAATTAAGTGGTCTCAAAAAATTAAAACCATAAACAATTTCAAATGATACAAATTTAGTAACATAATAGATACTTTGACTATATGCAAAATTAACATGTGATAAATATTTCTCCTAAAATTTTATATTCTTATGAATGATTACACATAGCATAATTAACATCTTATTAACTACCTCAGTTTGACTATTAGTTTATAAATAACAAGATATTGAGGACGAGAGTTTCATACCTAACTTTCCTCGTAAACTCTTCCAAAATTAACTTAGAAAATTAGTAGATATATGTGATACATTATTAATTTTATGAAATGAAATATATCATCTTGAAAAATCTATCTAACATCACAAAAATTAAATACTTTACATATATATATATACATACACACACACACACACACACATTAACACATGGTTTATTCGATATGGAGAAGGGATATATATATATATATATATCATCTTGAAAATTAATCATGCAAATATGTCCTAGATTTTGATTGCTTATAATTTAGATATTTCTCATAAATTCTCTCTACACATTTCATATAGGATCAAAGAAATAATCTTGAAAAATACATAAAATCTTAGTTAACATGTAGAAATGCATAATTTTCTCTCTCTAAATAAATATTCATTAAAATTAAAAAAATTAATTTACTCGCATTAAATTTCTCATAATTATTAATTATTTTGATAAATTCAAAATCAATAGCATATATCTTATTAATATGTTCGAATACTTTAAATGTTGACTATTAGAATAAAAAGTATGTCTCGAAAAACTCCATACACTTGGTATAATATTTTTTTAGCTTGCAATGTCTTTTCAAGCATTTCAAAATTTCATAATTCATATGAGTCTTAAATTCTTTGGGCCATAAATAATACTGTCATGTCTCCTAAGATTCGTACCAAGACATATTTTTTTATCATAAATATTATAAGTTATCATTGCTCCACTAAATTTCTCATTAAGACATGCAACAGATCTATATTGTTGCATTAATACGAATCTAATACTAATTCTCGAAGCATCACATTCAATTTTAAAAATTTTATTAAAATTATGTAAGATAAGTAACAGAGAACATTAGTTAATTTCTCCTTAATTGAATTGAATATTTTTTTCTTGTTCATCTTCTCACTTGAATTTCACATCATGCATTATTATTTCAATTATAGGTATCACAATGCTACTAAAATTTTTTTATATTTCTTCTATAAATGCTCGTTAAACAATGAAAACTCTTGACATTGGTTACAAATATTGATGTTTATCATTCTACAATTTCTTTTACATTTTCCTTACTCACTCCTATCCATTGAGCACCGATAACAAAACCTAGAAATAAAAACTTATTAGTGCAAAAGATGATTCTAAAAGTTAGTAAATAATTTTTCTTTTCTAAAATTAACTAAGACAAGATTTATGTGCTAAAAATATTTATCTTGATTATCTTTATGAATTAAGATATCATCAAATTATATCATCATAAACTTGTTAATGGCTACTTGCTAAACATGATTTATTAACATCATGAAAATAGTAGGTACATGAGTTAATCCGAATAGTAAAACTAACCATTCATATAAACTATGTTTTGTTTTGAAATTTATTTTGCATTCATCACCTTCTTCTATTCGAATTCGAAAGTTTTCACATTTTAAATGAATTTGAAGTTTAATATATACAAGTACCATATAAATCATCTAACATATCATCTAGTCGTGAAATGGGATATCAATACTTTATAGTTATCTTATTAATTGCTCAACAATCAATACACATTCACAACAACTTATCCCTTTTAGGAACAAGTAATACGAAAATAACACATAGACTCATATTTCCCTAATATGCGAATTTTATAATAATTCACTAACTTGTCTTCATAGTTCAATTATTTCCTCCGAAATACTCCTTTATGCTTGTTGATTAGGCAAAGTAATTTTATAATCATTAGTACTTAATAAATTTTTTTTATATATAAATAAATAGAATCATTAGTTTATTTAAACATAACAATCTCTCTTTCATCTTCTCTCTTTTTTTTCTAATCACATTTGTCCTTTCTTTTTTTTTTTCATCTTCTTTATTGTGAGTATTATCTCTTTCTATTCTCACTTAATCTTCACACATTTGAGCAAGAGTTAATAATACGAAAATAATAATTCTTCTAAATTGAAAAGAATACTTTTTGGTAAGATCAATATTCTTAACTCGCATATTAAACAGTCATGACCTGCATAATGAAAGGAGTTCAACTTGCATAGGTACAACATCGCAAAATATTTCATTATCTACATACTTTCCAATTTGAACAGATATTAATGTTTGTCTAATCACTTTTATTTTATTTTTGATCATTTAATCAATTTGAACAAATATTCTTGACATCGCTAGTGCTTCATAGTTAGCAACCATAATTTTAGTACCATTATTGTTCTTGTGACATTTATACGACTTTCATTATTAGTAATCATGCAACATACCTTATCTTTCACATGACACCTAATATAAAATAGGTTTTCCTATTGTACTGCATCATTTTTCTTGGCTTGCATGCCTGGAGTTCTTGTAATCAATAATTCTCCTAAAATAACTTTATGCTCAAATATATATTCTAAGAATGGCATTGACTGAACATCATCTTTATTATTAGTTTTAATTTCTTCATTATTTTTTTAAAACATGATTCTATTATTTGAATATGATTTTCTATATGATCTTTTCTAGAATAGTTGAATCATTTGATGTCACAATTTTGAGTGGCATAAATTTCAACCATACTTTTAGAATTATAGTTGACAATATTAGATTTTAAGACTTACATTTTAATTAGTTATTAGCAATTTATATGCTTTTCTTATAGAATTTGACTTTCTAGTTGATTGGCCTATGTTATTATTTAGCCATAGGTTCTCCTTTGTCTTGAGTTGTTATTCAATTTTAATTATTATATGCACCGTATCTTTAATTTTCACACAATGATACAACTCTACCATGTCTGCAATACTCTCAATTCAATCCCACTAGAAATCTAATCATTGTGTTCTCTCGATCTTTCTCAATATTAATCAGGATCATAACAAGTTCAATTTCTTTATAATAATCTTTCACACCTTTGTTCCCTTACTTCAAACATTATAATTTCTTATATAAACTTCAACAGTAATGACTTGAAACAATCTTTTTTTCTCATTATCAATTTATTTCCTCTTAATCCTCTATTAGAAATTCTCAATCTCTACTAATTACATATTGATCCCACCAAACAATAGTATATTCAATGAATTCAATTACTTTTAGTTAATGTTCTTCGAATTAGAATAATAATGACAATCAAAAATCAATTATATTTTATTTTCTCATTCTAGATTAGTTTTTGAATCATTTTAACCTTTGAATCATTATGACAATCAAGAATAATTTTAACAAATTATTATCTTCATATTTTATTTGCTCTCTTAAGTACCCACACATTCCATGATTTATTATAAAAACTCGTTCATCTTCTTCTTCATCATCTCTCCCATAGCTCTCGTGATAATTATTAGCATTTTTTCTATGATGAATTTTCTCCCTCCTTGGAGCATTCTATGACTGCTCTAAATGATTATTCTATATATGATCCAACCATTCATGAATATGTCCTAGTTCATACCTCATCATGCGCTTCATTTCAATCATCATAACTTTCATATATAACTGCGAATAATTAATTTTTGAGGAATTTCAATTAATACGTTTAGACATTTTTTTTAATAAATATGAGTATGTCACTCAACACTCAATATAACTATTACGGCACTTATCAAACTTAAATTAACAAGAGTTAAGATTCAAGTGATAATTTCTAAAAATGTATTGAGTAATTATAATTCTTGAGATAAATGAAATAGTAACAATGCAAATTTAAAGTAAATGCAAAGAATATTCAGGAAGATACTTTCAAAAAATAGTATACAATCAGTTTTTTGATTTTATATACAATAGTAAATGCAAAGTATACTCTTGGATTGTAAATGCAGAGTATACAAAAAGTATATGCAGAGTATACAAAAAGTATATGCAGAGTATACAAAAAATAGTATCCTCTCAAAAAATATTAAATGCAAAAATAGTAAATGCAAAGTATATACAATCAGTTTTGGATTTTATGTTTATTGTGCATTCTTTATTTATTTCATTTTTCCTTTTTTTTTTTTGCAAAAGAATAATCATAAGATAAAAAATTTAATCATAACAAAACCACTTTTAAATGAAAGCTTAAGAAGACAAAATAAAAAAATTTAAAGATCAAAAGAATATAAAAATATATTTGAGACTAGATATAAATTTTAATACCAAATTATATAAATCTCACAAAAATTAACGAGACTCATAATCAAATTTAAGGACTGTTTGATAACACACTTAAAATCTTCAAACCATTGAAAATTAATATTTTCCACAAATTTTTTTTTATAAATTATCATTTAGTCTTTTTTTTCTTTCTTTTTTGTTTTCTCATTCACGCTCCAGTTCAGTTTATAAATCTGTCTTCTCCTCCTTAAATCATAATAATAACTCTCTTTCATTATTAATTTAAAAGAGAAAATAACAAATCAACTAGTTGTTCATTAATTTTTATTTTTATATTAAAAATTTGGATAGTTTTAAAAAATTTAGATTTTATTGAATATTTTTAAAAAAATTTTTTTTTTTTTTTGGATTTATGATTTATTTATTGATATGTTTTTTGGAAATTTTATTTTTTTAATAATTAATAATTATAGTAAAAAAAATTATTAGTATTCTATTTATGTTGGATAATATATAATACAATGATAATAAGAATAAATATGTAAAATATATATATTTATTTTTAGCATACATATAACAGTAACTTATCAAACAATTTTTATATATAAATTCAACACTTATAAAATTCAATCTTAATTTTTCAGCACTTATTTTTCAGTACTTAATTTTTTTAATTTTATCAAATGGGCCCTTAATGACAAAAATATATGAGTCTTGAAATAGAGATAATATCACAATTAATTATGAAAGAATGATTGATAAATCATAAATAAATATCATAAGAAATCATGATGGTTGAATAAATTCTCAAATTACAAAGAGTTTACTCTCACTAAAAAAATTCTACTTATTTCATTCCATAAAAATAATATATATAGTATTTGAGACATCACCTCAAACTAGACAATAATTATAATCCACAATAATAATTATTATATAACAAAATATACAAAAAAAAGATAAATAAAAAATATAATGATTGTATCTCCTTTTTAATTAAGGGATTCAAGAATCAATTATAATTCTCCCTCCATTTTTGTAATTTTCAAAATCTTTTAAGGCCTTTATAATATTGACTAAGCTCATCTGATCTTGTGAGTAACATCCTTTCGTGTAATTATCAACTCGTGCTTGCTGAATGACCTTGATAAGAATATTGCTTGATATATTTTCATTTGCACAAGTGATTGATCTACTAGTGACTATCTCCTCGAATGAGTTATGATTTGGCACAACTTTTAGATCTACATCATAATGACAAATTTGTTAGTCTACTAAAGTTCACAACAAACAAAATTTCTAATTATATCTAAGAGTTAGAAAGACACATGTTGAAATCAACTATTTTACTTTATTTTTTTGCATTTGGTAGCCCCCTCCATTAGGTGGTAGTAGCTATGAGAAACTAGTGCAAGGATAAAATTATAGGAAGAAAAAAAGGAATAAT
Source organism: Sapria himalayana (assembly GCA_029783825.1). Lineage (NCBI taxonomy): Eukaryota > Viridiplantae > Streptophyta > Magnoliopsida > Malpighiales > Rafflesiaceae > Sapria > Sapria himalayana. The sequence continues at coordinate 553,962 of JAREIK010001468.1, read as the reverse complement.
TTTTTTGAACCAATCCCAAGCAATAATAAGCAAGGGGTCGAGACATCATTCCATTTAGGATATAGACGAGAGCATTCATTTGCAAGTGCCCAACATCTATTGTTAATTGGTTGAGTAGTTGGGCTGTAGTGATACTCTTAGCTAAAAAAAGTATAGTCACTCACAATTGAGGGAAATAAGATTATCGTTGGCAGACACTTGAGCTATTTGACTTATCTAAAGAAAAGATAACAAAAAAAAAAAAGATAATATTTACAATCTTGATAAAATCCACTCTTTCTTACTTATCAAATTAATAATAATAAAAATAATAATTAATATAATAATCATAGTGTATTTTTCAGTACTATGACATATTCATAACATAGCCAAAATCAAATAATATCAAATAATTTTTAGGTGCAGAAGATTTTTCCCGTATTGACTATCTTTTCAAGAGAGAAACTTTCACAGTCATTGAGTCACAGTCTCTCTTACCACCACGACAATGTGTTTCGCAGAATAATTTTTTTAAGGGTGACTTTCTTTCTGCCATTACTTTGTATTCCATAGAAAAATTACCTTGGTCACGATAATTTTTGATATCACAACTTTGTACTTCAGAGAATAATTATCTCAATCACTATCATTCTTGGTACCATGAGTTTGTAATCTAAAAATAATTTAAATAATATCTTGAGTCACGACATCAACCTAAAATCATGACTCTCAACTTCAAGATCCACATAAAAACTCAATGGGTCTCAATTTAAAAGATAGACATAAAAACCTCAAAAAGAAAAGATAAAATTTGAATTTAGACCAAAAACATGAAAATCCCAAGAGAGCATGATCTCTAACCCCTAATTAATGACAAAGTCACGTCAAACACAAGCATTAATTGTTTGAGAATCAAATTTGAGACCTAGATGCTCATAAAAATGATCAATGAGAATTCTTAATTTGACAATATAAAACATTAAATATTTTGCGTGAATTTTTAAACAATGTCAAATTAAATAGATATTTATAATTAATTTATGTATATGTACATGATAATTGTGATTATAAAATATTTAATATTAAGAAAACTATACCAGTGACTAGACTGAAAAAGATATCAGTCCAAATTTTACTGGCTAGGCCGTAATCAAACTGCTATCAAAATGCTATCGAACCGAAGACATGATAAATATATTTTATATATCATTAAAATTAAAAATAATTTTAAAAATTACACACATTTATATAGAGATACACACACACACACACACACACATAGAGGGATGATAAAGACATTAAATTTATAAATATATTAGAAATATTGATAAAATATCAACAAAAATATAAAAACTAATTTAAATTCATTAATATATTATCCTAGCTTCCTCATGAACAATGCATGTGGTAGTAGTAAAGAAATTAAGAAAGAAATTAAAAAGCCCTAATCAATAGTTTTTACCCGTTTGTTTGCTCTAACGGCAAATAAGGAGGCCCCAATGACAGATATGCAGGAGTCCTAAGGGGTGAGGTGGGTGACTCTCTTGTTCCTGCAGTTCTTTCAATGGTTGAGAATTGAAAGAAGTTCAGAATTTGAAGAATTTGGACCAAAAACTCATATCAAGCTTCATTCCGCATCCAACATTAAGAGCCCTATAGCTTTTATACCAGCGATGGGCTCGAGCGAAGTGAGGTTCACGTAGAATAACCTTTAGAGTTCCAATTCCATCTTCAACATAATACATAGAAATGTCATCGTGTCCGGGAGCCAATACCTCTCCAAACATAATGAAATCCTCAAAATTACATGAATAGGCTTCGTTTGATTTTGATTGCTCTGTGAGAGGCTCCCAGGTCTGGTCATCAATGGCAAAATAAAAACTTTCATTGGTGTCCACGCGTGGAAAAAAACCCCCTTGCGTGAGGAAGTAGCCCGATACACTGCGAAATTGGGACGGGAGAGGTGGGAGAGAAGATGCCTCCCTGGTCACCGGATCCCAAACTTCAAAATCGTGCTGAAGATCAGCGGAAATGGAGGAGAATACATATACATATATTCTGGACTTCAATTCGAAAATTAATGGGGTAATTTTTGGACCCTTCAGTTTGCCCACACAAACGGGTTTCGCACGAGGGTCAGGGTCGCAGAGGTCCAACATCGTTACATCGTACCCGCACTCCGGGCACCAGTACGTCAGGCCGCCATAAGTACCAGGCGGGTCATCTTTGCGTGTGGGATAATTTCCCCCAAACATGTACAGAGTGTTCCCCGACTTAAAGCAACCGATGGCTATCGGCATGTTAGCCTCGTCAAAATCGATCAATCTTGTCGCCGGCGGCGACCGTAATTGGACCTTACCACAAAATTGGACCCCTAATTGGACCTAATTGGACCTAATTGGACCCCGTTCCACTCCTCGCTCTCTAGTATCTCCTTCATGTCCAACACGACGACAGCGCCATCTGTGACAATGCAGAGAACTTCCATTTTCGCCCATTCAGTTTCCTTCGAAGTTTTCTGAAAGAAGCGAGATGCCAATAAATTAAAAGGGAGAGAACGCGATAATTTAATTTATCACAAATCCTCATTTTGAATTTAATTTATCTCTTACCACAAAATTATAATAAATTATAAATTAAAATCCTCAAAGTATAATCTTTTTATTATAAATTATAATAAATTATAATTTTTTTTTATTAAAAAAAAAAAGGAAGCATTTGAGATAAATAAAAGATTCGAAATGAGGTCAATTATAAACTCAATCCTTCAAAGTATTTTCTTTAAATTTTTAGAATGACCATATAGTTATCCCCTGCAAATTTATTATTACAATATCTCATTATTTGTATTTTTGTATTTTTGTATTTTTTGTATTTTTTGTATTTTTTGTATTTTTTGTATTTTTTGTATTTTTTTGTATTTTTTGTATTTTTTGTATTTTTGTATTGGTAATATTATCTTCCATAAAAGTTTATATTGGTTATGACTACTCTGACTTGTGAATCATTTCATTAGAAAAATAGATACGAGATTAATTAATCATTACAATATATATTCCTAATATAGATTTAAAGTGGTGAGACTTTTAGCAGATAATAAACATTATTGGTGAAAAATATATATTTTTTATCATTTTTAATATTTTAGCATGTTTAACTCATTTTAGCCTGCAAATCGTGTAGGGTTGATCTGTGCTTGACTTAATAAAAATTGTCATGACTAAAAATGAGTAGAAATGTCTCAACCTTATTTAGGCCACGTAGCCTAGGTGGGTCGGCCTAGCCTATTTCCCATCTATAAATTGGATTGATCTATTTAATTTTGGGATTTATCACATATTATGATTGGTTTTAGTCTAAGCATAAGTTTACAAAATAAAAAAAAAGCATGCTTTTGGTAAACCAACCAAAAATAAAAAGAAACTAATTTTATACTAATATATTCTAAAATTAGATATATACATGGGTTGACATTGTTGCATTATATATAGTATTTTGATAGTCTGAAATTTAATAAATTTTTAGATGGCCAAAAGAATAAAAAAAAAAATAAGAGCTCTGATGTGCTGGCAAATCCACGTTTATTTCAGGATTGTGTGTTTTGGTATTCCACGAAGAGCACTTTGTCTTCATCGCTCGATGATGCACCAGCCGGGAATCGAACCCGGGTCTGTACCGTGGCAGGGTACTATTCTACCACTAGACCACTGGTGCTAATTTGCTGTTGGTGCTGGAATTATCATTTTTAAATAAACATTAAAAAAAATTAGGTTTTTGTTTTTTTTTTGCTTTTTTTATTCCTTTTTTTTAATGCACTATTGCATAAACATCTTTTAAAATCGAATATATATTTTTTATCTTCATTTGAATGGAGAAACAATTCTCAAAGGGACATCAAAAAATATACATTTTTTCTTATCCTCTTCTCCACTTCCTCCTAATCACATCTCATATTATCTCTCTATTCATATATGAATAGAGAGATAAAATTATCATTCCAACAATTTGAATATAATGATTTATATAAAGATACACAACAGTTAGATAGTTTGCTTATTTATCAATCGAACTACCTTATCGTTATGGATGTGTTTGAGCATTTGAAATTATATACTTTATTTTGATTTCTCCTATGTTAAAATAAACTGATCTTCTGTCCTTTAATTAATTGTAATTTTGATGGGTTATTGATGTCTTATTTTCCGGTGTAAAAATAAATTAATATAATTATTTTTATATATTAATCATTTTGATATTTTCCTCATTGTTTACATATTATTTTCTATAATTTTAACTCGCAGACTTCAAAGGGTAATGTGTATTTAAAATTATATTTACTTTCATCAAATACTTTAGAGAAATAACTTCTTTTTATACATGTCGTTGTTGGATTAGTTATCGTTGTTATAGATGATGAATTCGAGATCATTTGACTGGAGTAATTTCTTAAGTCTCAGCTTTTTTTGAAAAAAAATTGGAAAACTTAATTATTTTAATTTCTTTACATCAAAGGGGCATTCACTCATGAAAAAAAAAACTGAAAGTATCTTAGTGGAAGTAGTTATTAAAAAAATAATCTAATACAGTTTGGCCACTTTAGGTGATGATTAGTGGTTAAAGCACAACACATATAATAAGCATTGGAATTATGAGATTACACATATACACAATGTCTTATGGAATGCACAAACACTACACTGCACACATGCACAATGAATCTACTTTTCTATATGACTGAAATAGTATCCACACTACACTACCCATATTTTTCTACGCTACCAAAAAATAAACAATGCCTTGCACTCACGAAACTCACTGTCAAATACAACATTAGGATTTTATATTGGAAAATCCTCTGATTTAGATGAATAAAAAATCATATTGATCCCTAGGTCATAACTATTTCTAAAATTTTAAAAATACCAAGGATACAACCTTACAACCATGAACTGCGACATTAAACAATAAAGCATGAGTTTTCATCTTCAATATGTGCATCATGTAGCATTGTTAATGTCGAACTCGAAACAACACCTCTATAATCCTTTCATTCTCACACATTTCTTAGTTCAAAATAAAGCTCCAGGACATCCTCAATTTTCCTATTCGAAAAACATTCGAACACAAAAAAGTTTGCTTGTTGCTTTGTCAAATCATATCATTGTTGTGACTTTTTTACGTCATTTAATTTTATCAGTTGGACAATATTCTAAAAGCTTATTAATGAAAGTGTCTTATCAACTAAAATCTATAAGTGTATGAGTCATACAAGTAGTAAAATAATTTTTCATTCAGATATTAACCTCATAGTGATTGTATCGACAGTTCACTTATTTAATAATGAGATAAATCCTTTTAAGTAAAATAAATACTTAGATTATTAGATAATCTTAGGCTCTCATTTTATTTATTTAATCTATGTGGTAGCATTTAAGTTGCTTGACTTATATTAAGTTAGACATAAAATAAAAGTTAAGATATTATGTAATGACTCTTTCTTTCTAATAGTATATAAAGTGATTATCACCATTGAAATTATTCTAATGGTAGTCCTCTCATACTTTTCCACTTAATACACCACCACAAAGACAACAATTTATTTCTACCTGTGAGCCATCACAATCATATACCATTAGGAAACTTTATTAACTATCTTTGATAATTACTTTATATTTACATTCTTATTTTCTAGTCTAAAATATTATAAAAGACTATTACAACCATGTGAGTTACAAGATACTCATGTATTTCTTGATAATTACCTTCCACTATCCTCCTCGATGATGATGTGACTCACATACTAAAGTTAAACTCATTGGAAGAATATTCTACATAATGTTAATCAATTGAGAACTAGTTTTTTAAGATGTGTATAAAGAATTGAATTGTAAAAGTATTCATACTTTTAGCTTTATAAGCACTATATTAGTGATAATTAACATATCTAAATTTTGAGTTTCAATGAATAAATTTATCTCATGTAATGTAAGTTGGAAGAATCCTTACTTCCTTCATACCATATGCATAAGTGAGCCTCAGTTTACTTGTCACCATCTATCATAACAATTTTGCATAAACCTACTAATAATCAAAATTCTAGTCCAAGTTCTATTTAATTACTATCTATCAATATCCATTATATAAAATAAATCAAACACATTCATTCATTAATAAAAATTAATTTAAGTCACATATCCTAATTTATACAAACCCTAGACACATGTTAGTTTGATACAAATTCCTAAATTTATCCCAAGAGGAGAGAGGTTCAGGAGCTATGCCTTCCAACTATAGGGATTAATATTAATCTAGTGTCCCTTACATGCTTATAAAATTCATAGGGAGTGTAAAATTTTCTCAGAGGGTTTATTAGTTGATATGACTTTTTATGTTGCATGAAGGATAAGAAAAGGAAAATGAGAGATTGTTGGAAATTTTTTTATCTGTTACTTTTTTACTTGAGCTACATTATATTACTCTAAGTAGTAAGTCATATCTTTTAAAAAAAGATTGCAATCTTAGGCCTTTATTTCTCTGGCTTGAGGTTACCACTCTAGAAATTGGTAGCGACAATGACTTGCATCTTGATCTTTCCACAACAGAAAGTCATGGTATTGACAATAATCATAACTTGGGCCCATTGTCTCTATAACACAAATTTATAGTATTGTGAAATGGTAACATCTTCATGCCCTTGGTCTTTTTTTGTCAATAAAGGGTTGCAATGATGGGAAGTGGCCTCAAAGTGATAACAACTTCACATTTTGTTATATAGCTTTTGGCACTATGTAGAATCCATAACATATGAAATAGTCTTTCTTGAGTTTTGTATGGACATGGTGCTAAGAAATAGTCATAGTGTTGAGAAAGTCTTTCATGTGTTGGAAGTGGCCGTATGCTAAGAAATGACCATAGTAAAATGTTTTTCTTCATATCTTTCAATTGTCCACAGTGCTATGGGTAGTTGTGGCACTGATATCCTATTCTCTCATAAATATATCATGCTATCGAGGTACTATGATGATGCCATGATATTAGAAAATAGCTTGAGCACACAAGTCAAGGCTATGCATTCCTTTAAAGACAATTGTCACAACCTTGGAGATGGTTGTACCAAAGTAATATCCTCTATAATATTTAATATCCTAAAAATTATGATTTTGAATTATTATTATGGATGGTCATGAAACTAATATTCTCTTTTCTCATATATATAAATATAAATATAATGTTATTAAGGAAATATGAGGATGCCACGATATTAGAAATTAGGTTGAGCATACAAGTCAAGGCTATGCTTTCCTTTGAGGATAAAATGTCACAACCTTGGAGATGGTTGTACCCTAGTAATATTCTCTATAATATTTAGTATCATAAAAATCATGATTTTGAATAATTATCATGGTTTTTATATGAGTAGTTGTAACTTTATAATTTTCTATAACTCAAAAATTAAAACTTTATAAAAAAGTTATGACTCTGACTTGAGACTATTAAGCTATATTAAAAATAAATTTATGGCACTTAGACTTCACCATGACCTTGAGCACCATTGGATTACTTGGTTGTTGTATCAAAGAATTAATATCGTAACTATTTAATTTTTTGAGCTAAGTATAGTTACGACTCCATGTCAATATCACAGCCATTAATAAAATATTACATAGTGGAAAGATAATGCTAATGAGTTAGTTGGGTCATGACAAAAAAGAATTGTCTCGACTAATTTGATAGAGTTTTGTCCGAAGGATGAAAGCCAAAACTATGTAAGATTCAATGATCTACCTCATCTATATGAAACATTGCTAAAAATATTTTAGCTTCATGACTATTTATCATAACTTCAAAATGTTAAAATCATGAAATTAACTCATATTATCTCAATTTTCATGTCTACACATTATTATAAACTAGAAAAATATATAAAAAATTTTGATAGTTTGAACACCAAATATCAATCAAATGAGAACTTCACTTCACTAAGAGAAACACCTAACAACAAATAATTTTTTATAGTAACTACTTTCTCTCTCTCCTTTATAACCAAGAGAGAGCATTGAAGAATTAAGCAACATAGTTGTCTTATTTTGTTAGAGATCAAGATAGCTTTTTTGTGTATTCTTCTCATATTTTCCATTGCATTACAAAGGAGAAGATGTATTTTCATAGGAAAGATAGTGATAAGCCTCCTCTCTTTTTTACTTTTCCATTGTTATCTCTAATGAGTAATTCTTGAAGCATTTTCTTACTATTCTTCTTATGAATCTTCCACCTGAACACCAAAACAATGCTTAGTAGTATGCACACATTTAAAATAAATTGCATAATACATAATATTAAATAAAATAATTATGCCTAAATAAACCAAGGAAAGCAAACCAAAAATAAATGAAACTAGATTGGGTTGACCAAGCCACTCATTCCACCTCGGGTAATCCTAACACATATGTCTGATTAATTCGAAACAGCAAACAACTACCAATTAAGGAGCAAATGAACTTTACCTAGTTAATAATGAGCAAGTCTGAGAATGAGTTGTTAAACATGAAATCAACACCCAAGTTTTTAGATTCTTAAAAGCAATAACAATGAGAAACAAAGTCACACTAGAAGCGGGATTGTATAGTAAAGTTCAATAAAAAAACTATAAATTGAATTTACTAGTTTGACAAAATTGAGATGGAAGCATCAATCAATGGCTAACCCTTATTCATTGTAATTACTTCAATTCAATTTCTTTGGGTGTGTTGATTCTTGTTCACAATACTAATGTTATGTTTATATTAATTAGCTTAAAATATAATCAAAATAACTTTTACATAATAAGAGTTCAATGTTCGAGTTTTTTTTAGTTTTGAGTAAAATATAAATAGAGTTATGTTGATTGTTTTGTAAAATTTCATCAATATGTAACTCTTAACTAGTGCCATAATTATTTTATATTTTCTATATTGACACTTTAATATATATTATACTATGGCTTTATGCCTAACTAGTTCATGCACCACACACAAAATAAATGTCATCACGTACCACGCACATATGCCTCTTATATAAATGCATGCATGTATACTCTTTACATAAACTAACAAGCAATCATTTAGTTTCAATTAATTAATTAACATGATATTAGAGGTTTATACCATAGTATCATAAGATTGTTACTCAACTCAAATGGAAGCCATTGGGCAAGTAGGCTTAGTGTTAGCAACGACAGTGATATATACCCGTTGTGATGGTAACAAGTTTAAAAGCATATTTTTGATGCTAGGATCATTCCAATTTTATGAATGAGTTGAATAAAATTGTTGGAAGAACCAACTATGAATCTCCAATGTAACTTGCAAATATGGAAGAAGAAGAAGAAGAAGAAAAGAAAATAATGATGCAAAAAAAGGAAAAAAATAGAACATGAAGAATAAAAATATGGATAGTTTTTTTTTGAAACATGGGCTGTGTTGTCTCTCAGATACTACACAGCTACTGTCACCTTTTATATTTGATATATTCTCCACTTTAAAAAACACAAGGCCCCTTTTTCCAAACACAAGATAATCTGTTGGCCTCAATACATCATTGTTAAATGCACTAACTTTACTATAGTTAGTACTTTACCACATCAACATTCACCCCCTTAAATGTAATGTTCTTAAACTCATAGAACTTTCCTTAGCATTTGAAATTTTGCTAGTAAGTGCTTTTGTCAAGAAGTATGCCACTTGATCTTCTGACTTGCAATAATCAAGTTATATCTCATTTTGCTCAATTTCTTCATGTATGAAATGATACTTGAGAGCAGTATGTTTGGTTCTACTACGAAAACAAAAATTCTTTGCCATAGAAAATGCTGATTTATTATCATAAAGCATCTCTGTTGGTGTTGATTTTTTTTCTCCAATATCCTCCAGAAATCTTCTAAGCCATATAACTCGAGATGTTGCAATTGAAGCCAATACATACTCTGCTTCAGCTGAGGATTGAGCCACTGATTATTGCTTCTTTGATAACCATGAAAATACACCCATGCCAAGAGAAAAAACACAAGCTTATGTGCTTTTCATATCATATGCACATCCTCCCTAATCATTATCACAAAATCCCATTAGCTTCACTTTAGGATTTCTTCCGAACCTAATCTCGTAACTCATTGTACCTTGAATATACTTCAAGACTCTTTTTCCAACACCAAAATGAATCTGACTTGGATTGCTCATGAATCTCGATAATAGGATGACAATAAACATGATATCCGGCCTTATTGATGTAAGATACAACAAATTCCCAACCAAACTCCTATAAAGAGTTTCATCCACCTTCTTTGCACCATCTTCTTTCATCAAATTTTTATTGCAAACAAGAAAAGTAGTTACTAATTTGTAACCAAATATTCCAAACCTTTTTAAAATTTTCTCAGGATAGTTTTTCTGAGAAATAAAAACACCATCATCTTGGTGAATCTCCATGCCAAGAAAATGATGTAACAACTCCATATCACTAATTTCATATTTTTTTATCACTTCATTTTTGAATTCAACCATCATCTTTTTTGTTATTTCAAATAAACACCATATCATCAACATAAAGAGCAATAATGAGGATGTCATATTTACCTTTTTTCTTCACATACAAGGTTGGTTCATACTTGCTTCTACAAAAGTCTTTTTGAAGAAAATAACCATATCAATCTCACTCTACCACACTCTCATTGTTTGCTTGAGACCATATAATGCCTTTCTTAGCTTATAGACTATGTCTTCTTCCCCTTTGATAATAAATTTTTGAGATTGTTCAACACACACCTCTTCTTTATCATAAAATCTTTATCATAAATCATGCAACAATTGTCTCTAAAATGAAACGAATAACCATTTTCCACAAGCTGTTCAATACTCAACAAAATTTGGTCTAAATCCAGCACATAAAGAACATCTTGAATACATCTTGCACATTTTTTGGTTTTGACTATAATAGACTCTTTGCCTTTAGCTTCTACCACAAAGCCATTGACAAGAATTACCTTTGATATACCATCCATGCCAAGAAAATTGCTTTTATTTGCTATCATATTATTTGTAAATTCACTATCTAAAAACCATCTTGTTTCTAGCTTGTTAGAATAGTTGTCACTTGTAAGGCACACCTTATTTTTCTATTCAACAACACTTTGATGAGCATAAAACATGCTTGTTTCACCATCTTTTTTGACTGCAGCATTTTCTTGTTGTATATCATTGAATATACAATCTTTTTTCACATGCCCAAATTTTTTATAGTTATAGCATTGCGGCTTTCCCTTGAACCGAAAATTATTTTTTAAATGACTTTCTTTTGCAGATTTTATACTTTTGAGCATATCTTTCTTCAAAATATATTCAATCAAATTTTTTTTTCTCTGCTTCCACCTCTACCTCAGCCTCTTAAGTCTCCGCTGCTTCCTTTGCCAACCCACTTTTCTTTCTAGTCACCATTACATGCCTACTTCTCTTTGTTTTGAGATTCAACATTAAGCTTAGACAGAAAAGCACTCACAATTGCTTTTTCTAAATTTCGAGTCAGCCTATGTTCAAATGATTTCAAAGAACTCATCAACTCTTTTACACTCAATTTTGAGATATCCTTTGCTTTCTTCTATCACAACCACAATAGGATCAAAATTTTCAACCACATGATCAAAATTTTTTCAACAATTTTTTTTTTCAGAAATTTCTTCACCATAAACCTTCATTTGATTAACAAACTCTGTGAATCTAGAAGAGAAATCAATTATTCTCTCATTTTCTTTCATCCTCAAGTTCTCGAATTATTTTATATAACATTAAAGCTTCATATTTCTAACCTTTGAATCTCCCTTTTACTCTTGATGCAAAATTTCCCAAGCATCTTTGGCTTTAGCTGCTCTCATGATTCACGAAAAAATATGATTTGCTACTGCCCTATGCAATATGAAATGATCATTTATATTCCATTTTCGATATTCTTCAAGATTCTTTTGCTAATTTTCAGGCAACCCCTTTTTAGAATTGGGTTTGGCATACCCATTTTCTACTATATTCCACAAACCAATGAACAAGAATGTATATGTGTATCTATTTATATTCCACAAACCATTTTCTTATTCTCCTCCTACTTTATATTTATTGGTCTTCTTTTTTTTTTTTTTCATAATCAGCTTTTTATTCTTTTTCTTTGTATTATTTTTCTTATTATTATTATTATTACAATTATTCTTCTTATTTTCTTTCTCATCCTCCTTTTTATTCTCTTTTTATTCTCTTTCTTCTCATTATATTTCTTCTTCTACTCCTTTTTCATCTTTTTCTTCTCATTCTTCTTCTTCTTTGTCTTCATTTTATTGTTCTACTTATTCATCTTTATCATCATCTTCTTCTTTTTTTGTCTTCTTATTCTACTCCTCTTGCTTATTATTCTTCACCACCTCCTCCTTCTCCTCCACGTCCTCCTCCTTATACACCTCCTCATTCTCATTATTATTAGTATTATTATTCTTCTTTAATTTCTTCTTTTTCTTCATCTCCTTCTCCTTCATCATCATCATTATATTATTCTACTACTTTTTTTTTCTTTCTTATTTTTCTCCTCCTCCTCCTCTTTTTTCTTTCTTCTTCTCCTTCTTCTTTCTTCTTCTCCTTCTTCTTTCTTCTCCTCTCCTTCTCCTCCTTCTCCTTCTTATTCTTCTACTTATTGGTGTGTAAACAAGAACGTATATGTGAACAAGAACGTATATGTGAACAAGAATGTATATGTGAACGTATATGATTTTTGGTGAGAGCTATGATATATGTGAACAAGAAATTTTTTACACACCAAAAATCATAGCACTCACCATCAAAAATTGGAACAAAAGGATGCTGGACGTTTACACTTGTATCACTTGAACTGGCCATGTATTCTCCTCCTTGAATTTTGTTTTTTTTAACTTCTCCACAAATCTCAATTTTTTCTATTCCAGCTCCAATACTAAGTTTGTTAGAAGAATTCAACTATGAATCTTCAATGTAACTTGCAAATATGGAAGAAGAAGAAGAATAAGAAGGAAAGAAAATGGAAAACATACTGCATAGCTACTACCACTTTTTATATTTGATATATTCTCCACTTTATAAAACACAAAGGCCCTATTTTGAAACATAAGATAATATGTAGGCCTCAATACATCATTGTTAAAAGTACTAAATTAACTAGAGTTAGTACATTAACACATCAATAGAAATAGTAAAATTACTTCATCTCATAACTATGAGATTAGATACAGGAAACATATCATGCGACAAATCAAGAACAGAGAACAGGAGGTTCCTTCAATCAAATCACTCATACATACGATTCATCAAAAGAATACCACTACCAACTAGTGGATGTAGATGATGGCTTTGCATGGGTTTAAGGTCTCTCTCCATTGAGAAATTGCCTCCCCTACAAGCATGTAGTAAATGGGAAAGATTAGGAACCAAAGTGGGGAAATAATGTGACAAAATATTGTAGCAACATAGTAAGAGCGATCACGTGTTGGATTGCAGCTGCACTCTCTTGTGTTGTTGCCGTTGTTGGAATGGGAAATGAGATAACTATAACTATCAGTATCAGGTTTGCGAATACATGCGAGACAATGATAGAAAGCCTGCAAGAGAATCCAACTCCCATACATAGTAAAGCTTAGGAACCGACGATTGTAATAGATTCGCCTCTCTCTCTCTCTCTCTCTCTCTCTCTCTCTATCCCTCTCCCTCCCTCTCTCTCGGTCGAGTTCTTCCAGTCTCTCTCTTTTCTCCGCCACTCTCCTCTAACCCATATCTCTGCTAAATCTCATATCACGGACACGCAGGACATCAGTACAAACTTTAAAAATACCACTAAAACCACCACACAATAATCACAACCTTTTAACCATTCAAAATATTTAACATCGAACGAAAATGTGAGAAAAGAGAGATAGCGAGAGAGAGAGAGAGAGAGAGAGAGGGAGGGAGCGAGAGGGAGATAAGAATCCAAGAGAGACCAGAAAGAAAAAAAAAAGACTGTCTTTCCCCGACAACAGAAATGAGATGTTCGGTACTGGGGATGACAAAAAGATGATCCATTTCACGTCGATGAATACTTGCTAGAGTAGCATTTACCAGTGGGTTTTAAATATAGCAGTCGGAGGAAAGGATTTGTGCATGCATCTCGTGGTGGTGAACCTTAACTACGCACCTTTCAGCTGCTCCCGAGTCATCGTCTGTCTGGCCTGGCCATGGAGAATAAAAGATCTTTATTCTTTTCCTCATGCAGGAACAAGCACGTTTTCTTCTACTGTCTCATCTTCTTCTGCGGATGCTCCTGTTTCTGTGCCATGTTTTCAGTAACTAATCGTCTTGGTGAGCGTTTCAGACGACGATGCGTCCTTGATTCTGAACCAAATGATATTTCTTGCATTCCATATTCTGGCTTGCAAATTGTAACATTACAACCTGACGCGCTAATGCCGGCCCATGCGGCTGTCTCTATTGCAATTAGAGAAGTTATCGAGCCAAAACGAAGCCAACCCATAATAAGTCTTTTCCTTTTTGTTATTTTTTCTTGCATATCTGGTCTGCAAGAAATCACGTGCACTCTGAATTTCCATATGGATGAACTGTTCATATAACTGAGTTTCTTTTTTTTCGAATGCAGACATCCGGTGCTACCTGTCTGCAGGTAACGAAAATTTATACTTGCAGGTCAGTTTTGGTACTTTGTATCTTGCAACCAGTACCCTACTATTCTAATGCTTCAAACTTAGGTGGATTTCATAAAGTGGTTTCGACCCAAAATGACGTATGCGCGTTGTCAATCGTATGCATGCATGTGTGCTGTGTTTAGTATAACACGAACCACCCCGTGCCATTCACTTTAACATGAATGTTACTCCGATGTGTAAGCTCAATTGAAGGTTGACATATTAGGGCTTGTGGAGTTTAAACTTTTCTTAACTCTTGCCCACGCAAAGACAATTCATACGTCTTCTTGATGCGCTAGAAAAGAAGAAAAAACAAAACAAAACAAGAGCAGCGGGCCCCTTATGCTTTCACCGATCTAATCTATTATTGCTTGAATCATGAGATATTTAAATATTTATATCTGGTATAAACATAGTAATTATTGGAAAATACAAACTTAAGCACTAAAATAATATAATTAAATTAGGATTTAATGAATTACAATGAAGATAAACTTATTTGGCAGTGATTTTAGTACTTTAGTTTTGAACCCAAACAAGGAACAACCAATCAATGGCGATCTGATCCCACTAGGGATGAATTTTTTATTTTATTGCTAGCGTGGGCATTAATGATCGTTTAAGTTGATAGGTGAAATTTCACATTGAGGTTCAGTATTGATTGGTGTCCTGGTACTTGCAGGATGTTTATGACAGTAGCAGGGAGGAAGAGAAGGTGGAGG
The DNA here is from genome assembly GCA_029783825.1 of Sapria himalayana. Lineage (NCBI taxonomy): Eukaryota > Viridiplantae > Streptophyta > Magnoliopsida > Malpighiales > Rafflesiaceae > Sapria > Sapria himalayana. Next base: position 538,545 of record JAREIK010001468.1, on the reverse strand, counting down.
TTCTACATAGCACGACAAGGAGGCTATTGAGTGGGCCAGGATCGTCGCCCCCCCGATGTGCCTCCAGGTGCGGCAAATGCACCCCATGCAAGCCGGTGCATGTTTCTGTGCCACCAGGCGCATCCATGACAGCAGAATATTATCCCGAAGCATGGAGGTGCAAATGCGGCAAAAAGTTATACATGCCTTGATCTGGCGTCTCTCCTCCGCTAACTTCTTGGTGATTTTCTTTCTACACGACTGGTGTTCACCTGGAGATGCTTACCTTATCAGCAAAATATTGCAAATTAGTCTTTATGGTGCTGCTGACCATTTTGGAGGTTATAGAACTAGTGTGTCTTACGATCTACAGATAAGATTTTTATGAACTTATCTATACAGATTTTAAATGTCAACTGAGATTATCAGTCTGTACTGGTAATCATGTTTTGTTTTTTTAAAAACACGACATCTATCATGAATTTGTAGGTATGCAGGGGTTGGGTATAAGTATGACTATTTTTTTTTATTTTGCTTGTTTTTATTATTTTAAATTAATAAGTATGGTAGACCAAATACATGAGGGAGTGCTCTCTAGGATGGGGGAGTACCCCCATCTTATCCTTAAAAAAAAAACAAAACTTGTGCATTTTATCCCCAATGGTGAGAGCATGAAAACAATGTGTGCGACAAGTGTGTTGGTGTGTTTTTTCTTCATATAAATGAAAATAGCATGTGCGCGGGATATGATGGTGGTGCCATCTAATTTGTATGTTTTTGATAGTGCACTTTTTAGAAATAATATGTGCATTTCTAAATTTTTCATTCTTGATTTTGAGTTCAAGAAATTAAGTCACAAGGAGTATATGTCGTAAGAAATTGAAGCATGGATAATTTTGAAGAAATGAAAATTATGAACAGAATCTCCTCTTTGATCTAGAAATAATTATGCTATTATGTAGTTGATTCTGAGCCATAAATCCAATGAACTGACCCTATATCACTTAAAGAACTATTATTCTTGGAAAAGACGATAATAATAGCATACGAGATGAGAGGGACTCAAGAGAGAGACCAATATCACCTTAAAAAGTGACTTGATACTTGTTAGTAATGATAATTGTGCTAATATTCTATTTTAGGAGGGTGGTTGGTTTATTGATGTTGAAGCACCATTTCATATCACCTCACATATCGACTTTTTTATTGCCTACACACATAAAGATTATGGCACAATAAAGATTGTAATAATGGGACATTATAGATTTTAGGCTTGGGAGATATTTGTCTACAGATACTCATATGACATCAACTGGCATCGAAAGATATCTGATATGTACCGGATATTCATATGAATCTAATATTTATCAGCATGAAAATGACATAGGATATATTAGTCATCTTGGTGATGATTGGTGGAAGCTAGTCAAGTGCATATGAGTCATTGCAAGAGGTAAGAAGGAGAGTACTTGGAGATGGCTGGAGGAAGCTGGTCAATGGCATATTAGTCATTTCGAATGTTAAGAAAAAGAGTACTTTGTATGTCACTTAGGAAAAAGTATCTAGAGATCAAGTAAATATTGTTCATCATAAGGACGACAATAATTTTTTTTGGTACATGAGACATGGTTACATAAGTGAGAAGGGACTTCAGCTTCTAGTTAGAAGGAATATATCATTTAACAAAGGATCTTCTCTTGATGAGTGTATAGACAACATGGTTGGAAAATTTCATAGATCATCTTTCCATTCTCATCAATCCTGGAGGAGATCAAATATTCTTGATCTGATTCATACTGATATCTGCTCTATGTAGAGTAGAATACTTTGTTAGGCCGTTTATTTTGTCACTATCATTGATGATCACTCTAGGAAATGAACATATACACTAAAAAGGAAAGAGTGAGTTTTTCATGTCTTTCGAGATTTTTATGCTAAAGTTGAGAGAAAAACTGATAAAAAATTGATCTCTATATGTCATGATAAAAGAAAGAATATTAAGTTCAATTTGATAGTTATTATATTTCTCATGGTATTAGATATGAAAAGACACTAGCTAAGATGACATAATTATATGACATTACTAAGAGGATGGAACAAACTATTGAGGAGAGTTTAGTGCAAACTTTCTTATGCACAGTGCACATCATTTCAAAGAATTTTGGAGAGAAGCTATGCATATGACTATTGATGCAATCAACATGTGCCCCACCATCACCTTGGATAAAGATGTTCCTAAAAAATCTAGGAAAAAAAAAATATCTCATATGATTACTTATGAAATTTTTGCTACAAAGTCTTTGTTTATATTCCAAAATATGAAAGATCTAAACCTAATGATATTATATATTTATGTATATTTATTGGCTATTGACACGAGAAGTTTGGGTATAGACTATACGACCCAATTTCCAAGAAGCTTGTTCGAAGTAGGGATGTGGCTTTTCTAGATGAATAATTTATGGCTGGTAGTCATATGGAGAGATGAGAGTGATACCACAAAGATTCTTATTAACATAGATTCAGTGCTGGTTCCTTTTAGAGATTAGTCTGATCAAGGGGGAGGAATTGAGCAATGGTATGGTATTTCTAAGCCTCATGATACTACTGATATTTCTAAGCCACGTGATATATATGATATCATCGAGCCCCAGGAAATATCTATCGAGGAGGTTAGAGACCATATTCCTACAAGAACTGGGAATGACCTAGTTGTTCAAAATGATACATCTCAAGATGAATTGAGAAGATCATCTAGATCTTGGTAGATATCCACTAGACTCTCCATGCTTTCATATTACTCATGGATGCATGCCAACCCAAAACCTTTCGAGAGGTCAACTCTTTTGAGAATAAAGATGAATAGTTTCAGGCTATGCAAAAAGAGATTAAATCTTTTCACATCAACCATACATATGATATAGTACCCTTACTGAAAAAGAAGTAGGCTTTGAAAAATAAATGACTTTTTAGACTAAAACATGGTGTATAACTCTCAATCAAGATACAAGGCTCAATTAGTAGTCAAAAGGTTTAGTCAAAAGAAATGAATCGATTTTGATGAGATATTTTCTCTAGTAATAAAGATGTATTCTATTCTCGAGTAGTTCTTAGTTTGGTTGCTAGCTTGAACTTAAAAATTAATCAACTCAATGTGAAGATTGTATTTCTTCATGGTGACCTTCATGAGCTCTGCTTGCATTAGCATAAAGGATACGTTATAAAATGGAAAGATTATCTTATTTGTAAAATGAACAAGAGCATATACGATCTTAAATAAGCTCACATGGAGTGGTATAAAAATTTTAATTTATTAATAAAATCTCATGAATTTCATCACACATCTTGTGATCGCTATGTATTTATCAATTATCAATTGAGAGATGATATACTTATACTTAATTACATGTTGATGATATATTGATTATTGGTCATAATCAAGTACTAATGATAGGCTTGAGAATGAGTTGGGAAATTTCTTTTCTATGAAAGAATGATATATCAATATATTGATTATTGGCCATATTTAGGGATGAGTGTCATCCAAGATAGGCCTTCTAGACATGTCTGGTTATCTCAAGAATGATATATCGATAAAGTTATTGAATGATTTTTCATGTGTGAGGCTAAGCTACTCTCAACTCCCTTAGCTAAACATTTTAAGCTGAGTACCGAGTTTAGTCCCAAGACCGAATATAACATATATTATTGATGTTGTCAATCATTTTCTCTTGAACCCAGAAAAATATCACTAGGGTATAATGAAATCTATCTTAAGGTACTTACGAGGAACTTCTCATCTATATGTGTGCTTGGGCATGTAAAAATTTATGCTTTTCAAATATATTTATTCTGATATGGCTGGTGATTTAGATTCATATAAATCCACCTTAGGTTATCTTATAACATTTGGAGGGGGAGTTATATCCTGGTAATCTAAGTTATAGAAGTGTATAACACTATCTAATACAGAGGTTGATTTCATTACAACTAGTGAAGCTTGTAAAAAAACTTTATAAATAAAAAGGTTCTATGAACTTGGTTGTACGACAAGATACAAATATTGTATGGTATGATTATCATAGTGCTATACTTCTTTTTAATAATTCAACATTTCATAGTAGTTTGAAGCACATTGATGTATAGTATCATTTGATATGTGATGTCTTATATGAAAAGTTACTTGTACTGGACAAAAGTACACACGGATAAATATATTATCAATATATTCACAAAATTACTATCATTAGCAAAGTTTAATTTCTTTAAGTTACGTGCTTATATGTGTCTTCCCATATCGGACAAAAGAGAAGATTTGTTGGGTATACCCAAGTTGGGCAGACCAGTTTATTTATTTTATTTGCTTTATTTTTTTTTTGAAGGCATGAAGAATAGTAGACCAAATACATGAGATAAAATTCCATGTTTTGTTTTTTTAATAAAAAAAAATAAAAAAAAAGTTTTTTAGAAAGAAACTTTCTAAAAAAATGGAAAGAATCCCATTTACACAAAGAGGGCACGTGTGGTACCTTCTTGGATGGAAGAGTGCCCCCATCTAATCCTTAAAAAAATAGAACATGTGTGTTTTTTTCTAGAAGTGAGGTAGTGAAAATAATGTGTGCGATAGGTGTGTGGGTATGTTTTTCCTTCACAGAAACGAAGATAGCATGTGTATGCGATACAGTGGTGTTGACCTCTTATTTGTGTATTTTTGGAAGTGCATTTTTCAAAAAAAGTGTGTGTGTTTCTATATGTTTCATTTTTGGTTTTTAGTTCCAAAAACTAAGTCACAAGAAGTATACGTCGTAAGGAATTGAAGATTGGAAAAATTTAAAGTATTGAAAGCTATGGACATAATCACCTTTTCGGTCCAAAAATAGTTATATTATCATGTTGTTGATTCCAACTCGTAAATCTAATGAACTTATCATATCACCTATAGAATAATATAGAAAAAGATCCAGAGAATTCAACCCAAAATCCTAGGTTTATATATTTGTATTGAATTTTTGATCTCTATAATTTTATATCCTAGAAAATATATTTTGGTCCAAAACAAAACTTTTGGGCATATTGTGCTTTACAAATTTCTAGTACGTGTGAACAAGTCTTTAGCATATATCGTTCGATTTAACATTGTTGTTACTTCAACTTTATTTCCGCTTATTATATTTTCCAAACTTTTTATATTGAGGTTTTTCTTAATTTTGGGTTGTTAATTACTTGCTTCGTTTATTTGATTAATCAACTATTATTCTTGGTACTTTATGAATACGAATAAACCACAGTCAAAACGTCCTACCCCAATAGAATCTTACACCCAGTTTTTTTTAATAACTATAGGTGTTCATGTAAGTTTAGTGCATCTTGACTATTATTATGATATGCAAACCTCTTGTAGAATTGCATGTTGTTGCTTCAGCACCACAATAGTACACTCTAACACCACAATGCCTTTTAGTTTTTTTTTTAAATTTTCATTATAAAGCACATATTTTTTTTATAACAAGATGCACAAGTGTATATGCTTTACAAACTTACCAAATAATTATTTTAGGCATTATGATTTAACAATAAGCACATATATAGTGAATACCAAATAATTTTCCCAGATTTCACAAATAGTATATTCTAAAATACACACACACACACACACAAATTTTTCCCAAAAACTCATTTCAAATTTATCTAAAATGCATATATCTAATTTATCTAGAATATATATATACATACACAAATCCTAAATTTCAAATCACAGCCACAAATTTATAAGTATATATTTTTTCTAAACCTAGTGGAATATAATTGCAAACACAAACAAATATTATGTCATAATACTCAATGAAAATGAAATACAAATTCAAATCAATGTTCAATATTCAAAAGCACTCACATATCAAAACTAAAATATAAATTATTCTTGGGACACATGATTGAGTAAACTTAAAGATTTATTTTCTAGATCTGGTGCTTATCATTTAATTTGATGATCTCCTCTCTAAAATGACATGACATTAATTCTAATTTCAATGATTGCTTTAGTGTCTTCTTTTACTACCATATGTCAAGTATATGATAGATTTAATAGTTATTTAACTCTAAAATTTTTTAAATATTTGATTGGTTATTAAGTTTCATCATGCTAAATGAAATTTGAAGAATAAATAGAATTGCTAGAAGAAAATGAGATATGTGTGTACTTTTTTGAGTTTTTTTCTTTCATTCTAAAAATTTCTGTGTTTTGATCATATATATATAACTATAAATATATATTCCTATTTGGAAGGTCTTGAAGCATGCTTTCTAAAAATTATTTTCCGAATTTTTCGTAAGCTTATATATAATTAAAACTTATCTTATATGATTTTTCAATTTTCTTAATAATTAAAAGTTTACATTAATATATTTTCTATTTTTTTTTATTTTTTCTAGTTTAGGGATTGAAGAATCAAGTAAATGTCAAATCGACAATTGAAAATCTGAAATAGAATCTTTTGAAGAAATTAAAATTGGTATGTGTTTTTTATAGCTTTTCTTCATAATGTTTAAAAAAAATCTCTTATTTTATGATCATATCATATATATAAATACACACACGCATATACACACACACACATATATATTTCCATTTTGTATGTATGAAGAAAAAAATTGATGACATGAATTTTTTCTCTAAGTTTATTTTCATATTTTTTGGAATACTTATATATATAGATATAGATATAGATATAGATATATATATATATATATATATATATATATATATATATATATATTAAACTTACTTTTTATAAAATTTCTATTTACTCAATAGTTAATACTAACATTTCTATTTTTTATTTTTTTTAGTTCAAGGATTGAAGGTACAAGGAAGTAGAAAATTGATCATTAAAAATCCCTGAAACTGAATAATCGATATATTTTATTAATGACTTAATATTGATTATGATTTGATACATTGTTTTTTTTTTTTTTTGAGTTGTAATAGAAATTATGGACTTGGATATATTTGATTTGATGTCAATACTTGTCTTGAATAATAGAATATAATAGAACATACTTGTCTTGACATATTTTAGATTTAGGTTGGCTCTCAACCCAACCCAACCCACCCTGGTTGCACGTGCACCCCCATCTCCCTTAATGGATCAAGTTTATGATCCAACACCCCATCTCCCCATTAAACTTGATCTTATGACTCCAAGTATGTTTCTCAAATTTATGAAGTCTTCCCTTTTTAGTAGCTTTATAAAAATATTTGTAACTTAATCTTATGACTTTGTATATTCAACTTGAACATCCTTTCTTGAAATACACTCTCCTATATATTGGTATCAAATATTAATGTGCTTGCTTTTATTATCTAATACTAGATTCCCTGCTAAGGCAATGACTAACTTGCTATCAACACAAACCTTAATCAACTCTTCTTGTATTAAGTCTATCTTTTTCAATAGATTTCTAAGCTAAATTACATGAAAAATGTTAAAGGTAGTAGCAACATATTCTACTTCATAGGTGGACAATCTGACTACTATTTCTTTCATTGACATCCATGTAAAAGTATTATCTTTCATGAAAAATATAAATCTAATGGTGTTCCTTTAATTATTGATCTCTCTACCTCAATCACTATCATGATATCCAAGAAGCTTGAAATTATTAGACATTGAATATAATAGACCAAAGTCATTTGTATCTCTCAAATAGTGATGAATTCTCTTCTTGTAGCATTGGATGAGAGGTTGTGGGATATTCCATGTAGCAACTAACTAATCTGACCATGTGAAGGATATCTAGCCTCGTGCAAGTCAGGTAGTGTTATAACAAAGGAATATTATGGTTTATATAACTTTTTGCATCCCTTCTAGTCAACAATTCCACCAAGTCTTATATTTTACATAAAAATGATTTGACTATAGTACTATTCATCATAATCCATTAAAATTATAATTACAATGAGATAGTTCTATTTAAAGCTACTTTTTATGCAAATAAATCATGCATGATCACCAAATTAACAAGTATTATTTGATATTTAACACATCAAACAAACTCTCATATTAAAGTAATTATTTGTGCTTGAGCAGATAATTATTCTCTAAAAAATATTTCATCCATCATACATAGGTATTTGCTATGACTGAGTTTTAGTATCATAGTATAACTAGATACGGTGCAACTTCTTTTTGTGAATATAAAAATGAGATGCAGAGAGGTTTGAGTTAAAAAACTAAATTTGTGGGGTCATAAAATATTCACAATGCTCTATTTGAGTCAATACATATTTTTTTATTTCATCATATCGTGCAAATAAAAAAAATATTTGGTTGTCTTCCAAGCAATGGTGTATTTATCAACTATAGCTAGTCTTTCACGGGAGCATTTCATCAATAATCTCTACATTCCATGTCAGCTTTTCTTTGTAGTTTTTTATTTCCTTTCTCCTTATATCTTATATGTCTGCCAGCAACACTATATATAAGACTATCTTAACGGTAGTCTCCACATAGATCCATGGTATTGAATGCCCAATTATTTTTTTTTATTTTGGCCATAACATTAATATATGTCATAGCTCCTTTTGCTTCCATGACCTTCTTTTCATAATTGACCCTATTCATTTTATCCACTAGAAATTATGATCTTATAGTTTTTTTAATCATGTTCAAGTAAGTATCTTCAAATCTCATTTTAAGTTATCTTACCCACTTTCTTCTACTTTATTTGCTCTTTCTGTCTCAATAAGTAACGCAATAATTATATCTTTAAATGAAGATTTGGTGATTGGATAGAGACTATCAAATTCAATTTCTTCATAACTCCCAAATCTCATATCTTTATAACTTATAACATTTTGATAAGAAAACTAATTCGAGTTTCTATTAGGTATGAGATTAAAATTACTACATGCTAGAATATATAGGCTTTATCATTTTGATAAATTGGGATGTGCACATTCATCTTTCACTTCCAAAGTTCTGCTCTTTTTATTTCAACTCATTTTAGATCCCGAGGTATTAGCTTAGTTCTAGAATTTTGCTCCTTTGATTGGTGGCTAAAAAAACATTGAACCAAAAGTTATAAAAGTAACACAAGACAAGCAATGCAAATCAAAATGAAAAATTAAATATTGCTATCCAAACTACTAAAAACAAAACTATTACTTTTTTAAAGAAATATACATCAATTAAAGTTGATAAACTGAACTAAACATTCCCTGGTAATGATGCCAAAAACTTATTATGATTTTATTATGATGTCTAATTTTTGGAGCTAGGCAATGCTTCAAAAGCTCGTTTAGGAGGGTCTCTCATTTGATATAGTTCCACAAGTATATGAATCATACAAGTAGTTAAATAGAATTTTGCCCAGATATTAATCTCATAGAAATTGTGTAGGCAATTCAATCAACCAATATTTAGACAACTATTACTCTATTCGAAAAGATAAAATTAGTTTTTGATAAGAATCTTTGATTAGAGGGTTGGACCATTTCATTATGCATAATGATTTATCTAAATTTATTGGTTGTTATTATGCTTGGTTATGAATGAATGTTAGATTATTATGAAAATGTCATAATGCCCTACTATCATTCAAGATGGTTTTCACCAATGGGGCTCTTCCTAATGATGGTTTCCACGTAGCTATCATCTCTATACTTCACCATTAAAATGATACATCTTCCATGCTTGTGGGATATTTATAAGTAGACACCTTTAAGAAACTTCTCAACTAATATTGATGGTTGCTTCATATATATATTCTTATTCTCTAATCTCATATGTCATAAAGAAATGAATTGATGTGGTATTAAAACTATTTGCACTTTAGTTTTCATAAGTATAATACTTATGATTATTAATATATGTCTTACCTTAAATCTCACTTGTATTAGTCATATGATAGAAAGTAACTTGTAGGATTATCACCACTTTATGAGTTACCTCCTCTCATGCATGTCTCTTGGCTTTCCTATTAATATCCACCAAGATGACATGTGATTCCCACACTAAAGGTTAAACCATTAAAAAAATATTCAATAAAACTCTCACATCAATTGAAGGTTAGTTTGCCAAAGATATGCAAAATAAATTGGCATATAAAAGCTTTCATACTATCAGCTTTGTAAGTATCATACTAGCATGATTAAACTTACCTCAATATTAGGTTTTGACATATATATTTAACTTACACATCTATATTGGAAGAATTTTTAATTCCTTCATATATTTATGTATGAGCGTGTTTTATGGCTTACTTATCAATAACCACCATGATAACATGCACAGACCTACAATTACTAAAATTTTAATTTCAATTTAAAATAACCACCATATATATTAGTAACCAAACCATAATACAAACCGTATATAAAATATACCAATTATATATCCATCACACAAAATAAAATACTTCAACACTAGACTTCAATTTAACTTGATATTAGGAAGAAATTAATATAAGATAATGTGAAATACATCTCGTAGAATTTTAGGTTCCTAATGATAATCCTCAAGAGTGTCTAGGAATCTTAACCATGAACCAATAATTCTCATTCATGTACCTCAAATTTGTTTTTAGGTGGGAGTCAAATTTATGCTCCCCCCTTAGGGTCTATCTTCTAACTTGCATTACCTCTTTGCTCATTGATCAACCCGAGGGTTGGATGAATTTTTGCTCACAAATCCTAGCTTTTTCACTTATTTTCTCGTGTCCCTGTTCTGTTTCATTTTTGGATCTAAGTTTTATTTCTATGCTCATATGGTTAGGTATGTTTTTTAAGTGAGAAGTCAAGGTGCAAAAGAATTGCATGAATCATACTTTTTTTTTCTGTAACTCAAATCATGATGTTGGGAATAACTATGGCTTTGGTCTTTTATCTGGAGCAAATTATCATGGCTCTACAAATGGTCATATCTTAAGAAAATGCTTTTTAGAATTCTTTATAGCCAAAAGTCATGGTGTTGAACAAATGTCATGGCTCTTGCTTTTGTATTTGTGGCTCTATCATAAGAAAGTCATGGTGCTTGAGAATGATTGTAACTTTTATCACCAATAGGATACTTGACTATTATGATGTAAAATTAATATCACAACGATAAAATTACTATTAGGATAATATGGATGTGACTCTAAGAAACTTTCATAGCAAAAAAACATATTATATAATGAAATAATTATATTAATAAGGTGGTAAAGTCATGACATATGAAGATTTCCATGACTATTTGTGTAGAGTTTTTGGCCATGAATGAATGTTGAAACTACTCTATAGGCTCATGGAGGTGTAACAAAGTCATAAAACATTGAAAGTCATGGCTTTACATTACTTTTCACTCTTATTTTACTCAATAATTCTACCAAGTCATGCATACCACACAAAAACTAATCAATTTCACTATAATTTATTATAATCTATCAAAACTACATTTTATGAAATTATTCTATTTAATATTTTTTTTCATTCAAAAAAATTATATATAGCCACAAAAATAACTAGTATTATTAGGTATTTTGCATACTGAATAACACTCCATGTGGTTGGAAAGATTGGAGCTCAAATACTAAAAACTCGCTATCAAAGCTTTAGATGATCCCAGAACTTGTAGATTATGAAAATTTTGAATTTACAGTCATACCATTTAAATAGTATTTTTATTTTTTTATAAAACTTTAATATCACATAGTAGGATTAAGTAAAAAGTGTACAAATACACTTTATTCTACACAACCTATCAAATTTTAACTCTAATATTTTTGTAAAGATCAACCAAAATAATTTTATAGTATATTTAAAGTTGTAACCCAATGCAACACACATTTATAAATAATCTATCAAAATTATCACACCGTATGCATACCACACACATTGTAGAAAATACACACTACTTAATTTAAATAAATGCCACAAATCTAAAAAGATGAAAACACAAATATACACCATGATTTTATAGTTCATAATTTGAGTAAATTATAATATAAAACACCAGGATTACTTGGATATTTTTAGAAGAAACCTAAGTAGTATCTATGCTCCACACCAAACGCATCATGAGTAGTGTCTCTACTCCACATAGAGGTAGAGTACACCTGAGCAAAAAAAAAAAGTAAACATGATGATAGAAACCAAACACACTCATAACAATAGAAGCCTGAGTAGAAACCAAAAACCTAGGACACCTGAATTAAAATGTGCTCAACCACACTTGTATAGAAATTGAACACAGATGATCCACTTCTCTTGTTTTTATATCTCTTTCATCTTGTTCTCCTCAGCATAACTGCCTATGCATTTATGGAAACCAAAGTCATATTCACGTTCTCCAAAAATTGAACCCAAGGGGAATGAGGGATGAGAGTATCCCCCTTCTTCTTTATGTATTTATTGCAATAAAAAAAATAAGTTCTTTTATTTTGACCACATTTCTGTCTCTCTTTTCTTTATACCTCATCAAATGTATTTTCTTTCTTTTATTATTTTTTTTTACTTCCACATTTTTTTTCCTCTCGCTCTCTCTCTCTCATCTTTTTCATTGATTATTTTTTTTATTTATTTGTACAATATTAAATGGAAAATAAGTTCTTTTTCTATTAATTTTCTACAAAAGCATTTATTTCAAACAATACATAAAATAAAATTTAATTATAAAAATAAAATGTTAAATAGTATATTTTCTAAAAAATACAACCAAATTAAATTATATCAAGTCAACCCTTAGTCATTGAAAAAACCATTTTGATGGAACTAATATGATAGAATTTGTCTTCCTAAGCTTGGCAGACCCAACAATCACTTCTTCTTTCCTAGGTGGGCAAATTGAGGATGATATGTGGCCTGACCCAACAAATAATCATCACAAAAATTTTGATTCCCCTAGTAGAATACAAAATTAATTCTTATGCCTTACTAGAGAAAACATTTTCATAAATCTATATATTTTTGCAAAACTAACTGCAAATATTAGAGGTGTCAAGCGGGCCGGTGCAGGCCGGCCCGACAAGTTATTTTAAGGCACGATCGTGCTTCCGTGCCGGGCCGGGCCCGGCACGGCCCGCAGGCACGACAGGCCGTGCCATGCCTCGCCGGGCCCGCTCGGGCATTCCTGTCCGAGTGGTTCGGGATACAGGAGGACACGGGTCGGGTCGAATCAGACCTGACCCGCCGTCTTTTTTTGCGGGAGGGGCATCATGGGGTCGGGCTCACGGGACACCCGGCACGGGATAAACCCGTGCCGGTTTGCCGTGCCGCGGGCCGAACTTTATTTTTTTTTTATCTCCAACACTTATCTCTTGCTTGATCTAAAGGATCCATGGGAGTGACTAAAGTAAGAATAACCACAAAATAAAGATACCAATGAGAATCTTTGTCTTGAAACAAGTAGCTTGGGAAACCAAACCAAACATCTTACATCTCTTCAAATGAGAGGTTGAAAGCAATACAATTTTATGTCTTTTCCTAGTCATATGAGTTATTCACGTACTACTAGACAATTTTTGAATAGTAAGTGTAGACTACTTTCCTATGAAAAGCTGACCACCCCTACACACAAATATGTGTTTATGTTTGGAATTCATGGTTAATGTTTCCTACAAAATACTTATCATATCTAGACAAATTGTAGCTTAGATGAGGTATATGAAATACGTCATCTGCTACCTTTTGGCCAATTTTTATTGGTCTCCACCAAATTAACCTAGATGACCTACATTGTTCATAATTCTTATGGATACCATATTGATTTGAATATCTAAGACATGTCAACTCAGCCAACATCTCATCTTTGTCACCATGCATACTTTTTCAATGTCTATCATAAATATGTAATATCCAACGAGGGTATTTTATCCCTTAGACCTCACCCCAATAAGTTATTTCAATTCCTCTTCATATGAGTGCCTAATAGAGATCCTACAACTCCTCCAAACTATTAAAAGGTACAAATATTTTATCTTGTAGATTAGATAATTGGTTGGGTCCAACTTGACCAACACAAAAGGACAAAACATATGAGCATCATCCATGCAGAATATTTTAGCTCAATGAATATCCTACCATATAGACACCACCAACTACCACAATCAATAAACACCATGTGATACCACTTGTAGGTATTGAAGTGCTTTGATACCAATTATTTGGTATCATCTTACCCTGATACCAATTGTTGAGAAAATCAGAACTTAGATATGAATAACCCAATATCAAAGCTCAACCATATCTCAGAATTGTTAGGTTAATTATAACAAATTTGAATTTACAATATACCCTTTAAATAGTTTTTTTTTTTTTTGTTTTTTCATAAAACATTACCACTACTTAGCAGGATTAAGTATATAGGGTGTATGTGCACACATATACGCACAAGTTGTCTACTTTAACTATGTAGAGGTCAACAAAATAATTTTACAATATTTTCTCATAATAACACTCGCACACTACATATAGTCAAAAATAATTGTGGCAAGATTACTATGCTGCACACATACACACACTATAAAGAACACCCTAGCACATTAAATACATATAACAAATCTAGAAATCTATAATCATAAACACATGCCATGGATTGATAGTCCTTAAATGCAAAAAATTAAAATAAAAAAAAAATCTTGGATTACTCAGGTATTTAATAGATTAAAAAAATTTGATCGCAATAATTTATAAAGACTCAATTATGTTCATTCCCCCCAGGAAAAATTTTTTATATGGGTGATTTGAACTCATCTTCAATCATGATATTTTTCTAAGTCAAAAAAAAAAATTTACATATAAATTTAAATGATTGAGTAGATAAATAAATATGAGCAAAAACATGCACCTTTAGTTATTAGATCAACAATATTTGTGAATGTGTATTGTATATAAGTTTTTTCTAATATGAAAAAGAAATACCATAAAAATATTAAATCTAAAACTGATGATAAGTGTGGTATGTATAGCTAGAACAGTCTCTAATAGTTGTGAAGAATGTTGCAACAAAATAAATGTGTGATGAAATAATTAGTGTTCCCTCTTAAATCGGTGATAATGTACCTCAGCCACAACTACTTTTATATGTGTGCTTGCTTGATTGTGTGTGTGTGTGTTAGAAAAAAAATAATTAACCATAATTACAATATTTTTTATCTTTCATATTAAACATTGAATGCAAGGTAATCACAAAACAATTCTTCATTATCTATATATTAGGCAAAATTGCATGTCAAACAAAACTTTCTATAAAAACAACCATAAATCTAAATTACTTAATTTAAACATGTAAACAAATAGTTAAAAAATTTCACACTATATATACACATACACTCATACACACAAACACACCCAAATATGTGTGTCTATATATATATTATTTAAAAAATATTAATGTGAAAATTTGACAAATATTTTAAATTATCAAATTATAAAATAAAAATGAAAATAAAACTTAAAAAACAATATGAAATTGTATACATGATTATCTTATATGTGACATCATCCATTTAGAATTTTTATTTCTTTTCTTTTCTCGAATATGTGACTAAAACGATTAAATTTTTGAGTGATAAAAATAATTATCGGTGCTATATCAATGAATCATTTATATTCACTTCGTAATATATATAAAACATCTATGTTATGGATTCATCGAGAAGTCGATTGCAACAAAGTACAAATTATACAAAAAGTTTGTTATCAACGTGTTTGACCCACTCCGAGTGAAGATTGAGGATTTAAGCAAAATGTTGACAATGTTGATAAATCTGAACTTATCTCATTTGAAAATAAATATTAAAGAGGACATTCTATCTGCATATAGAAATAATATTTCAACAACCCTAATTAGTTATTGTGAGGTTATTAAGGATCATCATGATTTAGAAATAAATTTATTAATGTTGATGATATACATGATGTTTAATAAGTTATTTTTAATGCTAGAGAACATAATGCTAGAGAACAAAATATTACAAATGATAATGGGAATGATATAGATGATGTCATATTAGTTATTAATGAAAAATTCATATATGGAACAACACTATATGAAAAATTGTTTAATAAGTTATTTTAAAATTATATAATTTAGCAGCAATATGAAACAAAATAATATGGTAGAACACTACTATTTAATGAGTATAAGCACAAATATTTAGTGGTATATCATTATCTCATTTGTAATATCAATACAAGCTACATCAGTCATTTAAGGTGATGATTCAATCTGGTTCATGGATGAAAGATCATTCAAAAATGTATTCATCATGAGATACTTCTATCGAAAACAAATTATGAAAGTTGAGGTTGGAGATCACAAAAACAATAATTATCTTATTTGATTATAATTATCAAATATATTGTGGAACATGTGAATGAACAAATGTGAATAATGTGAATGAATAGGCAACTAAAATACTTATATAATAGGATATTTATCCCTTGTATAGAGAACCAAGAAATATAAATCCCATTTTCTTTAAGCTTTCATTCTCACTTATTCTTTCCTTGCTATTCTAATTATATTTCTGCGACTATTTTAAAATATATTATCATCATGAATCTTTTTTCTAGCAAAGGTGAAACTATATTATTTTTATTTTTGTCATCATATATTAAAAATTCACAAAAATATCAAGTCTCGCAAAACTTGAGCGTGTGTTACTTGATATTTCTAATAAAAATTATCTATCATTGATTTTTGATGATGAAATACAACTGACTTCCATGAATCTTAAAGAAATAATAAAAAAGGAAATGAAGAGCCCCAATAAGATTGTGCAAAAACACCAATTTTCCTTAGGAATACCTACACGAGGATCATAAAAATAAGTATTTCATTGTAAAAGATCCTTTCACCCAGTGGAATGACTTGAAAGATAGATTCGATCCCTAAAAATTGGGAATTTACCAAAAGCTCATTATGACTAGATGCCCATGAGGTTCTAAGATTTTAAAATAATCAATGAATGTAAATCGACTCTATTTAAAATAAGCGCATAATTGAAATTATGTGGAGAAAAAAATCATGGTTGAAGGCAATCTAGCAAAAATATTCAAAATATTTTATGCCACTAATATTTTTTTACAATAATAAAATAGAGAGCATAGATCTACAAAATGTTAGGTTAATATTATGCCTTTTAGTAGTTGAACAAAATAATGTCACTAATGAAAAACCATGAATATCATCCAATCGGATATGAACCATTAGCTGAAGTGATAAATTGTATCTCATAATCATGGATATGGGTGTGATCGTAGTCATGGTCATGATCATAGGTAAAATTTTAACTATATAATAATCATCCATCCAACCCCTTGAAAAAAAATACTCATTTCACTGGTAGAAGAAAAATAATGGTGAGGCAAAACATAAAGATATAGAAAGTGCACAAAAAAATATTTTTTAAGACTCCTAAAAAGACTTGCTATAGATACTAAATGGAATGAAACTGATTTTTTTGAAGATCTGGTAGATCTAGTAGATCTATGTCCAACATCATTAAATGATAAAATAAAAATGGTGGAAATTGATCTAGTTGATGAAAATAGACTAGACCAATCTTATTTTGATACTAATTTTTTTTGAAGATCCTATTAATGACTTTAATTGTTTATTAGAAGATAAAAATATAAATATTAAATAATTTAATTTATTTTAATTTGAGTTAATAAGAATATCATCTTATTTATTTTAATTTATGTTTTATAAATTTCAAGATGATTAATGATGATATATGCCTTACTAATTGTGCAATCACATATACAATCCTTTGAAAAATGATATTTTTTAAAATTAAATAGCAATGAATATTAGTGTAAGTATCATCTATGGAACATTAGATGTAAATGAAGGTTTGGAAAGTGTAAATATAACAATACCAAATGGAACTATATTCTATATTAATGATGCATTATGTTCTAGAAAATCAACAAGAAATTTGCTTAATTTTAAAAATATCTATCAAAATGAATATCAAATTGAAACCATGAATGAAAGTAATAAAGAGTATTTATATATTACCTTTAAAATATTTTGAAAATGATTGTTACATAAAATCATCTAATATTCTCTTATGGGTTATATCATATGACCAATTGAGTCATATGCTATGATGAGAAGGAAGTTCAATGGACCAAAACTTTTTACTCTTTTCCATAAAAGGATAGGTCAACATTGATCTTCAATGAAGCGTGAAATCACTGAACAATCATATGGATGTCCATTAAAGAACCATAACATTTGTTCTGCCTAATGAATTTTATTGTGATACTTGTTTACAAGTTACGTTAATAGTCAAACTATTATTTAATAATATAATATTTGAATCACCAGTTTTTTAAAAAGATTATATGAAGACTTATGTAGACTTATTCATCAACCATGTAGATATTTTCATTATTTTATGGTCCGTATAGATATCTCAATTAGATAGTCACATATTTGTCTTATTTTAACTAGAAAGGTTGTTTTACTATGCTACTTACACAGATGATTATATTAAGAGCATAATTCTTTAATAATCCAATCAAGATAATAAGAATTAATAATACTAGTGAATTTACTTCACAAATTCTCAATTACTATTATATCTCAATTGTGATAAATATTGACCATCTTGTTTCTCATGCTCATATCCAAAATAATTTAATAAAGTCATGGATCAAAAATATTTAATTAATAAAGACAAAGTTACTAATATCTACCTAGGGGCTTGTTATTATGCATGTTGCAATTCTAGTAAGAATTAGAACAACTTACTATTAGTACTTGTCTTCGAAACTTATGATAGGTAAACAACAAAATATTTCTTACTTACAAGTTGTTGGTTTTGAAATCCATATACTAATTACACTCTAATAACGTACCAAAATGGGTCCATAATGTAGATTTGAGATTTATTTAGATTTTGATTTTTAGACCTAGATTTATAGATTATTATTTTAATGGAATTGTATTCTCATCATTAGGAAAAGAAAAGTTTATTCTAGAAGAATGATGAGAAATTACAAAATCTTATAAATATTATCATTAGAAAGTTTAATGGAATGCATTCATATTATCTCATATTAATCCTCATACAACTCAATATAAATATGAAGTTCAAAGGATCATTCTTTTACAAAATCTTATAAATTTAATTACAAGATGTATTTTTTGATGAAAAAAAAAATTGATAGAGTAATATATCCTACTTATGAATGATCTAGCACGAAAAAAAGGTCACTGAAAGGTAGAAATAAATAAATCCAAAATATGCTTGATTCATGAGAGATCAATTACGTCAAAATATATAATTCCATGAAAAAATAGAATAAAAGCAAAAAAAAAAATGCCTTGTAGAGGAACATGATGAACAATGAGCTCCTATAAAGGTACATGAAAAACAAGGAGCCATGGTTTAGACAAATATCGATCTACAAACTTCTGAAGATGCGTAAAATGAACAAATATTTCTAGAATACACAAATATATATGAAAATTATGAGATTTCAATAAGTTATCTGCACAATAGTGAAAAAAGGGATCAAAATAAGTTTGATGTGAATAATATTTCTACTTTCCAAGTATCATTAGATAATAATGATGATGATTTCAAACCACAAAGTATGGATGAATATAAATAAAGAAATAGTTTGTCAAAAAGGAAAGAGGCTATGCGTACATAATTCTATTCATTAATAATATGAGAAGTATTTGGACCCATAGTCCAGACGACATTAAGTGTAAAACTTATTGGTTAGAATTGGGTACTTATAAGAAAACATAATGAAAATAATAATATCATAAGGTATAAAGTATGATTAATATCTCAAGGTTTCTCACAGAGACCTAACATTGACTATGACAAAACATATTCATCTACTATGGGCATAAGCATATTTACCTTTTTGATTTGCTTAGTATTATCTGAAGGATTAGATATGTGTCTCATTCAATACATATTTATATGGATTCATTGATTTAGACTACAATGTTTAATTATAAAAAAAAATTTGAAGCAACTAGTACAAAACCTTGTAGCATGTATTCAATTAAGCTACAATGATCCTTGTATAGATTAAAACTAAAAGAATGATATGTAAATAACTTATATATCCATATATTTTCATTAAGAAATCAGGAATCAAATTAGTGATTATTATTTTTTATGTTTATGATTTAAATCTTGTTTGGGACCCCAAATGAACTGCCAAAACTAGAAAAATATTTGAAAAAATAAATTTCAAATAAAAAATCTTGAAAAAATAAAATTGTGTTTCATCCTATAAATTGAACATTTTCCAAATGGAGGGTTGGTTTATCAATCAATATACATTATAAAAATAAGCATCTTAATATGGATAAAGCACATCTATTAAGCTATCATCATATGATTATTCGATCACTTGATGTAAAAAAGGGACTTATTTCATCCTTGTGAAAAGGGTGGAGAATTATTTGGTCCTGAAGTATCATCTCATAATACTATTTATGCACTTATGTACCTTACTAATTATAATCATCCAAATATTACTTTTTTTATTAATTTATTAACAAGGTATAATTCTGCTCTAACCATAAGATATTGGAATGGAATCAAACATTCATTGTATTATCTTTGTGAAACTACTAATGCGAGACTATTTTACTCAAATGTATCCAGAGAAAAACTAATTGGAAAAGCATATACAAAATATCTTCCAGCTCCATATAAAGCTAAATCACAAAGTGGGTATTTTTAATTATGATGAAATTTTCATCTCATTGAACTCTATTGATAAGATAATGGTATATTAGTATATTTTGCTCTATTTCGCTTCATCCAGATTTTATCCCACAAGAATTTATTGAAAATTTTTTTAATGAAACAGACCTGTTGTATCTTCCCTTCATGATAAATAATCATTCAGGGAAGAGTATTGCAGAACATGTGAATGAATAATTGTAGAACATGTTAATAAACAAGTTCGTTCATATGAATGAATAGTCAGCAAAAATGGCTATATAATTAGTTCTTTATTCCTTTTATATAGGACCAAGAAATAGAGCTCTCGTTCTCTGTAAACTTTCATTCTCTCTTGTTCTTTCTCATTGTAATTTTAGCTATAGTTTTATAACTATTTTACAACAAAATGGATATTGTATCTAGTTAGAGAAGTAAGGTTTTATAGGAGGTATCAAAAATAATATTAGTATTTGCCAAAACATTCTTGATTATGGAGTCAAGCAGGTGAAATGCCAAATAAGGGATGTTGCAAAGCATCTATGATATCTTTATTCACCACAACTCCACTTATGTTATGCTCATCATTGTTAGTGCTTTAAGGTGCGTTGGTTGTGGATTATGGAGTTCATAAGCTGTGACATTTCAACAATGCCTGGAAACAATTGAAAACATTAGAGTCTTGGGGAAAAGGTAATCTAAAGCATGATCAATTTTAAAATTTTCAAGTCTTAACTAGAAAATAAGAAAAAAAAAAGCATTATGTTTCCATTTTTTATTCTCTTTTTAAAATGGTTGTTTCTAATGAAAATTTTTAATTTGATCATGCTTTAGACACCTTTTGTCCCTAAACTCCAATGTTTTGGAAATGTTTCCCAACATTGTGAAATTGTCATAGCTCATGAACTCCATAAATTGATCGAGCTCAACTAGCTCCAACGAGCTCCTCAGTGGAGCTCATAATGACTGGCAATTTTTTTTAGAGTTAGTATTTAAAATAAGGGTAATTTAGTATTAATATAAATTAGCACGCCAAAACTTAATTATTTAAGAGTATGGTACATTTAATTATAAATATTAAACCTTAGATTCCTCTTTTTTGATTTTTTTTTTTTTGGATTGGTGCACCAAAATATAATTCTCTCAAATTAATATGAATTGATGAGCAAAAATAATTAGGTGGATTTATGTTTGGGGGAATTGTGTTTTGCCGTACTTCCCACAAAATATTAAAAAAAAAAACATAACATAACTATTTATATTTATAAAAAAGTACATCAAACTCTTAACAAATTAAAATATATTTCACTTTAATAGAATAATACCAAATTACACTCAACAAATTAAAACATAACTCAACTTAATTCTATAAACATAGATCACCCAAATATTTATAAATATATAAATAAATAGAAACACATATATAATTATATATAAATACATGTTGAAATATAAACATATATATAAATATGTGTGTGTGTGTGTGTGTGTGTTTATAGATATCTACATACATTTATGTGTGTGTGTATATATATATATATATATATGTTTGTAGATTTAAATATATGTTTATGTATCTACATATAATAAATTAAATTATGAATGCGTTTATATTTATATTTATATTATATATATGTTTATGTTTATATTTATAAAAACACAAATATTAATATTTTTAATGACAAAAAAAAAATAAATATTGTCGCTTTATTTAATTTTTAAGCGGACCAAAAGGTGGCCACACAAATGTGAAGTTCAAACCCGAAGTCATCGGATTTGCCAAGGTTCGGCGAGAAATCTTGATCGCGAGATTGGCGTCTGGACTCTTGACATCATCGTTGGCATGTTCTGGATTCGGTAATGTCGGAACGCGCTCCGCCGCAGAAAACCATTCTTGATTCTCAGGCATCGGCTATTTTCAGCAAATTAGTTGACCAACGGATCGCCAACGAACCCTGCCCTACAAAGGGAATCGTCGCCTTCCTCCTGCTCCAGATCGAGCCGCACCAGCAGGTTCGATCTCTGGGCTTCTGCCCGACATGCCGGAGATCGAACGCGTCTCCGACAATGCCTTGTTCGGGAAGTATGAACTCGGCAAGCTTCTAGGATGCGGCGGGTTCGCTAAGGTGTACCACGCCAGAAACATCACCACGGGACACAGTGTGGCCATCAAGGTCATCAACAAGAAGAAGATCTCCGGCTCAAGCCTAATGGCGAACATCAAGCGCGAGATCACTATTATGAGTCGACTGAGCCATCCACACATCGTCAAGCTCTACGAGGTGCTCGCCACCAAGACCAAGATTTTCTTCGTGATGGAGTTCGCTAAAGGAGGCGAGCTGTTCGCCAAAATTGCTAAAGGACGCTTCACCGAAGATTTAAGCCGGAAATATTTCCAGCAGCTAATCGGCTCGGTCGGGTACTGCCACTCTCACGGAGTTTTCCACCGGGATCTTAAACCAGAGAATCTCCTCCTCGACGAGAACGGCAGCCTTAAGGTCTCCGATTTCGGCCTGAGCGCATTAACCGATCAGATCCGCCCCGACGGCCTACTGCACACCTTGTGCGGCACGCCGGCGTACGTGGCGCCGGAGATCTTGGGGAAAAGAGGCTACGACGGGACCAAAGCAGACGTGTGGTCCTTGGGAGTCATCCTCTAC
This sequence comes from Sapria himalayana, assembly GCA_029783825.1. Lineage (NCBI taxonomy): Eukaryota > Viridiplantae > Streptophyta > Magnoliopsida > Malpighiales > Rafflesiaceae > Sapria > Sapria himalayana. Next base: position 515,215 of record JAREIK010001468.1, on the reverse strand, counting down.
GTGCTGTGCGCTGGCTTTTTACCTTTCAATGATCCGAATCTCATGGTGATGTACAAGAAAATATACAGAGGCGAATTCAGGTGCCCGAAGTGGATGTCTCACGATCTCAAGTTCTTGTTATCCCGCCTGCTAGACACCAACCCGGACACCAGAATTACGATAGACGAGATTATGCAGAATCCGTGGTTTATAAAAGGATACAAGCCGATCACGCTCCAAGACCTTGCCATGATCGAAAGTGCTGCCAAAGAAGACGAGAAATCGACGGCGGATCTAAATGCTTTCGACATCATATCCTTCTCATCTGGTTTGGATTTGTCCGGCCTCTTCGATGAATCGCATAGCTTTGCTCCCGCAGGCGAACTGTTTGTGTCGACGGAGTCGTCTCAGAAATTGATCGAAATTGCAGAGCAGATCGGCAAGGAGGAGAGGTTGACGGTGAGGAACAAGAAGAAGAGATCGGGATTGGCGATGCAAGGGCATAACGGTGAGGTCGAGATCGAGATCGAGCTGTACCGGCTTAATGAAACTTTAACTATCGTGGAAGGAAGAAGAAAAGATGGAGACGCCGACACTTACAGAAAAATATGGACGGAACTTCGTCTCCGATTGCGGGCACCTCATTCATGAATACCGAATACGTACATCTTGTTGTTTCCATTTTAATGGATTTTATTTTTCTGCAATTGATTTCTATCAATAAAATTTTTAACACACTCTTATTTAATTTTTGTCAATTAAATATGTCTCATAAATAAACTAATTGTTATAAAATTAGACCTCGAAATAATAATTAAAAAATAAAACAAGAATTGAAATACAAGAATAGAATTGGAATTGAAATGAATTTATAGGAGGAACCTACTCTCTATATAATAAAAATCAAAAATTCTAAATAGATTTTTTATTTTGGCAAAATGATGTTTCAATTATCCAATTTTATGTTATATTATCACACTTGAAAATCATATTTTTCACTTGTCTTTACTTGCTTATGTTCTTGATAAGACAATTGAAGTTCTACACCATTCAAATTTGTTAGATTTGGTCGGTTTGCTCAAAATATCTATTATATTCTCATCAGTATGAATCTATTGTATATATATAATTCATTCTTCAACTTTCTCTAAGTATAATATAATATTTGTAGTCTGATATTTTATCTTCTAATAAAATATTAGATTTCTTGTTAAGTGTAAAATACTCCGACTTTCACAAAAAAAAAGTTATTTTATATTGTTTGTGTAATCAGATTCTTTTTACTAGCTTATGTAGCAACACCATACGTTGCTTCTGTCATATAAGTGGACACAATAGACTATGCATTTGAAACACAACGTACAACTCCTCCAGCAATAATAAAAATCAAGCACATGGTAGACTTACTATTATCAATATTCTCAGCATAGTCTAAATCAACATAGTCTTTGACAATAATATTCAAACATCCATAACATAATGCAGTATTTGAGGTTCCTCTAATATATTTGAGAATCCTGTTGGTATTACTCCAATGCAATTTGTCAGGATGTGCTATTAATCAACTAATCACTCTTACTGCTTGTGCAATGTCTGGTCTTGTAAAAATCATTATATATATTAAACTACCCATTGTTGGTGCATACAGTATCCGAGACCTATTTCTCTTCTCTTCTTCTGAGCCAGGACACATACTTAAATTTTATTTGAAATTAACAAAAAGTTGGTAGAAATTAGCTTACTACCTTGCATGTTGAAGCATCATAAAATCTTGTTTAAATAGTTTTTTTTTAAAAAGTTAAATCTTCCTATTATTTCTGTCTCGGTAAATCTACAATCCTAGAATCTTATTTATTAGTCTCACATCCTTCATATCAAACTTTCAAGCCAATTATGTCTTTAAAAGATGGATTCGACATTTGTAGGGGTTTGCTTCCAACATGTCATCTATGTACAATAATAAAAAAGATGAAATCATTTTTATCCTTAAACATTATGTAGTATGTATAATGGTCTGAACTGAGTCTAATGTACAAAAGTATAATGATGAAGGAATTAAATCTTTTATAACAACACTTAGGTGCATATTTCAAACCATATAGAAATTTGTTTAACTTAAAAACCAAGTTCTCCTTACATATTTAAGCAAATACTTTTAGTTGGAACATATACTTTTTTTTTTCAATTTATCCATGAAGAAATATAGTTTTGATATTCGACTGCTCCAAATATAAATCAAATATATAACACAAAGTCATTACTACTCTGATTGTAAGATCTATTGAGGAAAAATCTCTTTGAAGTTAATTCCTTCTTTTTGATCATGTTATTTTACCACCAATCTTGCACGACATAGTTCTATTTGATCATTGCTATCTCACTTGATCATGTAAACCATTTGTTACCATTGGCTTTTCTTCTTATTAGGAATGATACTAGCTTCCAAGCCTTATTCTTGTGTAAAAATTTAATTTCTTCCTCCATTCCTATCATCCACAAAAATATATCTGAATTATTTGAAACTTCATGAAATATTAAAGGTTCGCATCCATCTGTTAGAAGATAATATGTAATATTTCTCCTTGTAACATACTCCGAGTGCCAAGCTGGCCGCCTTATATCACATATTGTCCAACTAACTTTTGGAGCCTCAGACTCGACTTGCTCTTGTACTTCGTACTCTGGTTTTCCTCCATGTATATTGGAATATCTAGTCTATGATTAATTTTTACTTGCAAAGTGGTAGTTTCAGAAGCACCTTTCAACGTGCTATCATTGCCATCAATTCTTTGTAGTTGTTGTTATATAAAATTATATCTATGCTGATAATTACCTTATGGATAGTAGGATATCATAAGCAATACACATTCACTCCTTCAACATACCCTATAAATATACACTTTCTAGATTTTAGATCCAGCTTTGTTTTTTCTTGGGTGTTGTATGTCACATATGTAGGATATCTAAAACGCTATAAAGTAGAGTAATCTACTAGCTTACTAGTTTACATCTCAATCAGCATTTTTAAAATTAATCGTAGTTAATTGCGACTAATTTATCATATAACATGTAGTACTGGCTGCTTCCTCCCAAAAAAAGCTGGGTAGACTTTCAGCCCTCAACATTGCTCTCATCCATTATACAAGAGTTCTGTTTAACCATTATGCTACTTCATTTTATTTTGACATGTATGTAATTGTGAACTATCATTTGGTACCTTCTTACTTACAAAGAGCAAAAAACTCACCAATTGAATACCTTTTTGCTTATCACAAACACTTAAATCTTTTACCAGATTCAAGTTGTACCTGCACTTTATAGTCTTTAAAATTTGAAAATATATCTTCTGACTTCTTCTTGATTAGATACACTTAACATCTTCTTGAGCAATCATCAATGAAAGATACAAAATATTTTCCTACTCCTTGGGATATTTTGGTGATTCCCATATATCAGAATGTATCAAGTCTATAATATATTTATTTTATATAAATGATCTACTAAATGTCAATCTATTATGCTTACTTATAACATAATGTTCAAAAAAAATGTAAATTTACTTATTTGAGCCGTGAAAGTAGTTTTTTGTTAGAAAGAATCTTCAAATCTTGTTATGATATGTCACTAGTTTGAGATGTCACATCATCATTGATTCTTATCATTTTCTAATTGATGCAGCATATGTATCAACCTCATGTATTGTTTCTTCTCCTTTTCTAATTGATGTAGCATATGTATCAGCCTCATGTATTGTTTCTCCTTTAAGCATTAATAAATTTGTTGTAATTTTTTCTCCCTTCATCTCAACAAGTGTGTATTTCATAATTTTTATCAATTCATTCTCAATTTGAGTTTTACACACAAGACTATCTATTTTTTCCAAAGATAATATATATTTTTTCAAGTCCATCACACCATTTTCCATATACCTCTTGAATGGTATGAACCATACTATAATTTTTTTTATATTTTGATAGTACCAAAACCAACAATCTTCATAGCCTGATTTTCACTCATGTGTACAAAACATCTTGAGATTGGTTCATATTTGTGAAATCAATCTATTGGAGATTTCATGTGCTACAAAGCTCATGAATTTAGTAACCACAAATTACCAAACTGCTTTCTACTTTCAACTATTATTGTTATTTTGCTGTATAAAATACTGTCATCATTATTGATACTTGCAATATTCCATTAATTATTTGATAACTCATTATCTCTACTATTTTTCTTAAACTAACAATGTCTTTTAATGTCATTTCTTTCATAGTAGTAGTAGTTAATATTTTTTTTAATTCTTAATTTTGATTTACCATAATTTTGACTCCCATTATATTTATGCTTCATTGATCTTCCTCATATCATTGTCAAGGCTTCCACTTATTGTGTATCTGCATATCTTTCCTCCTTATTTTTATGTTTGCTTTCTTCTTCTAAGATGGAAGAGGCATTATCATTGAAAATTAGATTGTCTATCAGAACACCGTTCATCAAATTAATGATGAGTTGATAATACAAATCATGTAGAATTTAAAGTAAAATCTCAGCATATTCAATTTCTTCTATTTTATGACTCAATGTATTAAGTTGAGAAAATAGATAATTCAAAGTGTTGATATGATCAATTATCACAATAGATTCCATCATTCAAAGAGTGCAAAGTCTTATCTTTAAGAATATCTTGTTGTGAAGTAACTTTGCCTCATATAATCTTCAGAGAGTATCCCAAATTTTTTATGTTGTATTCTTTTTTGTCATACTCAAAAATACTCTATCAGCTAGTTCTAAAATGTAGATTCTATATTGCATTATCATCCTTCTTATTCCACTTATCTTTAGGAATCTTGGTGGGCCTTTTTAAAATCATATCTGGGTAATTATTCCTTAAAATTACATTAATATTCATTTTCTATAATAAAAAATTATTTTTGTTGAATTTTTTTACTTCAAATTTTGCAACCATTTGTTTCACTTTTATAGTGAAAAGTTATAGATAATAATATTAAATATTTATGTTAATACACTAAAAAGGTTTCCAAATAATTAGAGGGTTGCAATATCCTCTTAAAATTCACAGAACTTGAGGCTATTATCATCATTTTGACATAACTTTTCTAGATATGGATTAACCATAAAAGTTACAATCTAAGTCAAGCCTCAGATATCACTGTTATAAAAATAGATACTACAATAATAATTTAAAAATAAAAAATTAAATCTTTAAAACAATAAAATAAACAATACAAGAATTGAAATACAAGTAAAAAGTGAATTGAGATTATTTTCAAGAAAGAAAAACCTCTTTTTATTGAATAAAAATCATAAATCCTAAATGGATTTTCGATATGGTCAAGATGATGTTTCACCTTCACATTTTTACATTACAATAATACGCTCAAAAAAAAAAAATACTTGAATTAAATTTGGGGTAATTGTGTTTTAGTGCACTCCCCACGACATAATTAAAAAAACATAACCCAACATTTAATATTTAAAAAAAAAATTCGCCAAACTCTTAACAAATTGAATTTTTGTGCATTCAAACATATTACTCATAAAATACTCTAAATTAATTTTTCACTCCCCCTCTCCACTCATGCCTCCCTTGTAAAACTTGCTCTTCCCATGTAAAACTCTCCTCTCCCCCTCTGGCCTCTACCCTATAACTCGTACGCTCCTCCTTTCCCTCTTTCCTTGCTCTCTCTCTCTCCTTGCCTTGTCCCTTGTAACTAGCCTCTCACTATCTCCCATCGCTCCTCGCCCCTCACCCCTCGCTCCTACCCCTCTCTCCATGCCCCTCGCCCTCTCTCCTCACCATCTCCATCAAGGTCAAGGAGCTCACAGGGGCTCCTAGACCTCTTCCATGGAGCTCGATGAGCTCCATCGAGATCCTACATGGAGGTTGACAAGCTACATCAAGCTCCTCTATAAAGGTCAATGAGCTCCATTGAGCTCCTCAATAAAGCTAAATGGAGCTCGGTGGAGCGTGATGGAGCTTGGGGAAGCACATCATGTAAGTGTGTGTGAGTGTGAATTTTTTAAAATTTTGATTTTGAAAATTTTATTGATTTAAAATTGTATAAATCATTTATATATATATATATGTGTGTGTGTGTGTGTGTGTGTGTGTGTGTCTATGTATTGTGTGTGTGAGTGTATCTAAATGTATTTAAAAGTTTCTAAAAATTTGTCTTTAGATTTTATGTTGAAAATAAATATATGATTACAATTCATATATGTGTATATATGAAAATATCATAAATTTTATTTTTTACAATTATGTTGAAAATTAAAATGCAGTTGATAAATAGATAAAATTTTGTTTTGAAATTATAATATTCAACCATAAGGTAGTGGATATAAATACATGCCTTTAATGTTTTGAAAAAAATCTATTAATTCTTTATATATGTTCAAAGAAATTATCATATAAATATATGAGTTCATGTTTCTATAAATTATTTAGTTATATTTTATTGAGAATAAATAAATAACCGTATAAATATACTAAATTGTTTTCTTAAATAATTATATTTCGAAACAAATACTCCATCATATAATTTATTGTAAGTAATAATGAAATTTAAAATATTTTTTGTTTATGATAAATTTAACATATTGCATTGCATGTTTTTAAATGAGGTGTAAATATTATTATGTAAATGAATTTTATTTCTAAAATTTTTTCTTTGTAAATACAAAATATATCACATTAATATTATAAATTTTTTTTAAACATTTATTACACACACGTATTGTATTTCAATTTGAAATTTAAAGCCATATTTTATTACAAATGAATATTATTAAAAGTATGCACTTGAACAATTTTAGAAATTCTAATTGCTTGGCAAATAATTTTCCAATAACAATCAATTACATTGCATATTATAGTCATGTGTCTTAGTCAATTCTTTTTAAATTTATATTTAAATCTTCCAGTTAAAAACATTAAGTAAACTGCTTCACGAAATTTACTTGCACTCGAAAATGTTTGCCCTAGTCCAATAACAACATTATCATATCGAGTTTCTTCAAGCGTAGAACCATATACTTTAGCACATCTTGATGAAAAACAATGATAATAAATAGAGGTGTCAACCAGGCCGGGCTGGCCCAATTCGGCACGAGGCACGTCACGATTCAGCCGTGCCTAGGCCAGCCCTGCACGGGGAGTTTTTGTGTCTAGGCTCGTGCCGTGCCTACCGAGGCCAACAGGGCCTCGTGCCGTGCCTGGCCCGACATGGTACCGTGGCTCGTTGGTACGGTACCTCGGCACGAGTTGAGAAACTGAATTTTTTTAAAAAAATTAGGGTTTCGGGCTAGGTGGTGGCGGGACGCCGCGACGGCGCACGCCGAAACCCTAATTTTTTTATATTAGTGGTTCGGCCCGACCGAGCAGAACCCGGTGAAATTCGTTCCACGGGCCCGTGTCGGGCTAACCTCCACATAATCGTGCCGGGCCAGGCAATGGCATGGTACAGTAACCGTGTCTGGTCCGGCACAAAAGCACGGTAGGGCCGGCTAAAAATGGGTCGAGCCAACTTGGCACGTCCCGTTTGACATCTCTAATAATGAATAAATTAATCAGATTGCCTATGTGTAAATACAATGACACGTGCACTTTCATCGTTTTTATATTAAAGACCATCTGGGTTGTATACAAATGAAAATTAGATGATTTTAATAAATAAAAATTATTGAATATAATATCAAATATTTGTTGTGACATTAATGATAATTTATAACATTGTACCTTGTTCTGACATTAACAAGTGAGTGAAAACATGATGTCGTGATGAATAAAAATAGATTTTGTAAGACCAACCTTATATTCGACTGAGCCATCATTATTCTTAATTAAATCTCCACCTTCATGAATAAAGTAATACACCTCATCATCCATTTCCTTTCGATATGTAAAATAAATCTATATTTGTCATAAATTCTACGTTAGTAAAGTCAAATATGAATTATCAAAAATAATTAAGAGAATTATTACAATATTTAACATAAGTAAAAATTACATAATTACTTAAAAAATACTTAATTTACATACTCATAACTGAATATGTGTGCATGTATGTATCCACTATTATCAATGCATCATATATACATGAGTATTATTCAAAATACATCATCATACTCATGTATATAAATGCACATAATATATAAATGAATCTATATATATCTACACACACACACACACACACACACACATATCTATGTACATACATATATATATATATGTGTGTGTGTGTGTGTGTGTAGGTATGTATGTATGTATGTTTATATGTGTTTTTTTAAATAAACAAATTACAATAATTTATTTTAAATAAATTATCAAAATCATAAATACAGTTACACACACACACATATATTTGTTTTTAATATAAATAATTTACAATAATTGATTTTAAATGTGTGTGTGTGTGTGTGCGCGCACACGCATGTGTGTGTCCACATTTACACACACACGCACACACACACACACAATAGTTTCATGTTTATATTTTAAAATAGCTAACGTCTATATGTACACATATATATGCACACATGCATATATATATGTGTGTAGAATTACAGTAAGTAGTGCATGCATATATATATATGCACACATGCAGTATAGTCACACATTTTTGAAAAATTAGATACATACGTGGATACAAACACACACACATACATATAATTACAAATATATAGAATGTCTGTATGGATGTGTTTATATATGCATTTATATATGCGCATAAACATGTAAACATAAACTTAAATGTTCATAACATAAACTCATGGACAACCTAACATTCACAAACCACAAAAGTCGTGAGATATCAAGAAAGGAGGTGAGTTATCGATGAGGAGAATATACACTATTTTGTATGTATATGATTGTATATATACCTTGCTGATGGAAGAATGGAAGAAGATGCATGGAAAAATATGCAAGGGAGGGGTGAGGGGCTAGGGGATAGGGAAGATAAGCTAGGGGAGAGGGGCAAGCAGCATGGGGAGAGGGCTAGGGTTTTTGTGGGATAGGGCGAGGAGCAAGGGTAGAGGGTGAGGGGTGAGTTAAAATAGAGAGGGCGAGTGGTGAAATTTAATTAGGGGTATTTTAGGATTAATATATATTTGAGTGCACCAAAATTCAATTTGTCATCAGTTTGATATAATTTTTTTTAGATATTAATAGTTGAGTTATGTTTTTTTAATTAATTTGTGGGATTGCCCCAAAACACAAATCTCACATTAAATTGTATACAGCTAATATTTATGTTATTATAATTAATATTATTATTACTTGGGAGCCTGAAAGAATAATTCAACGAGAGCGGAGGAAAGAGAAACGCGGAGACCCCTTCTTGTTGACTTATGCAAAAAGCCACCTGTGATGGCCAGTTCGCCACTGGCCCATTTTCTCTCGCGCGCACCAACACGATTCGCCATTAAAGAGAGATCGTGCGATATCTCTACTGCGGGAGAAGAGAAAAATGTGTCCGCTGAGGCTGATACTGATATTTCTATCGGCCACTCTAGCTGCGGTTTTCCTCGTCAAAAATCTCAGAGCAAATTCAGAAGAAGGTAGCTTCGAATCCGTAAATCATTCCGTCAGCAAAGCAAAGCAGAGCTCCATCTCTCCTTCTTCTTCTTCCTCAGCCACGAATCGGTTCTCAAAGGTTCGCAGCAAGTTTCTAGGTTTTCTAAATAGCCCGCATCTCCCATCTTGTTTTCTCGCCGGAATTGGCCTCGTGACGGTTAAAATTGTACGATCTTTGTTTGGATTGGCAGGTCCGATCGGTGGTCGAGATCGGATTTTGGATTCTCGTCGACATGGCCAGTGGCCGGTACCTGTGGAAGAATTTGGTCTCGCCATCCCCCAAGCTTTCTCCTTGACGCCTCCTGGTTATTGATCATGTCAAACACGTGGTAGCATCGAGTGTATTCGATTAGACCTCCTCGTGCAATTCACCTCCCTCCATTATTGACGGGAGTGGGAGTCGTCGTCGCCGTCGTCGTCGTCGTCGTCAACCTCTGTGTGGAACTCTCCCACCCGAATGCTCCTCCTGCAATCTGAGCCTTTTCTTCGCTGTTATTGATTATGTTAAAATTCCTTGTTCATTATTTATCTTCCAATTCTATCCCATATGAAATACTAATGATTCTTTGAGTTTCCTTTGATCAAAAGTGTCGCGTTGAGCAGCAAATCAAAGGGCGGAGAGAGTGCTGATGATCATAGCAATAGCAAACATTTTAGAAAACTGATAGTTTGATCTGTTTTTACGCCAACTTAAGCTCACCTTACTGCAACCTAATTCGTTTCCATTAAGAAAATTGTAAGATTGTTTCATTTATGAAAATATTTTGTTTTATATATTATTTTTTAGAATAAATGTTAAAAAAATCATACTTAGAGCAACTCAGATGAGTTGCTATAAGGGGTGTCATTTATATAACTGTTAAAATGGTACCTAAACAATAAAAAAAACTTGTTCCAATTAAGTTGGTATAAGAGGTGATAAAATATTATCAAATATCTTGGGGTGTCATATTTGGCAACTTTGGAGAGAGAATATAGAGGATCCAAATTAGCAGTTATGTCTAATGTGCATCTCAAAGGATTTTTCTCGTAGGTTGAAAAAAAAAATTTTATTAAAAAAATATTTAATTATTAAAATAACACCTTATTGTGGCACCTACTATTGGAGTAAAAATCTGTTTAGGGGTGCCAAAAACACTGTTCAAGTTTACAAAATAATATTTGACACTACTTTTTTGGCATCTATCATTGGTGTTGCTCTTAGAGCAACTCCAATGGGAGTTGACATAAGGGGTGCCATCTCCATTACAGCTAAAATGATATCCAAACAATAAAAAAATATTACTCTAATGGAGTTGGTATAATAGGTGTAAAAATGCTATCAAAAGTTTTGGGATGCCATATTTGAAGAGAGAAGAGAGAGATGCAAAATAGTAGTCATGACTAAGTAACTTTTGACATCTATTTAATTATTAAAATAGTACCTTATTTTGGCACCTACTATTGGAATAAAAATTTATTTAAGGTTGTTAAAAATACTATTGCAAAATAACATTTGTCATATGATCTTAATAACTTTAAAATAAATATACTTAAGACGAATTGAAAGATAAATTATTTTTTTTCTTTTTGCATTTTAAATATTTTCCACTTTTGAGTCCAAAGATAATTTGTTTGACTAAAAAATGTGATTAAGATCTTTAATTTTTTTAATAATGATGTGGAATGAATTATGTTATCTTCTGATTTAACTATTTAGTCACATTGAAAAATAAATATTAAACCATAAATAGTTCAGTCAAAATAATAAATTTTTTAATTTTGGTAGCTCAACTGCTCAACCTTATATTTTCTTTTGAGGGAATTATGTTTAGGGTGATCTCCAAGAAAAAATTAAGAATTTAAAAAAATATCATCAAAACTTAAAAAAAATTAAAATTTGGGATATTCTATTATATTATGTTTATCCTAAAATGTCCCTCATTAAATTCATAATCTAAAGTTTAGTCACACTAATTAATTACTTCCCCCTCGTCCATCGGCCCTAGCCCTCTCTCATCGGTATTCTCCCTCGACCATGTCCTCTTGCTCATCGACCCTCGCTCAAACATCATCGACACCCATACGGTAGTGATGAGAATTTTGGAAAATCATAATCTTTTTCATCAGAAGATACTGGAATCCAACAAAACGGTGCTTGCATATATAAACACATCTTCTTTGGTTCTTCCTTGCACCTTGTTCATTTCATTCAGCGGCAAGGTATGTAAACAAACATATGCATCTTAATCTCCCCACTGAAAACTCATCCACATGCGCAGTATGGATGCACACACACACACACACACACACACACACACACACACACACACACACAGAGACACACACACACACACATCTTCCTTATGTATCTAAATTTTCATACACACATTCTGTACATTTGTAATTTCATTTATATATTCACGTATGTATCTAAATTTTCAAGAAAGTGTATTACTATATTTATTGTATGCATGCATATGTGTGTGTGTGTGTGTGTGTAATACAATGTATTAAAAATTAATTGATTTTGAAAATTTAATTAAACTAAATTATTATAAATCTTTAATATTAAAAGCAAACACACACACACACACACACACACACACATATAGACACACACATATTAATATTAATATATAAATGTGTGTGTGTGTGTAATACAATGTATTAAAAATTAATTTATTATGAAAATGTAATTAAACTAAATTATTATAAATCTTTAATATTAAAAGCAAACACACACACACACACACACATATAGACACACACATATTAATATTAATGTGTGTGTGTGTACATATATGTGTTTGCTTGTGTGAAAAGTCTTAAAAAATTTTGATTTTGAAAATTTAATTTAATTAAAATATTATAAATTATTTATATTAAAAACAAACACACACACAAACACACACCCACATTATTTTAAATTGTTTATATTAAAAATAAATATAAATATATATGTATATATGTATGTATGTGTGTATATATGTATATACATATATAGATACAAGCGTATATTATGTGCATTTATATACATGTGTATAATGATGTATCTTGAACAATATTTATGTATATATTGATGCATTAACAATAGTGTATACATATGTTTATGTATTAAGTTATGTGTATGTAAATTATTGTTCAAGAAATGATGTAATTTTGACTAATGTTAAAAATTGTAATAAATTTCTTAATTATTTTTGATAATTCATAATTGACATGACTAACATTGTATCCATGAAAATTGTAGATATCTTTTACATATTGAAAGGAAATTAGATTTGATTGAAAATAATGATGGGCCAGTTGAATATAAGGGTGGTCGTACAAAATCTATTGTTCTTCAACACGACACCACATTTCACTCACTTGTTAATCAGAGATATGCTGAAATGAGCATGGAGTTAAAATTATTCGGCATTTATTTCACTCTGAAATTTGATATTTATTGTATGCTGCCACTCGAAAATGATTTTTCAGTAGCAAAGATGTTATGTTCTAATGAATTATATTGTCTTATTTATCTGACCCCAATTGCTACTGCAAATGGTGAAGTCCTTCACATAACAAGGCACTATGTTATATATTTTCAGTAATGGAATAAAAAATATTTGATGTTATATACATAAATTCTTTATTTATTAAAATCATCTAATTTACATTTGTATACAACTCATTTTGTCTTTATTCTACACATGGTGAAAGTGCTTGTGTAATTGCATCTACACAAAGGCAATCAGATTCGTTTATTGATTATCATGGTTCTTCATCAAGATGTGCTAAAGTTTATGGTTCTACGCTTGAGGTGATTCGATATGATAAAGCTAATATACATGATTGTAATATGTAATATAAGTGATTGTCCATAGAAAATTACTTGTCGAGCAATTGAAAATTCTAAATTGTTCAAGTACATACTCTCAATAATACTCATAATCATTCTTTGGTTGATATTATTGCGTCTATGCCTGTTGTTCGACCTAGTAGATCATCAGTTATCATTGATTAATACTATCCAATCTATAATGAATTATCTACCATGACAAATATGTAAGAAATTTATTCGAAATCATGGATTGAAAATAACTTACAATAAAGCTTGGCATATAAAGGAGAATGCGAAAGAATGTGTATTTGGAGTTCCTTATAATTATTACAAAATGTTGCCATGGATGTGTGAGCGTATTATTCAAACAAACCCAGGGCATTTTGAGCAACTTTTTGTTGCGTATCCTATATCTATTCTAGGGTTTGTGATGGATTGTAGCCCAATAATTGCTATTGACTCATCTCATATGAGTGGGCCTTATGATAGAACTCTTTTCTCTGTAACAACATATGATGCCAATGATTTGATGTTTCATTTAGCTTTTGGGGAGATGAGTTTGGAGAATTAAAATAATTGGTTTTGGTTTTTAAAAAATGCGAAATCAATTATTAATGATAGAAATGTTGTTATATCTGATAGACATCTAGCTCTTTTACATGCAGTTCCACAATTATTTGATATAAAAAATCATGTTTATTGTTTTTTTTTTTTGTTTTTTTTTATTTTTTTTTATATTTATATTTATATTTATATTTATTTTTATTTTTTTTGGAAAGGCCAAAGGTACGGACGCATTTTATTAATTAAAAAAGAAGTTTTTGTACAGAAGACTAAAAGACTGGCCGATTTAGGTCAGCCCGTCAAGTCCTACGTACCCTAAGGGTTCTATGCACGAATACTAAAAATCATGTTTATTGTTATCGTCATATAAAAGATAATTTTAGCTGCTATTTAGGGAAACATAAAAGTAAAGGAAAATAGAAAAAAGAGATTGCTCTCAAATGGTTAGATAGTATTGCATATGCAAGCATGAATCACGATTATGACACATGTTTAATGAAATTTAGAAAGTTTAATGAAGATTTAGCAATTTGGGTTGAATCTAATGAACAATAACATTGGACTATGTTAAAATTCCTCAAAAAAAAAAAGGGATAAAATGACACCAAATCTTAGCTAAATCATTTAATTATTGGGTTCGTGTAAAACTCCATTATTCTATTTGTAGTTTTTAATAGAGCATATGATAAAGTTAGGTGCAATGTTGGCTAAACATAAGGAAGAGATTATTGGTTGGAAAGTACATATTAGCCACAAAATTGAAGATACGTAATGTCTAATATTACAACTTTCTCAATTTATTAATGCTATTTATGAGGTTTTCATCGGGCCGGATAACATTAATGTTGATATTATTAGCAGGTAATGTTCTTGTAGAAGTTGATAAATGTTTGGTATCCCATGTGAGCATGCATGTGCAGTGTTACTGTCAATAGGTCAATCCGTGACTGATTATGTCAATAAATTGGATAAAATTGCAAAACAAGAATTAATATATTCAGGCTCATTTTTAGGAATAGAAACACAAGACAAGTCTTCAGTATGTGAAGAATTTTTAAAATTAATATATAAATCATTATGATTTATACATTTTTCAATGTTCTTTAATTCATAGATATTAATAATGTATATATACATTTTTATTTAAATGTTATTTGGTTGAAATTGATATTGTATATTTCAAAATGAAATAAAAATACGTGAGTAATAAATGTTTTTTTAATGCTATAATATCTATGTCATATAGTTTGTATTTATGGAGAAGAATTTTTAAAATTAATATATTTTTTGCATAATAATATTTATACCTCCTTCAATAACATGCAATATGTTATGTTTATTATTAATAAAAAAATATTTCTAAATTCATTATTAATTACAATTAATGAACATGTGATGTGAGGTATATATGTTTTGAGAATAAGTTCAAAATATAATTATTTAAGAAAACACTTTCATATATTCATATGGTTATTTATTTATTTTCAAATATAATAAAAACAAATTAATTTATAGAAATATAAACTCTTTTATGTGTATGGTAATTTATTTTAATATTTTTATAGAATTAATAGATTATTTTCAAAACATTAAAGGCATGTATTTATATGGACTACATAATGTTTTAATACTATATTTTCAAATAAACATATTAATAACAAAAAATAATAAATTGAGATATATCTTTACATTAGTATTTGGAAGAATTTTTTTTAAGAAAAACATAATAATATATAATTATCAAATATTTTTTTCATTTTCAACATAATTGTAAGATTATAATTCGTGATAATTTCAAATATACACACATATCAATTTTAATCAAATATTTAATTTCAACATTATTTCTAGATTTATTATAACATTTAAATACATTTACACACACACACACACATATTGTATATACATAAATACCTATACATGTGTATATTTAATTTTTTAACAAATAGTATATATACCAAGATATATGTATATAATCATATAAAATTATATAAACTTATAACATATATATATACAATTTGTTAAAAAAAATAATTATAAATGTTTACATGTATAAATGTATACAGTAAATATGGTATTTTCAGCTTTTTCTTTTTTTAGTTTTTCAAAAGTAATATTTTTTGTTTTGATCTAATTTTTATAAAATATGAAAATTTGTGTTTAATTTTGAGTAATTATTTTAAAACTTGTGTGTTATTATATAATTTTCAGAAAAAAAATATTCATTTCTCATAAAGTCTCGCTAAGTACCGACAATTATTTAAATTTGCAATTCAACGGTCGATTTCATGCCGCGAGACGAGGATAGAGAAGAGAGGAGGACGATGAACAAGGCGATGCAGGCGGCGGAGAAAGGTGGAAGTCACGGAGGAGAGAACGAAGAAGGAAGAAAGAGCGAACAGACAAAAGTGTTTTACGCTTGTTATCTCTTGACCTCCCTTTGCCCCCGCTTCAGAGGCCACACCTACATAGGGTTCGTCTTCATCATCTGCTACGTGTGGAAATTCCGATCCGTAAAATGTTGTCCTCGTCGTTTTTGAATAGGTTTACGGTGAACCCTCGCCGGCGAATCAGACAGCATAACGGTGAGATCCGGAGCGGGGCGTTCAGGACCAAGAGAAGGCGGCCATGGGAAATGGTTCTCTGTGTCTTTGGTTTTCCGACCAACGCATCCGCTCTTCAGGTATCAGGTTGCCTGCGATGATGACGCTTCTAAATCACTGATCGCAGCATCGGTTTTAGATTGTCCCTTTTCTAGTTCTTATTTTTTTTTTTGGCTCGCCGCAATTTGATCGACCGGATCATCGGAATAAAAAAAAACTTGCAGTTTGAATGGGCGTGGCAGCACCCAACAGAATCACTGGCTGTGAGGCAGGCGGCGGCAACCTTTAAATCGTTCTCGGGAGTCGCCAACAAGATCAAGTTGGCATACACGATGCTCAACCTTTCGCCATGGCAGGGGTACGATTATTCACGATGTAACTTCCATATATTATTGAATTGGTCGAGTTGAGTTTTCTCTCTTGCACGACGAACAGGCTGAGCATCACTGTGAATTATTTTTCTACAAAATACATGAATTGTTCGGTTGGTTGTTGGCCGAACTTACCCAAGCACGCCAGAGTGAAAGTCTGCCTCATGGATGAACTTCCATGCTATGACGACGACCCGGACGAAACATCGTCTGATCGGGAAGATGACGAAGAAGCCAATCCCATTGATAATACTTCTGCAATCAGCAGTGCACGCCATTTTGAGCTCGACGAACAGTATCCGGACGAGTTCAGTTGCGACGGGCTGGCTCTCCGCCAAGCTTCAGGCCACTGCTGCAGGCAGGATGGCGATCTGTTTCGCAGAGAAGAAGAAGATGATGATGCTGCATTTTCATTTATGAACGAAGAATCACCGAGGAGCCCACTTGACTCGGCAGCACATAAAATCGAAGTAATAGATCTGCTGTCCCCATCTCCTGGATCCGGAGTGCTTAGGCCAAGATGCAAGAAAAGAAGAGTTTCCCTGGTTTGTCCCAGGATCGTCATTGATCTGACTTAGATATGCTCCTACTGGAACAATGTGAAAAGTAAGTTGAGATATGCAGATTATAGCTTAAGACATCTCTGATATATATATATATATATGCACACACACACACACACACACACACACGTATATACAAATATATATACATGCAAATACACACATATACACACACATATATACATGTATATACACAAATATACACACATATACACACACATATATACATGTATATACACACATATACACACATATATATACACATATATATACACATATATATACATAGACACACACATACACATATACATATATGTTTATATGTATGTGTGTGTGTGTGCGCGTGTTTATATAGGTATATATATATATATATGTTTGTGTATACTTATATTTATATACATATATACATATATGTTTATATATATATATTTATATATCAACATATATTTATGTATACTTATATATGTATTTTTATTTATATTTGTGTGTGAGTGTGTGTGTGTGTGTACACATACATATAAGTATTTTAATTTATTTTTAATGTGATAATAATCTTGTGACTGAATAATGTAGTGATGTTTTGGCAAATTGAGGACGTCTTCAAAAATCACCTTGTCACTTTTACAATATTAATTATAATTTGAAAGTTATATTTTTAAGAAATAATAATTTATGAATTTGTAAATGAGATTTTTTGGGTTGGAAATAAGAACAACAATTTCCAAATTAATTATATCAAAATTTATTTTTTTTTATTTTGAAGGATAAAATCAAATTAATGAATTTTAATATACCAAAATTTAATTATTTTATAAATTTGTATTTTTTTAATTATAAAAAATTTGATTATCAAATAAATCATCTTTCTTTATAAATATGTATATAATATTTTTATAATTTTAATATATTTTATTATGAATATTAGATTTAGAATAACTTATATAAATGGCAATATAAAGACTAATAAATCAACAAGTTAATCATTAATTTAATAACTAAATAATTAATATTAAACATAGTTGTTAATATTCAATAACTAAATGCCATCATTATTTTTTTATCATTAAATAAAGAAACTAAATAATTCTCACTTTTCCTTTTTTGAAATTTAAATTAGTGTTTTAGAACAATTAAAAAATACATATTATAGAGAAAAGGCATATCAAATAAACATTACTTTTTTGTCATCAAAAAAATAAATAAATAAAAGTCTCAAAATAAGTGCAAGTATCAAAATAAATACTGTGTGCTACTCTACAGTCTAGCCTGTAGAAAATGCGATCTAATAGAAAATTGTGGCAGAAACATAAAAAAAAAGTCACAAAATTGATAAAGTAGCATGTCACTCGTATAGTTGCCGCTATGCCGATGACGGCGATTGCTGCAATTGCTGGTGCAGCAGCTGCTGTTCTTCCTGGCAAAGGGCTTCTTCATCACCCTGCCAGACCCAAACAATGTCTTGCAGAGCAGGCCTTGCCTCTCTCAGAAGCTCGTGGAATTCAAGCGTATCGCCATCGCATTTCTTCATCTCCACCAAATGAAAATCTGGAGCAACTTCAAAAATCTCTGCGTCGATTGATAACAGCCCCTTCCTGCCGTCCTTCGCCCCATCCATCTTCAACAGGCCATCAGCCTTCTTCATTATCTTCATCTTCATGCTCCTCGCCACAGCTTCCAGCTTGGAGATGATAGCAGACGCAGTCTGCCTCGAAGAAAACCTTGCTTCCTTCTTCATAAACATTCCCTGGAACAACCCAGACAGATCAAACCCAGCAGAGAGAGCAATTATATCAAACGCATTTACTTTATGTAGCCTAATGGTCGCCTCCTCGTTCCCATCATCACGCTCACACAGCAGGCCGTTCGCACCCGAAGGACCAGAACCATTTCTATGCAGCAGAGGAGGAGGAGGAGGAGGAGTTGGGCCATCGTCATGTTTATGCTTGCTGTTATCATTTCTGTGTTGCGTGCAATCCAAGCCCTTTCTGAACCAGTAACTCTCCTTTATCTTTGCCATGGAGATCCTGGCGCTGGGGTTCGGATCCAATATTCTGACGATCAAACGGCGAGCTTCCGACGGAAACCAGGCGGGGCACTTGAAATCGGCTCTGCCAATTTTCCTGTACATTTCCATCAAATTCGTGTCGTGAAAAGGAAGATAGCCAGCAAGTAACACAAACAGGACAACTCCACAAGACCAGATATCAGCTTTTGCGCCATCATAGCCTTTCCTACTGATAACTTCAGGCGCGACATAGGCAGGCGTGCCGCATGTCGTGTGCAATAACCCGTCTTGTCTCCTACACTCTGCTAGAGCACTCAGCCCAAAATCAGTGATCTTCAAGTTCTCGTTCTCATCCAGCAACAAGTTTTCAGGCTTTATGTCTCTGTGATAGACGCCCCTGCTGTGACAAAAATCAACTGTGTTAACAAGCTGACGAAAGTACTTGAGAGCAGCTTTCTCCTTCAGCCTTCCTTTGGCTACTTTCTCGAAGAGCTCCCCACCCTTGGCCTGCTCCATCACGAAGTATATCTTGCTCTTGGTGGCCAACACCTCGTACAGCTGCACTATGTTGGGGTGTCTCACGAGCCTCATCACAGAGATTTCTCTCTTCAGCTGTTCCACAAGACCCACCCTCACGATTTTCTCTTTTTCGACCACTTTGACGGCTACGCTCTGGTTCGACTCGATGCTTCTTCCATGGTAAACCTTGGCAAATGTTCCTTGGCCAAGCAATTTCCCTATCTCGTACTTCTGCGTCAATATGCGGGACTTGTGCACTTCCATGGGGGGCACACGAATTCAACTAACGTGTGGCAGCTACCACCATTGCTCAATCTAGGACTGCGCGAGGAGGTCGTAGAGAGAACAGAGCCGTAGGAGATGAAGAAGCACTAATCATCCATCTTCACAAATATCACGCATCAACGTCACCAGATCTTTTCTGCAATTTTCACAAGCTTTGAATTCTCGTTCGGCGTGACCCAGCAATGTTAAACTTCCAAACGTCGCCTCCAGCCGCGGAACAAAACCAGTGGGCTCAATAATCCCATCCCTGGCCTTCTGAAACATTCTGCAGCATCCCCAGGTGGTTCTGTCTGGTAAAGAGTTACACAATCTTGAAGGAAGACTTTCATGGATCAGAGCCAAGGCTGCCCGCGGAATTTTGCGGCCAGACGGTGGGAATGGGCCGGCCATCCATCGTCGTTTTCATGTCATCTCACTGTTTCCGATTGAAGTGGAAAAAATCGCCATTACAAAGATAGCAGGAAACATATATAAATGCTTAATTTAACGAAATCGAGCTAATTCAACAAAATCGAATTGCCAAACAAAAAAAAAAAAAAAAACTCATCCAAACTTGCTTAGGATTTGGTTTAAATACGCGGATTTAGAATCCAAAATCGAGACACTTTCTTATATGTTGCGATGATCAAACAAAATAGTACAGTTTCTAAGGTTAGAAAATGTTAAAAAGCGATGGTGAAAGTCAATTGAGCGTCATTGAAAACACCATGTTGCCTGCGAGGAAGAAGAAGTGGCTTACCATTCACCATGTTGAATACTTTTCGCTCCTCCGGCCGGCTGGAAGCTTGAAAAAATGGCGACCGCTTCCTCCTACTTTTTCTTTCGTTAGTAGCAATCGCGCCGCGATCCCCGTGCTTCTCGACAGGTTATGTAAATACGATGCATGACCTGTCGAGATGCAAGGGGATCGCCTGTTTGTATTTTAAAATTAAAATACACCAAAAATATAAATAATAATAAATTAATAATACCAAACAACATTTAAAATTAAAATTTATAAAAAAAAAAAAAGAAAAAAAAATCAAAAATAAATTTCATGAGTAGCAAAATAAATCTAGAGACGTATAGAATGAAAAATATGATAGAGAAATGTAGCATAATTATTAAACATAAATTCCTGAGAAATCTAAAATATTCTATGAGTATTATGATTCCATACATTATTGGTGAGTAGCAAAATCAATTATTAATTTGATGTCATTTTCTATAGTGTAAGGTTAAATGTTGAAAATTTTCAGATTTTATGATAAAGAAGTGCCAATGCCTCTCTTTATGTGGATTGATTGATCAATCCACATAAATAGATACCAAGAATAGAAAATTTATACTTCATGTGAGTAAAGAGCAAGTGAAATTTAAGATCTATAAAATCCTTAAAATTTTATATGATGATAAGAAACAATCATCAAACATTTGAAAAAAAAAGATAAGGAGATAGTTTCTATAACAAAAAAGTCACTACTTAAGATTAAGGTCCCAAATCTATTTGCTGAATTAATTAAGGAAATCATGATAGGAGACGAAGCAATGACTTTGGAGAAATAAAATCTTAGGGAAAAAGTCATGATATTTTTCAAAGCTATGACATAATGGATCCAGAGAGTAATTCCTGATACCATGACTTCACACAGCAAGTCATAGACCAAAGGTAGTCCTAGGCAATTATTCCATGACTTTTCACAAAGTCACAACATCTACCAAATGAGTTAGGTAGTGAAATTAAAGATAACTAGATGCTGAATAATAATTTAAGAAGACGAGCAAAAAGTAAATATTATATAAAAAAGTTTTCTTAGACCACTGAAATTACTAATTGAATTGGATATCTGATTATTCTAGCAATGGATGCTAAACAAAACAATGCTTGGGAGATAAACCAAAAATTTACTTTTTGTGTTGTGTGTTGTAATAATTTTTTTTAAGTATACATACATTCAGAAACCTATTCATTATAGGGACCCGTAAAAAACTTCATGGCACTCAAACCCAAACATTACTTTCTTGTAAGTTAAATGAAGTCACAACACTTAAACTCAAATGCAACTTTCTATTTAAAAGAAAAGTCATGGCAATGAGCATAGTCATGATAACTTTCTTATTAGTCATAACTTAGCCCTAAACCTATATAAACACTAACTATAATTTTTTTGTGGGTCATTTCAAGTTTTTCTTTCCCACTCCAATAAAACTCACTATGACTCTAATTGTCGAAGAATTGAGCTATCATGGAGGATGAGACATTGATTTTGAAGATAAGAGTGAGAAAAAAAGAAACTGAGATGAGTAGCAATGGAACCCAAACTTATTTTGTTTAGAAGGGGGGGTAGAGATGAATGACTTCTATTTTAGCAAAGATGAGTTTTCTGGGTAAGTAAATATTTAGAGAGTTCATTGTTATAACTTTGTTATGATGCCTAATTTAATTTGTTAGCAAGATGATAATGTCCCAAAAGCTCGTTGGTGAAAAGATTCATAAACAAAGATTCATATATATATAAGCCATACAAGTTATAAAGTGAACTTTCATCTATATATCAATAATACATGAATCATATCAACAGTTTGGTCAATAAGTAATAAAACAATTTAATTCTAGAAAAGTAGATATTTATAAATTTTTATATAAATTTTAGATCTAAGGGTTTATATATTTATTTTATATGATACATGTTCAAATAGTTTGAATCAAGTTGGGTTTGGATACATAATAAAGGTTGAGTTGTTGTGCAATAACTTTTTGCCCCAATAACATATAATATGATTATCACTATTGAGCCCATTCTAATGATGATTCCTCATAGATATCCCCTCAATACTTTACTAAGATAATAATTTTTCTATGCTTGAGAGTCATTCACAAGCACATACATTTTGGGCAACTCATCAACTATTCTTGATAATTATTTCATATGTATATTTTTATTCTTCAGTCTTAGATGTCATAAAGACCAAGAACTAACATTGTATATAAGTAATTATACTTTTGAATTCATAAATATCATACTAGCATACTTAATATAACTTACTTTAAGTTGTACTGGTGTGTGAAAGCAACTCAAAGTTGTTACCATCTTGTGTATCACAATTTACTTATGCATATCTTATAGATTACTTGTCACCATACTCTTAAGTGATGATGCGACTCCCACACTAAATATGAAACCCTTAGAAGAATATTCAATAAAATATCCACATCAAACTTCTAAGATATATATAATAGATTGATATAAAAGATTATTTATACTTTAGATTCATGAGTTCCATACTTGTAATGATTACGATACGCAAATTTTGATTTTTAAAGTATAAGTTTATCTCATGTATTATGGTTAGAAGGGTTTTCACTTCCTTTATACCATATTCTATAGCGAGTCTTGTGATTTACCTATCATTATTATATCAAAAACATAGACATACTTACCAATAATCAAATCCCTAATTCTAGTTTTATTTAATCATGACTTTCATTAATTTCCATTCCACAACATAAATCAAAACATATTTATTAATATCAAAACTATTTATACATTACATAACAAAATTACAAAAATCCTAGATCAAATACTATTTTGATGGATTTTTTAAAATCTACCCCTAAGTCTAGGGTTTAACTTTTGTCTTACATCCATTGCTTGCTTGTGGAGCCACTAGCAAGAATGAAAATCACTCCTAGGATTTGTAGATAAGCTTTGGCTTTAGCTTGGTGCATAGATAGAATAAGATTTTAAGTATTTAAGTATTTAAGTATTTTAACTTTAGCTTGGTGCATATGGTTTAACTTCTAGTTCTTTCTTTCTACTTTTATACTCAATTATTTAAGTAGAAAGTCATTGATTTACGAAGAAAGCCATGATATTGGGATTCATTTCTTGAGCTCTAGATCATGACTCTATAAAGTAGCTGCAACTCTAGATAGTTTCTAAATCGTTCTATAATACAAAGTCACGACCCTTAGAAATATCAGTGACTTGGGCCTATTATCTTTATAACACAAAGACATTGTACTAGAAATGACTATCAATTTGGCATTTGCATTTCTCATTCATATTACAATAGTGATGCAATGAATGATCACGACATTACGAATGATCTCTCATGTTCATTATATGGCCATGACATTGAGAATGACCACGACACAAAAAAATAGTCACTCTTAATCATCATATAGTCATGACACTAGAATTGATTGTGGCATTGAGAATGACCTTGCATGTGCATCATATGGCCAAAGTACTGGGAATGACCATGGTGTAAAGAATGGTCTCGTGCATCAAATGGTTGCAACACTAAGATTAGCTATAATGATGGCCTTGGCCTATGTCATATATCATATGGTCATGACACTGTAAAAAACTATGAAACTAGCAATTAGTCCAAATATAAAAGTTATGACTTTGTATTCTCTTGAGGACAAGAGCCTTAGTCTTGTGGAATGAGTGTAATCAAGTAAATGTCATGTAAAATAATATGTCCAAAAGTCTCAGTGATGGATAATTATCATTGTTTTATATTTGTAACTTTCTATAACTTAAAAATATGACTATGTAAAAAGGTCACAGACTTGACTTGAAATTATATAGCCTTGTTAAAGATAAAATCATGACACTAAGAAGTGAGAATGAATTTTATCATTAGTGAAGTACTTGGTTACTATGATAAAAAATTAATATCATAACTTTTTAATATTATGAGATAAGTATGAATATGACACCATAATAATATCATTGTCATGAAGAATGTGTTATATAGTTTAATGATTGTGCT
The DNA here is from genome assembly GCA_029783825.1 of Sapria himalayana. Classification (NCBI taxonomy): domain Eukaryota; kingdom Viridiplantae; phylum Streptophyta; class Magnoliopsida; order Malpighiales; family Rafflesiaceae; genus Sapria; species Sapria himalayana. The sequence goes on along the minus strand of JAREIK010001468.1, from coordinate 490,156 downwards.
AATGAGATAGTAAATTATGATCCATAAAGATAATAATGACCAATTATGTATAGTTTAGGAAAATAATGAAAGTTAGAAAATTGATTGTTCATCAAAATTCACCAAAATTCAAGAGTTGTAAAATTGATCTATTTATGTCTCATTTGCATGCTTGCACAACAACTAAAAGTCCTAAAATTTTCAAAAATATTTGATAATTTAAATAATGAACATTCATCTATCCTTTCAAGTAGGCAATATAGATGATAAATTAGGAATGCTCATACACCAAATAGGAGAACGCAACTATTATACATGAGTTTTACTTAAACTCTGAGATACTATACATGAAGAGTTTGGGTGTGTTTTGATAGGAAGTTTATAAATGAAGTATTTAGATTGTAGGGACCATAGATGGTATAACATTCAAACTCATAACAATGTAACCAAAACACAAGGTAATCATTAATAATTTGGTAGGTAGAAGATGGACTTGGAGAGAGTTTCATTAAAAAGTGTGTAATGACAATTAGTCTAGAGAGAACTCATAGAAGAAAGTAAGTTTTATTTATACTTTGTGTATTATTTTATAGTTGACTTTTCATCTATCCACCATCATGCAAGATAGGGTGATATTACTCTTCAGCCTGGTAAAATGATATAAGAATCATTTGGAGAAGATCATAGAAAATTCTATTTTCAAATATCAAGAGGGGAAATTATCAGGCCAAAAATTTATTTTTCTTTGATTATGATGCTATTATGAGCTGAAGTAGTCCTGGTGGGTGGGGGTGTAGATGAATGGTATCCATGAATGTCTATCCTTATATTAGTGGGTGTGAAGCAAGGGCTAGAATGAGATAAGAAAAAAAAGATGATTCTTGAAAGGGAAAATTAAATAGACAATAGGAAATAAGTGACATCTACGATTTGATTTTCCTTTGAGTAAACAAGAAGGAGATTTGGAGAAGTTCTCAACCTTTTTGAAGTTGAGCACCAAGTTGGAGAGAAAAAACAAGTGGAGAGTAGAGTGATTGAAAGCACCAAAGCATTTGGAAAGCTCTATTAGTTCATTGAAAGTGAGTGGAAAATGATGATAAATGGTCAAGATTAAGAAATTGAGTCTAACATATATTATACAGAGAAATAATAGATCAAATATTTGGGAAAGTACAATGAGAACCATAAACACATGTACTTTGCATTGGACACATTTGAATATTCATTCAACTCAATTGGAAGGCGATATTAGAGTTGCCAAATGGGTCAGTTGGCCCAGACATGACATAAGGCATGACCCAAATTGGCTATTCTAGCTCAAGGCACAGCTTGAGCTATGCTAGGTTGGAGACGATTGTGTCTTATGCTGAGCTAGGCACAACCTACATGTATGATCCGGTGGCATGGTCCACCAGCATGGTGACTCATGACCAAGCATGGATTAAACATAGTTCACAAGTCACCAAAATCAGGTAACTATTTAATGGGGTAGCTGATTTTTTTAAAAAACTAGCCACCTAAACTCGGCATGACATGTCATTATCATTAGCTTAAAATAATAAATTAACATAGATGTAAATAATAACAATTCTACCAAAAGGTTCGAAGCTAAAAGCAAGTTTTCTTTAATGGTCTCGACCCCAATTAATTTTCCACCTAAAAAATAAAAAATTAGATTTATTTTAATAGTATGAATGTACTTTAAAATAATAAAAAATAAAAATTCTATAGATATCAAAGAATAATCAACACAATATATATAGCATCAAAAGATATATACATATAAGAGTATATATGACACTGACCACCTTAAAAGACATATTATACAATGGACCAAAAAACATGATTCATTATATTTGAGGCAAACCCAACTGAGTATTAGAGTCATTCAAGTTGGATTTAGTTTAGCTTTATTGACTCCCTTCATATACTATAAAGATTTTGTAAGGAAATGCATGACTAAATTAACTAAAAGCATGTGTCTTTCAAGTAGATTTTTGGAGGATCTTAGGATAATTAGTATTATACAGACCTACTTCCAACTTGGTTATTTTAGGATTCCAAGGTTACTAGTAGGAATAATATGATAAAATATTATAAGTTAGAAAAATAATTAATAATTAATAAATTTAGGAAATATAGTGTAGTGGAGTCTACAATATCATATATCTTGATTATTTCTGATGATTAATCATTCACATACCTCAACGCTTATTATATAAATTCAAAATGAAAACTTAATAATAAAAATATAGGATTTCTTAAGATTATTTATTCTCATGATGCTCTAGTCATATGTGAGTGTATGATAAAGATCATTAGGGAATCTAATATTTATTATAAAATATTTAGTATAACTTTTGATAATATTTATAATAATTGAGCACTATTTGTATATATGCTAAAACCATTAAAGGTGAACAATTATGTGAGAATTTCCATGTTTAGTTTATATGTCAAATAATTAGAGTAATAGAATAAATGACAACGAAAGTTATATTCCCCTTTATTATAAAAAATAAAAAATTTGCCTAAAATTTCTAAAGACACCTAGTAGACAACATGAGTTTAGAAGTCTCTATTTTATATATGGGCTTAAAGAAGAAAAATTCCTAATTAGATGTGAGACACTAAGTCAATAATAAGAGTGATGAACCTATTATTGATGTTTTAGAGTATGATATATAAATTTCTTTTATGAAAATTCTAAAAATTTTTTATGACATGATGAATATGTATTTGTCTATGTATACTCTCACACTTGCATTGCACATAGATATATATATACAATATTAGTAGAATATTTAGCAAGTATTATGACTATCCTACATTAAGTACTATGACTGTTGGGATAAAATCAAGTATTTTAAATATTGGTCCTCCTTTCTAATTCTTTATTGCTTGACTGCCTGTATGGATATTACAAAGGTACTTAGGTATAATGACACTCGGCTCTAAGTATGCATATGCACACCATATTTATATATAATGACTTCTCCATTCAGTTAGTCAGGGATAAATGAAGGGGTAGTCCATCAATAGGAGTGAGCTTTCTTGGTACTTTGATATCAAATTAATACTCTATCCTATCACATGCTATCTAAGATGACACATGATCTAGTAACTCCTCCATTATCAAGTATAGCATCAGAGTCAACATTCTTTTATGGTAGTCAATGTTATTTTAGATAGATGATCGAAATTACAACTAGATATCTTAGAGGTATTTGAATGTATGAAGGACTGAAAAAAATTTAAGTTTGGGGATTCAATATATGGTACGATAGATGGTAGCAAATAATGATTTAAGCGACATAAAGATCGATGATGCCGAGACCATCACTAGTAATATCTTCACATGCATACATGATGATGTTACATATCTGCATTCACACTACCATACCAAAGAAATAGATTGATGACTCATGTAGTTATAATTTGTTATTTTTTTTATTTCTACCAATTGTTTGTGTCCTTATGATACTTTGAACTATTGATGATTGCATTTATTATGTTATGAGTTATGATCAACATCATGAAATGTTATAAATACGTATAAATATTTGTAATCATATTCTACTTTTGATTATGAAATAATGAATAGAATAAATTTTTTATTTTAGAAAAACATTATTGGATTATGAATGTTAATTTTTTTTAATTATTTATTTCTTTTTAATTTTTTGAAGTGTAATATTTTTAATAAATATTCAAAAAAAATTAAATATAATAATATTTTAAATTTTATTTGAATTTTTTTTTCACCCCAAAAGAAAGCCAAAAGTCCAAAAGAATCAAAACTGACAAAGTTTGGTTATTTGTCCAATGGCTTGTATGGCCCAACAAGGCCTAGCACTACCATTGACCTAATAGATCATGTTAAGCCTTGTGTTTAGTAGTCATGTCATGTCTTTCATAGCATAACAACATGGCTAGGGCACACATAATTAGGCATGCTAGCATGACACAACTCATTTGACACCTTTAAGTGAAAAGATTTATTATAAATTATGATTTTAAAGATGATAGAATGAGTAACGAGTAACAAGAGACATACAAAGAAACCTTCCACATCCATGCCCTCAATTAAGCCCGCTAGTGCAAAGTTACATCTAAATAATTTTGATTCTCATGGCCGATCATACTATCTATCTTCTTCTCCAAATTGATACATTGTGTTTTTTTTTTGTGATATTTTATCATATTCATTTGATGTTATCTATGATGAGTTTTAGGGGGGGGGGGATTCATTAATAATGGACGAGTAACATTTTGTGTGTGAAGTTTGATTGAAAATTCACGTAGTGAACATATTGGGTTGTTTGATATAAAATTTTTGATTTATTTATATTTATTTGAGCTTTACATATATATATATATATTACTAAATAGTTATTTTAATTAAATTTGATGAATAATAATGAAATCAAAGGTATAAAAGTAAGGGAAAATCATGATATTTTATGTCATAACTTGTTTCACTTTTCACAAATCAATTGAGTAGATATAACATCATTTCTTGGCCATAAAAAAGTCAAAATAATGTGTATATGTAATGAATCTATTATTGTTTTGATTTTATTATGATATCTTATATTATGTATCTGAAATTATCTCAAAAGCTTATTGGGAAAGTATCTGTTAACCAACTAATTTCTCAAGTATACAAGTCGTACCAGTAGTAAAATAGAATTATGCAAAAAAATATCGATCTCATAAAATTAACTAACGTTAAATCAATTTCTACTCTAGTTAAAAGGGTAAAACTGAATTTTTGGTAAAACTTATAGATTTTAAAATTAGACTATTTTATTATGGTTGATAGTCTATCTAAATGGACTAGTTATTATTGTGCTTAGTTCTCTAATGAATGTTGGATTATTGTGAAAATTATATAGCATCCTATTGGCATATAAGGTATTTGTCACCTATCGGACCCTTCCTAATAATAGTCCACTCGTAGCTATCCTCTTGATACTTTTACCATTTAAATGATAAATATTTTCTACTTAAGAGTTATTCACAAGTTCATACCTTTTAGGCAACATGCCAACTAATTTTGATAGTTGCTTTATTTGTATATTTCTATTATCTAATTTCATGTGTCATAAAGATTTAAACTAATGTAGTGTTAAAAGTATTTATATTTTTTTTTTCATAATCTCCATACTCATAAAAATAACATTTTTCCCCTCAAACCTCACACGTGTGAATAATATGACACAAATTAATTCACAAGGCTATCAACACCTTATGAGTCATTTCCACAAGCGTACGTTTCATAGCCTACCTATCATTAACCACCACAATGATGCATTACTTCTATACTAAAGGTGAGACTCTTAGGAAAATGTTCTATAAAACTCTTACATCAATTGAGGGTTATATTATCTATGATACACATAATAGATTAACTAATAAAATTATTTGGGCTTTCAATTTCATAAGCTTCATACTCATGTGATTAAATTTACCTCAATTTTGGGGTTTGAAGAATAAGTTTGTTTTGTATATCATGATTAGAATTATCGTCACTTCTTCCATACCATTATGTATGAGTATGCTTCATGTTTTACTTTTCACCAACTACTATGATAATATGCACAAACCTATAAATAGTAAAATACTAATTTTAGTTATAAATAAATACTACATATATTCATAACCAAACCATAATATAAACCAAACTTAAAATTCATTAATTATATTTTCATCACATGCAATAAACTTGATTGCCTTTCTCCGTATAAACTAAATAACTCTCCTTTAACACTATTCATAAAGATTATAATTTGCTTTTGTCTATGACACTGCAAGTAGACAGGTCATACAAGTAGTAAAAATTAGATATAAGCCCAGATATCATTTTTACCGAGATTGACAAGAATTAAATTACCAACTTCCCAAACTACTAATGATTCACACTATTTGAATGATTAAAAAAGGGATGTTGCGAGATACTAACTAAGACATGGCAAAAATTAAAAAACTAAACTTTAAACAAAAGTTCAAATGAAATCCACAAAAATAAATTGGACTAGATTAATTCTCTTGCAGAAGCTAACACTGACTTAAGTGTTGTGGTATGGCTGGTTCTTGTAAGCTTATCTATTATAGCTTATTTATAGAGAAAAGTTGAAATATATCAAGCACCATTTTCGTATAGCCTTGGATATATCTCTATAGCTAGCCCTTTCACCACTTATATTATATTGCTTTTCTAGAAGTCTAAGATCTAAGTGATTACTGGTAGTTTGAGTAATCTAATGAAAATTATATATTTTTATTTCTCAATATTTCATACATATTTTTGATGACTATAGGTCTTTTGCTTCCCAATATATGGGTATTGTAAGTCTTTACAAATGGTTGATGCCTCATCCTTTAAATCTTAGAGAGTGTTTTCTTCTCTTGATTGGATCTAAGCCAACATGGGGACATCGATCACTCGAAAAATTTATGTGGTGTTTCTAGTGATTTATCTAGAGACTCACTCCACTTTATCATCTCTAATAAAAATGGAGATTTCTACATAAACTTAAAAAGTTTCCTTGTTCACTGCTATTAGCTGAATATTTTTCTTTTATAGTTTATTCGCCAACCCTCAGAATTTTTCCTTCTCTATGTTACTCAGAGGGCCTCCTAGAATTAAGGGGTAGGATACAACTAATTGTGGGCATTCAATTCTAATATAGGGAATACATAATTGAAGTACACATCAATCCATTAGATTTAACTTTTTTCTTCTATGGAACTCTCATAGATTCCTTCAGAAAAGCACATGCTCAATAGCTAAATAGATTCAATGAAGATTTTACTTAGATATTACTAGATTGCAATCACCTCTAGACTACATATAATGAAGAATAAGGTGATTGAAATTGACTGAATCATTGGAATTCATGCAATTTGTTCTTGTTTCAAAAAAAATACAATCAGCAGATCATAAATTTAAACAAAACTTATTCAGATTCATGCTTATGATAAGCAAAGTTCCGGATCCAAAACAAACAACTCAAATCAAAGCTAATATACTCTAGATCTATGTTAAAAAGAAGAAAAGAATGAAAAAAAAATCAAATTGAGTTGTCAGCTACAAGTTGCCTAGGTCACCTCCCAAACTCCCTTCTGACCCTATTTCATGAAAAAGTGCATTTTTATATGATCTATGATAGGCATAGTTTCAAGGGTTATTTTTGTACAATCTAGAATGCTTGGCTAGACTTTAAATTCTTTGCCGCAAACTCAATTTCATTTTCTTCTCGTTTATATGTCACAACAAAATGCTAATATCATGAAAAATTATGTCATAATTATGTTCTGATATTATGATCATGTTTTGACGCCAAGACTAATTATGATGTCATGACCAAGTTCTGATGTTATGACTAAGTTCTGTTATCATGGCCAATTCTGATATCATAACTAAGTTATGATGTCATGACCAAGTTTTAATGTCAAGACTAATTCTGATATCATGACTAAATTCTAATATTATAACTAATTTTGATATCAAGACTAAGTTCTAATATCATGATTAAGTTCAGATGTCACGAACACTTCTAATGTCAAGACTAATTCTAATATAATGACTAAGTTCTGATGTCTTGACCACCTTTTCTATCATAACTAATTCTATGTCTATCATTCTCCCTTAGCACCTAAATAGTATGTCATGAACAACTCCTTTCCTCTTTCTAGTTGTTGGTTGATGAACCATAATTTATTTGCTATGATTTGATATTTAATTTTTCTTTAGATTTTTGTTGTAATAGAGTTGATTTTGTTGTGATATTATTGACTTGATCAATTTCTTGGATTTCTGCTATCATTTCTCTTCTTCTAGCTGAAATCCTACAAAACCATGAAAATAGTGAATTTTTATTCTTCGGCCATGAAATCCATCTCCTAAATATGAAAATATGGCAGAAAAATAAACTAAAACATAGATAATTTTTTGGCTCATCAAATTTCCTCCAAACTTGAATTTTTACTTGTCCTCAAACAAAAATAATTAATATTAAGAGTTAGTTTAAAATAGAATCTACAACAAGAAAATAAAACACAATAAAATTTCTAAACAAATCAACATATCATTTAATAACTTGAACTTATTGACTTTTATTATGATTTGGGTATGTTTGGAAGAGAAAAAGAATTTTGGGAAGTTTTTGAAAGTTTATTATTTTCTTTTGGGAGGTTCATAGTCCGAGGTGGAATGGTTGTTATCCTTCCACACTTGCTCTTGTTAATTTAAAATTTTTTTCTATTGTTACTCTCTTCTTTTGAGCTTTGTCTTCCAATTGTCTTCCTTTAGTTTTTGATTTATTTTATATTTATTTTCTCCTTATTCTATTTCCTTGTTCATGGAGATCAATATCTCTTTAATTACCGAGGTTGTTTCCTCCATTATTGTGCTTTCCTCTACTTTATTATTCTTAATTCTAAATTAGGGTGGTGAGTACACAAGAGGGCTTTGTTATTCTAGTAGTGTAGACCATGTTCTAATGGGAGTAGAGGCTTCTTCCTTTTGTCTATTCTCTATTGTCTTAAAAGTATGGGCTTTTTTTGGGGTTTGTTCAAAGATTCTTTCACTATCTTATTCCTCCTCCGAGTCAATATTCTTGATCTCAACAATTTTTTTTACTTTATACTTCTTTGCCCCTCTCAACTCGGGCACAAAGTTAAAGGGGAGACTTTTGGGCATAATTCTTTCTTTTTTCTTTCTTTCAACCCAGCTGCAAGGTACAACCAGGTGATTAATACGGGGTGAGGAATCAACTATTTTATATTGCCCTAATGGTATCCCAATATTAGGGTCTCTAAAATCTCCTCTCATATTGATTATGTGCCCCTATAGAATGACATTAGCTGCAATGCTTTGGGTTCTTTAATGGAGTACACATGCTTGGTTGGATCTATACTCAATAAAATGAAATAGTTACAAATCTTAGCCACTTATGTAAGATTTCTTTAGTTAATGGCCACGTGTGCTTTTTACTTGCTACTCTCACACTTCCATTTGCCATTTTCTAGTCTTTTGATAATGTTGTCATAATCTAGATTGTCCATCAACTTCTTGGACTTGATCCCATGTTTGTGATGCTTGAGTTAATACAACTCATTTATGGTTTTCTCCCTAAATGTAACCCATATCCCTCTAACATAAATTATTTTCTTCTTCATTGCCACCAGATTCGAGTAGAGCTTTTTTACCATAAGAGCATATATTGGCCTATGGTGCTCACATAAGACTCTCCAACCTAGTTGCTCTATTTTCTTTTCAAAGAATAAGATAAATTTTCCAAATACTCTCTCTTCAATAAAACCTTTCTCACAGTAGTGTTTCTACCATGTGGAGTATGCTTCGTCAGAGATGAATGCTTTACCTTCCTCTTCTGAATGCTCATGTGTCTCAATTTATTTTCTCTTTCCTCTTCCTTCTACCAATGGCTCTAATTCATCTAGAACTGCTAGTTCTCGCCATGAATTTGTCTTTATTAGAGGTTCCAGCTAAACCTCCTTCTTTGTTTCTCAATTTCTTCCATGATCTCCATCATGTTGGAGACAAATCTCTTGTTCTTAGCCACTTGGATTTGGAATAAGACTTATTAGGACTGACACGATGAAAACATAGACACCGAGGTTTTCTATTTGAATGATCCTCAAGAGCAATGAATTTTTTGGGTTGGAAATAGAAGAAGTAGAAGTAGAATCATTGATGGGTTTTTAAATTAAGTTCACACATTAGGCTCATAAATTGAGTATATGTGTCATGAAACTAATCTTGGTGACAATGAAATCAATGTGTGTGTGTTGTGACTTTAATTTTGTTGTCATAAAATTCAAGTGCATGTGTCTTGACTTTATTTCAGTCTACAAATTTATTATTATTCTCTCTCTCTCTCTCTCTTTATATGATGAGCATTGTATTTCAAATTGTGTCATTCAATTAATGGTGATGCATGACATTCCTTAAATATGTGATCTTATTCTTTCTTTGGTACACACATTCTGATAATCATATCAGCTCCTCTTTAAAATAATACTGGGTCATCTCACATGTAGTATCTACTATTAGTTCATAACTTTTTTTCCTACTAGTAGTTGAATTCTAGTGGTAGAACACCATAAGTTAGGCAATTCACTATATCAACATACTAGGGTATATGCAATGATAGTTGAAATAATTGCTCATCTAGAAAATTTTCAGTAACTTCAATTTTTTTTTCATTCCCAATAGTTTTTTTTTATTTTTGACAAGTGATTAGCTATCATATTGTCACAACCATTTTTATCTTTAATTTTGAGATTCAATTCTTGTAGTAATAACACTCATCTTATCAATATTGGTTTAGCTTCCTTCTTTGACATTAAATATGTATTTGCTGCATGATCAGCATGAATGATAACATGGGAGCCCAACATATAAGGCCTACATTTTTCACATGCAAATACCATGGCCATCATCTTCTTTTTAGTAGTGAAATAATTTTTATGAGCTTCATTGAAGGTTTTACTAGCATAATAGATGACCCTAAATATCATATCTCTTCTATATCCATATACGACTATCACTATTATCACACATGATTTCAAATGCATCATTCTAGTCTAGTGTGGCCATGATTGGAGATTCCACTAGTCTAGTTCTGATTTCTTTAATGTAGCTTGACAAGACTCATCAAAATTAAACTTTGTGTCATTCTCTATCAGTATAAACTATGAGCTTGATATTTTTGAAAAGTCTCTTATAAATATTCTATAATATTCAATATTTTCTAGAACATTGCTTTCTATCACCATAAAATGACATCTTTGAAATACTATTTTCAAATTATTCATCCTAATTATCAAAATTGGATCCATACATTATGAAGTCATCTATAAATATTTCTATAACCTTCTCTATCAAGTCTGAGAACTTTGATATCATGCATCTTTAAAAGGTAACAGACATATTGCATAACCTGAATGACATCCTTCTAAAAGCAAAGGTATCATAAGGGTATGTAAATGTATTTTTTAAGTCCTCATGTGCAATGGCGATCTAGTCATATCCATAATATTCATTAAGAAAATCGAAGTGAAGGTGTCCTGCAAGCTTCCACCATCTGATCAAAGAAATGTTATAGAAAATGATCTTTTATAGTTATAGTATTTAATTTATTATAGTCAAAGCATACCCTCAATCTTGTTATGGTTCTTGTAGAAATAGTTCATTCTCCTCATTTCTAATCACAGTGAATTCACTCTTCTTAGAAACTACTAGAACTAGGCTCACTCAAAGACTATCTGATATTAAACATATAAATCTAGTATTCAACCATTTCATAACTTTTTTTCTGATAACTTTTTTTATTACAAGGTTCAGCTTTCTTTGATGCTCTATTAAAGCCTTTACATTATCCTCCAATACAATTTTATGCATATAGATTGATGAATTGATAATCTTCAAATTTTCTATAAACCAAGCAATAACTTTCTTATATTCCCTTAAAACCTTTAGTAGATATCATTCTTTAATATCACTAAATGTAGTAGAAATAAACACAAGTTTAGCATTTTTTGATTCTAAAAAAGTATACTTCAGATGGGTTGGCAATTCTTTTAAATGTAGCCCTTTTTAACTTATCCTTTGTTGATTTGTCTTCTTTGCATTGTTGCCAAAATTTTCATTCATTCAGATTCAAATTAGTTTCTTTATATCATAAATTCATCTAATTTTTATTGATTGAAAGTGAAACATTATAATCATTATCTAGTTCATAACTACTAGAGCTAATACATCTACTAACATGTCACCATGAACATCCATATCTATTTGATCAAGGCTCTTATCAATGTTGAAATGAAATGCCTCATTTTTCAACCCTAACAGTAAGCACTCATTTTTGAATATCTATCAAGGTATCTCTAGTTGTAAGGAATGGTCCTCCTAGCAATAGTGGAACTTGTAAGTCTTCTTCCATGTTCAGTATGATAAAATCTATTGTGAAAAAACTTTTCCACTTTGAAAAGTACATCTTTCAAAACCCCTTTAGGTTTAGCCATTGTTTTGTCTACCATTTATAGAGTAACTAAAGTGAGAGATAGCTCCCCCAAACTTAACCTATTAAACATAGACAAAGGCATCAGATTAATACTAGTACATGAGTCACACAGAGCTTTCTTGAATTCGACTTTTTTAATGGTGCATGGAATGGTGAAACTTCCTAGATATTTTATTTTCTCTAGTAGTCTTCTCTGGATGAATTCACTGCATGTGGCAGTCAAGTTCACCACTCCATCCTAAGCAAAATTTTTATTTTTAGATAGGATGTCTTTCACAAACTTGGCATAGAGTGGCAATTAGGCTACTACCTCTAAAAATGTAGGTAGATCTCTACTTTCTTGAAGATCTCCAAAAACTTGGAGAACCACTTCTCTACTTTAGTCCTTGGTAGTCTATGTGAGAAGGAAACATTATTCCTAGATATTTGAGTTTTTTCCTTCAGCTTCTTGGTTCATTGCTCATTCTTCTACTATTACTACACTAATATTTCAGCTTCTTATGTAGTATTCTCTAAACTAGAATTCTTATTTCTACTCTCTTCGAACTTTTTGTTCCCCATTTCCTTCACACTTTTGAGCTTCAGAGCCATCTTGTCTCTCGAAGTTCTCTTGGTGTCACTTAAAAAAGAATCTTTATTCAATACTTGAGTCTCTAGATTTTTGAGGGAATCACTTGTGTTTGCCTGAAATATTTGTGTGTTGGACTTGAAAGCTTATAATTCAACCAATTTATGTTCATGGAGGCTCAACATCCTCCTGTTGTCCCCCATGAACTACATCATTTTTCTTCAATGATTAGGTCTTCTTTTGACCATGTTGACCAACCTTGGTAGAGCATACCCCTGCTAGTAAAGTTTTCCATTCCTTGGGCCATGTTGTTTTTCACCAAAAGAAAAGTTCTCATGGTTCATTAATACTGGTGTGTAATGTGTTGGCAGATTGAGGTTGGGCTTGAAATAATAATTCCTCTATTCTTTTAGACAGTTTGCCTCTTCAACTACATATGTGCTTTCTTTCTGTTGTCCCTCAATACTACTTGAATTTCCATCTTTTTCCCCTGCTCCAATCTCATGCACAGAGTGTATTTTTTTCTATTGTTTGTCCAATATATGCATAAGTGCATCAAGCTTGGCTTCAATAAAAGTCATTCTATTCATCTTTATCACTCCATTCCCTCTAGCTCTACTACTACTCCTTGAATGATTTAGATGGAGCCATCATGTTGCATCTATCAAGGTCTTTGATCAACTCCCTTGCTTTCTATACACTTCTTCTTTTAAAGCCTAAATAGTAGGCTGCATCAATTATACTCTTAGAGGTATAATTCATCGAGTGGTAAAAGATGTTCAACTAAGTTTTTATATTTATTTCATGCATTGAACACCTCTTCAACAGTCTCTTATATCTTTCCAAAGTAGTGGATAGGCTCTCTTCATCCCCTTGTCTAAAGGGTTGTGATCTCTCATCTTCTTTTCAGATGTGAGGGATGGGGGAAACAATCTACCCAGATATGCTTCCACAAACTCCTCCCAAGTGTTCACTAAGCCATATGATAGAGATCTGAACCATGTAGATGCTATATCTTTTAGGAACAATGGGAACAACTATAGCTTGATTATTTCTACCCTAACATCATTCACTTTTATAGTGTGGGCCACTTCTCAACAATCTACCTAGAAGTTTATTAGGATCCTCTAATAGATGGCTTGTAAATAATTTCTACTAGACCATTGTAATTAAAGATGGTTTAAGCTCAAAATTATTTGCCTCTATCCCTAGCTATATTACTGTTGAATATTCTTCTTATATGATTGGTCTCAAAAAATCCTCCATGGTGTGTTGTCTTGGAGGTCTTGATGCATGTCTACTATTGGAGGCAATCCTTCATTTGCTATTTCTGCTAATTCTACAATTCTAACATTCCTTTGACTTCTTAGTATTCTTTCAATCTCAGTATCTAAAAAAACATGCCTACTTCTTGCTTCTTGTGTATGAATTACTTCCTGAAATCAAAACACACTTAGATCAAAGGGGATCAATGTCATCAAATAAAATTATACATAGATATATTCATCAAGCTCAAAAAGTTCATGTCTGCATAAGACACTACTATTAATTCATATTTTTGTGATTTTGAAATTTAAAAAAAATTGTCCAAACTTGTGTTTCTCTATTTCACCTAAATATTAGCTTAACCATTTCTTTCAATAAACAACAATGATCCCATATATAAAAATTGATGGTATTTTTCTATATAGACTAAATTACTCTCAATTAGCACTGTCTGATGAAGATTATAAATGAATTTAGTCTATGATACTACAAGTATAAAGGTGATACAAGTAGTAAAAATAGTTGCAAGTTCAAATATCATATCCAGAAAGATTGACAAGAGTTGTTTTGCTAACTACCCAAATTACTAAAGATTCACACTATCTGAACCACCAAATTAATGTGTTCAACTACTATTTATGAGATAATGAAAATAAAAAAACTTAAACTCTAAGTAAAAATTTAATAGAAATCTACAAAGATATATATATGGAACTAGATCAGTTCAATCTCATAAACTGACACTGGCATGAAACACTGTGAAATATATAATTCATATAAATTTCTCTATCATGACTTATTTCTAATTAAGAAAAATTAATATCTATTAAAAATATTTATCATTTAACCTTGGATCTCTACTAGTAGTTAATAGTAGTTTTAGTCTTCTTATCAAAATAGGGTATTTTTTTTTCTCAATACAACATACCCATTCTGAAGATTTTAGATCTCTTGCTTCCCAAGACATGAGTGTTTGCAAGGATCTGAAAATGGGTGGCACCCCTTCCTTAAAATCTTAGAGAGATTTTTTTTTTCCCTTGATTAGATATTAGTTAACACGGTGACATCAATCACTCAAAAAATTAAGGTGATATCTCTGGTGATTTATCTAGATATTTGCTTCATTTTTTCATTACTAACTAAAATAGGAATTAATCTATCTAAACTAGTAGAGCTCATTTGTTCATCACTATTAGCCTAACATACCAAGTATATTGATTATTCACTAATTCTCTATGTCACTTAGAGGGCTAGCTAGAAATTAGGGTATGATACAAATAAGTAATGGGTATTAGGTATTAACATTATGAACATGTTAATTTACGTTCATCACTAGCCCATTATATTTTAACTTTTGCTTCCAAGAAATTTTACTAATTTTTGTTGAAAAGACCATAACTAATAGTAATTTCAATCAAGCGAGAACAGTGCTTATACTTTACTAGATCACTATCACCAATGGACTATAGATTCAAGAAGAACATGATGATTGCAATTAACTGAATCATCTGAACTCTAGAAATTCATACAAGTTTCAAAACAACCAATGATTTATAAGTGATATGCAACAATTGTTGAAATTCACATTTTGATAACTTGTGTTCCAAATCTAAAAGAACATAAAGAAACAAAGGCTACTCTGATCTAGATCTATTATAAAAAAAGAAATTAAAAAATAAAAATACACGGAGGCATCAACTACTAGTCTCCTAGTTCATTTTGAACCATGGCTTGTCTCCAAATCATAGTTCATCTACGAAACCTAGTTTGTCTTCAAACCCTTTTTTCTGAAGAAGAATACCTTTTTATATGGTCTGTGTTGGACCCTAACTTCCAAGATTATTTTTGTGAAGTCAAGAAAGATTGACCAAACTCAAATTTTTTGTTGCGACCTCCACTTCTCTATTTCTTCTAGTTTTTATGTCATGACCTATTTCTGATATCATGACAAAACATTTTCTTATTTCTTGAATTTTGTTGATGTGACCAAAATAATTATTTTTGTCTTTAAAATCTTTGCTAAAAGAATTCTTTTTTGTGACACTAATTTCCTTGTCACGACATCAAACCATTCATTCTCTTGCGGTGCCTGGAAAATATGCCGCGACCATCTTTGTCTTTCTTGCCTTGAATTCTTGATCGCAACTTGTTGTGTGCTAAGACATGAATTATCTTTATCCCAAAAATGGATAATGTCTTCACCTATGTCTAGTTTAATGACTACCATTCTTTTATTGGAGAGCTATTGAGGGGCAACAACCCCATCTTCCTCTCTTCTTGTTGTAGGTTCTGAAAAATTTATTGGTTGGACTTGATTTTTAGTTTTTCTTTGGATTTTTGTCGCGATAGAATTGTTTCTATCACAATAAATTTGAGTTGGCCAATTTCTTAGATTTCTATTATATTTTCATTCATTTTTTACTGAAACCTAGAAAACAATGAGAAAAGTGAATTTCTATATTTTAGTAATGAAATTCATCTTCTAAATGCAAAAATATGACAAAAAAATGGACTAAATATTAGGTGACTTTTAAGCACATCAATGAATTCTTATTACTTTCTACTATGCCCAAAATATATAAATCTATTTATTATGAAACCATAAATCTTTGTTACAAAAACATAATAGTTCCATAATTAAACATTATACAACCCTAATTAGTCTAATATTGAAAAAGAATTTACACGATAAGTTTTGAGCATCACCTCGTCGAATGAAGATTTCTCAATGATAGCAAACAAGAAGATCTAGATCTCAAATCTAGTTCCTAATCTATTATTGTTTAAATTAAACTTGAATTTATCCCTAATCTTTGGGTTAGAATCATGCCTTTTAGGGTTGGTAAATTTTTGGTCTCATAATCAGAATCCTTAACTCTCTTTCTAAAATCTTGATCTCTCATTTTTATATCATCAGGATCTCATCGAGTTGTTATATGGATCTTCAAATTAAGAGTCATGATTTTAGGTTAAGGTCATGACTTTGTGTGCTCTTTGAATTCTCTATGGAGAATAAAGTCATGGAGGAAAAGGAATATTATGACTGAGGTTATTCTTCTCAGAAACACAGTCATTACGATGACTTTATAATAATTACCAATTTTTAAGATTAAATAATGTCCCAAAAACTTATTGTGGGAAAGTCTTTCATCCAACTAATCCCATAAGTATACAAGTAGTAATGTAGACTTTTGTCTAAATATCAATCTCGTATGGTTTGTATAACTAGTTCGATCAACAAACAATGAGTCAACAACTACTATAGTAGAAAGGATAAAACTTAGTTTCTGGTAAGTCTCTTGGTCCACTTCAATGATGGTCCCTTCTTAGTTATTTTTTTTTTTGATATTTTACCATTATGATGATAATTAATTATATTTGCTTGAGGATCATTTACAAGTCCATATCTTTTGGGCAACTTGGAAAGTACCATTGATGGTTACTTCATATATGTACCATTGATGGTTACAAGTCCATGTCTCTTCTGGCTTACATATCACTATCTACCATAATAATAATTGAATCACACCCTAAATATGAAACTCTTAGGATAATATTCTATAAAACTTACACATCAATTTAGAGTTAGTATGTCTAAATTATGCACCATGGATTAACTTATAAAAGTATTTGTGCTTTCAGCTTCATAAGTATTATACTTCCATGATAAAACTTTCCTCAATATTAGGTTTTGACAAGTATGTTTGTCTGATATATCATGATTATATGGATTATCTTCTTTTCTATCATTACATAAGAGAATACTTCATGGATTATCAATCACCATCTATCATGATAATACATATAAACTCACCAATAGTAAAACCTTAATTTTAATTCTACATAAGCATTAGATTCATCAATAATCAAACTACAACATAATCTAAATATAAGAATACTTTAATTATGTATCTATCCTATGAAATAAAATATACCAATTCTAGATATCAATATAGCTTGATATCAGGAAAAAATTTACATGAGATAATTTAAAATACATCTTATGAAATTTGAGTTCTCATTAAGAACCCTAAAGAGTGTCTAGGATTCAAACTCTAAACTCATAATTATCATTCATGTTCCTCGGATTTGTCCCTAGGTGAAAGTCAAAAATTTTGCCTTCACCACTTAGAATTTATGTTTGTACTTTGTTTAACCTCGTTTCTTGTGGATCTCTCATAGTTTTGAAAATTTTTTTGCTTCCAAACCCTTTCTTTTCATTATTTTCTCATGCCCTCAAATTATAACTTTTTCTCCTTCTTTTTGTACTTTTAAACTCAAATGACTTAAGTGGAAAGTCATAGTACTGAGGATTTCCATGATTTTGGCTTTTTTCCTATGTAATACAAAGTCACAACACTAAGAATGAGTTAAAAATTTGGTCTCTATAACACAAAGTCAATGGGAATAAACTTTGGATTTGATCTCTCACTTGCATTAAATTACCACATCACTATCAATAATCATGACTTGAGTATTTCTTTTCTATAACATGAAGTCATGAGATTAGAAAAGGTTGTGGTTCATGCATATCATTTATGTAACCTAAAGTCATGGTGCTATGAATGTGCGCGATTTCGGTCATTTCTCAAGAGCAAAAAGTTTAAGGCCTTATAAATGACTATTATTCAAGTAAATGATTTATATAACTTTCATAGCTAAAAGATGTTATGCTAGAGAAGTGCCATAATGTTCTTCTTAGTCTTGGTAACTATGTAAAGAGAAAGTTGTAGCACCAGAGGTTGTTGTGGCTTTTAGCACTAGTAGGGGATTTAGTTGCTATCATATAAAATTAATATCATAATCATGAGAAATATTATGAGCTATTATTCAAAAGACTCAAAGAAAATTTTGCAACTAAAAAGAATGTATTACATAGTAAAATTATTCTGTTAATAAGATGATAGAGTAATGATATATAAAGATTATCACAACTATTTATGTATAGCTTTGACCAAGAATGGATATCAAAATTATCTTATAAGCTCAATGAGGAGTAACAAAGTCATAACACAATGAATGTTATGACTTTACATTACTTTTGCTCCCCTTATGCTCAAAAAATTCTTCAAGTTTCACATCTCATACAAAAACTACTTAATTTTACTATTATTTATCATAATTTATCAAACCTACAATTTAGTATAATAGTTCCTTTTCAAATCCTTTCCGATGCAAATATATTATTATAATCACTAAAAAACTAGGATAAGTATTTGACATATCAAACAAATTCTCACACTAAAGTAGTACCTCATCCCTAAATAATTACTCTATAAAAAATTGGCTATCCATCAATCCTACATAAGTATTTGCTATGACTATGTTTGGGTGTCATAGTGTATCTAGATGATGCAGTTACTTGTTTTTGTGGATATGTAAATGAGTTGGTGTAAGATTTGAGTTACACAACTAAATTTGTGGGTACAAAATGTATGCAAAATGATATGTATTATCGATTACATTTATTTCATCACACTATGTAGGAAAATAAATTCCTAGGTATCCATCAAGGAAGTGTTATGTATAATTTTTATAGCTAGACTAGGAAGGAGCTCTTACATCTATTAGTGATGTTAGCTATTTAGTCTAGATTTATCATATATTCTCTTACTTTCTCTTTTCTTCCTGAACTTTCTTTTTGTATTGAATGGTATTCTATATCTCCACCCCCCTCAAGGGGCTTTCTTATTTTCTTTATCTTTTCTAAGATGCTATGGCCTTTTGGATTACTGTGGCTTCATCCTTTCAGGAATCATGACTTTATGGGTCACTATGGATTTTTATTAAGCTACACTTTTAACTTTTTTTTTGGATCTTCAAAGTCATGAGACATGACTTCTTTGTTTACCTTATGTGTCTTCATAGTCATGACAATGGTTAAAGTCACAACTTTCATTACTACCCCTATTTTATTTCCTCCTTCCAGTGGATCCACTAGAATTATAGTAAAAACCTATGTCTTCCTATGTCAAGTCATCAGCTACTAGTTGGGATTCTATCTCTATATTCTAGCAATATACTACATTAGTTTCTCCATATAATAGAGAAAATAATTTAGTCATTTCATTTTTCTATTCTACCACTCCAGAGTAATCATCTTTGGACCCTTCTGAAGTTGTGACCTTGGGGAATGTCACAACTTTGTAGCTTTGAATCTTTTTAGTCTTAGATCCATTTTTATAACTCTACTTTTTCTCTTTTGCATCATCTTTTTCATCTTCATCGAGCTAGTATTCTTCTATTAAGTCTTTCCATCTAAATTTCATGTTTTGTTGCCTTGATATATGGTAGAGATTATCTATCCTTTAATAATATTTATCATGATCATATAAACTCTACAGGACATTGTAAATATTGAATTTCACTTTCTATTTTCCTATGTGAAAATTAAATTCTCTTTTCTTGACATCAATAATGGATTGTCCAATGACTAAAATAATCATCTTAAATACGCCAAACTTAAATAACACATCTTCAATAATATTCAGTGGGTGCTTTTTCTATCAATCACCCATTTGTAGTGATAAATAGGTTCAAGTAATCTCGTCGGAGCTCAGTCTTTGCATTATAGATAAAGACATTAACACTCAATCCCAAATCACATAGTATCTTCCAGAATGTGTGCTTAATTATGCATGGAATCATAATTTTATTTGGATAATTTAACTTAAATGAGAGTTTTCATTGAATAATTGTGTTGTATTTTTGTTTCATATTCACAATTCTATATATTTCCAACTTTATCTTACTACACATGTTATCTATTCATGAATTTTATATAGTTTAGTATTTGAGATAATCTTTTAACAAATTGGATATTTATTGTTTATTTATGAAAAAATTGAGATAATGCTTTCAACTTTATCTTTTTAAAAATTAGGGCTAGGGGGAGCCTAAACCCTAATTTTTTTTAAATTAGGGGTTCGGCGCACAGCCGAACCTGGCGGATTCGTGTCGCGGGCCCATATCAGGCTGACCTCCATAGAACCGTGCCTGGCCCGGCACGAAAGCACGGTCGGGCCGGCTCGGCACGTCTCATTTAACACCCCTACTACTCCATACATATTATCCACTCGAATTTATTTGAGTTCCCAAATCTTTAACATCATAATCTTTATATTAGATGTTACTTTGTCTTAATTTATAAATATTATGTTATCGCTAATGTAATTCTCAAGTATGACAATAACAATATACTTATAAATACATTTTTTTTCTTTATATTATTAGAAAATTTTTTAGCTGATTTTAAATTTTGATATCATGTAGCTACAAATAGAATATGTTAATTTTAACATCACTAAAATATAGGAACAATTGGAATGCTTGCTAGTTTGGGTGGTCTACAATTAGAATCCAATTCAATATTTTGATGGTTGAAATTATTACTTGATAGGTAAGATACTATTTACCTACTAGAGGGATGATTGTTTTTTTTTTTTTTTGGGTTCTATAGACATGCTATGTTCATCATAAATAAAAAAGAAAGGACCCTATTTTTTTGTAAGATTTAAGATTGATCCATCATATATGATTTGATTTAAATACATGCTTGTTAGTAAATAATTAATACAGACATCTTTGGAAAATAATATGCAATGATATCAAATATTAGGTTAAGAGAGATTTGTACATGAATATCTTTTTCAGCAAATGTATTTAGTGTTAGAATGTAAATCTTTATGAAAATATTAAAATAATATCAATAAATTCAGATTCATATATTACCATATTGAAAATTTTAATATATTTTTTCTCTATTTGCAATTAAATGACGTACATTCAATCTTGTACTAAATCATCCCCATGGATGTACATCATTTGCTAGGTCATGAAATTTTACCATAATCACAATATTTATTTTCCACAAATTCATTACTTATAACTTATAACACAAGAATATTGTCTTACTTTTGATATGGAACAAAATTATAGTCAAATTTATTTCAAGAATCAATGATAGTACATGTTTAAAGATTAATACAAATAATTATTTGTGCATCATGAAATGTCCAATGGGCTGTGAAATTCACAATTTTTTCAAATACTATCATGTCCCACGAGTGAATTTTGAAGTACATCTTTGGAGGGAAGTCTACAAAAAGAGGGAGCTAATGCTTTGGGCCAAACTCCTTAACTTAGAGTGGGGATGGGTTTGGCATATGGCTTCGCAAGTATTATTCAATGGACACTCATGAATCTTTTTCATGAAATTACTGATGCAACTCATTCTTTCCAAAAGATTGTAGCCTCCAAAAATGTTTTTTCCTTATGTGGATCAGGAAAGAGGACCTTTCTTCCATGATAATTGAGAGCCTTGTGCATTCATTATCGGGTGTTCATGGTCAACTAACGATCAATAACAAGTATCCAATTTGATTAATGACTTTTTTGTTCTAATCAGGAAGAGTGATGTATTGTTAAAAGTTGGATCAATAGTTGGGCTAAAGCCCGTGAAAGGAAATGAGCTAAAAAATTACCTACATGGCAAGAAAGTTACCTTTTTCCTTGACATAAACAAGCTAGCTAACTAATAAAGCATCAAAAAAATCTTAAACATTTAGGAAGATAAATAGAAACCTAAAAAGATTATTCTTTCATCCCTTAACTAAATCATTTTTGACTTGGAGGACCCTTTGAATTATAGTTAATTGAAAATTGTTTATAAGTACTTTTCTATTCAACCTTAGAAGAATCAATAAGAGTGACATATTGTTCATCAGTTTAGACCAAGAACTTCTTCTCTTTTGTATGCGACATCATTTACATCCTTTGAAGAATCCTATGAGTCAGTTGGTCACTAGGCATCTTAAGTAGTGATTTTTTTCTTCACTCACAAATGTTAAGAGGAAAGTCATAAAGCATGTGAAAAATGAGTTTCAATAGTTGTGATTGTGATATCATTCGCGATAGGATTCTTTGGGCTAGGATGCTAAATAGATGGCTATGAGAGGGTCTAAACATATAGTATCTTGATGATAGGAAGAGTATAAAGGTCTACCAGCAATAATTGAATCAACTCTTATTATTAATTTTTTGTTTATGGAAAGATATAGATTATTCAAATGAGCATTTTAGTTGTTATGTTGCAAGCCACTGATTAACACAATCAACAAAGCCTTTACATGATTAAGATCAAAATAGAGTTAATTAGCAAGCTTTGCCTCGTTAATAAGTTGGGGCATAGCAGCTTGAGAACTCATGAACTAAAGAGCTCTCACATCAAGAACTCTACATGCTACATTGCACTTAATTCATGTGTGGATATAGGCTACACAACCAATTACATCTAGTCAATGTTCCTTTTATGTTTGATAAACTTAATTATATCGCATCCACACTCCTTCATATAATTATCATTTTTACTTTAGGAGTGGGAAAATAACTAACATAATAGATTAAACACATTCTTTCCTTGACATTAAATATAAGAGATTATGGATTGTCACCTCCTTGTCTCTAATATCTTGATTACCTAGCTTTGATCTCAAGAAGAAATTTTACTCACACCTAGTAGAGCATAAATTTGTTCTCTACAATATTTTTATGTTATGATATCTCCACTTCAACATTTGTTGTTACTTTATTAGGAGTTACTTCAAGTGTGTTTTTCAATTGAGACAAAGACTAAATACTTTTTTGAACATTGTTCTGAAGTAGTTACTTGTAAGGAGGGAAAAGAGAACGAATTAACATTACGGTAATATTTTTAATAGTTTTATTAGAAATAATTAGGAATAAGTTTGTTTGTTTGTCCATCCAAGACTTTAGTTTCATATGAGTATATACTTGGAGGAAGCTCTTGGTAGTGTATTTGAGGTTGTAGGCTGATTCTTCTAAGCTTCTTATTGATGGCAATTGACTTTTTCATGGGACAAATAATGAATTACATATAGAATTCAGATAAAGAAAGAGAAAGTGAATAGCCCGAGATAAAAAATTCATAAGTGTGGCGTCATAAAGAGAATGTTCCTCTTGATTTGGCTTTTACATATAACTCCAAATAACCTAAGATGATATTTTGAATTGTTTTATTAGAAATAGTTGGGAATAGGATTGTTTACCGATCCAAGACCTTAATTTAATAATATTATATACTTGGAGAAAGCTCTTGGAAGTTTTGTGGTTGCATGGGTTATTATTCTAAGCTTCTTATCATTGCCTCATCACTTCTTTGTTGGATAAAAAATAATAGTCAGAGATAAAATATTTATTAGTTATGTGTGATAAAGAGAAATGTTCTTCACAATTTGGCTTTTGCATATAATTTCCGACAAGTTATGGTGTCGATACTAGTTTTCAACTAATTGGAATCAACTTTTTTTTGCAATTTTTCTTGGTCATATTGATACCCTCAATCCTATATCACAAAGATAGTGGAGTGGTTTTAGGAACTTCATAATGAGGCAATGACTAAGTATGAAAGAAAGTCTTTACTATCCAAGCTTTAAAAATTCTACTAGATATTATTTCATGGTGCAAAATAAGAAGTGGCCAAGTCCAGCACATGTTAAAAGAAATTTGATTTGACATAAGACCCAAAGAACATGGAAGTCAAACTTAGGAATGCATGAGCATCTCTACTACTAACCTAACCATTTACATATCGATTTTATGTAAAAAATGACAAAAGTACAAATTTCACAATTTTCTTGAAAACATCTCCTCATTTTAAAACCATGACAACTTTATCCCCTATCATAGTGCCAGAAAAGAACGACTCAAATAAGAGAAGAATGACTGAGAATAGAGCTTCTTTTAGTCTTCTTAAGGAAATAAGGGACTACATACTCATAAGTCTTATTAATGCTCGAACTCAAAACTAAGCTTTTTCTTGATGTAAAAGCAATGTTGGTTCTCACAATTAAATTCAACGTGAACTCTCATAAAAATCATGTAGTCTCTCTAAGAGAAGATAAAAAATAACTTTAAACTTGACATTGTGAGAGTCTAGAAACTAATGATCATTGTTTATCCAGCATTATGATGTTAATAGCATGTGGATGTCAGGATAACTGTCATGTCCATATGTTTGCTTTTACTTATATCATCCCTTCTTTCCAACGAATAATTGTAAGTGTTTGTTTTGTTGAAGGAGGAATTAGAGTAAAATGAAGTAATCATGGTAATTAAAGTGAATGAGAGTGTACATAATATATTTAAACACACACACACACACACACACACAAACACAGATATTCAAAACACACTAGTTTTGTTTTGAGTAGATCCTCATGGGAATGTAGTTATACAAAAAAAGAATCCGAGTTCAAATCCTATTTATGTTGTTATTTGATGATGACACGTTAAAAATGTAAACTTTTTTTTTATTAAAAAATGCAATTATTTTGTAAATTGTAATGTGTTAGTTGGAACAAATTGATGATTTGTGAATTAAGACAAAACATAAATTCTTATTTTTAGTATACTAAAATATAGTTAAATTATGCTTTTTTATATGTTTATTTAATTTAGAAAATTCATTTTTTTAAAATATTTAATCTTATGTGCAAAAAACACAAAGTTCACTTTTCTTTTACAAAATCATTTTATTAAAAAAAAACAAATGGCGAATAATGTGTTGTATTAAAATAACTTTTCCTTGCTTTAGTAAGGATTATAGAGGAGAACTTGAGAAGAAGAATGGAGAAATCAAGAAGAAAATCCTGATGAAAATCCAGAGAGCAAGCAATAGTAAACACAATAAAATTATGTTATTCTAATCGAAAAAAATATAGAGGCTATATATTAGGTTCAATATCCAAAAAAAATAAATAGTTAATTATACTTTATAGTGCAACTAACACCTTTATTAATTAAATATCAATAATGGTGAAATGGTAATTTCACTAAGTGAGAAGCCCAACACACCAACAAAAGCAAAGCCCATTGTTAACAAATTTCTTCCATTTGATGTTGTTGGTATGAGTGCAAGTATCTTCCGTAAGTAAACAAGTTTCATTCTAGATAGAAGCTTGGTGAAAACATCCACCACTTGTTCTTTAGTTCTACAAAATAACAATTTAATCTTATTAGTCTCAATTACATTTTTAATAAAGTGGTATTTAAGACCTATATGTTTTGTTTGACTATGCATAACAATATTATTTACTATGGATATAGTCGATTGATTGTCACATAGTATGTTAGTTGTGTCTTTCAATGGTTTATCCAAATCAGTCAATAAATTTTCTCATCCACAAGGCCTAAGAAGTGGCAACTGAAGCTGAAACATATTCAGCTTTAGTGGTAGATAGAGTAACTATGGATTACTTCTTGGACTACCAAGAAACAACCACAGTTCCTAAGTTAAATACAAATTCATATGTACTTCAGTAGTTCTCTGGATATCCACCCTAGTCACTATCACAATATCCAGATTGTTTGATTAGTTCTAGAGTACGTTAGACCTAAGTCTAAAGTTCCTTTTACGTACATTAAGATTCTTTTGGTAGCACTAAGGTGTATATGATTGGGTGCATGCATGAATCAAGAAAGAAGATGACCTGAGTATACAATGTCAGGTCATGTGACAGATGCATTTTAGACTTTTGGAGTCCAACTTAGTTTTAGTGAGCTTTGATATGTGCGAGTAGCACACACTCCCGAATACCTTGAGGTGTTTTATATTTGTTTTCCTGTTACTCCATGCCTGTAATGGAGTGAGGTTATCCAGTACATTTGTATGACATCTATTGAGTAGGTACACTACAATATTTACTGCTTCTACCAAATAGACTTTAGGCATGTATTTTTTATTCAAAATACTTATAGTCATTTCCATTACAATTCTATTCTCTCTCCACAATGCCATTTTGTTGTGGTAAGGGGTGGTCAAATGTCCATGTATTCTTTTTAGTTCATAGAAATTAATGAATTTCTATGAAAAAAATTTACCACCTCTGTCTATTTTAGGTGTCTTTACACTTAGTCTAGACGAACTTTCTATTATTGGTACAAATTTCTTGAATCAATCAAGTGCTTCAAACTTGTACTTCAAGAAGTATACCCATATATGCCTAGTATAATCATCGACAAACAGAAAGAAATAGCTACTATTGGCCAGTGATTGGACTTACATAGGTTCATAGATGTTTGCATGAATCAATTCCAGTGGTTGGGAAGCTTTCTTGGTACATAGAGTTTTGGGAAAACTCTGTCTAGACTATTTTCCAAAAGAATAATCCTCACAAACAGAGGTGGGAATGGAAAGGTTGGAAGGTACACCTTTCACAAGTTGTTTTTAAAAATGATTTTTTAGACTAGAGTAGTTACGGTGTCCAACCACCTATGCCATAATGATGCTTCTGACTCAACATTCATAGTCAATGCCTTATCCATTGTTTGATTAAATATCAGTGGAAAACTCATTCCTCTGGACATCTCACTGTTCAGAGAAATTCCTCAGATTCATGATCAAATATATGATATATATTATTTCTAAATACTAAGTTGTAACCTCTTTCCATCAACTGCCCCACAGTCAAAAGATTTTGGTCTAGTACTGGAACAAAAAAGACATATCTTATAATTTTAACTCTAGTGGGAGTAGGAACAGAGACTATGCCTTTGGCTTTTGCCTGGACAATGTCTCTATTTCTTAATTTTACTTATGAATTTACTACAAGAATAAAATCCAAAAATATGGTTTGATTACCAGACATGTGATTTGTACAACCACTATCTAGAAACTATTCATTGGGCAAGAATTATTTTCTCTTGTTTCAGTTACATAAAACAAGTGTTTTGCAAAAATTATTTGATCTGCACAACTGAGCACATTGAGTGTGCATCAACCTACAGTCCTTTAAAATGTGACCAAATTTTTTATTGTTTAGGCATTGATTCTGTTATCTAAACCAACACTTTGTCTCAGTATAATTTGTTCTCTTGGATATATTATAAGAGATATGTGAGGCTTTTTGTGAAACAATTGAGAATGCAGATGAAGTGGAGCAATTTTTATTTTTGTTTTTATTTTTAAACACGTACATGAAATTTTCTCTTTTATTTCTTGTCTCTGTTGCTTGACCATCTTCCTTTACAGACTGATTTTCCCACCTTGACTACATGGCTAATTCTCCAGATAGTGAGGCTCTCATGAGTAATCTGCTCTCATAAGATTTCAGAGAGCTAAGAACTTGTTTAATAGTTAACTTTGTCAAGTCTTTTGTCTCCTCTATTACTACAACAATAGCATCAAATTTGTCAGGCATAAAAAATGAGCAGTTTCTCAATAAGACAAGTTTCTGTGATATCATCTTCATAGATTTTTAATTGATTAATAACATCCAGAAACTGAGTTGAGAACTCAGTAAGATAATCTAAGTTGTTCATACTTAGATTCTCAAAGCCTTTTCTAAAAAAGTATAGAAGAGCTCCTCGAGCCTTTTTATCTCCTTGTAACTTTTCTATAAGGAGATCCAAAGCCTCCTTGGCTTGGGTACACCCCAATAGTCGAGAGAAAATGATGCTCACGCACGATAAAACAAAAAAACCTAGTAAAAAAAATGTCCGCCATGAACAAAATCATTCTCAAAAAAAAACACAAAAAAAATAAAAAAATTGGGTTCCTCCCTCAAAATCCCTCCTCGTCACAGCCAAAGGCGGTGAGTATTGAGCAGCACCGGTTTCTCTTCAGCTGCATCACATTGACTTCCAGCCTCCGATTCATCCAGTCGCATCACTCATCCCTTAGGTGCATCATCCTCTCCTGCTAGAAAAAGATTCGTCCTCAAATTTGCTTCTCCCTCGTTGTCGACACTATTCTCCTCGCGACATTAAAAGTTCCAGATACATTATACTTATCCAACAATTCGATCTTGTAAGCACTGTCACTAATTCACTTTAAAACTCTAAATGGTCCATCAACTCTAGGTTGAATCTTGCCACACCTACCCTCTGGAAATCATTCCTTCCTAATGTGAATCCAAACCTGATCACCTTCCTTGCAGATGATTCTTTTCTTGCACATATCTATGTGTGGTTTATACTTCATATTTTGCATGTAGATCTAATTATGGACTTGGGAATGCAACTCGATATGTTTTGCATGATCTTTAGCTTCCGAACTAAATTGCTTAAGAACTTGTATCGGTGTGAAAACTAGTGGAGTAATTGGATTACGCACATAAACAACTACAAAACGAGTTTTGCTTGTAGTTCGGTTCTCTGATCTGTTATATGCAAACTCTGTCTAACGCAATGCCAAGTCCCATTGTTGCAGATTATCTCCAATCAAACTCCGTAGCAAATTCCCTAAGCTTCGATTGACAACTTCGGTTTGATCATCAGCTTGCTGATGATGAGATGAACTAAATGTTAGACTTGTACCCATGTACCTTCAAAGAGTGCGCCAAAAGAGACTCACAAACTTCACATCACGATCTGTGATTATGGACTTAGGAATTCCATGCAATTTAACAATTTCCTATAGAAATAATCGAGCAACTTGTGAAGCATCATATGACTTACTACATAGGACAAGTGGGCCATCGTCAAGAACCTATCGACAACCACCATTATTGAATCCTTACTCCTCTGCATTCTTGGCAAACCCAAGACAAAGTCAAGACTGACATCCTCTCATGGTGCAATAGGGAAAGGTAGAGGCATATACAATCATGCATTAGTACTCTTGGTCTTTGCCACATGACAAACCCTACACCTCTCTATAAAATGTGTCACGTCACATTTCATCTGAGACCAATAAAAATGTTCACTCAATAAGACCTTCATTTTATCCACGCCGAAGTGCCCAACAAAACCACCGGCACGTCCCTCAATACTAATAGATTCCCTCAAAGAACATTGAGGAATGCACAATCTATTACCTTTAAATAGTTAATATTTCATAATCTGATATTGCTGAAAGGATCCGTTTTGCACTTTCTTCAGATATCTTCAAAATAAGGATCATCAACATATAATTCTTTAAATGTTTCAAAGCCTAGAACCTTTACCTGCATTGTAGATAGCAGAGAGTATTTTCTACTCAATGCATCTGCCACACTATTTACCATTTTAGCCTTATATTTGATGGAAAAACTAAAAGCTTGAAGGAACTCCACCATTTTGCATGCATTGCTTTCAAATTGTTCTGCCCATTGATGTATTTCAAGGTTTCATGATCAGAAAATAAAATGAACCCTTTCAAAATAAGATTGTGCCTCCAATGCTCAAAAATCCTCATAATAACATAAAATTCTTTATCATAAGTTGAATATTTCCTTTTCGCCTCATTCAACTTTTCACTAACAAATGCTACATGTTTACATTTTTGACTAAGAACACCCCCAATACCAACACCTGAAGCATCACCATGCACCTCAAAAATTTCATTAAAATCAGGAAGCACGAGAACAAGTACTTCAGTTACCTTACTCTTCAATAATTGGAAGGCAGCTTCTGCCTCTTTAGTTCACAAAAATTTACTCCCTTTCAGACAATCCGTCAAAGGTGCAATAATAGTACTGAAATCCCGAATAAATCTCTGATAAAAAGATGCAAGCCCATAAAAGCTACATACTTCATGAATATTTTTTAGAATCTCCGAATTTGTAATAGCCTCAACCTTAGCCGGGTCCATATGAATGTCCTCCGTAGTTACAATATATCCCAAAAAGGTCACATGATCAATTAAGAAGTGACACTTCTTGGTAATAGCATATAATTTATGCTCCCTCAATATCTCGAACACCCTTCTCAAATGCTGCAAATGTTGATCGGTTGATGCACTATAAACCAATATATCATCGAAATATACGACGACAAATTGGCCAATAAAAGGATGAAACACCTAATTCACCAGTCTCATAAAGGTGCTCAAAGCATTAGATAACCCAAAAGGCATCACCATCCACTCATACAAACCTTCTCGAGTTGTAAAAGTGGTCATCCATTCATCTATAGGATGCACCCTAATCTGATTATATATACTTCTCAAGTCTATCTTTGAAAAAATAGTTGCTCCATGCAGTTGATCAATTAATTCATCCAATCTCGAGATAGGAAAGTGATACATGATTGTGATCTTGTTAACAGCTCAGCTATCCACGCACATTCTCCATGACCCATCTTTCTTAGGAACCAATAATGCTGGCACTACACAATGACACATGCTCTCATGAATGTCACTCTTTTCTAGTAATTTCTGCACTTGCCTCTGCATCTCCTCATGCTCCTTAGGATTCATTTTGTAAGCTACCTTATTAGGAATAGTAGCTCAGGGGACGAGATCTATACAAAGTTGTATGTCCCTCATGGGTGGCAATCTATGTGGCAATTCCTCTGGCACGACATCAGCAAATTTTTTAAGTATAGGCAGAACTTTAGTTGAAAATTCTAGACTATCAACATTCTGCTCAATAACAACGACAGCAAAAAGCTCTGGAGCATTCACCGTGTCCTTCTGGAATTTCGAATTGGACAACAAATTACTTTTACTTTCTTTTCTCAAATCTGAAGGACCCAGAGTATTAGTCCGGCCATCCTTCTTGAAAGTATATGTATTTTTGAATCCATCATGTTGTGTTTTCCTGTCAAACTGCCAAGGTCTTTTTATCAGGATATGACAAGCATCCATTGAGACTACATCCCCCCACACTTCATCAACATATTTCTTCCCAATCGAGAACTGCACTAAACATATTTTGCTCACTTTTACCTCATTCCCCTTTTAAAGCCATGACAGCTTATATGGTCGAGGATGTTCGATAGTTTTCAACCCCAACTTTTCCACCATAGTGGTAGATATTATATTCTCACAACTTCTCATGTCAATTATCATACTACACACCTTTCCTTCACTAGTGCACTTAGTATGAAATATATTATGCTTGAGCCATAATTCATCATCTACCTCAGTAGTTTTTAATATTCTTTTAACGACTAGAGACTCACCAGAATCTACATAAACAACTTCTTCCTGTTCCACATCCACTTCTTCGCCTTCAGGTTCATCATCAACTGGACTTTCATCAAAGTCTGGAGTATCAACAAGCATCACAATTTGTCGGTTCAGATAATCAGTAGCAAAATGCCCAAATCCTTGACATGTGAAACACCGCTTACCTGCAGCACCTTTTGTTGCAAAATTTAAACCATCGCCCTTAACTGCTGCCAAGGCCGGAGAACCCCCTACTTTCACCCGACATTCTTTATTTGTCCACTTGGAATTGTTACTTGTCCACTTAGATGCACTACGAGACAACTTGGACTTACAGCTCTTTCTTTTAATCTACACCTCCACCTTTAGGGCTAGTTTGGACACATCCTCATACATCCAATAGTGATGTAATAGGACAATATTAGAGATCTCATATTGTAGCCCTGCCAGATATCATGCAATCATCTGCTCGTCTTCCTCCGGCACATCACAATGCATCCGCAAACAATCAAATTCTTCAGTAAATTATTCAACTGTTCTATTACCTTGCTCGAAATTATGATACTCAAAAAATGCCTATTGCCTATATTGGGTAGGCAAATTTTTTTTCTGTAATAACAATTTCATCTTCTCTCAACAATCCACTTTCTGCTTCCCTACTCTATCACATCACTTTTTCACATGTTCCCACCAAATCAAAGCTTGTTTTCACAACCTAATAGCCACTAACTTCACTTTTGCCCCTCAGTTAGATCTTTAAGATCAAAAATTCGTTATGCCTTATGTAATCAATCAATAAATTCATCATAATGTGCCTTACCATTAAACTCAGGAATTTTCATTCCGAATTTTTGAGAAGAATGTTGATTTCCAAGTCGTACTTTGGATTTTGCCTCTAGTTTAGTACTCCAAGGGGGCCCACGTCTTCTTCTTCATCATTTGATAAATCCTCGACATCTGCTCCTACGGATTGAACGCCCAACCTCGCCTCTGCAAGTTGTTGCTCCAAATCCTAAATTTGTCTTCTCTAGTTCTTCAATTTCTACGTCTCACAAATCTCTTAGATGTGGTTGATCGTCTGCTTCAGGAATGCTTCCACGCACCCAGCAACCATGAGCATGCCATCCACGTTCACTATTCTGTTCAGCCATTGATTCGAGCAATCACACTCTGATACCAATTGATGCTCACGCACGATAAAACAAAAAAAAACCTAGTCAAAAAAATTTCGCCACAAACAAAATTATTCTTAAAATTACACAAAAAAATAAAAAAATAAAAAAAAAGGGTCCCTCCCGCAAAATCTCTCCTCGTTACAGTCAAAGTTGATGAGTATTGAGCAGCACTGGTTTCGCTTTAGCCGCATCAAGTTGACTTCAAGCCTCCGGTTCATCCAGCCGCATCACGCAACCCTTATGTGCATCAGAAAATGACATTACTGACTCCTTGTTGGATGTGTCTTAACATTTAGTTTTTAACTCACGTTTATTTTATAACTATTTTCCTTATAGAGAAGAGATATTAGGTAGTTTTGTGTATCTAGTAACTACAATCTTCCATATATCTTGTGATACGAACAATGTTGTCATTTTAACAATCCAATAATCAAAGTTATTATCATAAAACAAGAGTATGGAATCGACCTTAAACTTGATGAACTTAGATTCTTGGATATCATTATGTTTAAAAAATTTTGAAAATTTTTTAAGGAAAAAAGTTGGGAATCTTGAATAATTTATTATTAAAATTACACAAATCCCATAGATCTGGACAGATCTGTAATAGATCGAAATAATTTAAGAAGAAAAAAAATTAGGTCATAATAATATTTAAGAATCGTATATTCTAGAGAAGATTACGAATAATTGTTCAAAATACTTCCATATCAGATTGATACATTGCTTTGATACTAATTATTGTAATAAAAAAAATTTTTATTGATTCATCAAAAAAAATTATAGAAGAGTACTTGAGAATAAAACATGAGAAATAAAAGTCGCAATAAAGATCTTGAGAGAAGCTATAGTAAACTCAATAAAATTATGTTATTTCAATCTAAAAAATAAAAAACATAGTTTATATATGAGGTTCAATATCCAATAAAAAAAAGTCACTTAAACTTTACAGCAAGACTACGTGTTAACATATTGAACATTGTTCCTTTCAGACGTGGACTTGTTGAATTTATCCCTGAGATTCCAGATGGAGGACTCGACTTGTTGAATTCTCATGGTCATGACGTGGGTTTGCAGCGCCAGCCCAAAAAAGGCAAACGCGTCCGGTCATCTATATATGCACCCTTTTGTGAAGGACCTTCTTCAATCTTCAAGTTTTACTTGTGATTTGCGCGATCGGGAGCAGAGGAAATGGAGATTCATTTCTCTCTTCTGGCACATCCACTTTTCATCACCGTAAGTTTGCTGGTGATGTATGCTGGCACTTCATTCGCAGCGCTCTCCTCCAGTTTCTACAATTATTCGTGCCCGAAAGTGCACGACATAGTCGCCCGTGAAGTTAATAATACAGTCCATAAAAATCAGCGTATGGGTGCTCTTTTCCTTCGAATGCACTTCCATGACTGTTTTGTTCAGGTATCTCTCTCTCTCGCTCTCTCTCTCTCTCTCTCTCGCATTCGCCGTCGAGTCTTGCCTGTCACTTGTTTGAGGATGGTAACGTAAAAATTTTGTGATCTCGCTCTTTCTGAAATAGGGCTGCGACGCCTCAATACTTCTGAATGACACTTCTTCGTTTGTTGGAGAGAAGACTGCTGCCCCAAATAATAATTCCCTCTCAGGCTACGAATTTATTGACGTGGTAAAAAGCATGGTGGAAGAAAGCTGCCAGAACGTAGTCTCCTGCGCAGATATTTTAGCCCTTGTTGCTCGCGACTCCGTTGTTGCCGTAAGAAACTTCACGATCTTCGCTTTGGTGAGTATTTTCCTACGGCCGTTGTCCCGTGCATACTGACGAAAGAGTTTTTTGTTCAGCTGGGAGGTCCAAAGTGGGATGTTCAACTTGGGAGGAGGGATTCCACCACTGCCTACTTTTCCATTGCAAACAGTGGGGTGATCCCTAGCCCCGCATCAAACGTCAGCAACCTCATCGCCCGTTTCGGAGACCAAGGTCTCTCTCTTGCAGAGATGGTTGCATTATCTGGTATGCTGGCCCTGCTCAGTCCTCTCTGCTTCTCTTAGAGGCATGGACATGATTTGTATTCATGCTCTCGTTTTGTCTAAATTCAGGAGCGCACACGATTGGGAAATCTCGATGCACGAGTTTTAAAGCTCGCCTATACAATGAGACCAACATTGACAGTAAATTTGCCCAGAATCTTAAAAAAGGATGCCCTCCCACGACCAGTGTGGATGACAATCGGGTTTTCGATTTGGATTCTCGGACCCCAACGTTGTTTGACAACTCGTATTACCAGAATATCCTTAAGAGTAAGGGACTGCTCCACTCTGATCAGGTTCTCCTCGACGGAGGGAATCAAAGAACCGCGGCACTGGTTAGTGATTACCGTAGACTACCCAACCGCTTCAATCATGACTTCGGTGCAGCAATGGTGAAAATGGGACTCATCAAGCCTCTCACTGAAACCCAGGGAGAGATCAGGAAGGTCTGTTACAGGGTCAACTAGTTGCCGAAATTTGATTTTCAAGTTGTAATCTGGCACTTGTTCTTGTTTCTCGCCAATGCGCGATTATTTGTTGCTAATAATTCTCTTTCCCTTATTCGTTTTAACAGTTTGAAATTTGTTGCCTGAGTTGAAGAACAAGACCCATTTTGACATTCTTTCTTTGATTTATTGTTTTTACATCCTCTTCTTTCTTTCATGTTAGCCACCAAGAAATGATCCCAAACTTGCACAGGAGGAACAAGCTTAGATCACCATATGAGAGTAAATTATTATATTAATTGGCAATAAATAAAAATAAAAGGATATTTCCTTACATTGATGGTTTGATATGCATGAATATATAATGTCACTATAATTTGTTTTTGTTCCTCATTTAGCTTAATTATTTTGAATCTAGATATCAAGTAGCAACAAATAAAACTTGTTCTAGTTCCTCATTTTCCCAAAGATTAAATGTGAGGAAAAAATGATTCATAATAAGTTGGATCACTAATTAGTGAAACACAAAGCTCTTTATTCCAAAGGGGAAATGGAGGTGCATGAGTATATTAAGAACTTCATATGGCTTGTTAGGCATAATCTTATTTTTAAAGTGTATTTGCACCATTTTTGTTTCACTGCTTGCTTTAGTTTAATTACTACAAACTCATTAATGTACAATCATAACCTAATATACGCAGATCAAAAATCCATATACAAACTCTTTTGTGGAGCTCCACGAAGGAATTCCAGTGAGCTCAATCGTGGAGCTCACTAGAGCTCGACAAGCTCTTTTGTGGAGCTCCAGCGAGCTGGAAGTGAAGCTCATTGGAGTTCGAAGATGAAGCTCGACAGAGCTCGTCGAGCTCCAGTGAAATCCACGTGAACTCCTGCGAGTTCAACGAGAAGCTCAAGGAGCTCAATCAAGCTCCACGATGGAGCGCTAGGAGCTCCATCGTCGAGCTCCACTTCGAGCTCACTGGAGCTCGACAGAGCTCCACGAAAGAGCTCATCGAGCTCTACTTCGAGCTCGCTGGAGTTTGACAAGCTCCTTGGTTGAGCTCAAGGAGATCCAACGAGCTCCACAATGGATCTCTACTCTAAGCTCACTGGAGCTCGACGAGCTCTCTCGTGGAGCTAGTGGAGTTTCGTCAAGCTTCACAATGGAGCTCAACGGAGCTCCACGAAGCAGCTCCTGGAAACAAGTGGGGGGAGAGGGGTAGGAAGAGAGGGGTGGCAGAGGTGTCAAACGGGACGTGCCGGGCCAGGCACGACACGGTTACTATACCGTGCCATGCATGTCCCGGCATGGTTCCGAGGAGGTCAGCCCGACACGGGCCCGCGACACGAATCTGTCGGGTTCGCCTCGGTCATGTAGAACCTCTAATATAGGGATTCGGCACGCCTGACACCATAATTTTTAAAAAATTAGGGTTTCGGTGCCCCGTAACCCTAATTTAAAAAAAATTAATTTCTCAGCTCGTGCCGAGGTACCATACCAACGAGACATGGTACCATGTCGGGCCAAGCACGGCACAAGGCCCGATTGGCCTCGGCACGACATGGCATGATCGTGCCGTGGTTGGGCACAGCACGAGCCCGGGCAAGGGAAATTTCTGTGCCGGGCCGGCCTTGCCCGGTTGACACATTTAAGGGGCGGGAGGTGAGGGCAGAAGAGCGAGGGGAGACGGGCGAGGGTAGAGGGGCGAGAGGTGTTGGGTGAGGGGCGTGGGGCGTGGGGTCGGGCTCAAGGGACACACGACACTGGATGAACCCGTGCTGGTGTGCCGTGCCACGGGCCGAACCGTGCCGTGCCGTGCTCATGGAGCTCATGGTTGATCTCCAGTAGTTCCTAGTTCATGGCGATGAGCTGCTAGAGCTCATCATCGAGCACAACATGTTCCATAAGCTCTTGGAACTAGAGGATGAGCTGTTGGAGCTCTTCATCGAGCACCATGAGCCCTAGAAGCCCCAACATTTTGACCTTGAGCTCCAGCAGCTCCTGGAACTCAAGGATGAGCTTCAAAAGCTCTTCGTCGAGCACTACAAGCTCCAGAAGCTCCACGACATCATCATCTAGTACTACGAGCTCAACGAG
This sequence comes from Sapria himalayana, assembly GCA_029783825.1. NCBI lineage: Eukaryota > Viridiplantae > Streptophyta > Magnoliopsida > Malpighiales > Rafflesiaceae > Sapria > Sapria himalayana. The sequence goes on along the minus strand of JAREIK010001468.1, from coordinate 452,683 downwards.
ATCGTCATCCAATACCACGAGCTCAACGAGATCGTCGTCCAATACCACGAGCTCAACGAGATCGTCGTCCAATACCACGAGCTCAACGAGATCGTCGTCCAATACCACGAGCTCCAGGAGAGCTCGACGGAGAGGGCAAGGGTAGAGGGGAAACGGCGAGTAGCAAGTGGAAGATGAGTTTTAATTGTTAAGGATAAATTAGGATTAATGTAATTGAATGTAGCAAATTTTAATTTATTAAAAGTTTGATGTAATTTTTATAAAATTAAAAACTTACCAAAACACAATTTCCACTTTTTTTTTCTTATATTTTAGTTTTTAACCCGGGCCCTCCCGCATCTAAGCGGGAACCACGCATTTCCTTTTGATAAAAGAAACTAAAAACCCGTATATCAAATTTTGATTTATTTATTTTTTTTTTAAATGCGTGATTTTAATTTTATCCCAAATTATTGGTTGCCGTACACAACTCCTTAAACAAAACAAAAAATAACAAATATTAGACCGGCCTTCCCATCTCGGGCAGACCCAAATGAATAATTAATCAAAACATAGACATGCATAGGTATACTACAATGTATACATGTATCACTCATCCTACCTACTATTATGTTGTTTATTTCTGTTTTTTATGTTTTGATTTATATCATAAGTCTTCCTACTAAATGTTGTGTGTGTGTCTGTGTGTGTCTGTGTGTGTTTGTGTGTGTGTCTGTGTGTTTGAGTGTGTGTGTGTGTGTGTGTGTGTGTGTGTGTGTGTGTTTGAATGTGTGTGTCTGTGTGTTTGAGTGGGTGTGTCTGTGTGTTTGAGTGTGTGTGTGTGTGTGTGTGTGTGTGTGTCTGTGTGTGGCTGTGTGTGTGTCTGTGTGTATGAGTGTGTGTGTGTGTGTCTGTGTGTGGCTGTGTGTGTGTCTGTGTGTATGAGTGTGTGTGTGTGTGTCTGTGTGTGGCTGTGTGTGTGTCTGTGTGTATGAGTGTGTGTGTGTGTGTGTGTCTGTGTGTGTGTGTGTGTGTATGATGTAAGCCCACAACACATTCTATATGAAGCATCAAAAAGTGCACATACACATTTGTACTGCATATATTGTAGATAAATTATACATCTTATTATGCCTAAACAATACACATAGGCACATTACCCAAGTCCAAGTGTCTCTTAAATAAAGCATTATATTTTCATATAGGCTATGGTAATGCCAAATATAAACATATATGTGCGCACATGTCAATTATCGATTAATTTGTTGGATGAGTCTTTTTTACCCTTGTATTGCAAAATTGGGACGAGTAGTTTTTGAAATTATCAACGAAAAAATATTTCAAAAAAAAACTCTTAATTTAATAGATATATATTATAAATAAAATTAAAAGAAATGAACCTTCTTTTACAGTCGAAAGATTAATTTATCATTTTTTGCATGTATTTTTGGAATATGAAATTTTGTTAAAAATAATACGTGCAACGGTGTATTTTAATTTTAGTATTATATTATCTATTTTAATAATACTAGAGCATCTCCAATAGTAATATCTAAAATAACTACTCAAAATATATTAAAATATTATAATATCTATTTTAACTAACCAATTTTTCAAAGTAACACCAACAACACTATCTATTTTAGCTATCTACTTCAACTAATTTTAATAACTTTAAATAATAAAATCTAAAATAATACACAATATGCTATGTCATCACCATATTGATGACATCACACGTTAATATGTTAAGCCACATCATCAAAATTTTAATTTTTTTTATTTTTTTTAATGACGATCTTATTTACAACAATCATGAAATAAAAAATTTTTAAATTTGAACAAAGAATAGCAATATATTTTGTTTTTTGTGCTATACAAATTTATGCAAAAAAAAAAAAATTTTTTAGGTTTTTTAATATTTAGTGTTCATGGGCATGTTAATTTTGAGAAAATATTTTTAAAATAACTAAAGTGGAAATAGCTAGCATATCTGCCCTAGCTAGAAATAGCTAGCCAAATGATGCTAATGGGAAATAGCTAGTGTGATAACTAGCCTCTTAGAGCATCTCCAACAATGATTTCTAAAATAGCTACTTAAAAAATATTATAATATTATATTATCTATTTTAGCTACTTAATTTTTTAAGTTAACTTCAACAATACTATCTATTTTAGCTAATAACTTCAACTATCTATTTTAGCTAATAACTTCAACTATCTATTTTAGCTAATAACTTCAACTAACTATAACTAACTTAAAATAAAAGATTTAAAATAATATATAAAATACCATATCATCACCATAATGTCATATTGATTAAATACAAATTTTTTTAAATTTGAAATTTTAAATACTAATTTTTAAACGGTCATATTTATATTGCTTGTACCATTATTTACATATACTAACACAATCACACACACACACACACACAATCACACACACACAAACACAATCACACAATCACACATACAATCACACACACAAACACACAAAATAATAAAGACACAACACACACACAAACACATACAAACACATACTGCTGATGTATAATTTTTAAATTAAGGATAGATTTATCATTTATACTTAAAAAAAATTATAAAATTATTTGCGCTGAATTGAAAACTCAAATTTTTGTTTACGAAAAATATTAAGCCACGTCATCAAAATTTTAATTTTTTTATTTTTTTAATAACGATCTTATTTACAACAATCATGAAAATAAAAAATTTTAAAATTTGAACCAATAGTTGCAATATGTTTTGTTTTTTGTGCTATACATATTTATGCAAAAAAAATATTTATTAGGGTATTTAATGTTTAGTGTGCATGGTTAGTATAGATTTAAGAAAATATATTTAAAATAAATAAATTGAAAATAGCTAGCAACTTTGCTCTAGCCAGAAATAGCTAGTCAAGTGGTGCCAATGGGAAATAGCTAGCGTGATAACTAGTCTATTGGAGACAAAATTTAAGGATCGTCTATGTAAAATAGCTAAAATAGAAGGTTTAGCTAGCCTCTTGGAGATTATATTAGGGATAAAATTTAAGGATCAGCTATATAAAATAGCTAAAAATGAAGGTTTAGCTAGCATATTTGAGATGCTATAAGAGTAGATGAAAACAAGTGTCCAATTTTAAGTTTTTTGAAAATAAGTTTAGGGGTGCTAAGCCTAAAATGTCTTCCTTACTTTTTTTTTTCCAAAAACAAGTCTTCGTCAAAAAAGAACTTCCTTTCAGACCCATATGAACGGCAGTATACAAATCTAATTTATCCCCGAGTTTCCGGATGGAGGACTCGACTCGTTGAAATTATCGCGCAAGCCCACATTTGCCATCCCCATAAAAGCAAACACATCCAGGCATCTATATATAAACCCGGTCTGTGAATGACCAACTTCAGTCTTCCACTTGTGATTTGTGCGAGCAGGAGCACAGGAAATGGGGATTAATCTGGCTTCTCGAGCCCATCCTGTTTTCATCACTCTAGGTTTGCTGGTGATATATTCTGGCGGCTCATTCGCCACCCTCTCAAGCAATTTCTACAATTTTTCATGCCCGAATGTGCATGACATAGTCGGTCGTGCCGTTAATTCTACGGTCCCTAAATATCCGCGCATGGGAGCTATAGTCCTTCGAATTTTCTTCCGTGACTGTTTTGTTCAAGTTCGTCTCTCTCTCTCTCTCTCTCTCTCTCTCTCTGTGTCGCAGTCGCCGTCGAGTCTTTCCTGTCGCTTGTTTGAGGATGGTAACACAGTAATGTTGGCTATTTTGATATCTACGACGATGCTTATTTACCCTGTTGAATTTGCTTTTTGAAAATAAAACTATTGGTATTGAACTTGTCAACTCGTACTTTCTGAACTAGGGCTGCGACGCATCAATACTTCTGGATGACAATTCTTCTTTTGTTGGAGAGAAGACTGCTGCCCCAGATAATAATGCCATTATAGGCTACAACTTTATTGACGCCGTAAAAAGCAAGGTGGAAAAAAGCTGCCCCAACGTAGTCTCCTGTGCAGATATTTTAGCCATTGTTACTCGCGACTCCGTTGTTGCTGTATGAAACTTGACGCAAGATTCGCTTTGCTGAGCATTTTTTTCTGATTCTTTCTGTTGTTGTCCAGTAATGACGAAATAGAATTTGCTTTTTCGCTTTATTCAGCTGGGAGGTCAAACGTGGCCTGTTGAACTTGGGAGGAGGGATTCCTCCACTGCCAACTTTTCCCTGGCAAGAAGTGGGGTGATACCTAATTCTGCATCAAACGTCAGCAACCTCATCAGCCGTTTCCGTGACCTAGGTCTTTCTCTTAGAGACATGGTTGCATTGTCTGGTATGCTTGCCCTACTCAGTCCTTTATGCTTCCTGTTAGAGACGTGTGCATGATTTGTGTTCATGTTCTGGGTTTTTCAAATTTCAGGATCTCACACGATTGGGAAGTCTCGATGCGCGAGTTTTAGAGCTCGCCTATACAATGAGACCAACATCGACAGTAATTTTGCTCAAAAACTACAGAAGAAATGCCCTCCCAGCCCTGGTCAGAACGACAATAAACTTTTCGATTTGGATTTTAAAACCCCATCGTATTTTGACAACTATTATTACCGGAATATCATTCATCGGAAGGGGCTGCTCCACTCTGATCAGGTTCTCCTTGACGGAGGAAATCAAAGAACCGCGGCCCTGGTTTATAACTACAGCAAATACCCTAATCTCTTCCATCGCGACTTCGGTGTAGCAATGGTGAAAATGGCAAGCATCAAGCCTCTGACCAATAATCATGGTGAGATCAGGAAGGTCTGTTACAAGGTCAACTAGTTGTTTTCTTTTTTAGTTTTTCTGTTGTATTTGTTAAGAATAAAACAACAATTCTTATATGCCGGATTTATGAGAATGAACAAAATTAAACAAATCAAGACACTCAAGATTTACGTGGTTCGGCACAAACTTGCCTACCCCACGGGTTGCTACAGATCATTCACTATGAGGAGAAAATATAGTGTTTGCAATACTCAAAGAAAAATTGCTCTCAATTTTCTTTCTTACTTCACCTTACTTTCTTCACCTTCTTCTCTCTTTCTCACTTCTTCACAATGAGTGAAATGAATATTTGACAACATCTCTATTTATAGCAAAAAAAGAGAGGGATGAAGTCAAAGTTAGGCTACCTAACTTTGACAATTGAAGCCTCCTTTTTTGACAAAAAAGGCCTCAATATTTGACAATCTCCCACTTGAAGACTGATTTCAATCTGTCTTCACACTTTGATCGATGCAGCAGCTCTTCCTTACCTTGCTATTCTTGCAAGCCAACTGAAGTTGAGCACAACTTCAGTTTGTCAATAGTCACCGTCTTTGTTAACATATCAGCTGGATTCTTGCTTCCTTGGATTTTCTCCAACTTTAACACCTCATCCTCCAATAGAGATCTGATAAAGTGATAACGGAGTCCAATATGCTTGGTTCTAGAATGAAATGCTGAATTCTTTGCCAAGTGTATTGCGCTCTGACTATCACTATATAGAACATTCTTGCCTTGTTTGAATCCCAATTCTATTAACAAACCCTGAAGCCATATCATCTCTTTACTAGCTTCAGTCATTGCCACATATTCAGCCTCTGTAATGGATAGAGTGACAATTTCCTTCAATCTTGACATCCAACTAACAGTTGTACTTCCAACGGTGAATAAATAACCAGTGGTGCTTCTTTGGTGATCAACTTCACCTCCAAAGTCCGCATCTACGTATCCTTGTACTTTTAGCTCTCCTTCTTTAAAGTACAAACATTTTTCTGTGGTGCCTCGTAGATACCTCAAGATCCATTTCACTGCTTTCCAATGAGCTTTGCCTGGATTTGACATAAATCTGCTTATAACTCCCACTGCATAGCCAATGTCTGGTCTTGTACAAACCATTGCATACATCAAACTTCCAATGGCTGAGGCATAAGGAACTTTAGCCATGAATTCTCTCTCTTCCTTCGTTTCAGGAGACTGATCCTTGGATAGATGAAAATGACTGGCCAAGGGTGTACTGACTGGCTTGGCATCACTCATGTTGAATCTCTTCAAAATATGATTGATGTACTCTGCTTGAGATAACTGCAAGAGTCCTTTCTGCTTCTCTTGTGATTTGCATTCCAAGAATCTTCTTTGCTGGGCCTAAATCTTTCATGTCAAATTCCTTTGACAATTGCTGCTTCAACCTTCTGATATCATCAATATTTGAACCTACTACCAGCATGTCATCAACATACAATAGTAAAATGATATAACTGGAACTATATCTCTTGAAGTAACAGCAGTGATCGGCGTTGCACTTTTGGAAATCTTCCTTGTGCATGAAACTGTCAAATTTCCTGTACCACTGCCTTGGGGCTTGTTTCAGGCCATACAAGCTTTTCTTAAGTCTGCACACCATGTTCTCCTTCCCTGTTTCTGAGAAACCTTCTAGCTGTTGCATGTATATCTCCTCATCCAAGTCTCCATGAAGGAATGCAGTCTTCACGTCCAATTGTTCAAGATGAAGATCTCCACTAGCAACAATACTCAATACTGTTCTGATTGTATTGAGCTTCACGACTGGAGCAAAAATATCAGTGTAGTCAATTCCCTCCTTCTGCTGGAATCCTTTGACAACAAGTCGAGCTTTGTATCTCTTGGAACCATCGTGCTCTTCTTTTACTCGATACACCCATTTGTTGTGAAGTGTCTTCTTCCCTACAGGTAACTTAGTTAGTTTTCATGTTTGATTGGAGATTAGAGACTTCATCTCCTCTTTCATGGCAAGCTCCCACTTGCTAGCATCTTTGGTCTGACATGCCTCATCATAGCATTCAGGTTCTCCTCCATCAGTCAGCAACATATAATTCATGTATCTCCTGTTAGGCACGTGAGGTCGAGAGGACTTTCTCAATACAGGAGTTGGAGTAGGAGGTACTATGTCGGATTGTTGCACACTGCTTTGTTCCTCCTGCTGAGGACTTGTCATTATCTGCTCTGTTGGAGTATCATCTGGGATGTCATCTGCTTCTACAAATACCGGCTTACTCTGCTTTAAGTCACCGACGTCAGTTTTATGTTTGTCCTTGTACATCACCTTTTCGTTGAAAATGACATCTCTACTGCGGATCACCTTCTTGTTTTCATCATCCCAAACACGGTAACCGAACTCATCTACTCCATAACCAATGAAGGTGCATATCTTTGATTTAGGATCAAATTTATTCTTGCCTTGATCACTAATATGCACATAAGCTACACAGCCGAAAACTCTTAGGTGTGAGAGTTTGACGTCTTTTCCGCTCCATACCTCCTCTGGTATTCTATGCTCCAATGGTACCGATGGACCTCGGTTGATCAAGTAAGCTGCTGTGTTGACTGCTTCTGCCCAGAATTGCTTTGGTAAACCTGATTGTATACGAATGCTTCTGGCTCTTTCTGTCAACGTCCGATTCATACGCTCTGCTACACCATTGTGTTGAGGCGTACCGGGCACAGTTCTCTTCATTTTGATCTCGTTCTCATAACACAGCTTCTTAAGTCTGGTGTCTTCATATTCACCACCATTGTCGGTTCTGAGCTTTTTGATTTTTAGACCTGTCTCATTTTCAACCATAGCTTTCCATTTCTTGAAAGCCTCAAATACTTCAGACTTATGCTTTAGGAAGTAAACTCATACCTTCCGAGAGTGATCATCGATGAAAGTCACAAAGTAGTGTTTCCCACTAATGGATGAGATTGTCGTTGGCCCCCAAACGTCAGAGTGAACAAGCTCTAACTTCTCTTTCTTCGGGGTTCTGCCACTTGTCTGAAAGCTGACCCTTTTCTGCTTTCCAAGTATGCAATCTTCGCACATGTCTATCTCCACTGATTGTAGACATGAGAGTTTTCCTTTTGATTGCATAATCTTCATCCTCTTCTCACTCATATGACCTAATCTTTGATGCCATAATTTGGGAGTTTCAGTGCCTACTGCAACAGCAATTGAACATCGTGCATCTGCTGTTATGTAAAGAGTACCACTCTTCTTGCCTCGAGCAACCGTCATTGCGCCTTTTGAAATCTTCCAATCATCACCCTGGAAGACTGTGGTGTAGCCTTCATTGTCCAACTGCCCAACTGAGATTAAGTTCTTTCTCAGGTCGGGAATATGCCTGACATCTTTCAGTTCCCATACTGACCCTTTCAACTTAACCTTTATTACACCTTTACTAATAATAGCACAAGGTTGATCATCACCAAGGTATACTTTCCCAAGATTTTCAGGGACATACCTTTCAAAGAGTTCCTTCTGTGAAGTAGCATGGAACGATGCTCCTGAGTCTAATACCCAAGAATCTTCCTTACTTTCCAGAGAGCAAATCAACGCGTCATCTCCTTCTGAGGTGGAAGTAACATTTGCCCCTGCCTTCATCTCCTGGTCCTTTGGTGTACTCCTGCACTGATTTTTGTAGTGCCCAGTCTTCCCACAATTCCAACACTCAATATTCTTTGAGCTATTAGAATTACTAGGATTCCTGGATCTGAATCTCCTGCTCTTTGAGCTGCTCCGACCTTTACCTCTGGTTGAATTTCTTCCTCTTGACTCTGTATGTAATACTGAAGAGGTTGATGATTCACCTGATTCTTTCCGTCTAATTTCTTCACTCGATACCAGATCCCGAACATCATTAAATTTCAATTTACTGTTACCTGACGAACTGCTGACTGCTGTAACTGTAGCATTCCAACTGTCTGGTAGAGATGACAAGAGAATCAAAGCTCGAATTTCATCGTCGAACTCAATTTCCACAGAACTCAGCTGGGTTGTGATTGTGTTGAGTTCATTCAGATGTTGAGCCACTGATGCCCCTTCCATCATCCGCAAATTGAATAATCGTCTCATTAAATGAACTTTGTTTGAAGCTGATGGCTTTTCATACATGCTGGAGAGAGCCGCCATAAGACCCGCCGTGGTCTTTTCCTTTACTATGTTAAAGGCAACATTACGTGACAACGTCAATCGAATAACTCCGAGGGCTTGTCTGTCGAGAAGATTCCAGTCATCTTCCTTCATATTATCTGGCTTCTTTCCTAAGAGAGGTTGATACAGCTTTTTCTGGTACAGATAATCTTCAATCTGCATTTTCCAAAAGCTGAAGTCCGTGCCGTCGAACTTCTCAATTTTCATCTTCCCTTCATCTGCAGCCATTGCTCCTTCTTGAATATGGCAGCCTCTGGATCGTTTCTGACTATTCCTGCGAACCACCGTGTATTACAACACCTTTGTCGACAAACCAGAACTGCCGATAAATTTTAACTATTCACGAAATTCACTATTTACTTGAATAGTAACTTCGCTCGAAAATTGACAGAAAATAAAAAGGTCAAGAAATATTCTTTTCTGATGTAGAAGGTCAGACAACGCTGCAACCACAGTGCATACTAAGAATATCCTAGTGCCTATAACCCCTCCGATACCAGTTGTTAAGAATAAAACAACAATTCTTATATGCCGGATTTTTGAGAATGAATAAAATTAAACAAATCAAGACACTCAAGATTTACGTGGTTCGGCACAAACTTGCCTACACCACGGGTTGCTACAGATCATTCACTATGAGGAGAAAATATAGTGTTTACAATACTCAAAGAAAAATTGCTCTCAATTTTCTTTCTTACTTCACCTTACTTCCTTCACCCTCTTCTCTCTATCTCACTTCTTCACAATGAGTGAAATGAATATTTGACAACATCTCTATTTATAGCAAAAAATGAGAGGGATGAAGTCAAAGTTAGGCTACCTAACTTTGACAATTGAAGCCTCCTTTTTTGACAAAAAAGGCCTCAATATTTGACAGTATTCTCACTGCTTGTCTCCCGCCAATGCACGATTATTTGTTGAAAATAATTTTTTTTTTCAACATTAGATCATGCTATTTTATCTAGTTATCATGCTAGTTATTTCCCATTAGATCAAAAATGCTAGCTATTTCCAAGTCATCAAAATTAAAATTTTGATGACGTGGATTAATATTTTTTGTAAACATAAATTTGAGTTTTAAATTCATATCAAATAATTTTATAATTTTTTAAGTATAAATGATAGATTTATCCTTAATTTAAAAATCATACATCAGTAATGTGTTGTCTCTTTGTTTTTTTTTTGTGCTTGTGTGCGGTTGTGTGATTGTGTGAGTGTGTAAATAATGGTACAAGTAATATAAATATGATCATCGTAAAAATTAGTGTTTAAAATTTCGAATAAAAAAGTTTTTTTATTTAATCAATGGCATTTTGGTGATATGAATTTTATATACTATCATGATTGTAATCATGATATATGTTCATAACAAAGTTCTTCCTTAGTGATGTCCTCGAATTGAGTTTATGTACATCATTGTGAACATTTTTTTTGATTATATTAATATGCATAACATTAGAAGCATATTGTTGAAGAATAATTAAAGTTGATGAATATAAACATATGTATATAAACTAATAGAATATTTAAAATATTACATGAAAAGTAGTAAATCATACAAATTTCTATATTGTTCATGTGTTTTGACAATATATATATTGAATTCCATGTTTATTGTTATTTTGACAAATTTCTATGTTGGGTTTGGTGTGAATTTTGTGATCTTTGTCCTAAATTAGGTTTCAATTTATAGATTTCATTAAATTATGTTTTTTTTTTTGAAATTGATTATTAGAAAAATTAGAAATATTTTGATTGAGTTTGATAAATTTGGCGTAGCGATGAATTGGAAGGGCTAAGAAAATAATGAAACGTGATAATATTTTTCATATCATGGTTTGGTTTGCTCTTTTGATAGTTTCTTGAGAAGTTGTGGTAGTATTTCTTAGCTAAAACTTTACAAAACAAATTGTGATGGCCTTTGTGCATTAACCCCATTATGAGTAAAGTCACAATAATAGTAAAATTAGTCATGCTAATTATTTTTGCAATGCTTTTGAGTAAACATCATAGTCATGTTCATTTTTGTTGCTCATAACTATTTATTCCAAATAACAATTCTCTGTTGTCGTATTCTCACCACTACAACTTTGTTATCCAAATGGAGAATCTCAATTACAATCATTCTTGTCATCATGTCTTTGTATTCTAGAGTGTATTTACTTTTGTCTTGACATTGCTATTGTACTATTTGACTTTCAACTTAAAGACCCACACAAAAACCCCAAGTACCATGTGAAATAGTTACCAGTGGCATGATTTACAATCCCTAATTAATGGTAAATCTAAATCTAACATAAGTAAGAATTACTTGGCATTTTGTTATATACTTAGATTCTTACTTTGGTTTTCATTAGTAATCTTTGATTTTATGAGATACTAATTCAAATATCAAGTGAAAATACTTTTGCATGTCAGGCTAATTAAGGCATGGGATTAGTTTATTATACTTATATCATGAAGATGTGATTGTATAATATTTATATTTGTATTAATATTCTGGTTTGAATGTTGAAATGTGTGAATAATATTTAGAACTAAAATTTATGGTTTTGCTTGACACATGGACAAATGCATTACGTATATATACTCACACGTCGGCAATATTTGGCTTCCATCCGTACAACATAAAAGTGGTGTTTTGGGCCTTTGCTATAGTTGTAGGATTATGTTTTTTCAAGTAGCATTCTATGGTAACTAATTTATCCTAAAACTTTGGCTCCAAACATGCCCAACTCCCCAAGCACCTTTTCTTCCCTATCAAAATTTTATTCAATCTCTCAGCCACTCTATTTATTGTGTTCTACCTACTAATGTACTCCTTAGTCTAATTTTATTCAACTCCCCATGCACTTATAAGTGATGTCTAATTTTATTTTTAAACAAATTACTATGAATCAAATATAATATTGTCCTTGATCTGATAGTAGTAGTAGTAGTAGTAGCTCGATGATACCTAAAGTTGTGATATTCCTTTGCATTCGTGATTTTTGCACTCAAGAATAAATTTAAAGAAATGACAGAGCCACTATTTTAAATTAAAGTTGTGACATTAAGCTAGAAAAATCCAAATAGTAGTTTGATGAGACCCAGAGTATGCACGGGGGGACTTAGAAAAAACCCAAAAAAAAAAAGAATGCGAATCTATTTTTGAGCCAAGAGAATGATAAACCCTAGGCAGCATGAATTCCAATCCTTACTTGGGATCAAATTCAAGGCAAAATTGAGTAAATATTGATTGGCAATAAGATTTGAGACTTATATTCTCATGTCATCTATCTTTAGGAATCCTTAATTCAATGAGATAAACTACTAATATCTCATGTGAATTATTTCTTAATATTATTCTAAATATAGTTCTAGGGTTTTGTTTAATATATTTGTGTATAATCATTATGGGTATATAATATTTATTTGAGGTAATATTGTATTTGGAATATTGATAAATGTTGATATTATTTAAAATAGAGGTTTAGGGTCTACTTCAACATAAATTTGTATGTGCTATCTCTGCCAGATGAAGATATATAAATTATGGGACAGACTCATAGAATTAGAGCTAAAATAAATGACAACCATGTAATTTATATCCAATGGAATAAATCTATGTGTGGAAAAACTAAGTTAATAAAAACTTAATTATCATGAGTATGATACTTGTAAAGCTAAAAATACAAACGAATTTATTACTTTTCTATTGTGTATATTCAATAACTTACCTTAAGATAATATTGAAATTATGTAAAATATCTAACATAGGGGTTTCATCATAGTGTGTGAGTCGTGTATTGGTCATGATTAGCGATAACAAGTAAGTCATATGACACATGCAAGCGAATGTTTTTCATAAGGCGCTGATAGCTCTGTGAGTCACTATTTTTTGTATGATTTTAATATGTGAAATCAATTGAAAGATGTGTTAATTGATACTAGAATGATGCTAATGAAGTTGAAAATACAAATGCAATTAATACCATGACTTCACGTCTTTTATGATTTTACAAGTTTAGAAATACATACTCAAATTAGTTGTCAATGATATTTGACATATTGCCTGAATAGAGTAGAAGTATGGATTACTCATGAATGAAACAATTATTATTTTGGTGGCAAATTGCTAAATAGACACCTACAAAAGGATAGTCCTTTATAGTGATAGTCCAAGGTTGATAACCATGTTATGTACTAAGAGTTCTTTGTTAATTTAATACTTATCTAACCTTCGTATAACAATCGAACATAATGTTGCCCTGATTATTTGGAAATTGTTAGAATTTTTGTATATTGAAATTCATTTTAGTGCAATTGATATTTATTTAATGCATTTTGTTATTTCAAATCTATGAGAATTTACAATGAGTTGATATGAGATTTAATTACATAATGTACATGTCTCGTATTCTACATAATAGACAATTTGATTTGTAAAATTTGGCTTAGGCACAAAGATCAAATTATCAGTTCTTGTAGAAAATAAGTTTTTTGTTCATAATAAGAATAGAGTCAGACATACTATTGATAAGAATATAATATAAAATTCTAATTTCTTTTACTAGTACACTTGAGTGTATTGAATGGGATAAAGTTGGGATACTTGTTATATATATATTGATATATAAAATAATTTATACCTCATAGTTATTTTGAATATTATTGCTCTTAATTTTGAAATAAATAATAATCACGTATATTTGTTACTAGTTGTTTTGATTCACAATGAGTGAGATCTATAAAATTTGATTGATCAGTGATTGAATGACTATATCAATTATTTGCTGAATATTAATTATCAATAGAATCATTATTTTATTAATAGGATTATAGTGTCACCATGATGATTTTTATAAGTTTTGAAAAGGTTAAACTTTGCAGGTGAATTTTAAATATGATATTTTAAATAAATTAAGTGGAATATCTCAAGGAAATAATAAGGTGTTGATTAAATAAAATTATTAGTTATTTAATTTATTTAATAAATATCTCTAATCTTAACATGGGTAAATTAATAATTATTAATTAATAAACAACTCGAATTGAATTTTAAATAAGTGAAATAACACAATTATAATTAAATGGTGCAAAGAATTATAATTAATGTAAATAGAATTATTTAATTTATATTGAAAGTCTAAAATCTTATCTGAGCTTGAGAACTCTTTCGCAATCTTTAATCAATGTCGTAAGTGATAACATTATAAATCAACATAAAAGATATTGTATATTTGTTTATTATATATATATATATATAACAAATAAATAATTTTTTTAAGAGTTATAGATTATAATTTAAGAGTTATGTATTAAAAAACTAGTTTCACATTAGAATGCATGATAAGTATGACACTTATGGTAGAGGAGAATAAATTCATTATTCATCTTGTTCTTCATGACATCTTAGCTTTGAGAATATGGCAGGTGGGCTTATCAACCATATTGAGCTCTCTTTTGTTAAGGTACATATCCTAACTTGTGGATAATTAAATTTCATCATATTTATGTTCTCGATAAGATTATTATACAAAAATTATGATTTATAATAAAAATCCAACAATAGTATCAAAGGGATTGGTGATGATATTGCATAATAATTCATTTAAATATTATCTACATTGAATTGGAATCTTACCTTGAATCGTGCAGAGGTATTCTTTTTCTCTGTAACTTAAAAAACCACATAGATGTTATGGTTTTAGGTAGTAATGGTTTTCTATTTAGAGTTTGTAGTTTTGCAATTACTAAGTGTGATGTTTAAGATGACATGGTTATATAATTTCTTCTTTCTTTTTCAATTTTGATTTTGAGTAATGTTTTTTAATGGCTCTTGGTAGAAATGAAAACTATGGTGGGATTCATGGTGGCAATAGAAATTATGGTGAGGCTCACAACAAAAAACACTAATTAATTATGGTGAAGTCATAGCAACAAACACCAACTATATTTGACGAACAGTGACTATGGTGGAACTCATAGTGGCAAGCACCAATTATGATTGAGCATGCAATAGCAAACAAGAATAATTGTATAGTTCGTGGTGACGAACAACAATAGTCGTGGAGTTCATGGTGGCTAATAGAATCAACATCATTAATTGAAATAAAATCTATTATTACTATAGTTTTGAAAGTGATGATGAAATGTTATTACTTTTGAAATTAGTTGCTCCTAATAATTTCAAACCTTGGCTTCCAAAAGACAAGTTGGTGAATCTAAATGGGTGGTGGATGGGTTGTTGTTTTTGATTGATGTGATAACATGCATCTGGGGCCCATGTGATGAATTTATGGTTGATATGATGTATTTGTGTTTAAATGTTATCGCATGTGATGCATTTATGGTTTATTGTTATGACATGTGTGGTAATTATGAATAATGGATGCATTTGACAACTTGGGTGATGCTTGTATGTAGATATATCTTTCACCACAAATTTAAAATTGAATTTGGAACAACAAATTAAAATGATTCTTATTTTTAAATTAAGGGTATTGGTATTTTAATTAGCTTCCGATTTATGTTAGAAAACAAATATATATATAACCTTTAATCTTTTCAAAAAATTAAGAGGGCGAGGGAATTCATCAACTATGAATTACATGTTCTCTACTACTATTATTGATCGAATTAATTAGTATGTTGGTCTTAGTATTTTTATCCCTATCAGACTAATTAATTTGTGGACAAACTATGTACAAATTATTTGAAGGTTAATTATAGACATTTTAAAATTGTATTACTTCATTATATGATAGATCCAATTAAGAATAATGAGTTTGGAATTAAGTGATGGTATATACTTCACTTTAAATTATATTATTTTTCCCATCTAAATAAAAACTATTATTTGATAAGACGAAAGCTGAGTCATCTATTTATCTTTGGAAGTATGGAATGTTATCGAGACAACAAGATTAATAGGAAATGATCTACTTGGACAAATGATGAATAGTCGACATCCTCCCATCGAGATTACCTATTCTTGGTGTCTTAGGCTGATGATGGATTAATTTTAAAAAGTGGTAGAGGGAACCAATAATTAAGATGAAGTTTAAAGTAACTAGCTCATTGTAATTTTTTCAGATTAAAAAAAAAGACTTTTAATCCACTCACCACTATTCTCAAAGGAAATAAACTTGATAGAACTAATTACAAAATTAGAAAATAAACGATATTGTTTTGACTATGGAAAATGTAAAATCCTAAAAAATAAATAAATAAATAATATGGTTTTATTCTAGAAAAAAATGGGCAAAATGGTAATGTAATAAGAAAAATAAACTGAAAATTTTAGAACTCTAATGATAAAATGGATTTCATTATTGAATTCATCTTGGAAAGTATAACTACTATGACCAATTTCATCAAATTCTAAAGAAGTCAGAATTTAATTATTTTTTAAATTTCTTCAAATCTCGTGGCTGCAGCTCTGCACCAAGTGCGGTCCAAGTGTCACACAAAATAATAATAATAATAATAATAAGTTTTTTTAAAATATTATTTTTATAAAATAATAAAAAAATGATGGGAATCCAGAAAATGGGATGATGGAACAAAAATAAAAACATACCTCAGGAGAGAGAAAGAGAGAGAGAGAGAGAGACAGTGCGAAGGAAAAAAATTAAAAGTTTCATTGATTTTCTTTTGATCATAACGGATTATTTTGGAGTTAGAATAAAATAGTCCAAGAACAAAAGTTACTCTATGCGACAATATATTTAGTTTGATATCAAATTCATAAATTTTTCATGAAATACTCAAAGAGGTAGTGGTTTTCTCCTATAGGAATTTCTTTCTATTTAAAGACCCTAAATGAACATGATTTATATTTCAATTCGAACTGTTTAGAAATTTCATTTGAAATGGTAAATTGGTAAAATTTTTCTGTGTTTCATTTAGTAAATTATATTACGGTGTGAATTAGGTTTAGATAGTTATAATCATGTCTAGAATATGGTTTAATCGTAAATGATATATTTTCATTTCATATACATGGGAATATTTCATATAAATAGGTGGGTGCATGATACACACACACACATACACAGATATAAATGTATAATAGATTATATTTTTCGAACTTGAATTGGTATAATATCTAAACTGAGTTGTGTAGTATTTTTTTCAGGAGCATGGCTAATATAGATATGCGGACTCGAATTGGGATAATATTCAGGCTGACTTACGCAGTGGTTTTTGAAAAATATCCAAGGAAAAAAATATTTTATCTAACAATGTCCAATATAGTTTTTCGGAGGAGGTCCATATTTCTCGGAATATGTCTAAGAAAAGTATATTTTATTCAAAGAATATCTAATATTATTTTTCGGATGAGGTTCATATTTTTCATAATAATTCCAAAAAAATATATTTCTATAGATATACATACATACATATATATATATATTTCTACATTGCGGGACCTCTTTCAGGTATAAGTCCATGATAGATGGTTTACCCATATGCGGGATCACACTTGTGAAGAAAAGCCAGTTGTGGCTTTATTTATATAGTATGTGTTTTTATTCTGCTAAGCAAATAAAATAAGAAAAATAATATTTGTTACATTTGAGAAAATTTTATTTTTTTGCACATGTTGTTATGTGATCGAATGAATGAGACCTGCTGGGGGATGGGGTATCACAAAAAACTTCAAGTTTATTCTCAGATATTTTACCAAACAAGCCTCATGAAGGGGTACTTGAACAAGATTCCAACCCTTATCAGAAGTGGGTAAAGACTTATGAGATATCTAGTTATTATATTTTAGCTTTTATGTCAATTATAGTCTAGCATTTGCATCTTATCATGCTTAATGCTTATGACATGATATCGAATATCAAAGAAATTTTTGAGAATCAAACTCTTTCTTCTATGTAGTAAACTATCAAAGATATGATGAATATAACAATGGCTAAAACTACCCTAATAAACAATCATTTTCTGAGGATGATTAGGATTTTGAAAGAACTAGCGATACTTTGAGCTAAAATTTATGGGGAATCATAGATCGATATCATACTCTAGTCACATTCATATTTTTTTATAAAAACAATTTTACCTAAATTATAATATAGATAAACTTCCATATAATTTGACATAATTGCGTAAAGAATTTGTGTTGGCCAAGGGTTTTATCAAGAAGTCATCTCATGTCTTTATTTCTGAAAAAAGTTCTTCCCAGCCAAAAGGAAATAGAAAAAAGAAAAAGTTTCAAAAATAAATTCATAATATCTAGTCAACTCCTAGAACACAAGTGGGGGTGAAAAAGCCTAAAGAAAAATATTTTTACTTTAATTAGTCAATACATTGAAAGAAACAATATCAAACTTATTTCAGCAAAGGTGAAAAAGAAAGTAAAATCTCATTCACTAATAGTTGAGACATGCTTAGTAGTGTTATCTACTAGAACCAAGTGTGTAGAAACGAGAGCTACTAGTTATCTTTGTAATTCTCGCAAGGGTTTCAGAAAATCAAGAAACTATAGTGATGGAGAGATTATTCTTTACTTGGCCGATGCTAGGAAAGTGGCCGCCATTTTGTTGGAGATTATCATTTTTTTGTGATATTGACAATTATTTATTATTAAAAGATTATCTTTGTGTAATCTCAAACAAAAAAAACATGATTTTAGTTTCTATTTTGATCTTGTTTAATAATCATGTTACAATCTACTTGAATAAAAGAATTATCTATTCTAGTTCATTGGTAGATAATTTTTATATTATTAATTATGTCTCTCCTTCTCTGTAACAAAATAAATTGAATAACACTAGTATTTTACCATGTCAGAGAAAGCAATATTCTCCATTGAACCAAAAATATCTTTGGTACTTTTGTCTATGTCATATAAATCTCAAGATTTATTTAAAAATGAATTCTTGGGTTCATTGGAAGTGGAAGCACTTTCAACTTATGAATCATGTCGAGAATGAAAGATGATTATATGACCTTTAATGGCTAAAGGTATTAGAGCTAAAGAATGATTAAATTAGTTCATTTTGATTTATGTGAACCCATGATTATCCAGGCAATAAGTTGCTTTAAGTATTTCATCACTTTTGTTAATGATGACTCAAGGTGCGAGTAAATTTATCTAATATGCCATAAGTCCTTAGCTTTTGAGAAATTCAAAAATTAAAGGGAATAATAAGATAAATATCTTGATAAATATATCAATACACTTTAATCTGATCATGGTGGTGTGTATTTCTTCTTAATATTTTGGAACTACTTATCTATGACACCTCATCCCTCATGGGGTCCCATTCATTCCATTACACAACAAAATATGCAATAAAATAAAATTTTCTCAAATGTAACATATATATTTTTTTCAATTTTATTTGCTCTGTGGAACAAAAACACATAATCTATTATTCAAGCCACAACCAGCTTCCATTCACACGTGCGATCCAACATGTAGGTCTGTCATCAGTCCTAGACCTATACCTGAAAGGGATCCCGCAAATGGAGTGAGCAAAGTTTAGTAAATATAAACTTATATAGGAGTACTCCCTATCTAAGTGTACATAAAACATCATGCATATATATCAACACCCAATCAAGTACAATATTTATATGAATATAATTATTGATAAAATATTTATATGCTCATATTCTTAAGTTCCATCGTCTCCCTCACACATACTGAAGCCGAGTGTGATATTTTATATATATATATATGTATGTATGTATGTATGTATCTAAAGAATATTTATTTTTTTAAAATTATTCTAAAAAATATGGACCTCATCTGAAAAATAATATTAGATATTCTCCGAATAAAATATGTTTTTCTTGGAATTACTCCAAAAAATATGGACATCCTCCAAAAAACCATATTAGTCATTTTCCAAAAAATATTTTTTTTCTCGGATATTTTCCAAAAACCACTACATAACTCAACCTAGACGTTGTCCCAATTTAAGTTCACAAAATACAATCCATTATACATTTGTGTGTGTGTGTGTGTGTGTGTGTCATGCACCCAACCCATTTATATGGAATGTTCCCATGAACATGAAATGCAAAAATATCATTTATGTTTAATTCATATTCCATACACAGTTATAACTATCCTAACATAATTCATACTATAATATATTTTACTAAACGAAACATAGAAAATTTTCACCAATTAACTATTCCCAATGAAATTTCTAAACAGCTCGAATTGAAATATAAAACATGATCATTTATGGCTTTTAAATAGGAAGAAATTCTGATAGGATAAAACCACTATCTCTCGGAATATTTCACGAAAACTTTATAAATTTGATATCAAAGTGAAGATCTTGTAGTGTAAAGCAACTTTAGTTCTTGGACTATTCTATTCTGACTCCAGAATAATACGTTATGATCAAAAGAAAATCAATCGATTTTTATTTTTTTTTCCTCTACACTGTCTCTCTCACACCCCCCCCCCCCCCCCCCCCCCCTCCTAAGTATGTTTTTATCCCATCTTTTTTTTATAATTATTTTATTAAAATAATATATTTTAAAAACTTATAATTATTTTTTTAAGTTTGACGCTTGGGCCGTGCATGCACGGCCACTTTCTAATGTCGTGGCATGGTCTTTCCGTCATTTTTTTTTCTTTTTTTTTCCTTAATTATTTTAATAATTATTTAAATAATTAAAAAAAAACTAAATTCTGACTTCCTTGAAACTTGTCACTGTAGCTTTATTTTCCTGGATGAATTCAATAACAAAATCTATTTTATTATTAGGTTCTAAAATATTCAGCTTATTTTCTTATTGCAAAATTATCATTTTACTTATTTTTTCTAGAAAAAAATCCTATTATTTATTTATTCATTTTTTTCTCTGGGATTTCACATTATCAGATCATGAGATTACATTCCAATTATTTACACATGGTATTATGCAATAAATTGGTGTGAAAGAAAGAACGAATAGAACTATTATGATGATATGAAGATCAATGATGAGTTATTCAAATCTGTCTATATTCTTTTGGGGATATGCATTAGAAATAATATCTTATATTTTGAACTTGATATCATCTAAGTCAATACCATGACCAAAAGTTTGTTTCTTTGTATGATACTTTAGAGGAACCAAATGTGATTTATTCTATAGGATTAGAAGGTCATTGTAATTACCAATGCATGATTCTTGGAAGATGATAATATAACAAACCATAAGCCTGGCACTCAAATTATTCTAGAAGAATTAAGAAGAAATAAATTAGCTGATACATCTTCTATACTAATAATACAAGAAGAAACACCACAATGTAATCTTCCAAATATCTCATTACCTCATCATAGTGGGAGGATTGTTAAAGAACATATAGATGATGAACCTTGTGAATATGCCATTGACATATTGTTTACATAACCAAAGAATCATGATCATGATGATTTGCATGAATCAGCATCTACATATTGATTGCACTATTAGAAACATATAATCAAGGTAAGTGTCTCATTGTAGCATGAGATTTATTCATCAATCTTCATGGTATATACTATTGGGAGTCTTATGAAAGAATCCTTAATGTGCTGGATATTGATCACTAAAACTATGATGAAGCACTAAAAGATAAAATATAGATATTTGGCAAAATGCAATGAAATTAAAGATGTTCAAGTACTTTAATCAAGTCTGTGATCTTATGAAACTATCTGAAAGGATAAAACACATTAAATACAAGTGGATCTATAAAGAAAAAGAGAGAAATATATGGTAATATTTAAACTTACAATGCTAGGAATGTTATAAAAAGGTTCGCTCATAAAGAGGGAATTGATTATGAGGAAACCTTTTCTATGGTTGTGTTAAACTTTATCAGGATTATCTTGTCCATAAAAACTCATTTTACAACCATGATGCTTGACAAATAGACATGAAAACTATATTTTTGAATGGGAATATTGAGAAGTACATCTATATGATGCAACTGAATGATATCGTATTAAAAGTCAAAAAGCAGATGCTATGAAAACATAACATATCTATCTATGAACTTATGCTAGCATCTTGATCTTAGAATACTAATTTTGGTCAGACCATTCAATCTTATGGATTTGATCAATACTTAGATAAGTCTTGTGTACAAAAATTGCAGTGGTAATAGTGTGGCATTCTTGGTATTGTACATAAAAAAAATCTTGTTCATTTGGAATGATGTGAGAGTGTTAACTTTGGTCAAGGTTTGTTTGTCCAGTTAGTTCGATATGAAAGACTTTTATGAATCTTGTCACTTTCTTGGGATGAAGTTTTCGTAAGATCACATGCGAAGAATGCTAGGCTTATCTTGTGCTACATATATCGATCAAATTTTGATCCATTTTTAGTATGCATGATTCCAAGAAAGGTTTTCTTCCTTTTATGCATGAAATTACACTTTGTTAAAGTATCATTTTCGTAAAATAACTGATGAGATAGAGAAAATAAAAGTAGTTTCCCACGCATATGTAGTAGGAAGGCTAATATATGTAATACTTTGCACTAGACTTGACACATATTATGATGTAGGCATGGTTAAGAAATATCAATCTAACCTAAGCTAAGAATATTAGAGAATAATAAAATATATAATCAAGTACCTGAAAAGGAATTGAGATTACATGTAAGTTTACCATGCATACAATCTTATGCCTATAAGATATACAAATTAAAATTTCTGATTACTTGAGGATTTAAGAAAGTCAATCTCTAGTTATAATTTTACCTTAGAAAGTAGTGCCATGAGTTGGAGAAGCATGGTGGCTAAATATGTAGCAGTCTTAGAGGTAGCCAATGAGGTAGTATGGTTTAGAAACATCCTAATGGATCTAGGAATAAATTTTTCTATTCAAATGCCTATTATACTTTATTTTGAGAATAGTAGAGTAGCTTCTAGCTCAAATGAACTTAAAACCTATAAAAAGGTAAAATATATTGAGTATAAATATCATCTAATAAATGATATTGTGAAAAGATGAGGTATAGTGGTGACCAAGATATCATTAATAGATAATTTTGGAGGTCATTTTACAAAGTGCTTGCTAGCTAAATCTTTTGATAAGCATGTGGAGGGAATAAGAATGAGATGTGTGACATCGTGGCATTAAGTCTAAGTAGTAGTAATAATTAGAATTTTATTTATACTAAAAATTATTTGAGTGAAATGAATTTTTATTTAATAGATTTTGTTATTTCAAATATATGAACATTTATAATGAGCTGATTTGGCTTTTAAATACATAATATACTTGTGACCTATATTCTATATCATAGAAGATTTGGTACATAGGGTTTGGTATACTCACAAAAAATAAAATTATCAATACTTGAAGAATATAAACTTTTTGTTCATAATCTAAATAGAGTTGAATATACAATTGGAAAGATTGAGATCTAGTAAAATTCTAATTTCTTGTGCTAGCACATTTGAGTATATTGAATAAGATTGAGTTGAGGTGATTTTTTTATTCTGACACATAAAATAATCTATACCCCATAGTTATTTTGAATATTAATGTTATTAATCTTGAAACAATTAATAATGATATGCAATTGTTATTAGTTATTTTGATTCACATAGAATGAGACCTATAAATTAGATTTGAGTGCTCATTGAATTGGATAACTATATTAATTATATGGTGAATATTAATTATGAATAGAACTCATGTCATATTAAAAGGATTGATGGTGACTCTTAAGAATACCTAAATGTTTTAATAATGTTAAAACATGCATGTTAATTTTAAATATGGTGTACCAAATAAGTTAAGTGAAAGGTCTCTAAAAAATAATATGATATTTATTAAATAAAATTATTAGTTATTTAATCTAATCAATGGACATCTATAATCTTAACATGAAAAAATTAATTAGTATTAAATAATAAATAGTTTGAATTGAATTTCAAATAAGTAACTGTAATTATAATTTTATAGTGGAAAGAATTACAATTAATATAAATAGAATCATTTAATTTAGATTGAAAACCAAAATTTTTATTTGAGCTTGAGGTCCCTTTCATAGTCCTTAACCAGTACTACAAGGGATGGCTTTATAAATCATGATAAAAGATATTGTTTAATTGTTTATATATATATATATCAATTTAATTGATATTGGTTCTTATTTTTCCTTTTAAGAATCATTTTTATAATTTAAGAGTTATTTATTAAAAAAAACTATTTTCACTTTTGAATGCATGATAAGTATGTAACATATGATGGAAGAGAGGGAAATCACTATTCATCTTTCTCCTCATAGCACCTTGGCTTTAAGAATACAAGAGAAGGCCTTATCAACCATGTTGAAGCTCTATTTTGTTAAGCTACATATCCTAACTCTTGGATAATGAAATTTTTTTATGTTTATGGTCTAGGTAGGATTATTATGTAAAATTCATGATTTAGAAAAAAAAAATCCAATAGAAATCTTATCATAAACAATGAAGTAGGCCAATCCTAGAGTCTAATATTTTTCTAGACTCAAGTTTATCTGTTCAACTTGAACAACTATTAGTTCACTATTATTTTGTTAACCTATTCGTGTAATACCTATAGGATTGATATTTGGACTTATATCTACTTTACTACATATATGACTCATATACTTGCATATATCACTTGAACTGAATCATTACCTAATAAGCTTTTGGGATCATGTCACAAATGATAAGTTTTAACATTCTAACAAAGTCATAATAAATTTGTGGCTCTACCATTGGGGATTGCTTTAGTTAAAATTCAACTTGAATTGATGTAATAGCCTTTGCAAAATGATAGTTCTTATTCTAGTTAGTTAGATAATAATATTTGCTTAGTGTTTGATTTGTTTTATATTTGTTTTTTTTTTTTAATTTTGTAGCCATTACACTCATATGAGCCAAAGTTTTATAACTAAGTTAACATATCTAGCCTTAGAAATTTAGAGAATATGAAATATTTTGAGACAATGAATGTGGAACAAGCTATCCAAAAGTTATCCAATAGCTGATTCCTCAGAGTACCTAGGGAAGCTATTGAATGTCAAACATGATGGACACCTATTTTGGGATTTCAATGCAATTAATACAAGCAATCTCTTTGAGTTGAAATCTAGCCTCCTACCAATGGTGCAGCTATATTAGTATAGCAGATGATTTTCACAATATCCAAAGAGGCATGTCAAAATATTCTTGGAATTGTGTGACATCAAAAAGGTGAATGGAGTTAGCCTAAATAAGATAAGGTTAAGATATTTCTTATTTCTTTTGAGAGACAAGTCCATGAGTTGGTTCCAATACTTATTTAGAGGATCGATTGAGAGTTAGGATGAGCTTGTACAAGCTTTCCTAACCTAATTCTTCTCATCTCAAATTCAAATTACCTTTTAGCCGATGGGAGAGATAGGAAAATTCTAACAAAAAGAGTAGAATATATTATATGATGGTTGAAAATAATTTAACGATCTATTGAGGAGGTGTGCCCACAATATAGCTTTGAATTGTAGTTTCAAGCTCAAATATTCTACAAATATTGAATTACATAATGAGATACATAATTGATATAATCTTGGGCGATTCCATCATGAACAAATCATCTGAGGCAACTCATTTTCTATTTCCAGAGTTGACAAAGAATAACTACTAAATACTAAATAAAAGTAATATATCACTCTTATTGACTAGCACAAACAAGTCTATAATCAAATTGGATACTTGTTATTGATGGTTAGGTGACCTTTAGCACCTAATAATGAATTCACAAGGCTCTCTCAATTTTCAAGGAAAATAGGTTGGCTCCCCCATCAACACGGGACGAAACATATTTGAAGGCTAGAATTTTTTTTGGAACAAATGGGATGCATCAGTGAGTTCATGAAATAGAATCATGAGTATCTCTTGAATTCTAGTTGTGAGGCCATATGAAACCCATCTCCAATCTAATTCTAAGGGGTTTGGCCCAAGTTTTAGCTTGATTGCCCTCCTAGGATGCACTTGGAAATTCACTCACGAGTCATGATATTATTTTCCAAAATTGTTCAAGTACTTGCTAGTAAATAAGTGGTATTGGCCTTGCATCAACATTTTTTGTTATCCAAAATATGAATGTCAACTTCTTCTTTTTTATAAAATACTCAAATGAAAAGATAACCAAGCACTCTCGTATGAGCTCAACTATAGAAGCTTTTAGCATACAACCGAGAACAAATATTTGATACACTGCAAAGTGAAAACAAGTAACGCACTATGAAGTGTTGTTGACTTAACATTTAGGCATATGCATAACAAGTTTGCACTATTTTTTGCACTTAGGTGCACAATGTATCATTGGTAATGATTCAAGCATGGTACCACAAATTTGAAGCTGCTCCTAAGTAATCACTATTGTTCATTTTTTTTCTTGAGGAACTACTTTGTTTGGATTAGGGAACTATTGTGTTTCTTCCTAAATATCCTTTATTCTTTCAATGAGAGTCACCTTGAAAGTCTTACCAAAATTCTTAAGATTACACATAATTAAGCCTATAAAATTACAAGATACTAACATTTTATCGTCATAAATTAAGATCTTTGAATTAAAACTTAATGAACAAATAGATAGAGCCAACATTCTAGTCATATTATTTTGAGATTTATCACACTGGAATCAATCTCATTTTGATCTCTCTCTCTCTCTCTCTCTCAGTATTTGAATGCGAAGTATTTTAATAAAGCACTTTTGAATTGAATTCATATGCTCAATAAGAAATACCTTGACCCTTCTCAGAAGGTTCAAATTCATAGCTAATAACATCTATGAACAAATATTTAAACCATTGAGAAGTAAAAACAAGTGACTAGTTTGACCTGAATATTGATGCAATGGAAAGAAAATGAATTTAGAAGTGTTGTTAACTTAACATTTAGGTTTAGGCATAACCACTGAGAAGTAAACACAAGCCTACAACAATCTCTTCGTTAGCTACCTAAGCTATTACCTCATTAGTTAGGCTCAAAAGAATCATAGAATCGGCCTTTTCTTCACACCTTTGTACCTCGGCTTTAGTTATCCCAATAGTAGTAGTAGCATCATTAACACCATCAATTAGATGGCTCCATATATCAATATTCTTTAGACGTGTCCGCATCTTTATTTGCCACATACTAAAACTATTCTTACCATTAAATTTCTTAATAATGGTGTTCAATGTTCCAGATATTTTAACAAATTTAATAGATTGCTAAATCAAAATAACATTACTAGCGACCGAACTAGAAATTAACCAACATTATAGAAACTATAACATAACCAAACTCTATAATACCAATTATTAGAATTTTCTATATATGTATATAAGTGATTATACTAAATATAATATCAATGAATTATACAGAATATAACATAATATCTGAAGGAACGAGAACATAACACAGACCACAACAAACTCCAGTTTTAACATGGTTCATAATCATTCAATATAACTAGCTTTATCCATCATAAAAGCACGTAGTTAATACAAATTTATTAACCCAATGTTTCAATACATAATCGAGAGAGAGAAAAGAAAAATTGAGCACATACTTTACAATTATAGATACGACACACACACACACACACATATATAATAATTAGGAATTTACAATAATAGTGGGGCCCCCATTTTTTGTCAAATGTCATTTATCTAATTTCTCAACATATTAATATATGCATCTATAAATAAAATAGAGAAATAAAATAGAGGGTTGAGAAAATAGATAACAAAGATAATATGTACTACATGCTTTATGTTTGCTCTCTTTTCCCTATGTCTCAATATATATCTTATATTTCTCTTAATTTTTGAGTTCAGAGGTGTTGACTCAATCTCATATTTTCGTTGCATAAATTATTGTGGTTACAAAAAATAAACACATAAATAGAAAAAATAAATACTAAAAGAAAATAGTTATCCAACAAACTAAAAACAAAAGTAGTCATTGTCAAAGATTAATATGTTTACTCAAATTGACTAGTCAAATTAATAATAATTTATAATAATTGTACCAAACATTTATTGTGATATTATTATAGTGATAGAACTCTTTGTAGCATGACACTAAAATTGTGTGATTGAATACATCCATTATAAATCAACTAGTATTTAAGTTGTATAAGTAATAAAAAAGACATGATTTCTGATATCAATCATTATCGGATTATATGAGTAGTTTAACCAACCAATAGTAAATTAATTATTGCTCGAGTTGATAAGTTAAACTTAGGTCTTGGATAGATTCATAGACCCTTCGATTAATTTAATTCCTTGCCTATAATGAGTTTTATTTAATATTATGGTTGATTATTAGACAAATGGTGACATAATGTGGATTTCCTATTTTGTCCCCATGACATAAAAGGTGGTTGTCAATCATGAATTTTTATTATCAAGGATGATCCCTTGTAGTTATGCCTTGGATATTTTACTATTGAAATCATACTTTCTCTATTTTCAAGTATTTCATACTTTTACTCCTTTTAGATAATATGTCAATTATCCCTAATGACTACTTTGAATATGTATTTTTATTCTCCAATATTGATAGTCTTTAAATATATAAAATAATATGATAGCAATTGTAATTAAATGTTGAGCTTCATATATTTCATACTCATATCAATTAACATACATCTATGATCTACCTAATAAACTCACCTACGAAAGTCATTCAAGTGGAAATGATCACATAACTATCACTAATATATCTCACCTTACATGTGTCTCATGACTTATCTATTATTGTCTATCATAGCTAACACGTGACTCTCATATAGTGGTGAAACCCATAGGTTAGATAGCTTACACATGACTAGGGATCTTTAAAAAACCAATGGCCTGATGCCTACTTTTGGTCCAGCCCAACCCGATGGGCTAAAGCCCAGTCCCAACACAAGCGGACCATGCCCGGCTTAAACCCGTTTTAAGAAGGTCTTGGATGCGTGCTTGATTTTGGGGCTAGACGGCTCGACAGGCTATCCCGATTCATGTGCTTTTTGGCCTGCCCAGAGACTATCCAAAAAACTTTTCATGAAGCTCACCTAAAAGCCTGACCCCTCCACTTTGGTAGTTAGGCTTTCTATTTAAATTGTTTTCAAGAGTGAAATAAAAAATAAAAAGTAAGCATAAAAACAATTCAAACTAAAAAATACTTCGTTTAAAAATTTTATTCATCGAATATAATTATATTTGGAAATATATGCAAAATTTATATCACTATAAAATAAGTACATCCCAACTAGGTTGTAACCTACTTGTTTGTCAATCATTTGTATTTTTTAACCATAAGAAAATAAGAATATACAATATATTTAATGAAATATTTTATTCACTTTTTTTCTGGTGACGAGGAATTATCATGGATTCATTCATGTTTTAAAAAATTTATGATCTCAATATCAATCACTAGTGCATCTTTTAGAACATGATCATGCAATCTCTTATCTGCTAAATTCCAATCTTTTAAACATACTACTATTCGATTGCTACATGTGACAAATTATATCACATTTAGCTAGCCACTCTTCCACATGCACTAAAAGTAGCTTTTGATGCAACTATACTCACATGCATGATTAATACATTACGTGCAATAATAAATAACATAGGGTATTTTATTTGTTGTTTTTTCAACCATTCTAAAATTTCAAAATCTTCAATGTCTTCAAATGGAATTGTATCTGCACTAAGATGTCTATTTATATCAGTTATATTATTTGGAGAACTAGTTGTTGCCTTTTTTCTACTTTTAAATATTTCTAAATAGCTTTTATAAAAAGATGAGGAGCTTTTCATGGATGATGATTTTATCAAACTAATATCATTTCCATATTTTTCTTTATAAATATTATATAAAATATATAATAATGAATTTACTTTATTTTTTATTTCTTCAATTTGTATCTGTTTTTCATTTAAAATAACTTGCAACCATTCATCTAGAGCATCAAATTTTAATAAATAGTGCACAATTAAAATAATATAAAAAATTAAAAAGTATTTCTCCCCAATATTTTTTTTAATCTTTTCTATTATTGCAAAAATTGTATCATTAAAAATTTCATAACTTAAATAATTTTGTAGTACCATATAAATACTAGTTATTTGCATAATGACCCTAGGTGAAGTTGGATATAATGCATAGTACAAAAAATATTTATTGAAGCATTAAAAATTCAAAAAGATTTCGTGGAAGGTCTATAATGTGCCAATCATTATCATTTAATACATTAACAACTGCATTAGTATTATTATTATTATTATTATTATTATTATTTATTAGATAGTTGCATTTCGTATAACTGTACTACCTTTTAAAATTTTTGTAATATTATGTAAAAGCTTATAAGTGGAATTCCATCTAATTGGTATATCTAATCTTATATTTTTTTCTTTTCATATTTTCAATTTTGTAACAATCAAAAAATAATTTATGTTTTGAATGGGAACAATTAATATTATATGTAATGTCTAATTTTTTCTAATATACCATCAACTTATTTTAATCCATCTTTTACAATTAAATTTAAAATATGTGCACAATATACGTGAATTAATTTTGCATGATCTCTTTTATTTGCTAAGATCTTTTTAATATTTGTATTGCAGCATCATTATTAGAATCACTATCTAATATTATGGTAAATATTTTATCATGAATACCAAAATCTATAATTTCATCATTTATTAAAGTTGTTATATTTGTACCACTATGTGGAATATTTATTGTTTTAGATAAACTTATTCTTTTATTTAACATTCATTCACTATCTATATAATGAGCGGTAATACATAAAAAGTCTCTATGCATTAAATATGTCCAAATATCATATATTAAAAAAAAAAATTCCTTCAAATTTAACAAAATGTATTTTAAATTTTTTTATTTCTGTTTGAAATTTTTTCATAATACCTCTTTTAACAATATTTCTGGACCAACCTTTGAATTGAAGAATAATAAATGTTTGAATTGTTTTTGAATACTCATGAGTTTCCATCATATTAAAAGGTCATTCAAATCTTATTATATAATCATTCATTCATTCACGACACGAAGACTCATCATAAGAATTTTTTTTTTTAATTTCCACATTCATATTTACCTAATTACATATTATTTCTAATATCCACATTATGTATTTTTAGATGCCTTGTATCCAAATTTGATCCACCACTAAGAAGTTTGCTATAAAATTTACATTTTGCTTTTATGTAAGTTCAAGTGAGTGATGCTCCTAATTATAATTTAGGAATTGAAGCCAAGTTCTCATTGTATTAAGTGCAAATATGGAGTTTGTCCTTGCTATGTGAGCACATTAAGATAACCATTTTTTTTATTTGCTAGTTATTTATTTTTCTCTCATTTTAATACTAGTGCATGCAGATCTTCCCCACATCCCATTTACCTCTTAGAACGACGTGGTTCAACATTGCACATTTAGATAAGTCAACATTAGCCATGCTCTCAATCCAAATCAAAGAATCAAATTCACGTGTTTACAATATGGAGTATAAATCATGAGCTCAATATGGTCAATCAAGCCCATTAGTTGCACCACCATCACATAGGATAATGTTTTTTATTAATTGATCTAAATTCTAGTGAAGATGATCATTGTTTGTTCTCAAACTGATTATTTAAATTCTTATTAAAATGAACTTGATGATATTGTTTGCTTTGATGATTTTAGTAATAATTCCTTCATTATTTTTTAAAAATTGTTCTTTAAAATTTTATGATTAAAAAGTTTATCCTGATGATCAGTGTGTTAGCATTTCTTTCACATTGAAAATTCTTAGTAAAATGTGATATTTATATAAGATATAAGTTTTCTCTCCCTTTGAATTAGCTTCTGGGGATGGGTTCATCAAAAACTCATTTTAATAAATAGTATCAAAGTCTTTATGGGCCACCCACAAACATCTAGTATTACAAAAATTTTATGCTCCAAATATCTGACCTTGGACATAAAGAGGGTTTCACATCAAACATTCCAAGTAAATTTTGATTTTGGTATAAGGTATAAGTTTCATCTCCCTTTGGACTAGCTTTTAGGGATGAGTTCGACCATAGCCCAGATTCTAAAGAGGGAGAAGAACAAATAAAAATAAGGATGTGTAGCATGACCTCATCTTCAAAACCCTTAAAAAAAAGAACCAATTACTAACGAAGATGTAATTATTTTGAAAGAAAGGAACTTTAGAAACTAGGAGAAAAGTAGCTCTGATCATCCTATTAGAACATCATTACAAAAAAGAATATATTATTGAAATGGAGGACGCACACACACACACAATTACACACACACACACACACAGTTACACACACAAAAACAGTTACACACACACACACAAAATGATAAGACATTGAGGGAGTTGAATATATATATATAATGTAAGGTAAGAAAATAAAAGAAAATGTAAGGCTTTCGAAAAGAATTTGAGAACCTTTATATACATACTTGTGTGTGTGCGTGCGTGTGTGTGTGTCCATTCATAGTGTATATATATAGTGTCTATCTATATAGATACGCGCATAGAATACATGTATAAATATATAGACACCATAATATATATATTTGAATATGTATATAAATCATGTATATATACTCTATATATAGACATTGTATGCATTTTAAAAGTATCCATATAATAGTATATATTTATATAAACACTTTGCATCTACAGACACCGAATTATATATTATAGTTTATTGAATTTTGTTTTTCAAAAACCTTACATTATATCTATATTTTTTTGATGTAGGACATTGGCACCTAGTATGAGAATATGATGTGGTATGTGGGAAGGAATGACGTGTACCTTACATAAAAACACAAATACATTTGTTTTTGATGCAATAAACCTTTAATTAAAAATGTTATCGAATCAATAAATAATTTTATTTTCTGGCTACATTAATGTATGCCTCATGGTTATATTAGAGAAATATAGCAATTAAAATAGAAGAAATAAAATTAAAAAATTAAATCCAAACATAAATGAAGTATATCTTGGGAATTTTCTATTACAAAATGAAGTAATATTTTCAATATAATTTTACAAATAAGTGTCGTATTTACTATTAATTTCATGTGCATTAACTCTATTATTTATAATTATTTTTCCTGATCATGCCCGAGCATAAATATGACGTATAAAAATGGGTAAATTATTTTTTGTTACAATAATGAAAAAATATTCACACACAAAATTCATACTTTCATAATGAGAAAAAAATATGCAAAAATAAAAAAATATTTATATTTTGATACACTTAAATATAGAAACCCAAAATACTATTTCACCAATACTCATTATTATAAAAACAAAAAAATGAAAATTTCAGAATTAGCATATGTTTATAAAAAAAATTGAAAATCTTTACATATATGTTATACATTTATATTTTGACCCATAATAATACATATGTAAATAAATTTACATATGTATTATACATGTATATTCGTATTTCTCCATCCTCCCCTCAAGTCTAAGTCCAACCAATATTATTTATTAACCCATATATGAATCTCAAAGACTAGTATTCAAAGCAATTAATAAAACTCTCTTCCTAACCATATAATATATGTTTCGAAATATTTTCTTTTGCCAATTGAATTGAATTATCATTTTATTGGTAAATTTATAAATATAATTAATACATATAGAGAGAGAAAGAGAGAGAATATAAATGAGAGTATATAAATGAGAGTATACATAGAGAGAGTGAGAGAGTATATAAATGAGAGAGCATACAGAGAGAGTATATAGAGAGAGAGAGAGTATATAAAGACAGAAAGAGAGAGTCTTTGAGAGAGAGTATATAAATGATTATGAAGAGAGTATATAGAGATAGGAGAGTATATAGAAAGGGTGTGTGTGTGTGTGTGTGTGTGTGTGAATGAGTCTATAGAGAGAGAGAGATTATATAAATGAGTTTATAGAGAGAGAGAGAGAGAATATAAATGTGTCTAAAGAGAGAGAGGGTATATAAATGAGAGTGTGTGTGTGTGTTTAGAGAGAGTGTGTGTATGTATATAGAGAGAGTATATAAATGAGAGTATATAGAGAGAGTGAGAAAGAGAGTATATAAATGAGAGAGTATATATATACATAGAGAGAGAGAGTATATAGATGAGAGAGTATATAGAGAGAGTGTGTGTATTGAGAGACAGAGTATAGAGATAGAGAGTATAGAGAAAGTATGTAGAGTATAGAGAGAGTATAGAGAGTATAGAGAGAGAGTAGAGAGAGAGAGAGAGTAGAGATAGTATAGAGAGAGAGTATAGAGAGAGTAAAGAGAGAGAGTAGAGAGAGAGAGAGAGACTATAGAGAGAGAGAGTGAGTGAGTGAGTGTGTGTGTGTGTGTGTGTGTGTGTGTGTGTGTGTGTGTGTGTGTGTGTATAGAGTATAGAGAGAGAGAGAGTAAATAGAGAGTATAGAGAGAGAGAGTATATAGAGAGTATAGAGAGAGAGAGTATATAAATGAGAGTATATAGAGAGAGTGAGAAAGAGAGTATATAAATGAGAGAGTATATATATACATAGAGAGAGAGAGAGAGAGAGTATATAGAGAGAGTGTGTGTATAGAGAGACAGAGTATAGAGATAGAGAGAATAGAGAAAAGTATGTAGAGTATATAGAGAGTATAGAGAAAGTATGTAGAGTATAGAGAGAGTATAGAGAGAGAGTAGAGAGAGTAGAGAGAGTAGAGAGAGAGTATAGAGAGAGAGTTTAGAGAGAGAGTAGAGAGAGTAGAGAGAGAGTATAGAGAGAGAGTATAGAGAGAGAGAGAGTGTGTGTGTGTGTGTGTGTATAAATGATTATACATGTTTGGGTTTTATTTTTGAGTGACTTAAAATATGAAATTTTTATATTGTGGGTGTTTTTTTTTTGTTCAACAACATAGTGCTTGCTATAAAAATTCAAAATTGCGACGAAATGGCAGGACAGGAGAAAGCGAAACAGAAAACGCAGCTGGCGAAAACCCTAGAAGATGAACGCTTTGTTGCCTCTTCTGGCGTCGGTTGCAGCGCACTAGCTGACGGGCAATATTAGGGTTCATACTTAAATTTTCTAATTTTTGCTCTGCTGGTTCACAACTTATGGACTATTGAACTGTGTGCAATTAAGCCGATGCACTGGAGGTATTTAAACGAAGGTAGCATAGTTATGTGCACGGAAATTGATTCCCGATTGGGTCAAAACGTCATCACCCTCTGATGCGTGATTTTCATTCCTTGATTTTGGGGGCATTGTTGCGACCTATATTTTCTCCCGATTGCTTTTTTTTTTTATTTTTTTGTAATTTAGCATCCTTTTGTGCTCTGTTCTTGCGATCAACCTTTTTTTTGCTTCAAAATCCAACAAATTAGTTGGATTTCGATGTTTCATCCATTATCTTTGCAACATCAATAATCTCCCCCTAATAATATGACCCGACTTGATTGGTCGGACTTGTCTTCTGTGATCAACCTTAGCCCCTACTTTGTTGGACCTTATCTGCGTTTTTCCCGTCTTCCATCGTCTTCCTCGGCCATGGTTGCTGTGATTTAGAATATTGATGAATTATAAGATGTTTTCACAATTTATCATAGTAGATTTTCAAAAATATCATTTAAAGCTTTCATGTTCATAAATTTCGTTTTATTTATCTGTTTAATTGTTTATATGTTTAATTATGTGTGTGTGTGTGTGTTTGTGTTTGTATCTGTCTGTTCTTCCGTGGGTGTGAGCCTGTGTGGGGGTCTGTGTGGGGGTCTGTGTGGGGGTCTGTGTGGGGGTCTGTGTGGGGGTCTGTGTGGGGGTCTGTGTGGGGGTCTGTGTGGGGGTCTGTGTGGGGGTCTGTGTGGGGGTCTGTGTGTGGGTCTGTGTGTGGGTCTGTGTGGGGGTCTGTGTGGCTCTGTGTGTCTGTTTCTGTGTGGGGGTGGGTCTGTGTGTCTGTTTCTGTGTGGTGGTGGGTCTGTGTGTCTGTTTCTGTGTGGGGGTCTGTCTGTGGCAGACTGGGTCTGTAATTTAGTGTTTTTTGCCAAGAAGATGGATTGCAAAAGTGTTAAAAGCATTTTGTTTTCATGTCAAATGAAGAAATTAATGCTGAAAAAATTTAATTTTATTATTTGTGTTCATCAATCAATTTGATATTTTAAGTTTGGCTAGCTATTTTTTTAATAAATGTATATGTATATAAATTTATGTAAGCATATGTGGTGTGTATGTATAGTTCTGTATATTAAAATGTATAAGTAGTCTATGTATATTAATTAATAAAAATATAAATTTATAAATGTGCATATTTTTATGTATAAAAATGTGTTTTTTTATATAGTTTTATATTTTAAAAAAATAAAATTGTCTTTTGATTTTAAAAAGTGGTTTCTAAAAATATTTTTGGTTTAACATTTCGTGCTTGGGGGCAAAATAAAGTTTTAAATTTTTGGAATCTTACGTTATAAATTTTTATATTTTAATATTGTATTTTAAATTATTTTTTAAGGTGACATTAAAATATATATTATTTGAGGGTCTTAATGAGTTATTTTCTTTATTATTATTATAAAAAGTATTAAGTTGGATGAATTTAGGTTGACAATTATTTTAATTGTCAACCCAAATTCTAAAATCATGAATAAGGAGCTCATTATGGGCTCATTATTAATTTTAATGAAAATTATTTTTTTGTCATGGGCTTTCTTATCCAAGTAGTGATGTAGCTTATGTGATGGCTTCAAAATCAATTTGTGTTGTGTGGCTCTTAACACCCAATCAATTCGTGTAGTGTAGGTTAAGATTGAAGTCCAATGAAGAAGATGAATTAAAAAAAAAGAAGAATCATAAGAAAAGAAAAAAAAATTAGAAAAAAAAGAAATAATAATAGAATAATAAAAAAAATATAAGAATAAAAATAATATTAAGGTTAAGATAAAAAAAATAATAGTGATATCCTCTTCATGAAAATATCTTGCATGGGATACATTACATCTTTTAGTTATCTATAATTTATAAATCCTAAACTAAGTGAATGAGATATTTGTGATATTTATTATTTGTGAACATGGAGACATTGTCTACTAGTGTTGTATTTCATATTAAAGTTGGATAATAGTGATACTAGTTACTTTTATACTCATAAGAAGTTAAGCTCCAAGCAAGTAAACTGGCAAAGCTTTATAGTCAAGTTTAACTATATGTTAGAGTATAAGTCATACATTGCTAATCATCTGATTGATACCGTAAGGTTGCAAAGTAGAGCTAACATTGATTACTAGCCAGTCTCAAGATGAGATGATGGATGTTATAAAATGGGAGTTACAATATAATTTAGTGACAATTAGTCTTATTTTTCTAGCTCATTAGAAAAAGATATGATGATTTTAAATAAAGAATAATCTATTATATACAATGGAAAAGTGATTTTATATATCTAAGTGAGGAAATATGAGATGGATAATATTACTAATAGTTACTTTTATACCTATATGAAGTTAAGTTCCAAGCAAACAAGATGGAAAAACTTATTAGTTTAGTTGATTATATGTTAAAGTATAACTCATATTTCACTAATCATGTGGTCGATAAATTAAGTTGCAAAGTAGAGTTAATATTTGTTACTAGTCAGCCTCAAGGAGAGAAAATATATCTTATAAAGGAGGAGTTACATTATGATTCAGTGACAGAAGGTCTTATTTTCTTAGCTCATAAAGAAAAGATATGTTAATTATGGATAGAGAATGATCTATTATATGCAAAGTAAAAGTGATTTTATATATCTAAGTGGGGGAGCATCAGGAGGAATTTCATTAATTATTGTTATGACTCCAAATGGATTGGTCATCTAGGGTTACAATTCACGCGAGCCTTACTAGAGTTTATCTATAATTAGACACAAATATGAGTTGATATGAAAACTTATGTGAAGTCTTGTCGTGTGTGCCAATAGGATACAGTAGAATAATATCATTATAAGAGATAATTGGAGTCACTACTTATAAACTTCATAATTGTCTCACCAAGTCTGAAGTGCATGGATCGATCATAGTAATGATAGATTGTTTCTTAAAATATGATATCTTTATAGTAATCTTTAAGAATTGCATAACATATGGTAAAATATTAGGACTACCAAAATTTATTCTAAGTAATCATGGCCTACATTTTATCGAGAAATTTTAGATGAAGTTTTTTAAGCCCATGAGTATGATACTTTGCTTTTCTATTAGTTTTCTTCATCAAATTAATGGGTAGATAGAACAAGTAAATGTATTACTAGAATTATATTAGAGATAATTTGCGAGTGCTAATCAAACTGGCTAGGTAAAATTATTGGATATAACATGATTTTCATATAACTTACAGAGGAATGAAATAATTGAGAGAAATTTATTCGAGATAGTCTTGTGATAATAATTGACGACTTGTCAAACCCTAGCAGGAGGGTACACATGAAAGAGTCAAATAGTCTACAAACTTGTCATAGATTGGCATGAGCAGACTGACATAGCATACTAATACTTGCATAAGGTTACTTGAAAGATAAAAAGTATGCTGATAAGAAGAGAAGACATGTTGAATTCCAAGTTTAAGTGCTTAGTGCTTATTAATCTCATATCATAATAATTAAAGTTCTTTCAAAAGGTACATAAAGGACTTGTAAGGAAGTATGAAGGTTCATTTCTCATATTGTGATGGGTTGGTAAGGAGTCATACAAGGTTGAGCTATCATCGAGGCTAAAAATTTATTTTATCTTTCATAATATTAATATCAAGCTATATCATGAATCCCAAAGAATTTCAATTGCGAATTCTATTCTAAAATGAAATTAATGGAGCACATATTCTTTTAATGACCATTTACGAAGATCATTTGGGATAAATTAAAGGACTGGACATACATAATAGATACCATGCAAGATTTTTACTCAAGCAGTACAATGATGAACTTGATTCGAAAAGCTTTTATTGGCGGTAGCAGTTTATCATATATAAATAGAAAGAAATA
The DNA here is from genome assembly GCA_029783825.1 of Sapria himalayana. Lineage (NCBI taxonomy): Eukaryota > Viridiplantae > Streptophyta > Magnoliopsida > Malpighiales > Rafflesiaceae > Sapria > Sapria himalayana. Next base: position 413,772 of record JAREIK010001468.1, on the reverse strand, counting down.
AGAGATGACATGAAGAATAAGGATCAAGATTCAGAATTTATTCTTAGAAAGATCAAAATGGAAATTTTTGTTGTATTCAAAATTGAGTTTGGTAGTGTGAAATTGTATTAAGTTGTACAATTTTTGATAGTGAATGTTATTATTTATCAAAAAAAGCTTTATCATAAAAATAAGAAAGATCAGGGCCGAGGGATTTCGTGTGGGTACCTACTACATTAGTAATATTTTATGACAATGAGATAGATTACATCATCATAAATATGAACATGAAAAAAAAAAATAACTTCTAATCCTCTAAAAATACTTAGCAAAATGGAAGGGATTATCAGAAAGTAAAATTAGCTAGGAGTATGTAATGATATTGTGGTAGTTCCAAAGAATTGATTGAGCAATTTTAGGTTGGAGAATCGATGAGGTTATTTACATCTTTGGTAGGAGAGGGTGTCACTCCGACACTTGTGGAGAGCCTATCTCTATCAAATAGAGGTAAATAATTTTTAGGATATTTTTATAGGGAGGTGGGAAGCTTCTAGAAATATAGCGAGATCTTTTTTTATTCAAACAAAGTATTGAAAGTTCTATAGGATTAAAGTATGTATAACCTTCCAAGGCTTTAGAATATTATAAAATATCTAACATATTTCAAGATCTTTGATACTTTTATTTATATGTATAAAAGGGGACGTTGTCTCATTTGTAAATCACCAAGTTATAATTTTTTTTTTCTTGAATACTACGTTTTTTTTCTTTTTTGTGTTCTTTTAAGTTTCCTTTGCTTCTAAACTTTCAGTAGAAGTTGGTTATCTCTTGTAAGGTAAGTAAGAGACCGACTTAGTAACATCTAAGGAGTGAGTTGTTATAGTGTTGCATAGAAACTTAGCAAAAAGACAAAGTTTATGATATAAAAGAGTTCATTATGAGCTATAGGAGCTCTACATTACAAGATCATTATTAGCTTATGGGAGTTTGCAGAGCTCTAGCAAGCTCGTGGAGCTTCCGAGAGCTTGTTATGAGTTCCTGTGAACTACCAAAAGCTCATGATGAGTTGCCAGGAGCTCCACGAGTTTTTGATGTGTAGGATAGAATGAGTTTTTTATAAGAATTAGAAAAAATGACACTTTCTACAACATGATGATTATAATTTTTTGTTTTGGTATTCTAAATAAAAATTATTTATAAAAAAATAGTTACATTTATTGTAATTATAAAAAATATGCTAATAATACATAAAATATTTGTACTTCAATATATTATAAATAGAAAATTCAAAATTAATCTTTTCACATGAGAAATGTATGTATATGACTTTGTATATAGAGGTTTACACATGAATATAACCCCTTCATTATTCTTTCTTCTACTAGAAAAAAAATATATAAGGGGTAGATGTATTTCTATTATATGAACTAATTTTAATATAATAAATAATAAAATATAATGTACGTACAACTAACTTGCTTATCATAGGATTCCTTTAACAATATATTATAATAATGTTATAATATATTATACATAAAAAATAACTAATAAATCAAGAACTCAAAAATCAGTGATATTGCATTAGTGACCTAGGCTATATGAACTACTTAAAATATTTTTTTTTGACATATATAACTTTCTATTATGTTGATTCAAATTAGATTATAAATAAATTTAAGATTTGCATCAATTTTTTCCTTCTAATGATGATGTGTCAAATGAGATTTTCTAACAAATATATTTTTATGATAATGTTCTTAATAAAAGTTTAGCATTAATATGAATTTATTGATAAAAATATTTAGAGAAAGTTTACTTAGTGAAAATAATTTGAGCTATATTAATATTAGTATCATATCATTACAATCTATATGTACACGTCAATTTTATTTATTCATATAATAAACTATAATAATTTTTTATTTTATATAAATTAATAGAGTTAAAATAAGAAACATTTGTATAACATTATTTAAATATAATCTTCCTAAAATTACAATCTCGTATAAAATATGAAAACATTTTATCAAATTTTGTAAACATGAAAATTGATGAAATTATAATAATTTTAATGAATGGGATGTGTTTTTTTTCTTTTTAGAATTCTTGATGATATTTTTTATAATACTACTAATTCGTTTTGTATACAATCATTTATCTTATATTATATTTTATACTCTAGGTGTATTTGAAACATTGGTTATGGAGCTGATTGATTAAAATTTTAAGTGAAATTATGTTAAAAATTTTAAGTAGGTCGAGACCTACTTAATACTAAAGGCTAAAAATTTTTAGCTACTTTTTTTTAAAGTTTTTATTTAGTTTTTTCTTTTCTTTTATTTTTTGTTTTATCATTCATGCTACAGTTCAGTTTGTGAATCTGTCTCCTCCTCATTTCTTCGCCACCACAAACCTTAACTCTCTTCTCATAATTAATTTAAGAGAAGAAATAGTAAATCAACTATGTGTTTATTAATTTTTATTTTTATATTAAAAATTTGGATAGTTTTAAAAAGTTTAGATTTTATTGATTATTTTTTTAAATATTTTTATTTCTTTTTGGGATTTACGATTTATTTATGGATATATTTTTAGCGATTTTATTTTTTATAATAATTAATAATTAGTCTGAAAAATAATTCATTAGAAATTCGATTTATGTTGGATAATATGTAATGCAATAATAATAAGGATGAATATGTAAATTATATCATTTTCTGTATTCAGCATTTAAAGTTATCAAATAAAATTAATAATTTTAGCATTCAATTTTTCGTCATTTATCAAACATTTTTTAATACAAATTCAATACTTATAAAATTAAGCACTTGATTTTTTAGCACTTATTTTTTAGTACTTATTTTTCAACACTTATTTTTCAGTACTTTTTTTTTAACATTTATTTTTCAGCACGTAATTTTTTCAGTTTTATCAAACGGACTTGTACTTTGTAGCGAAGTATGCGTATAAATGAAAAAAAAATAAATTTCTATTATATTACTTATATGCTTGCATGGATCCAAGTATTAAAATAAAAGCTAGAAAATATTTTAAATTTCATCATCAAATATATAATCTTATCAATAAAATCAAAGGTTAGATATGGTGGTTTCTCTTTTGAGTATTATGACTTTGCAAACATTTGGAAATTAATCATTATTTATATAATTAGGTAAGTAAAAAGGTTGTGTTGATCCATATTCTCTAATGAATTATAAATTATAAATAATATAAGGTATTGAAAAGTTAATGAGTCTATGCTTCATGTTATATCTAAAATCATATGTGATTTATTTATCTCATTATCATCTAATATAATATTTGAGTCTATTTTTTTCTAATAATATGAATGTAATTATTGGTAAGAAGCTAACTCTTGCATGACATATATTCTTCAAATGAAGTGAAAGAACATTAAGAAAGATACACTTATTTAAGAAAATAAATTTCATTAAGACTAACAAATTTAATATGTTTATAGATGATGATGCTGAAGTTCAAGATGTGGATGACGAATGAAATTTGAAGATAATATTTTTATTAAAGATTTGATTTTTTTTTTTTTTTTTTAGGTGACTTGGTTTTTAATCTTAATTAAGTTTGAAATATTCATCATGAAACTTGACAATAAATTTTTAAAATATAAATAAAAATTATAACAACCTTAATTTACACAAATTATACAATGAGTAAACAATGGGGATATGTGCTAATTCGCACAACTATAAATACTCTCAATCTGACTTGCAAGGCCCTTGTCCCCAAAATTTAAGGCCCATGGGCCAAACTATGAGATGTGTTTTGGTTTGAACAAAAGTTGGCTACTTTTAAATAAAGAAATTGGTGCACAACTTTTATTTGCTTTTCCAATTTGCCAATTTATTTATGTATGACACATTCCTTTTGCTTTGCACGAGGAATGTGGGAGCGTGTTGTTGGTAGTCACTTTATCATCATATCTAACCCATTATTGTGGTATGGATTTTTTTAAGGTTTAGTAGTTTATCCTCCAACACATCATATGTCCAATGATATATCATGTTAATGTGCTTTGACCTAGAATGAAATGTTGAATTTTTGCTTAGATTAGTGGTACGTAGGTTGTTACATTGAAAAGGGCATATTTTTCTTGATTTTGATCCAATTCTTCTACCAACTTCTTAATCCACGATTGCTCTTTACATCCTTTTATAATCGTAATAAATGTTATTTCTATCATTAACAAGACAATGAACTTTTGTAGATGTGATTGTAATGATACAACTCCTTCATGCAAATGTCAATTACCCAATCATAAATTTTCTAGAATCCATATCACTAGCCATATTTGTATCTGTATATCCTTCTAATACATGTTTATAAATACCAAAACATAATCAATGACTAGATGTATGATGTATCTCTATTTTTAGCCAAGATTTTTCAACTTACTTTCAACACCTACTATATAAGTAATATCCGGCCATGTATACACCATGACATACATTAAATTGCCAATTCCTAACCCATGAGAATCTACATCACTAGCCTTTTTCATCTAAGATTTTTCTTTTCAACATAAGTATTACTATTTTCTACATAGCTTAAAGTGGTTTGCAAGTAGAATACTAATATATTTCACCTTGTCCTTATTAAAGCTTTCAAGAACATTCTTAATATATTGCTCTTGTATTATGGAATACTAATAGATTTAACCTTATCCATGTGACAACAAATTTGTGTGTCAAGAATCTACTATCCAAAAATCCTTCATGGGAATGAACTTGTTTAACTCTTTCTTTAACTAACTAATCTGACGGAACCATGAGAATTAATTAACATATTATTAAGATATAACAAGAGAATAATAAAATCACTAATACAAAATTTCTTAGCAAACACATAATGACCCTAGTGGATCTTTTGTACTCGTTTTCCTCCCCAAATAAATTAAATTTTTTATGTCGGTGTATTGGTGCTTGCTTGAATTCATGTAGGCTCTTCCTCGGTCAACATACAAGTTTCTCTTTCCCCATTGCTTGGAAACCATCAGGGAGTACCATATAATTACTTCAAGAAGATCATTGCGTACAAATATAATTTTAACATCATATTGTTCAAGTTTAAGATTTAAATTAGCAGTTAGACCAAGCACAACCTGGAATGAATATAGTTTTCCTACGTGAAAAAATATTTTTCAAAATCAATACTTTCGTTTTGTTTAAAACCTTTCACAACAAACATTACTTTATACCATAATCGTGAGCTTTCTTCTTCTTTTTTTTATTTTGAAGACTCGTTTATTTTTTAGAGTTTTTATCCCTTGAGGTAACTTCACCATGTGAAAAGTGTGGTTCTCATTTAGTGATTTCTTTTTTTTTTTTTTTTTTTGCATGACTTTTAACCACTCATTATCTTAGGATTTTTCAAAATGATTTCTGGGTAGTTTTTGATTTCTCCCCATTAAGAAAGCATCACCAACCCACTAGAGGAATATTTGTGATTTGGCTATCACTCCCTAGTAAACCTCCTCATATGTGGTTGTGGTTGAGCTTGTTCTAGATTTTCCAAAAGTTTTATACTATTTTTTTTGTGGACTATTATTTGCATTGACTAGACTTCTCACTTATTATTAGATTGCATAGGTGAAGAAACTAATTCTAAATTTATAGGAATTTCATTTGTTTGGAATTTCACTAGTTTCTTGTAGTCATGAATTGTCTGATCTTCAAAGACACCACATCATGACTTCTGTCAATATTTATATTGACAGTATCTCAATGTTTGTAGCTAAATTCTTCATGAGAATATTTTAAAAAATATACTGTTTAGCTTTTCTATCAAGCTTGGACCTTTTATCTTTTAGTTTGTGTACAAAAGTCTTGCAACCCAAATACTTATAAATTTTTGTAAGAAACATCTTTTTTCGTCTGTATAATTTTTTGTCACCCCATAGTTGAGTGGTTTTGATGGAGAAAAGCTAATAAAATCAACTGATGTCGTCATTTCCTGCCTCCAAAAGGAGTTAGGCAACATAGCATTTGTGATCATGCTACACCTCATAAGAATTTCATTTGTGAGAAGTTTTTATGGTTTCTTTAAGTCTTCAATTATCTGATCTTCGAAGCACACTATATCACGACTTCATGTTCCTAAGTTTTAATTAATAGTATCCCAAAGTTTGTAGTCAAATTCTTCATGAGCATATCATAAAAAATGTAAATATTGCTTAGCTTTTTCGTTAAACTTGGACCTCTCATCTTTTTGGTTGTGTACAAATGCTTTGCTTTTAAATATATTGCTTGTCTATAATTTTTCATTGTTATGTGGAACTGATGGGTCAACTGATGTTCTCGTTACCTCTCCTCAATGAGAGTTTTGCATCTTTGCATTTTTGAGGATACGCCTTATTTTCTCACAAATTGTTGTATTCATCATTTTAAATACACCAATGTGTTTAGGTGCCTTTGATTTATATTTGTTCAGCCTAATCCCAAAGCTTTTGTAGTACTCTTCAAATAGTTTACAACACTCACCGCTATTATTATCTAAACCACACACTTCTAATTTTTATCAATTTTTAGTCCAAGCTTCTAATGAAATTGCTTGAAAAATCACGCACTTTATATTTAGATTTCATAGTAAATATATTTTTCTAGAGTAGTCTTCAATAAAAGTTATAAAATATAAAGTTCCACTTTATAATATACTTTGTATTCTGTAAACATCAATTTGTAACAATTCTAGAAAATTGTATTTTCTATATGGTGGACAACTATACAATATAACTCTATATTGTTTACTTATAGTACATACAACACAAGCACTTCAGGACATACCCTTAGTTGTTGGATGTGTTTACTTCACCAGTATACATTTTGGCTTTTTTGAGGTAAAGAGAAGTATTCTTCCCTCCTCTTTCTATTGACGAATTATCTTAGATGAGCTTCCATTTCCCACCAACAATGTAATTTTAATCATCATCATTATCTAGTTTATTATTTGATATTTCATGTATTGACTTTTTTAAATAGTTTGGAGTATATTTATTGGTATATTTGTAAATATTTATTCTTTAATTAGAGAGATTTCACAAAGGTTGATAGTATGGATCATATTCATTGCAAGATTTATAGTACAATCCATTGCTTTGAAATAAATTCATCTCTAAGGTTTATCAAAATTTAGTCCGAAGGGTGTAACTTAATCCAAGAGCTCTATTCATCAGATTTTGATATGGTGACTACAAAACATCAAAACAACAAAAAATTATTCACAACACAAATGCAATATAATCAATAAACAAAAATTATATCTACACAACTTGAAATATAATCATTATTTCACAAGAATAATTATATCTACTCAAGTTAACCATCAAACTATTAACACAATAACTAGAAACAACACAAAAAACTTATTGTGATTTTGGAAGGGTGTCAAAATTCATAGTTAATTGGCATGATCCCAAATCTAATTAAATAAGAATTACTCATCCAACATAGCTCTATAAGTATATAAGTTGTACGAGCAATATAATAGATATAATTCTAGATATCAAACTAAGAAGGATTATTTTGACAATTTGATAATCAATAATGAATTAATATTTATACAAGTTGAAAAGATATACTTGATCTTAGGGGGTATACTCAGATTCCAAGGTTGAGAAATCTATTCATGCATGAAGTTGTTTCTTAGTATTTGGTCAATATCATATTTGATTATTGGACAAAGATTAAATTAATGGAAATATCTTTGTCATCTTTGCATACAAAGTGGTCATCATCCATTGGACTGTCACTACCAAAGATTGTTCACTCAATTGTCCCCTTTACATTTTAACAACAAAGCAACATGTTATCCCGTGAAAGGGTCATTCATGAATCTATACTTTTTAGGTAATACGTCAACTAACCGTGATAATTATTATGAGAATATATTTTTATTTTCTAACATCTAATTATCTTAAAGATGCACAATAATATGGTACTAAATATATTCATTTTTTTAACTTCAAAAATGTCATACTCATGAAAATTAAACATATATATTCTTAGTAATTTCACCTATGAAAGTCAAACAAATATGGATGATTTGCAAGGCTTTCACCACCATACGAATCTGGTGAAACTCCTAGGTAGGTCAGTCTACTTAATTCCTACCATACTAAACATATTTATATGTATAGTTATATACATGTATTTATATCGTGACATACCTATCATTATCTACCATAACTTATACATGACTCACACACTATAGTAAAATTCAAGGTAAGTCATTCTACTTAATCCACATCATATAAAACATATTTAATGATTTATAGGGCTCTCACCACCATGCTAAATGTATTACCTATTTATATGGATGTATATATTTACACATACAAATATATAAATATATGTACATAACTATACATACATACATACATATATACATACATACATATATATATATATATATATATATATATATCAAAATAATTTCAGATATGTATATATTTATATATGCATAGATATGCATATATAAATATTTATATGTGTGTGTGTGTGTGTGTCTAAATATATTTAGATATAATATACACAGACACACATATTTATTAATGTTTAGTTATATAGCCATATGACCACTTAAAGTTATCTGCAGTGGTCAGGACTAATGAATTTAAAGGTAATATATCATCTTTAAAAAATGTCTTATGATGAAATATCTTAATTATTATCTAAATTATTATCAAAGAATAATGTCATGATAGATAATTTTTATGGTACAAATAAGTTAATGCGAGGTTTGAGTTTGTCTGTGGAAAAAATACATTACTGCATTATTGGCTGCATGATATATCGGGGAATAAACAGTGAATAAATTGCATGTGATTTTTATAACTATCCCTGGTACAAAAGAAATTCAATGTGTAAAAGACAAAAAATAAATATTCATCATAAGAAGATGTCTTATTTCTCATTGCCTCATCATTTACAAAGATTATTTGCATATGATGCTACTAATAATATGAGTTAGCACAAAGATCATGTTATTAAAGATGTGAATGTGATGTGACATTGTTTAGATTCTTCTTCTTGGAAATATTTTAATGATTTTCATCCATAATTTGTAGATGAAAGTTTAAATATTAGATTAAAGCTGTGTACAGATTAAATTCAGCCATTTAGATAAATAGGGTAATAATACTTTTCATGAATTGTTTTTTTTATACTCTTTATGACTGGTTATTGTTAAACCTTATAATTTATCACAATGTATGTATATAAAAGATGAATACATATTTTTGTATGTTATAGTGCCCATTTTAAGAAATCCAAAAACAAATTGTTTGATTTTTTTACAGCCCCTTATAGTAGAGTTCAAAATTTTGTGGGAGGATGGTGTCGAAAAGGATATTATAGTCACTCCATCACGTGTATCAGTATTTCAAGAGAATAATGTAGAAATTCATTCAATCATTCTTGTGGTAGATGATCGCCTTCAAACTTTACTTGGTGATTGTGAAAATTATTTGGACATTGATGATGATAATGTTGAAAAATATAATGATAAGAAATTAATTGTAGAATCAGATGATGATGAATATGTATATGTATATAGAGATGATTTCTTAGAAAGTTCTAATGATGACTAAAAATTCATTGACTGCCTTGTTATTTTATCATTCTTATTTTGTAATTGTTGAAAAGTGATTGTTAAATTAAATTATTTTAATTATTTTTTCTAATATCAATGTGTTTATCATTAAGTTATATCATTATGACATTTCATATGATATTTTTATTACCTATGTCAATTAATGCAACTTGATTTAGGTATGAGTAGAGGTGTCAATTGGGCCAGGCGGTCTAGTTCGGAATGAGGCACGGCACGAGAATTTCTCATGTTGGTGCACATGTTGTGCCGTGTCGTGCCGAGGCAAAACAGGCCTCGTGTCATGCCTGGTCTGGCATGAGCCGAGAAATCCTAATTTTTTTAAAATTAGGGGTTTGGTAGCGCGGTGGCACGACTGTGAGTGATTCCGTAGCACGGTGGCCCGACGGTGGGTAGTTTCGCAGCACGACGGTGCGACGGAGAGTGGTTCCGCAGCACGGCAGCATTACGGCACGTGACAAAACCCTAATTTAAAAAAAAATTAGGGGTTCGGCCAGACCGGGTCGAACCCGGCGGATTCATGCCGCAGGCCCGTGCCAAGCTGACCACCACAGAACCATGTCGGGCCAAGCACAGCATGATACGGTAACCGTGCTATGCATGGCCTGACACAAAAGCATGGTCGGGCTAGCCCAGCACGTCCCATTTGACACCTCTAGGTATGAGAGATAATCATTCAAGTGGTAGAGGTTCTAAAAGTGTGAGGAGAAGTTGAAAAAGTTAACTAATAGTTTGTGAATGAAGAAATCTTCATGTATTCTGTAACGACAATACTACAATATATTTCTGCATTCTACTAAATATACGGAGGTAACTTTGGCATCACCTCATCATGACATAGATGGATTTACTACCATAGATATTTCATCTTCGTCTCATTTTTTACCAGAAGATACTGATAGTTATGGGCAACCTATTTTAGGAGGCTCATGTATTGGTACTGCAGCAGCAGCATCGATAGGATATTCACAATCCTTAATTTGCATGCCAAATAATGAAAAAATCTTCATTAGACCCATAATTAATAATAAATAGTACGTAGCATTCTTAAATTTACTACATTCATTCTTTATATTTTTCTTTTTTTTCATTTAAATTTAATATAAAATAATATTTGAATGAAATTATAACTATATCACAATTTTTAAATTTATGTATTTAACAATATTAACAACGTATTATTTTACAACTTATTGAACATTATCATTTATAATATTAAAAATACATTTTAACTTGGTGGTAGCAAAAAAATATGTATTTTGTTTGTATGTATATGTACTTGATGATTATAAATTGCTTATAAGTTTTGTTGGGTAATTGTGCTTCCATAATTGTGATTCATAAAAAGAGAATAACAGAGAAACAGCAACAAATGATGTATAAATGTATATGCAATCCACAATCCCAATCCAACCATGGTAGAATCAAAAATGAAAATATAACTATAACAGAAATGCACGAAAAAACGTGGTTCATTAGTCGTTCAACATGACTATCTATGTCCACTAGAAAATACTTATACATTACAGATTATAACCAAAAAAATATCCAGAATTCTCTTACAGTTTATGCAGCGTAAACAGTCTCGATAAAATCACGCAGAAGTGGAGGAAAAAATGAATAGTACCACACCACGAAAAATAGCAGCCCGAAAAAAATAAGATAAATACAATTTATATTAACATAATTTTCGGTTTATTTAACCAGAGCAGGTCGGATCACTCAGACGAGCTAAGCTTTACTCCAAAAAGTCTTCGGTCCACTGTTCGAATAGCAGGACCTTCGTTATTGTGCTATTGCTGTATTCCCGGACTTTTAATATTTTGTTTCTTGGATTTACATGAAAATATTAAAACAGAAATAATTTGGTTATACAAAATAGATAATCAAAACAAATTATATACAGCAGATTTATTCCTTCTACTTCTCGTTCAATCAAATATATAGCTAAAACGAAACTAGTTGCAGAGAGTATAAAATGGAGCAAAGTGCCCCAATTATGAAAAAATTTTATTGGAAAGAATTTGAGGTACATCTTTGATACATTTTCTTTTTTTTTCATTTTGGTATAATATGATATACTCCTAAAATTAATGTATTACAATGTATTCTTGTTTTATTTAGTTATTGTAGAAAAAATATAAATGAAATAATATTTTGGTGGTATCAGTGAAGGATACATGAAAACATGTGGCAAGTATGAGATATAATAACAAACATGACAAATGGAGAAAAAAAGATGGTAAAGATGTAGAACTTAATAGTGTCCTTAGTGTTTGGATAAAGTGGTAGGAATCCTAGAATAGTGAGAAGTTCAAGACCATTTCCTAGGTGGCCTCACACAATTATCGATTAGAAAAAGCAGGCGAATGATCATGACCTTCAAAATGTATTGGAGATTTAAAGATAACCTACCAACATTTGGTAGATCTGGTATAATTAATTTATTTTTTGTTATTATTTATATTTTTAGAATAAAATGGATAATATTTGTTTCAATAATGAATGATATACCTTGATAGTAACTAATATTTATTTTAAAGAGGCTGAATTTGGATGTTTACCAATACTGTTTGAGGTATTCAAGTGAATGCACAAGAAGAATGATGAATTATTTGTTAACAAATGCTCAAATGATATTAATATCAATTTCTTATTTTATACTTATATTTAATTTTATAATAAAAAATAATAAAAAAATTCAAAATTCATTAATTGACATTATTTTAAATAAAATGAAACTCAAGTTATTTTTTTACCATTACAATGATTTATTTTTTATAAACTTATTTATTATAATTTATAAAATCATTTTTAAAATATTTTGTAGTAGTCAATGGACAATTTCTTTTGCTAGTATAAAATTTCTTTTAATATAATAATTGATATGTTATATTTTATTTTTACAATTGTAGGAAGTAGTAAAAAATATGGTTATAATTATTTCATGTTTGATAGATCTTTTTACAGAGGCATAAGAGATTAATATTGCACATATTTACTTTCAGGCTATCAAAGTGGAGCCAAAAAAAAATGGCGAGTGGCAATCTTGGTACCCATGCATCTACACTTTATCTAGGTTTTGTTTGAAATTTTTCATCATCATCTTCCAATTATAATAACATGTATGATGAGATGATATGTGAAGAGATATAGGATATTTAATATATATTGTAAAACAAAAATGAAGAGATGTGGATATTCAAGATATATTGTAAAGCAAAAATGAGGAGATGCAACAAATAAAAAAATACAAAAAGAAATTGAATAAATAAAAAAATAATAAGCTGAAAGAAAGAAAAAAAATGATGAAATACAACAAAAGATTTTAAAGATTAAGAAAATAATGTACAATTTGATAGAAACATCATCTATTGTTTACCAATCTAAAGAGGAATCATCCAAATCCCAAGAGGAGAATACTTTTCAATAGAAGGATTCAAAATTATTTTTGATCCGTTATTAATTTTTTGTAACTTATATTTTTGATCTGAATTTATGTATATATACATATTTATGTATCTATATATGTGCATATTTATGTATCTATATATATATATATATACATATCAATATATATCTATATAATATATATATATATATATATATATACCTCTATATATATCTACATATATATAATATATATCTATATAACATTTATGAATAAATATATGTACATATATTAACATAATTATCCCTTTTTTTTTTTTTTGAATTTGTTATGAATAGTGAACCAAAACATAATTATCGTAAATATTATTAAATGAAATGCAGATTTTTAAACAATCATAGTGGCAAGCATATTCATTAATCATTTCTAGTTTTTCACAGAAAAAAGAACAATGGAGTAGAATTATTATGAAACTTTACACCCAAGGTCCAAGGAGATTGCGGACAGATGACTGAAGACTCAAGAGCTTGCCCTTGACATTTGACGATCAAAGTCAACAACTATAAGTGCCTTGGCTTGGCGACAATGGTCGAGTGTTTCAGAATGTGCAAACTGAACTGGCCACCCTTCTCTGAGGTATCAATCTTGGACTGTCCAAGAGGAGGAAGCAGCTCGAAATTCTGTACCAAACGCCCTAGCGTGATGCCCAGAATAGGCAACGCGAGAATAATTCCTGGGCAACTCCTCCTTCCGACCCCGAATGGAAGATATTTGAAATCGTTGCCATTGGCCTCGACCTTGGATTCCTCCTCCAGGAACCTTTCCGGCCGGAACTCCTCCGGGCTGTTCCAGCTCGACGGATTATTCGCCAGCCACCACGCATTCACCAATATTTTGCTCTCGGCTGGTATATCGTAGCCTGAGAGCTTAGCGTCGTGGAGGTTCATGTGTGGCACGAGCAGGGGAATGGCCATCCTTAGCCTGAGGGTCTCCTTGATAACAGCCTGGAGATAGGGCAGTCTGGGAATGTCCGGCTCCGTAACTTGGACACCAGCTCCGAGCGTCGAATCAAGTTCATCGCGGAGCTTGTCCTGGATATGAGGATGGTTGACAAGTTCCGCGATGCCCCACTCGATCGACCACAGCGTGGTTTCAATGGCTGCCACATTAATGTTCTCGACGATGTAAAGAACATTGTCCTCGTTGATCTCCCCCGTTCTCTCCGCATCCAGTATGTGATCTATCGCACACTTCAAATCTTCTCCTCCCGTCACTTTGTTCTTCGTGCTCTCCGCTTTCCTGGCAACACCAATCAAAACGAGGAAGAAGGAACAAAGAATGAGTACTCGAGGTTTTTTTTGGTGGGGGGAGGGGGAAGAAGGGAGCAGGAAAGTACTCACTTTCTCTCGTTAATGAAATAGTCCTTGAAGAGCTCCAGCCTCCGGTCTTTCACGTCTTTGCATGTCTTCAAGTATCGTCTCAAAAGCGGTCTCAAAATGGGAATGAAATCACCATAGTTATACTCGAAGCTCTGGGCCAGCCTGCTCCTCTCGCCGTTCAAAGCCTTGAGCTTGACGAACAGCGGATCGTCCTCGCTCTCGAACCTCCTGTCGAACATGATTCTGTACATGTTATTATACATCATCAGCTGTAACCGTCGCCGCAAAACGATTCCAACAGTTGCAGCGTCTGGGTTGTTCTTGACGTCCTTGACCACGCGTGCTGCCTCCTCCTCCCACCCACACCTGTTTTGCTGAACCACTCTGTTGGTGAAGAAAGGGACGGTCATGATCCTTCTCATCTTCCTCCAGTGCTCTCCGTACACCGTGAACACCATGTCCTGGCCTTTCCCGGTGAAAATATCGAACACCACGTTTCGCGTTCTCGATCCGAATTCCACCCCCTGCGTGTGCAGCACCTCCTTCGCTAATTCCGGCGACGAGATCACCACCAGGTTGCGCTGGCCCATCCTTAGAAGCAGTATGTTGCCGAACTTTTTCGCCAGCTCGGTTAGGTTGCGGTGGTTCAAGTCGTCGCCGACTTGAAGCCAATTCCCGAATATCGGCACTGGAAAAGGCCCAGGAGGGAGCTTGAATCGCTTGCCTCGCAATCTCGAGACGACGATCGCCGTCGCCGTGGCCAACACGAGAGCCAGCAGGATCTTCTCCAAGAAAACAAGATCCATTTTCTCTGTGGATGATGAGACTTGGGCGGTCGCTTGACGGCAGATAAATCAAACACCACGCCTATATATATCTTTCAACAAAGATAAATATGTAACAGCTAATGCAGAAACGGCAATGCTAGCCTCCACTTTAGCTCCCGTGAGCTTTTTTTGACTTCAAGCATTTTCCATTATTTATTTTTGATTCCATAGTCACCTCTGGCCGGGTTAGGTGCGGTGTGGAAGAAAGCGTGCGTTCTCACGTCCCCATACAGTGACAACGACTTTGAAATTGGGATGGTGGTGGTAGGAGATGCGTGGTAGGTGAGAATTCGCGACTGCTGTGCTGCTGCTGCTGCTGCTTCTAATCGTAATTTGTCCCTGGAAATGGAGCCGTTTAAATTACTATTCTATAGCGCAGTTCCATTCTTAATTACACATTATCATATTAATTATGATCGTTTCATTTGTTTATTCCTATTTATTTGCATTGTTAATTCCCCAAATAATTATGTATTAATTAATATGTTTTTAAATATCTATTTCAAGCTCATCTTCATAATGCTATTCACCACACAAATTTCAATTTTTTTCTAAATTTTAATTCATATCCAATCAATCACTATTACATTTCAATTGTTAATTAATGCACATGTTGTAATGAATGTAATATTTAGATTTAAAATTTTATTTTAATGAGTGTATAATTTCTATTTATGAATGTTTATTTAATACATCACAATATCATATTTTCTTTTTTTTTTTATCTTTCACTTTTTATTTTATTTTATTTTCTTTTAAATTGTCGAGCAAACTCATAAGCATCTTGTGCCATGGCTTTGATTCATTAGTCTAGAAGTGGGCTTATTCTTCTTATCTCCATCATATATATTTTTATGAAAATTTTACAAGTCTATGAGTTTTTACTCTTAGAACTGAACTTGATAGTTTAAGATTGAGTTCGAATTTAGAGCAAATCTTATGAATCGGTATAGATATATAAGATAGATCTTAAGTGGATAGAAGCCATGCAGCAAACTGTGGCCTATGATCCACAATTTTAAATACTAAAACCTTAAATTTTAAATCTTTGTCCTGCCCCTGTTCCACTTTTTGTAAGTGATGATTATGATTTCTGGAGTGTCAAAATGAAAAACCCTTTTTAGGTCACAATATATCTGTTAGCTGGAGAGAGATGAGTTTGCTGAATCATAACGCATCTCATCTTTTTGAGAGAGTAGAAAAAGAACAAGTGAAATAATTGAAGAAGATGGATGCTAAAGCCCTATTATTTATCTGGCAAGGAGCCTAGGATATTGGGTTCTATTAGTGCTAAAGAGGATAGAGAATATAAGTTCAAAAATAATTTCAGGGAGATAAAAAAATTTAAAGAGTGAAGCTTCGATCTCTCATAAGAGATATTGAATACATGGACATGAAAAATTCAAATGCACTTGGTGATCTCTCTTCAAAATTATTGAAGATAATCAACCAATTAAATGTGCCTGGCGAGGAGGCTATAAAGAAAAGAATGGTCGAAAAGATGCTTATCAATCTTACTGATAAGAATGATCCAATTGTTACTGTAATAAATGAAACAAATGACCTGTCTCAACTTAGTGTACAAGAGATTTTAAGCTAATTGAAGTCTTATGAACAAAGACAACTGAGACATCCAGAAAGTTCAATTGAAACTATCTTCTAGTCTCAACTTTACATTAATCCAACAATTGAGCAGACTCGAGAAGATATATATAATAAGAAAACCTCTGGATTTAAACCTCCATTAGTTTAGCATGGTTTTTCTTCTTACACTTGCAATATATATAATAAGAATTACCACTCATAGACGGATTATTGGTTTATGTCAAAACCACAAAGCTTCAATTTTCATAAGTTTGGGCATCTGTCTAGAGATTGCATGTTTAATTGTATAATTTGGAGATGAGTTTTTTTTTGTGGATTTTTATGATTCTGCAAGTTCATTTGTAAAAATGAGAAATTGAGAACTAGTATATGTTCATGAGAAAGGCAAAATCAAAGTACAAACTTGCACTGGAAAAGATCTTATTGCCGTGGAATTTTTCTAATTCCACGGCTTGACCAAAATATTTTGAGTGTAGGTAAATTAATTTAGAAGGGATATAAATTAATAATGATGAGTAAAATTGCACCATATATGATAAAAAATTAAAGATGACACTACGTAAAATAAAGATGCCAAAGAATAGAATCTCTTCTTTCAATCTGAACTCTGAAGTTAATTTTGTAAGGAAGATGCAAAAAGCAGAGAAGTCCAACTTTTGGCATAGAAAATATGGTCACTTAAACTATAAGGGCCTGGAGCTTCTTTGTCAAAGAAACATGGTGAAGGGATTGCCTCCCAAAATTGTGGCACCAAATCTTATATGTGGAGGATGTGATGAAGTTGTCAATAAGTTTTATCACACCAAATCAGGATAGAATCTCTCTCTCTCTCTCTCTCAATTTTCTTCACATCTTCTTTCTGAGAGAAAAGTTGTCAATAATTTCTATCACAACAAAAACTTCAACGGCGTCAACTTACCTTTATAAGCATGTTTATAAATTAATTAGAATTTTCACATTTAGTTTCATTTAATTGAATTAGGAGCATGTTAGTATGTTACATATCTTATTTTCTATTGACTTATAATTATACTAGTTTAAAATATCTTAATAAATGGTTTAAAGTTGTGTTATTATGTGTTTAATTTTCCAAGTTATCAACAGCAAGTTTTCTTGCTAGAAGATGCTCTTAAGTGCCATGTTCTAGATAATCTTGAGTGATTCATCTCAAGTACTTTCAAAAAAGGGATGAGACATTGGAAATATATAGGTATTGTGGCCTAGGAAATTTAATTAGAAAAGAAAATTATCACTATATCCTTTGAAGTAGCCAATCCTTAGAGTTGAGATTTGATCTTTGTCATTATTGATCAACACATGTTATGATTGATTCTTTTCATGCTAGTCTTGTAATCATATTGTTTCATATGATTGAAACAAAGGATAACCATTACAAAGATGCTGTACTTATATTTATTTGATGTCATTTTCGTACGCCAATTACATAACAACTTACAACACCCAGAGAGGTAGTAGTAAAAGTGATTTCATATTACCTACTTATTCACTAATTCAAGGTGGCTACTTATGCATATTACCACACTAGATAGCTACTCATGCACGTAGCCCAGAACCCTTGTTTCATATGATTGATCAAAGGGTAACCATTACAAAGATGTTATACTTATCTCTCGTTGACGTCATTTTCTAATGCCAATTGCATAACTACTTACAACCCCTAGAGAGGTAGTAGTAAAAGTGGTTGCATATTATCTACTTATTCACTAATTCAAGATGACAAATATTTTTGTTAGTTTATTTATATGTGGAGTGTGACGCACTGAAAAATAAGCTTGAATTGAAAATCATATTTTTTATTTTCTAATTCGTCATGGATATTAGCATGATTTCTATTTTTCTTTATATGAAATAAATCATCTTTCATGAAAGAAAGGAGGAATATCACAACTTGCTTATTAAACTTCATTTTCTTATGTCATTTAATCACATTTGTTCAATATATCCATTTCATTGCATCTAAACTATTACATTTAAATTTTCCAACAATAATGTCTTTTTATTCTAGGACAAGAAGTATGGAGAAAAGATTTTAAATCCAACAATAATGGTAAATGAAGATGCAATAATTTTTTCTAACTTCATTCGTGGGGATCCTATAAATTCATCTACTAGTTTATGTTCGAATGATAATTGTCCCAACTTTATTGAGTGCTTAATGTGGTGATCAACATACTAATTGACTAATTATGTGACATAGAAGAATAAGATTGTAAATTTTAAATCAAATTCTGATCATAAAAATTGACTATTCCTTCATTATTATTAGTAATAGAGGTTGGGGGTGAGACTTTCAAAATCATCTTCTATCTCTTGGGAGACTTGTCACTAAAGGCACACCTATTCATATATCTTTACACAAACACAAAGATTTCCTTTAAAGTCATACTCAAATTGATTAGGTTGTTTTGCTGGAATGTACCCTAGTGAGGTCAAAAAGTGACTCAAAGAGGGTAGAGCACATTTAAGTGATGTTACCATCAAGGATTATCCAAGGACTACCAAAGATTTAAAAGACTATCAAAAACTAGCATTCTATGCTTTGAGTAACTGTCTAGGAACTCATTATCTTGTTCCTTGACTCATCATCTTCAATCAAATAAAAGTGTTTTTAATGGATAAACATGATATCCATGTTCTTGGAGTAACTGCAATTCAAGAGGCATGTACCCTTGGTGGGTGACTAGAAAGCATGATGGTTATTTGAGTTTCATTTATGGCATCAATTTTTTTACCTTTTAGTTTCTTTGTCTTGTCAATTTGAAAGGCTATTTCTTCTTCTTATATGTTTCCTTTACTTTGTCATCGCATAGTTTCGCCTTTTATAGCTTTCATGACCAAGCATTTTTGTCATCATATGTCATTGAACACTTACTATGGGGAAATAAAAAAAAGGCATGTATCTACCTAATTGAGTTGTACAAATAGTACTCCATTTATTTAATTTAATAAAAGGATGATGTGGGTGAGCAAAAAATAAGTAGTGATTGCATCATCCTTGAGTGGGATCAAGATGAGATGTTGTATTATGTATGATTGACATATACACTTGATATAACACCAAGATTAGATATCATGAAAGCAAATCTTAATTTAATTATATATGAATGTTATTAGGTCTACCCATTTACACTCGATACAACACTAAAAATGGACATCCATAGAAATGTTACACTTCAACTTTGGTGAAAGGGAATCATGATTGGTTTGTCATGGAAGGTTTTTGATGCATTGGCAAACATATAGGTTACATATTTTGCACAAACATATTGGTGTGACCTTTAATTTTACTATTTGCTTAGGTTTTCTACTATTGTAGTGTGGTGTGCTATTGTTTTTTGGGTTGCTTATTTTCTTAGTATGATGTGGTGTGCTTGGATGTAGAGTACAAAAAATATATACGATCACTCTGGAATTATTCATTGAAATGCTTGAGGAGCACTTAAAATAATATTTGCATGATCTTAGATGGATTTTAGCTAGAATATTATTCAGAATCTAGGTGTTTTCTATTATATGTATTATTTATGAATATAAAATTCAAGCATGTATTTGACTTCAGATTGTGGATTGTGGCTTATTTTTCTTTCTAGTTGAGTGTTTCTTGTTTGTGTGTATATTTTACAATATTTGCATTTTTTTCGAAGGTAGATATTATTTTTATTATTTACTAATTTTTTGTCAAAAATATAATATTAATCAACAAATTAATATATACTTGAACTAACATAATATAATATTCATATTTTTATCTCAACTAAATATTGAGTATAAAACTTAATTTGAGAGAGAAAATATTTTGCAAAAATACTCATTTTCCACATTATATCAATGTAAATAAATGATTCAAAATTTAAAAGATAATATAATATTTTATCAAATTTTTTTATTTGTATATTTTTCAACTAGATTTGTACATATTATTATTTATATTTTGCTGTATATTTAATTTATTTTTGATAATCTGTTTGTATAACCAAATGTTTCTATTTTAATATTTTCATGTAAGTGCAGGAAAGAAAATATTAACAGGCAGGGGATGCAGCAGTAGCATAATAACGGAGGTCCTGCTGACTGGTTAATTGAACCGAGAATGTTTTTAATTGAAATGTTTTCTATTATTTTTGGGTTGCTATTTTTTTTGGATCCGGAACTGTTCATCATCTCCTCTCTCTCTCTCTCTCTCTCTCTGTGTGTAATTTATCGCGACTGTCTCTGTGTTGCACATACTGTAAGACATTTTTTTTTGTTTAATCTGTAACGCATAAGCATTTTCTGGTGGATGTAGCTAGTAGTACTGAGCGACTAGTAAACCACGTTATTTCTGGTTTCTATCTTTCGTTTTTTTGATTATGTCACGATTGGATTGTTGATTGGATATATATATCGTTTGTTGTGTTGTTGTTTTATTATCTTCTGTATTTTAAAATCATAACTGTGGGAGCACAATTGCCCAACATATTTTAAATAACTAATTAT
Source organism: Sapria himalayana (assembly GCA_029783825.1). Taxonomy (NCBI): domain Eukaryota; kingdom Viridiplantae; phylum Streptophyta; class Magnoliopsida; order Malpighiales; family Rafflesiaceae; genus Sapria; species Sapria himalayana. The sequence continues at coordinate 392,452 of JAREIK010001468.1, read as the reverse complement.
CTTCTCTAAAATTTTATTAATTTTTAGTGACAATTGACAATATAATATATATATATATTATACTTTGACTAGTATAACATATTATTATTTATTTATTTTAACTATATTATTGACTTCAAAAGTTATTTTGATAGAAAAAAAATAATTTCATAAAAATTATTTATTATTCATAGAAAAATATACTAGAGTTTCAAAAATCAAAATTGATTATTCATAGTTTTTGTCACATAGAATTTAAATTATTATAAGTAATCTAATTATAATTTTAATAATTATGTATCTCTTATATAATATTTTTTTTCAAGAATAAATTATGCATCAATAAATTATTCTATCATGCGTTGTAAAAAATAGGGTTTGATTCTCATCATATAAATAAGGAGATAGGATTATTCCATCATGCGTTGTAGCTATAGATGTATCAAGTTCCCCAGGACCTATCAAGTACATTGTTTGATTTATATTACTTAGTTTATTTATTAGCTAACTTTATTTTATTTTGTTTATTTTATTTGTATTCTTTATTTATTTCTTGTTTGTTTATTAATGCATCGTGCAAAATTTTTGACACTTCTTCATTACTTTTGTAAGTTAATTCTTTGATGTGAGTAGCAAAAATCTTGTTCCATTAAATCCTTAGATGAATGGATCTTGGCCAAGTACTTCAGAGGTATGAGGAGTGCACAATTCATGACCAATGAGATGCGAGATAAAATGGACAATACGGAGCACAATGCAACTTTTGCATTCTTCTCCAATACATCCAAAGAAGTGTGATTTAATATTTTCATCATTCATCCAACAAAAAGATGCATCCCAAAATTTTGAATTAGAATCTATTTATATGAGTATATTACCTACTTTTCATGGTTTTGAAATTGAGGTCTATATGTGTTTGTTTCAAATCTTTTGTAGAAACACATATGCATTCCATTAAGGGAGAATCATAAAGAAAGAATGTGATATTTGAAAAATATTTGGCACTGTTGATGAACTTTTTGTCATATGGGGTGATGCCTATGACCATTTTTTGGAGAAACTCTTTTCATTGAAAAATATTTGACCATCATGGTAAAACAAGGATCCATGGGAAACACATGACTCTTAATGATCCATGGGAAAGACTGTCCAATCTAAGTTCTCTTTAAAATAAGTTTGATAATTTTTCCAACCCAATTTATTAGTTGTGGAAAAGGAAGTTGCATTTTGCTTCTTACCCTACAATAATATGAGTTTTTTCTATGGAAGTATCGTCCATTTAGCATGCATTTGTTGAGCATAGCCATATTTTTACCCAGATATTACATATTCAATATTATATGCATGGGTCATTATTGAATAATTTAATTAATTTATAGATGCAGATATAAATAGTGTTCTTCGAGATAACAATCATCAACTCCATAAAGTTTTTCCACAATTTTTGATTTCTCACATCCATAAGTGCATGTTTTATCTTCAACACGAAAAAACTGAGATCCAACATGAAAATTATCAAATAAGACTTTTGACAACATGGAATACCTCCCTCTTGCAACATAGGGCTTCCATAACCAAAGTTCCTTCAATAAAAGTTCATTAAAATTTTTGTACCCAACCCCAACATCATAATGCAAGGAACTAGAATCTAAATATGATGAATTAAAATAAAAGAACAAAGGTTTTGGAAATCACCTTGAAGAACTTTTCTCATTTTGGAGCAAAGTGAAAATCCGTATTAGTGAGGAACATAATTACAATTTTGGAAGAGAATTATTGTCTTTTCAAAATATTTATATTGATAATATAGTTTTTACATATTATTGGTATTTTCATTAAATATACATCTTTTATATCCTTAATGATAAATATCTCTACTAACTTATCCTAAAATATAATTTTCCAAATAAATTATAAGTTGAAGGATGCCTTTTTCACAGTTGATGTACCTCCATTCAATATATCATATTAGAGTCAATAATTGTGTTATTCCATAATGTATATATTTCAATGGAGAACAAGTACCTAGTTATAAACAATTGAAATATTGAATTAAAATTGTATGAAGTAAATTTCAAAATTTACAAAAATTATAAATAAACAAATAAATATTTTTATATACCTAAAGCTAATTATTAGAAGATGAATCTAAGTGGGGGAATTGTGGTTCTGGGTGCTCCCCCTGAAATATTTAAAAAATTAAAACCCATCTTTTAATATTTCAAAAAAATGTACCAAACTATAAATAAATTAAAATTCACGGCACTGGAGCTCCAGTTAGCCCTATCGTGGAGCCCCATTTAGCTCCATCGTGGAGCTCAAGGAGCCCCATTAAGCTTAACGATGGAGCTTGTGAAGAGGGACGTGGAAAGATGGGAAAGGGTCAAGGGAAAGGTGAGAGGGGCGAGGATAATTTAGGGTTAATGTATTCAAGTGCATGAATTTTAATTTATTTATAGAGTGGTATTTTATTTTGAAATATTAAATGATGAGTTTCAATTTTAGCATTGATGATAATGATGGGAAGAGCATCTTGAGAAATTGGTTATATAAATATTCTATCTTATCTATGTCTAAAATATATCGATCAAGTTTCTTTGTAATTTGTTCAAAATGTATCCTTTTGAGTTGCATTTATGTCAGATATATTGTTTGATACATGTGTCCTTATCTTTAATTTGTTGCATCATTTTTTATTTGTTATTAAATACAAATGGCAAAAGTTTTTTTTTGGGTTTAAATAATAAAAAAAATGAATTAAAATGAATATTAAATTACTTACATAATTTTTTTGAAACTAGTTATGAAATTGTTCATTCTCAGCTTTTTGTACACATGTGTTGGCAAAACTCGATATATAGTGATACAGTTCTTTGATCCACCATTCATTTGTTAAAAAAAATACTTATTTACTAAAACATAAAAATAAAAACTCGATATATAGTGATACAGTTCTTTGATATATAAGATAGATCAAGACTAGTGTCATGGTCATTCCCAGTGGCATGACTATTTAATGCATAAGAGAGATCTTTCTTCCCACCATGAAAATTCTTAGTGTCATGGCCATATCATACCAAGAGAGATCATTCTTTATGCAATGACCATATTATCCATATGAAAGGCCACTTTCAAGCACCGTGACTCGGTGTTATAAAAATAATGGGATACTTTCCAAAGTAGCACCCACTTTCTAGAGTTGCAACCTCGAGCTCAAAAGATAAGACTAGAGTCATGATAACTTCTAAAAGTTGAGACTTTTACTTAAAGAAATACATAAATATCAGAGTATAAAAGTGTAAAGACTATACTAAATCCTAGAGTTAGGAGGGCATGATTCTCAAACCCATCTTAGGTAAGCGATCATTGGAAAAGAATATATAAATATCAGAGTATACTGTATATAATTAAGGTTTATGTCTTAAATTCTCTTGAGAGCTATCATTGGAAATCTAAGTTTTAAAAGACTTATTTTCTTGTAACTCATTAATCATTATACAATATTATGCTAGATTTATGTCAAAGGTTTATGTAATTTTATTTATGTGATGTATATAAGATTTTGACATTAATAAATGTGTTTCATTTATGTTATGGAATAAAAATTGATGGATGTGGTGATTAAATCAATTCGAATTAGACATTTAACTCTTAGTGTATTTATGTGAGTTGTCATGGTAATTGGTAATAGGTAAGCCATGAGACTGACTCATACATACCATTAAAAGAGAGTGATAATCCTTCTAACTATGATGTGCAAGACAAATATATATGTTAAATTTTAAAATTTATATATGATAATTATTGTGAGAATGGCGCTCATGAAATCAAAAGAATAAATGATTTTATATGCCAATCTATTATACATATATTAGAAGAACTATTTCTTGATTGAAGTGGATATTTTATAGGATATTCTTTTAAGAGTTTCACCTTTATTGTGGGAGTAACGTCATCATCATAGAGGATGGTAAAAAATTGCACCTTTATTTGGAGACAGATAGAAATATAAATGTTATGAAAAAATATAGTGCAATCATTCAATGAAACTTCCCAATAAAATTAAAAGATCTGAGAAGTTTTACTATATCATATATGATTGGAGAGCATACAATTCAGAAAGTACTTTGTAATTTAGAGGTCTAAGATCAATTTATTTTCTTTATCAATACTATGAAGATTGAAGCTTGATGAAGTCGCTCCAACTTCTCTCTTACTCCAAAAGGTAGATTGATCAACTAGACATCCAATGAGTATTATTGAAAATGTTTTGATTAAGATTAATATATTTATTTTTCTCATAGATTTTATTATGTTGGATATGAAAGAAGATCAATATGCTCTATTAATCTTGGGATAACCATTTTTAGCCACTAGAAAAGTTGTAATTAATGTGAAGAAGAGAGTTCATACTTCAAGTGGGTAAAAAATTTGTCAAATTCAACCTTTATGAGTGAAAAGTTAGGATGACAAAGAGAAAGGGTTGTTTGAGTATAGATAATCTCTTCTACATATAAATGCAACAATAGGTCAACTTTCATTAAAAAGGCTTTGTTAGAAGACTGTTGGCCCAACATTGATGAGAAAGATGACATAGAACAATTCTGAAGATATGAAAGTATTGGAGCAGAAAGTGATGAAGATGATTATCTTGAAATCATAACATTATTCAAAATCATGACTTTAAATTATTATAGAAAAGACTACTCTGAATATGAAGAAAAAGAAAGCAAAACACCTCATTTCTTGATGCACAATTATGGAAAAATGAAAAGGATAAATTAGAGATTACACATGAAGTGAAGGCAGAAACAAAATCCAAACTAGTGGATAATAGAATGAAAGTTGAATACATGGTGGAGAAAGAAAACCTAGAGATTCTTAAAGAAACTGAGAAAAATAATGTAGTTATTAAAGTCATGGATTCCAATAGCACCATGATATTGGAGTCCTAAAAGCTAAAGGTAGTAGCCATGACTCAACATAGTGTGTTGTGGCAATTGTGTTACAGAAAGTAAATGCTCAAACATAGACCCAACAAAGTACTGTGGCACTCAAAAAAGTTATTTTATCCATGAATTAGAAACCTAGTGAATGAAGTTTAAAAAAAGTATGCCAAAGGAATCATCCAATTTTGAAAGAAAAACTAAAAAGAAAAGAGGAAATAGGAAATTATACAGAAACAATAGCTTGGACAATCAATATTATTGGTGGAGGTAACAACTCTTTAATGATCTAGCCATGGATGTTAAATATTATGCTGTTTGGGAGACAACACAAGAAATTATTTTTTCTAACCTATGCGATATAATAATGATATATAGGGAGTCACACAAAATGTAATGTATCATTTATTAATCCTAAAAGTTAACCATGGAGTAGAGGTGTCAACCGGGCCGGCACGAGGCACGGCACGATTCGACCATGCTTGGGCCGGCCCAGCACAGGAATTTTCCGTGCCCAGGTAAGGTACGGCTCGTGCCGTGCCGTGCTGAGGCCAACCGGGCCTCGTGCCGTGCCTGACCCGGCATTGTTCGGTGGCCCGTGGCACGGCCCGTCGGCACGGGTCGGGGTCACACCCAGTCCCGCACCCGCAAACCTAGGCTCCCGACTTCCCGCACCCTCACGAGTCACAGGTCACGGCTCACCCTCTTGTGACTCGGTGAATCGGGCCAAGCTTCCTGCACACAAAAAGTGCGAGTCAGGACCAATCAAACCCGACCTGTGGTCCCTCTCAACCCGACCCGATTCCCCCCCCCCCCCCAATGGGCAAAAAAAAATTTAAATTTTAGCCATTGGATCTCGCCTCCAACAGCAAGGGGGCAGAATCCGACGGTCCTCATGATTTTCCCCCCTAAAATATTAGAAAAAATTAAAAAAAAACAAAAAAAAATTATTTTTTTTAAAAAAAATATTTTCTTTAATCTATAAAATCCTCCCCACCTCTCTATAACATTTATGTTTTTCATAAACATTTATTCTCTCAAATCTCACATTTTCACTCTCTCAAAACTCTTGCTCCTCTCTCTCGGGACTCAAGATTTCGTCATTTGGCTTGGATTTTTGGGAATCTCAACTCGGGTTTCGAATTTTGAGCTTGACAGTGGTGTACTGTGCACGTGATCGACATCATAGCTTTACCAGGTAATTTATTTTTAGTTTTTTTCTCTCTCTCTCTAGTCTAGTCTCTCTCTCTCTCTCTATAGTTCTAAAATAGTTAAATCTAAAATCTATCATCTAGTCTCTACATAAGTATCTTGTTTAACAAAATCCTAAAAAATCACAAATACTAAGAAAATTATTTAAATTTAGAAAATAAAAATCTTACACAGAGGTCTGAGGCTGCTGAAACTTTTGTTTCTCCAGTCGTCTCAACCCAAACTTCTAAAAAACAAAAAACTATAAGGACTTATGTAGTTTGGACTCATTTTAATATGATAAAACAAAAAAAAATTATTAGGGGTGAGCAAGAAGAAATGACACAGTATAAATATTGTATGAGAATTTTACCTTGTAAGAGTTCGTTTAGGACTGGGCACCTTAAGAGCCATGCCGAATTATGCACAAAAAAACATGGTCCATTAGATCCTAGGCAAACCCAACTTGGCACTGCATTTTTTGAGACTGGATCTAGTTCAGTCTCAAAGTTTACTCCATTCATATACTCCAGTGAGTTGGGTAGGAATAGCATGGCCAAACTTATCACATTGATCGGTCTTCCGATCAAATTTTTGAAAAATCTAAGGGTAATGTGCATCATGCAGACATATTTTCAGCCTGCTTATCGTAGGATTCCTAGGTCCACATCTAGGAATGACATACTAAAATTATATAAGTTAGAAAAATAAAAAATAATTAATGAATTTATGGCATATAGTGGAGTGGTATCCGTGACGTCCGATATCTGGACAAGTCAAGATGAATCATCTTATGCATGTCTCATCAGCCACTATGTAGATTCTAACTAGACTATGAATAAAAAAATTTTAGAATTCTCTAAGATTCTCCATCCTCATGATGGTCCGGCTATTTTTGAGTGTATGATGAAAATCTTTAGGGAATATAAAATTCAAAATAATTTTAGTATCAGATTCGATAACGCATCTAATAATAGAGTAGCGATTAACATGTTTGTTAGGAATATTAGAGACGCACCATTAGGAGAGATTTTTCATGTTAGATGTATGTGTCACGTGATGAACCTGATTGTTCAAGCATGTAATGAAGGTGTGTTCCCCTGCATTGGATAATATACGTAATGTGCTAAAATATATTTGTACTCCTCACAGACATAAGAGTTTGGTAGTCTCTGTTTGTCTGCGAATCTTAAGAAGAAAAAATTCCAATCGGATGTGAGATATCGTTGGAATTACACGTACCTGATATTGGAGTCATGTGTTGGATACGAACACGTGATCTCCGACTAAGTCAATAATAAGAGTGATAAACTTATTATTGACAACACTGACTAGGCTTCAAAATTTTCATTTATGAAATTCCTGTATATTTTTTATGACACGATGAACATGTGTTCGTCGATTTATATGCCCACGACATGCATTACACTCAGGTGCATATGTAATATTAGTAGCATGTTTAGGAAGTATCAAGCTGACACGACACTTAGCCATATGGTTGCAGAGATGGAAACCAAGTACTTAAAGTACTGGTCTACCGTTTCATCTCTTTATTGCTTTGCTGCATGCATGGACCCTAGGGTTAAGGTGGAAGGGGTAGAAAATACCCTGACTTATATTTCCTCATGCATGAACCTAGAAGATTCACCTGAATGGTTCATTCACGAGAAGTTGACTGACCTGTTCACATACTACGATACTAGGTATGGTGGTGGTGATATTGTGATTGCGGACATGGATACCTTGTTCGAAGATGATGATTTTTCCGCTCAGCTAGCGAGGGGGAAACGTCGAGGTGGACCATCACATAGGAGCGAGCTTTCTCGGTACTTAGATACCAATTACTGCTCAATCCTATCACATTCTGATACTAAAAATCTTGATATATTACGGTGGTAAAAATCATATGAGTCCACCTTTCCTGTACTATATAGGATGGCACGGAATCTACTGACTCCTCCGGTGTGGAGCATAGCATCAGAGTCTACTTTTTCTATTGTAGTGAACGTGATTTCAAATAAGAGATCGAGATTACGTCCAGATATTGTTGAGGCATTGGACTGTTTGAAGGATTGGGAGGATTCAAGGTTTAGCAACCATGATCGTGTTGGAACTGGGACAGGGACTCCATCCGCATCCACTACAAAAGCGGAGGAGTTGATTGGTGATGATGATGATCCATATGATAGTGATCTTGATGTTGCGGCTGATGATACTCATGATATGCCGATTGACGATTAATGATGATCCACTGCTTTTTGATTTCGATGTTATGTTTTTTATTGATTGTACACTTTATTTTTAAGTTACGTTGAAACTTGAATTTGTTTGGTTCGAACCTTTGATATCTATTGGCTGATTAGTCATTTCTCATTTGGTTTGCTTTGGTTTTTTTGACTTTTTAATTTTTTTAAAAAATTTTTTTGTTTAATTTATTTTTTAAATTTTTTTTGTTTAATTTATTTTTTTCTTTAAATTTTTCATTTAAAAATTTTAAACTCTATAATATAATTCTAATAAATTATAAACTAATTTTATTTTAAATTATAAAAAAAATTAAACTTTGTACTTTAATAAATTTTTAATAATTTTCATTTTATAATTTTAATATATTATACATTATATGTAATTCTATATATAATATAATATATATTTTATTTTAACTAAAATATTAAACTTTAAAATTTTAAATAAATTTTAAATCAGGCGCGTAGGGACTGGTTTGGCTAGACCGGGCCTGGCTTTGATAAACCGTGCCTGGGCCGGCACGAAAGCACAGCCGTGCTCTAAAAAAATGGGCTGATCTGGCCCGGCCTGTTTGACACCTCTAGAGATCCCAGGAATTAAATATGGTGATCTTAGAAAAATATGAAAATAAAAATAAAGACAAATTAAATTAAAAACAAATTTAATCTTAATATTATATTTATTCACACTTTTTTGAACTTATTTTATTTATTTTTTTCTACACAAGTATCAAGTGATTTATCGTATGAAGTGGTATGTGAAGATATGAATGAAACATGTATGTATCAACTTTTATGATAGTTGTGTGTAAATATGCAATATTTCACGTAACGCTCGTACATACACATATTTATACAACAACTCGCTATTTTTATAAAGAAAAATAAATTACAATTTATATTTTAAGATAAAAACTAAAAAGAAGGAATCAATAATCTTATTTAAAAATAAGAAATAAAACCTCTATCACACTGATTGACTTTTATCTATACTTAGCACAGACTATCATGAGATAATTCTACGTATTATTAAAATGAATTTATCTATACTTTGCTTTAAACAATAACATCTTCACTATCTGACCTTTCCATACATAAGAGTTAGGGTTTAATCCTATGTAACTTAAAAGAGTTGTGGCCGATAAAATCAAAAAGGTGCAACACAGCTTAAAATTTAACCATGCGAACAAAAAGTAAATTTTTTAAATTATTGACTGAAATAAATAGTAGGGGGTCTATAATTAAAAAGACATTACAGATACCATATACTAAAAAGAGCCAGAGGCAGATCCCATTCTCTATGTGAGATACCTCCAGGCAAATTTGTTGTGCTGAGGAAGATATTTTAATCTCACTAGTCTGCCACGCCGTAACATAAGCAGCAGGCTATTTTCATGCGAGCCAAAGTTTTCAAAAAAAAAAACTAAACTTTTTGAACTTTGTTTCCATCAAACGATCTAGCTTTTGGAAATCCAGCTGTTCTCTAAAACGCCATTGATAAATGATAATGATCTTCCCTAGAGGTATTCCTACCTCCCCCCACGGTGTGCCCTTTATGAATATACAGTATGAGTGCCTGCAATTGTACTCCTCAAGGCAGCCTCCAAACCCCCAACATTTATTTGTGTGTCACATTACAGACATAAAAAGAGCAGGAAAAAAAAACATGCAAAAATAAATTTATATGCTTCCTTTTCTGCCTCATTTGTTGAGGAGTTGGGTTCTCCCTCAGCAGCTTTATCCTGGAGCATGGAGTGAGGGGGCGCCTCTCAGCTATTTGCTCTTCATTCCTCCTTTATTTCTAAAGACTTGGAGATGGAACCGCTTTTTCTTCCTCTTGACCGAGTGGAAGTCCTCTCTGCTGTCATCTGCTGCGCCAGATTGGTTTGTTGTCATAGACTTGGAGATGTATCCGCAGAGATATTTGTTTTATTCTTAATTTTACAATTGCCTGCAATATTTCCAAAAATCGAGCATATTCTACAACATGGGAGTAATTGTTCATAAATGACCACAAGCTGTATTATTCTTGAACCATCTGGAAGATTCGATTGGATTTCATGCCGCAGCTCCTCATCCAGGTCCGCCTCCACGAGCACAAGGCCATAGGCGACTCTTGATTTATTAGATGTGAGCTTATCCATGCGAAAGAGTTTGCCTACACAACTTGCAACCTTGCCTATTCCAATGGGGTTCCAAAGATATATTGCAAAGTAAGGCATTTTTATACACTGGAATTGGTTATACAAATAATAGCCTACCGAATACAAGGTATGGCCTGGAGCTTAGCACTCCCTCCATCTCCCAAAGGCAGTTGAACTTGAAGAAAATCAAACAGTTCGGCCATTTTCGGTTAAGGTGGAATCATTATACCACATGTAGTAGTATGTTTAACAAATTTAGAGATTACCTTATACTTAATATTATTTGTATTTGAGATGAAAATTAAATACTTAAAATACTTGTTTATTATTATATTTTTTTTATTGTCTAAATGCCTATATTGATTCGGTTAAGGTGAAATGGATAGAAAATATTTCAACACACAAATTTATATGCATGAACACCATGAACAACTTAAAAAGTCCATTTATGATTATAGTTCTTAAGATTTTCAAGTATGCAAAAAAATAAAATATATCTAATAGACATAAGATTATGTTTATTAGATTATGTTTAGAATTCATATATGTTTATTAAACATCTACACTTAGATCAAGTAATAATACAACAAACAAATATCTCAACATACTAATGTATGTGAAAAAAGTTGTGTGACATAAGTTAATATTTAAAAATCATATACGTATTTGAGTAGAAACATATTGAAATTCCAGTTGAACTTCGGTAGTTACAGAGAAGAGATTTGTCTTAAATTTTAATAATTTTTCATTTAAAATTAGGTGAATAATTATTTTGAGTTCCAGCATAAAGATCTAATTGATAACATGGTAATTAATAACTAGACTCTCTCCAATAGTCTCGACTCACTTATTTACCTAAAAAACTTAAAATTAGGCAAGCTTCAATTATATGAATTTATTAAGATAATAAAAAATAAATATTATAAAGATATCAAAGAAGAATTACCACAATATTTGGTAAATTAGATCTACCAATTTTTTACCTTAAGAGATATCAATTAATACATGAAAAAATATGTTGCATTAGACCTGAGACAAATCCAACCGAACAGATATCAATTAATATATGGTAAAAAGTCAATTTATTTTACAAAAAAAAATGATAAAATATTAGAGCATTCCATATTGATTATTAGGGATGAGATCTAATCTCAACTTCCCCACTAGTATCATTCTAAAGTTGATGGGCAGATAAATAAAGGCATTACTACACTATATTAAAATGTAATTTTAGCACTAAGTGAATATTTCACATTGCGACTAGCCACAATTATGCTTTTGAGAAGAGAGAGATATGTCAGAGAAGAAAGAGAAAATCAAATAAAAATCATTAATTATGAAAAAATATTTTTTAACTACATTACATAAATCATATGTATATGATTTATGACATTCTCCATGTTGGATACTCTCAAAACAATAAAAAATAAACAAAATAAGTAACAATAAAAAAACTTTAACAACCTCTCAAACTAGGGAATACATTTCATAAATATTTAACTTGAACGAGAAAAAAACAATATGCGATAATGAATTAAAAATTTTGGTATGGATATTTATAATATATTTGTTGGTAAATATATAGATATTTGCTAGGGAACCGTGCCGGGCCTGACCCGGCACGGTTCGGCCCGTGGCACGGCACACCAGAATGGGTTCGTCCCGTGTCGGGTGTCCCCCTAGCCAGACCCCGCGATCGCCCCTCCCTCAAAAAAGACCACGGGTCGGGTCCGATTGGAATTCGGCCCGACCCGCCGTCTCACGAGGCCCGAACGGCCGAACTGACCCAATTCCCCCCCCCCCCCACCCCACCAACGTGGAAAAAAAAATTAATAAAAAATTTATTTTTCAGCTGTTGGATCTCACCTCCAACGGCTAGGGGGCAGAATCAAACGGCCCTCATGATTCTGCCCCCTAAAAAATTAAAAAAAATTAATTTTTTGAAAAAAAAATAATTTTCTTTAATCTATAAATAAAACCCACCCTCAATTTAACATTTATGTTTTTCATAAACATATTTTCTCTCAAATCACTCTTTTTCTCTCTCAAAAATCTTGCTTCTCTCTCTTGAAACTCGGGATTTTGGCATTCGGCTTAGATTTTCGAGAATCTCAACTTGAGTTTTGAACTTTAAGCTTGACTGTGGTACACCGTGCATGTGACCGACCTCACTACTTTTACCGGGTAATTTATTTTAAGTTTTTTTAGCTCCCTCTCTCTAGACAAAAAATAGAAAATATTAAAATCAGTCTTCTAGTTTCTAAAAAACTATTCTGAATAACAAAAATCCTAAAAAATAACAAATAGGAATAAAATATATTTAAATTTAGAAAATAAAAATATTACACAGAAGTCTGAGGTTGCTGAAACTTTGGTTTCTCCAATCATCTCAACCTAAATTTCTAAAAAATAAAAAACTAGGAGGATTTCAGTAATTTGAACTCATTTTAATATAATAATACAAAAAATGTTAGGGGTGAGGAACAAGAAATGGCACAGTACAAATAATGTATGTGACTTTTAACATGTAAGAGTTCGTTTGAGACTGGACACCTTAAGAGACATGTCGAATTATGCACTAAAAAATATGGTCCATTAGATCCTAGGCAAACCCAACTTGGCACTGCATTTTTTGAGACTGGATTGAGTTCAATCTCAAAGTTTACTCCCTTTATATACTCTAGCGAGTTGGATAGGGACAACATGGCTAGACTTATCACATTGATGGGTCTTCCGATCAGATTTTCAGAAGATCCAAGGGTAGTGTGCATCATGCAGATATATTTTCAGCCTGCTTATCGTAGGATTCCTATGTCCACATCTAGGAATGACATACTAAAATTGTATAAGTTATAAAAATAAAAAATAATAAATGAATTTATGACATATAGTGGAATGGTATCCGTGAAGTCTGATATCTGGACAAGTCACGATAAATCATCTTATGAATATCTCACCAACCACTATGTTGATTCTAACTAGACAATGAATAAAAAAATTTTAAGATTCTATAAGATTCTCCATCATCATGATGGCCCGTGATTAACCTGATTTTCAAGCGGGTAATGAAGGTGTGTTCTCCCGCGTTGGATAATATACGTAATGTACTAAAATATATTTACACTCCTCGCAGACAATAAGAGTTTGGCAGTTTCTATTTGTCTGCAAATCTCAAGAAGAAAGAATTTCAATCGGATGTGAGACATCGTTGGAATTACACGTACCTAATATTGGAGTCACGTGTTACTTTTTATTCATAAAACACATTATTTTTGAATTTACTTTGCATTCATAAAATACATTATATGCCTCGTTATTCATAAAATAATAATAATTAATTTATATTCATAAAATACATTATTTGCGAATTTACTTTTTATTCATAAAACACAATAAAACAATATTAATAATGGAATATTCAATAAAGAACAATAAAAAAAAATTATGGCCGGAATATGTATAAACACGACTAAAATGTATTGAATCCAAAAATTGAAATTAATGCAGATAAAATAATAATCAAAAATGTTTCTCAAAATTATATTTTAGCAAAAAAAAATTTACCTTTTATTCTTACATATATCTATTATCAATTATAATAATTTTTACTTTTTATGTTATTAAATCTTGAGTATTATTTGAAAATATAAATAAAATAATTTTCATGTTTTCATAAAAATTCATTAAAATAAATTTTTACTATAGAAACAACCTTAATATTAGTGTTACCTAGCATTCATTATTCATGAAGTAGTTACTTTTTTATGAATTTTATAATTAGGTATTAAATATTTTTTTTTTCTAGAGGTTGGAGGCATTAAATCACACTAATTTAAACAGGATCAGAATAAAAAGAAAGTCAGAATAAAATTAAAAAATATTAGATTACAATCTTAAAACATAAAAATATTCACATATAAGATAGTGAAATTAGTTTGTTGCAATGTACTGAAGAAAACTAGGCATGATGTATCATCCATCAAGATGTAGGAGGAAAGAAAACAAAGATAAGAAATTAAAAGAAATTTGTAGACTGCCATGTTTTGGATAATATAAGGATGCATATTATTTTAGCCTTAAAGCTAAAAGATGAAGTTAGAAATAGTATATGTTATTAATGTGTATGTTATGCATGATGTAATTAATGTGTATATTTTAGCCTTGAAGTTATTGATGTGTATGTTATTCTACTGCTATATTTTTTTCTATGAGTATATGATTTTGAAATTGTAATTTTTTTTAAAAAAAAAACAAGAGCATTTAGTAATATAGGTAAAATAAGGCATAATAGACATCATATTGATTATATTCTAATTAGGATAGAAGAATTAGGTAAGTACAAATAATACAATATGTTATATCAAATGGGTGCATTATTGTGATAAATCAATATTGATCACTAGTTTTAAATTTTCATCTAAAATTACTAAGATTATAATTTCTCATGTGGCTCTTTATCAAATCAAATCAACAATTGAATTGTGATCATGAGCATGACTGATAAGTCATAAATTAAGAAGAAAATAAGATCTCGAATAATTAATTCATCATAATAATCAAAAATATATCTGGCATATAGATAAAATAAGTAATGCAGTTCTTCTCGAACTTATGAAAACATCGATTGAGGAATGAGATAAAAAATAACTTAGGTAGAATAAAAGGAGGGGTTGGCTATAAAAAAAGTTATTCATGGATGAGTGTTGATGCGCAATAAATCAAATGGGGATAAAATATTTGAAAATTTGATAAAAGGATATAAACATTATGACACATCTAGTTTATTATGATGATGAGAGGTTGAATAGTGAAGTAATCACAGAGACAAAAAGACTATCCTATGATAATTTATATAATAGATTAGATATTAGAGATGTGAGAGATATTGTTAAGCAAACTAGAGTTAAAAATAGAAACAAATAGAGATTTTAAATCATATCAGGGATAATAAAGTTGGAACATATGTAGTGTTAGGGCAAAATAAAAGACGAACCCACTCAATTTTTGAGTTATAGGTTCTACCAAAATCTTATAAGATTTAGCTTCCAAGGGAATATATCTATACATCCCTTCATAGATTGGCACCATCACATCAGCTATTAGAAATCAAAACATATATTAAAAAATAAAAGAAAGTACAAGAGAATGAAGAGATATCTTTACTACCATATAAAAATTTATAAAATTAAATACAAAACATAGAGATAAAAATCATTGCTCAATTAAGAATTAAAATTGAAGTAGTAACCCCATTAACCATCAGATTTGTTATTATATGACCGACTTGACTGCTACAAAGATTTAAGCAATAAAATATAAACAAAAAATAGGCGAAGCTTATCATAAAATCTGTAAAAATTGATTAGTAAATTGACAATCTCAAATAACATTTATTTTGTTTTGCATCCATTCAACAAGTGAAGTGTATTTCTCGGACACAAAAAATATATTTCTGTAGGAGATAAACATACCAAACTTGTGTGGAAATATATGTTATTCTCTTCCTCGCATGTGTTGCAGTAATATATATTTACATAATCAATTTTTTGCCTAATGATTATTGAATGTGAGCCTCTCTTCCACTCATACAAAATACCTCAATCTTTGATATTTGAACTCAGTATATGTGTACCACCTTAATATAATTGTGTAGTGACAAGATTAAAAGGTAAATCCCAATGTTTTATTTCAAAAGCTAAAGTTATGTAAAATGTTGACAAATAAAAGGTTCATAAATGGATATAATTTTGCAATAAAAGTTAATGAATCATGAACAAATATTATATGATACTCCACAACAAAGTACATGTATGTATATACATATATATATATATATATAATAGTCTATAAATGAATGTATATATGAACTATAATGCATGCATGTGTGTATGAATATAAACTACTATGTGTGTGTGTATGTATATGTATATATATGTAATTATATGTATAACTATAATTATATATATATATATATATATAGTAAGATCTTGAAGTTGGTAGCTTCTACCATATCCAAGCTCGAAAAATCAAGTCCCATTGGACAAGGACACTAATCACCAATCTAAATAGGTAGATTCTGAAAGTCACATGTCACCCCTCACTTTATTTTTCTTCTCTCTATTAACAAATCCCAATTTATCTTGATATTTCAATAAATTAACCTTTTCCTTGTATTGTTATAAATTAGTCTTGCCGAAACTTATCAAGAATAGATTTCTTTTCATACCTCCTAGATGCACCATCTCAATTTTTGAGCTACAACTTCCACCAAATTTTTAAAAGATTTAGATTCTAAAATCTAAGGTAATCAAACTCCTACATCTTATCATAGCATGAAACCATCACATTTGCTATCAGTAATCAAAATATATATTAAAAAATAGAAGAAAGTAGAAGAAAAGAAAGATACGTCATTACTATCATACAAAAACTTGTAAAAACAAATCAAAAACTAGGAGATACAAAATGTTGCTCAATTAAGAATTAAAATTGAAAGAGCCCTTTAACTACCACATTTACTATAATATAACCAAGTTGACTTCTAAAAGGATTTAAGTATTAAAATAATTTTAAAAAAAATGTGCAGCACATCGTAAAATCTATAAAAATGGATAAGTAAATCGACTATCTTAGACAATATTTTATTTGGTTTGCATCAATTCACAAGCAAAATGCATTCTCATACAAAAAAAAATATATATTTCTATTGGTGAAAAATTTCCATGTTTGTGAGGAAATATATGTTTTTGTCTTCCTCACATATGTTGAAGGAATACACATCAGCATCATCAAGTTTTTTTCGTATAATTGTTGAATGAAAGTCATTCTTCTCCTAGTACAAAATGTCTTAATCTTCGCTATTTGAAATCAATATTTGCCTAAAATCCAAATATAATTGTGTAATGAAAATCAGAAGATAAATCCTATAGTTTCATTTCAAAAGCTTATGTTCTGTAGCATGTATATAAACAAAAGGTTCTTAAATAGATATACTTTTGCAATAAAAATTAATGAAACACAAAAAAAATATTATAAGATACTTGATATCAATGTGAATATATGTATATATACATAATAGTCTATATATGAATATTGACTATTACATGTATACAACTATATATTTATATGTTAATATGTAATTACATATATACATGGTAAATTTCTTCAAGTTAGCAACGTATACCTCATCCAAGCTTAAAAAATCCAACCTTATTAGACTAGGATATGAATCATCAATCCCCATGGTGGGGTTCCGCAAGGCACATGTCACCCCTCACTTTATTTTTGTTCTCTCTATTAAATAAACTCCATTAACCTTATTCTTTCAATAAATTATTTTTTCTACTAGGGTATCATTAACTACCATCACCATGAATTATCAAGAATAGGCATCTCTCCGTATCTTCTAGATGCACCCTCTCAAATTTTGAGCTATAGCTTCTACTAAAACTTAAAAGATTTAGCTTCTATGGTAATCTATCTTTTACATCTCATCATAGCTTGACACCATCACATTTGTTATGAGAAATCAAAACATATATTAAACAAAAGAAGAAAGTAAAAAAGAATGAAGCGATATAATTGCTACCAAACAAAAACTTATAAAATCAAATCAAAAACTTAAAGATAAAAACTTCAACTCAAATTATTGTCTTCCTTGCCTCACATATGTGTGCGTGTATACATATATTACATGTATACTATAATTCATTATATATATGTGTGCGTGTCTGTGTGTGTGTGTGAGCGTGTGTGTGTGATTAAATATATGCATATTAAGATTCTTAAAGATAGTAGCTTCTAACTCATTCATACTTGAAAATTTAGCCACTTTAGACTAAGACACTAACCAATAATCTCCATGGTAAGATTTTGAAAGGCAATGTTATCTCTCACTTTATATTAGTTCCCTCTATTAAACAAATCCCATTGACCTTAATTTTTCAAAAAATCATCTTTTTCCTTATTGTATAATAAACTAGTCTCAACAACACTTAAAAAAGAATAGACCCCTCTGCATACCTCCTAGATGCATCATCTCAATTATTGAGCAAAAGCTTCCACCAAAATCTTAAAAGAATTAGCTTCTAAGGTAACCTATCTTCTACACATCATCATAGTTTGGCACCATTAATTTGCTATTAGAGATCAAAACATATTTTAAACAATAGAAGAAAGTACAAGAAAAGTAAGAGACATCCTTCCTAACATAAAAAAACTTGTAAAATCAAATCTAAAACTAGGAGATACAAACATTTATTCAATTATTAACTAAAACTTTAAGAAGAACCCTACTAACAATCACATTTTCTTATGTAACATAACCAAGTTGACTACTATAAGGATATAAGTATTAAAATATTAAAAAAAAATAAGCGAATCTCATCCTAAAATCTTTAAATACTGAGAGTAAATCAACCATCTCAGATAATATTTCGTTTGTTTTGTATCCATAAATAATTTAAGTCTATTTCTTATACAGAAACAAATATATTTCTTAAAGAGAAAAACATTCAAAGCTTGTGAGGAGATATATGTTATTGTCTTTATAAAATATATTGAAGGAATATATATTTGCATCATCAAGCTTTTGCTGGATAATTATTGAATGCGAGACTCTCTTCTCATCATACAAAACACTTTGATCTTTGATATTTGAAGTTAATATATGTGTCACACTCAAATACACTAATGTAGTGACAAAATCAGAAGGTAAATCCCATAATTTCATTTCCAAAACTAAAGTTCTTTCACTTGTAGATAAACAAAAGGTTCTCAAATATATTTACTTTTTCAAAAAAAATAATGAATTATAAAAATAATCTATAAGATATTTGACAATAATGTTCATATATGTATACATATATAATAGTCTATAAATGAATATATGTATGAACTAAAATATATGCATGTGTATATGCATATAAACTATTGTGTGTGTGTGTGCGTGCGCGCACATGCGTGTGTATATTTAATTACATGTATACTATTAATTATTTATTTGTATATATGTAATTACATATATACATGGTAAAATTCTTGAAGTTGGTAGCTTCTAACCCTATCAAAGCTTGAAAAATCCAACAATATTGGAATATGACACTAATCATCAATATCAATGATAAATTATCTTTCAATAATTTTATTTTTGAAAATAAAATACCATTTACCTAATTTTATTTTTGAAAATAAAATAAAATATCGATATCAATATGACACTAATCATCAATAGTTTATCAATGGTAAATTATCAATATCACAGGTCGCCCCCTCACATTAATTTTATTTTTTTATTAAAAAAACACCATTAACCTTAATTTTTCGATAAATTATCTTTTCCCTTAGGATATCATAAACTAGTCTCACCAAAACTTATCAAGAAAAAAAATCTCTTCATACCTCCTAGAAGCACTCTTTCAATTTTTGAGCTATAGCTTCTACTAAAATCAAAATATATATTTAACAATAGAAGAAAGTACGAGTGAAAGAATAGCAACCCCAAAAACTTAAGCTCAATTAAGGATCAAAACAAAAAAGAGCAACCCCAAAAACAACCACGTTTTCTATAAAATAACAAAGTTGACAGCTATAAGGATTTAAGCATTAAAATCTTTAAAAAAAAATAAGGGAAGTTCGTCATATAAATCTATACAAATTTATGATTGTTTGTAGACCCGATAATTTATCATTGATGCTTATTAACAAAGATTTCATTAAATTATTGTTCGGAGAGAAATTGATGATTGTTAGTGAAAATCACAATAATTTTAGGTAAAATTAGTAGATCCGATAGATCAAAAGCTTGAAGGGAAGAGAAATGATGGAGAGTCATAATAATTTTATTATCATGATTTGGATACACATTCCATGATATTTATTGAGTTGTTGTGATATCATTTCTTGGTCAAAACTCAACAAAGAATAGTCATGATATTCTTTATATATCACAATTCTTGCATTGAATTGAAATAATAACTTTGCTATATAGCACAATCATCATGATCATAATATTTTATTGGAGTCATAACAATTTATCTTTAAAATACTCAATAACAGTGAGATTACTTTCTTATCATGGTAGTCGAGTATCCCACAAATACAAATAATTACGAAAATCATAAGTCATGACTTATTTGATAAAAAGCATAATGAAAAGTGTGATGAGCCACGATGTTATTTTACACAAAGACTTCTTATTATAAAGAGTACTTACTCCCATTGTGGCTTTTACAGCATGGTGACTCTATACTTCATAAAGAAAATACCATAACACTTTTATTCTAAAGCCTCAACTTTGTGTTATGAAGAGTCACTATTTTAGTCGAGGCAATCTCAGTACCATGACACTTTTATTAGAAAGTCAAGACTAAAATAATGAATAATTTATTAGTCATAACTTTGTGTTATAGAGAGTAACTAGTTCACTCATGACATGTGTATGTATGTGTGTGTGTGTGTGTGTGTGTGTGTGTGTGTGTGTGTGTGTGTGTGTGTATAGATTTATGTTAGAAATCCATGGTTGGAGCCACAATCAATTTCATAACTATGACTTTGTGTTACATAGATTAACTATCTTAGTCGTGATAATATGTCAATATATAGACACACACACACACACACATATATATATTTATTTATATAAATATGTAAACACACACACACACACACACACACACATCTACACACATTCATACATCCACACACACACACATCTACACACATTCATACATCCACACACACACATATATGTATATATATCTATGTTTATATATATCTATATGTATATATATATATATATATATATATATATATATATATATATATATTTGTTTATATAAACATATAAATATAAATAAATAAAAATAAATAAAAAAAATAAATAAATAAATCTACGCATATATACAAACCTATATATAGACACACACACATGTGTATATATATATATGTATATATATATTAATGTATATCATTATATATTTTTATTTATCTCATTACTAATGATTTATTGTGTGTATATGGATGACTAAGGACTGTTTTACATGTTGCATTACATGACTTGGGTTTAGACAAGGGCCTTTTTAATTGTGATGTATAATTCTCGTGTAAAAAAGAAAATGATTTTTGAATTGAAAAATTAATTTTTGATAATTAAATATGTTTTTTAATTTGAAAACTGAAATTTATTTATTTTTTAAATATTTTAGGGGCAAAATTAGTTTGACGCATTTTTGTGCATCAAAACTTTAATGTTATTGAGTTTGTTTATATTTTTTAATTTTTAAACATAATTTTTTTTTTTTAATTAATTTGGTTCTTTTGAAACCGAAACACCAATATGTCAATTTTGTAAGATTTCTATTTTAAAGTTTACCAACTGCATTTCGAGCGGGAACCCGAAATTGAAATCGGGGAACTGATTGTCAATCTTCACCGACGACTTCTTCGACGGCTCCTTTAAAATTTCTCTCTGAATTCTAGCTTTCTTCTTACTGGTTAATGGCATCAAATCCTTCAACGACTCAAGACAGGTGCTACTCGGATAGTGACGAAGATCCTATAGCTCTCAGAACGAAGCGATCGCGTCGAGTTAGTTTTGCAGATAAGATCACATCCGTTCATATTTTCAAACGAGATGATGAAAACGAAACCCCGCCAGGTTCATTCTTAAACAATGAGAGGCGCTCAAATTCAATGAAGCTTTCTGCGGATGGAGAGGATGTGGATCTCGTTGAAGTTGCTGGGAAGTCCTTTTTGAGGCTTGTAGGATCACCATCTCCTCGGGGCGCCATACCCGGGTCTGCTATTTTTCGTGATGGTCATTTTTTTTCTAGTTATAATCATTTCATAAACAGAATAAACAGAAGATGAAACGGAAAATCTTAATTTTTCTTTTTTTTTTTAATTCTATAAAAATTTTCACATTTATCATTCAATGGTTCCCATTTTTTATTCACATCCTAACTATGCATCTCACTCATAATACAAAAAATACAAAGTATGCATCTAAATCCATAAAACTGAGAAGAATGAAAAAACACTAAGTTTGGTTTTTTATTCATAAACAAAACAAAATAAAAATTTGTATCCTATAAAATAAGATAACATTATATTCAAAATATTAAGTTTAGAGGAAAAAAAATGAAGTTATTTCAAAATTTTTACAAATATATTGTCTAGCTAATCTACTATATGAACATAAGTTGTGATTATGATTTTATTATAATTTTTTTCACTAACAAAAGTCTATTAACTTTTTTATATTTCTTTCATTGTAAAATATTATATTTGAATTTGGAGGTTGTTTGTATTATTGTTTGATTATTATAATAAAATGTATCATGAGAAGAAATTAAAAATTTGATATGTTCAAGTAAATATAAGGCCAAAAGAAACATACAAGTAGTGGGAATTATTTTTTATTTTATCTCTATACTAGATATCAAAACTATTGTATGTATCACCTTTTTTAAGATATAAAATCATTTTAATGAAAAATAAATAATCAATTATTAAAAATGAAAATAATATTAGAGACAATTTTTCAAAAATTAACAATCATATATATCTAATATAATTATAAACAAAAATAATAATTTTAAAATATTATGTGTGATAGTCCTACAAAGTTCTTAGACACCTGAATGAATCAGATAAAATAAGTCATTATTAATCCCATAACGTATTAGATAAGAAATTCTATTATGTTTTTATAATTGAAATATATTATAGCTAATATATTTCACTTTGTTTATTCATGATTTCATAATTTTCTTTTTATTTATTTATAAATGTCTAAGCTAAGAGTACGTAACAAGTGGTCCAATGGTAATAAAACACTTAGTGGGGCTTCTAAGTATAAAAAAAATATGTGCAGTTTGTCTTGCTCAATTTATAAGAAAATTATTTGTATGATTTGTTGATCTTGTAATAAAATATTAGAAGAAGAAAAGACAATATTACATTTTAATTATTTTGTAAAATAAATGATAAAAAATAAATTATAATGAAATTTAAGTACCAAAAAATACATGATAAAATAATTGATTAAATATTGATATTATCATGTCTCCTGATCCATACATTATTGTCGTTGACTATGAGCCAAAAGAGAGTATGTGTTGCGTTTGTTGGTAGGGTGACAAAAAATATCGAGTACTAACTTGCTCAGATGTTGTTCTAAGGTGACTTTCTCTACTAATTTGTGGTATAGGAAGAGTTATAGACTAAAGAAAAAAAAAAGTAATAGATCCAAATACAACATTTGAATTTACACTTTTCTTTGGACTGTTAAAAAATAAGTATAGATTTAAAAAAAAATAATATCTAACTCATTAAAATTTTATTAGTCTACAATAAAAAAATATTTATATCCTTTTTGATTATTAGAGTACCCAAATAAAATATATATCAATGTTATAGATACTAATTTATTTCATGCTGGAAAGTGATCGAGAACAAAACATATTTAGTGAGAGTAATAATGATTATTTTTATCAAAATCATTCGATTTACGATTCGATTCACGATTCGATTC
This sequence comes from Sapria himalayana, assembly GCA_029783825.1. Taxonomy (NCBI): domain Eukaryota; kingdom Viridiplantae; phylum Streptophyta; class Magnoliopsida; order Malpighiales; family Rafflesiaceae; genus Sapria; species Sapria himalayana. Next base: position 368,412 of record JAREIK010001468.1, on the reverse strand, counting down.
ACGATCTAGGAGATAAATAATTTGACTCTATAAAAAATCAAAAATATGTATGAATCAAATTTATCCTTAGCTTCTTGAAGACTCTATCCTTAGCTCCATAACTCATTGTCAAATTCTACCAAATGATAGTGTGGATTGTATACACGATGAAATGGATGTTCTCATCATTCTCCCATGGGTGGAAGAACTCTTGTTTCCATCATAGAAGTAGATTGATCACTTTCATAGTTTTTAAGAAGGTTTGAATTCATTTCTTGTAGATCATTTGTGAAATCTGACCATCACTCAACTTTGAGCATGCATTCTATCTAATGATAATTGTTATAATTCGTAAAGATATTATTTATTGTTTTATTTTATTTTTATATTTTTGATGGGAACACTCGACTTGTGAGTTGTTTTAATTACATTTATCTATTATATGAAGGCTTTGGTTGTATATTGATATCATATGAGTGTTATTGTATTTTTATTTTCATCATTGATTCGTAACATGACATCAGAGGCAACCCTAGGGAAAATTTGATTCTAGGATTGTGAGTGAGGTTTACAAACCCTAGGTACAAAATCATGTGCACTATACTAGCACAGTGCATGCACACACATCTTGGAAGGAAGGCATACAAATAATTATGCACCACCAAATATTGTTGTTGCACACACATTGTGTATGTTGTGGTGGTGCATGATTTTGTGTAGGCACTTGCACAATGGTATGCATGTGCAAGGTAGAGGTGTGGGCTCAATGGTGTGCCAAAGCAAGGTAGGAGCCACACGTACAATGGTATGCGAGTGCAAAATTGTCAAATATTCTTTTAGGCTGTGCAAAATTATTTTTTAGTTTATATGATGTATTAGCACTCAATTTTGGATATCGGGAGGATAAGTCATATCAGAGATAATTATTGGATAAATTCAAGATTATTATACAATATTGGGAGAGGCATATATATTATCAAAGCTATTTAAGTGTTCACATAAAGTTCATCCATCGTGATAATTATATTTACTAGAGGAATATATAAAACTCCTCAATGGCATCAACAAATCTTTCATTTTTTTCATATATTACTACTTGCTAGTTGTTTTACTTGTATTCTTATTTTAAAGTTTTGAATTATTGATATAAGTGTCAACATTCATATTATTTGTAACCGTATTTTATTCATGATCATTTTTTTTTATTTTAAAAATATTATTATAATTAATGATAAATATTCAAAAGTCAATATATATGATTGTGTTTAACATGCATCTTTATTATATTTCTATGTTATATTTATTCATGTTTGTTTGGTTAATTTATTATCAACGAGTTGTCATTCTAGATAATTTAATTCTGACTTTGTTTTTTATTTATTAATTTTTATTTGGATGATTGAGTGACTTGAGAAATACTTCATTTGGGATATAATAGAGTAGATTGTATATTTTCTCTTCAGTGGGAAAGATATTATTCTAGATGTTTTAGCATATTAAACCATTTACTTGTACATTTTCATTTTTGTTATTAGTAATATTTTGATTTTAGAGTGTGAGATATACAGTAAGGAAATCTTATTAGGATTTTCTATTCTACATTTCAGTTTGATTTGAGTAGGAACTCATTTAATCTGATATATTTAGATTTATGAAGACCTAATAGAGATGCAACAAAAGAGAATTTTAAATATTAGATCATTTCTATTGATAGCTACTTGATATATACATGAATATATTTATTTCATGATATATTAAATATTTTTTCTATTTTTGAGATATTTCATAGAATGATAAAAAATTAATTTAATAAAAAATATTAAAAAATAAGTGATAATATATTATAATATATATAAGATAGATTCAATATTTATTATATGAATCAAGTGATTATATACTGACTTATTGCGTCGATATACCCTAATGTAATGAAGTTGTAGAAAATAAGAATAAATAAATGATTGAGATAGCTCGAACACTTATATTTGAAAAAAATATTCCAAAATATTTTTGAGGAAATTTAGTTTTAACCATAATTAATATCAACAATTTGATATTATTTTTTATCTTTTCATAGTGTATATATTTTTAGATCCTGTATCATAGAGAGATGTCATCTAGCTTACCTTCAAGAGTTTTTAAGTATATTTGTTTTGTCTTTATTTGCTTTTTAGGGTGGAATTAGTTAACATCTATTATCTTAAAATATATTTTTCTTAGATACTCTGATATTCAAAGAGGATATTATTATTTTATTAGAGATTGATAGTATTTAATAGAGTACAAATATTATCTTTTCTGACTAAGATTAATTTTTTAATTAGCCTAGATAGTGTGTGAGTGCATGAATCATTAGCTATTAGAGAGTCACTTGTTGACTATATCTTAACATGCTAGTATTTAATATAATATTACTCTAATTGGATCATCATATATACTAACAAGTATAAATTATGTTGATTCTAGAGGAATTGAGGTTTATCGAGAAAGGAGATCTCCAAGCTCAAATGACTTAGTAATTCATGAGTCTTTTTTAATATTAACTCATTCTGTTAATATCAAAAGATTTGATCATATAGGACTTAAAGTCTATATTAGGATAAATGAACATACCTAGCCTGTTGAGGTTAGAGACGAGCATATTGAGGAATTATATTTACTTATAGTTAGCATATTTAATTTTGATTTTTTGATCACTCTTTAGAAGGAAAAGAGGAAATATACTCACTATTCTTGATGGTGATAGGATGCCATAACTTTATTTCTAAAATAATATTTCATCTAAGATTGTATTAGACCATGATGGAAGATCTAATGGGACTTGAGAATTAGTATCATGACCTCCGGGAAGGTCTTTTGTTGATTACATGTGGACATCCACTGCGAAGATATATTTAGATGAGAAGGTAAATTACCTTAATACGAGACTTGTTGTGAGTGTATTCACTCAGATATTTAGTGTGGACTATAAGAACACTTTCTCTCCAATGTCTAAAATGAGCTCAATACAAATTCTTATTTCTCTTCTATCATCTTATAACTGGAGGAGACATTAGTTAGGCAAAAAAAAATATTTTTTTATCATGATTTTGAGGAGGTGCATATGAAGCAACTACTTAAGTTTTGACCAACATAGTCAGATGTATTTTGTAGATCGTGGAAGTCATTGTATCACTTGAATTAGTGGCAATTAGCTTGATTTTTGAGGTTTTTACAGATTTTTGAAGTAGTGACAATCATCTCAATTGAGTTATACATGTATGTTATCGATTTTTTTTCGTAGGAGTTACGATGATAAGATTATTTTGTTGATTGTTTACATGAATAATATTTTAATTATAGGAGATTAGAGGTTAGAGAGCATCCAACTTAAAAGTATTTTTAGACACATTTTCAAGTGATGCACTTTATGAGACTTAGATATTTTATGGACATGTATGTTATTTATTCTACAAGGAATATCATATAGTCATATAGGAGACGTATACTTAATATTCTTATAGAGGTTGATTTCTTGGGTTTTACTCTAGCATATAGAATTGATCTGACTCTTCCAGATTTTATTATTTATAAGAGAATCATATATAAGATTAACTATCAAATTATGATCAAATTGGATTTAGTATATACAATCAATATAATTAGGTATTTCTTATATTTTTTTTTTACATGTTCTCATGAACAAAACTCTCCGGTTAATGAGGTTTGTGAAAAAGTTTTCAGAACTTGAGATTTCTTTCAGGGATCTTGTGCACTTATGATTTTGAGTATGTATATTTGAGTTAGACACAAACATACATCTACAGGAGGTCTACAATAGAGCTTAGTACTTTTCTTGGAGGCAAAATTGTATTATAGAAAAATAAAAGAGATTTTTTTTGGGATTCAGTATAGATATAAAGTTTACAGTAATAACGAGAACTATTTTTGAGATATTTTGGATGTAGTATTTATTTGTGGAGACCGGATATATTTTCTTGTCTCCTATTATCTTTTATTGTGATAGTTAGATGGTGAGGTATATAATCTCAAATTTAATATTTCATAAGCGAATGAAATACATGGTGATAGACTGCTTCTTTCTTATAAAGAAGATTTATGATGTGATTATTACTATAATATATAATTAGATAGTATATCAGTCAATGAATATTTTCATGAAGTCTTTGAAGATATTCTACCTTATTTTTCTCTCTTATAAGTTTGATATTCTGAACCTTTATGCTTCAACTTGAGAGGATATATTATAATTTTTACTTGTATTACTTTATATATATATATATATACACATATATATATATATATTATATTATATTTTTGATTATAGCATATGACTTATATATTTTTTAAATTATATTTACTCATTGTATAAGAGCTTTTGTTGTATGTTGATATGATTTAAGTGTAATTGCATTTATATTTAGTATCAATTTGTAACAAAACTACCTTTTGCACGTATCAATTTTTCATTAAGAATATCATAAATATTATTAGCTGAACTTAGACAATTGAGTACCGGTAAATGGGGCATTGGCATGCACCCATGTGTTTGCTCAGCATCATTGTGATCCACTATCAATGGGCGATTTGGTCCAATCAAATGATCTCATCTAAATTGATGGAGCATCAAACTTGTGTTATTAGCTGGATATAAGTGTGATGTTTATTTTTTTTTTATTTTCTTTTATTTATGCATTATGGATGGAGCACCAAACTTGCCGATGTCCCAATTTGATACATTTAAGTTGAGAGTGAGAATTCTCTCTCTCTCTCTCTTTTTTTTTTTTCATTTCAATAGTATGGTTGGTGTCTCTTAACCATGGGTTGGATTAATCATTAATGTCTTGATATTTGGTTATTAAATTAATTTTTTTGGTTATTAAATTAAAATCTAATTTTAATTTGATCATGATTTTATGCTTTATCTCTACTCTTTAAGTAAGGAACGCTCCTGCTAACACAATGTTAACTTGTTAATAACAAGCAGTTGAAATCCCTGAGCTTCATTAGTACTTTGTGTTCTCTGATGGTCCAGTTCTGCTGCTGCTGATGCTCGTGACTTTCCATTAGACTCCAATAGTCTGGCATGGCCAGGGTCAGAAGCTGATGTTCAGACTCCATCATCTCAATTTGATCCTGGGAGTTCAGCCATATCTTGTGTCGAAGGGAAGCTAAACTCACAGGAACCATATTTTTCAAGAAAAACTAGTGCTGGTAGAGATTCAAGTGGCATGAGTATCATAGGGGAAAACACACGCCTTTTTGATTTCGAAAAACTGTCCCCTACTTTGGAAGCGCTCTTAGCTGAAGGAAGCAAGGATTTACTGACATATTCTCTCTCCAACTCTGCACATTCAAAATCATCATTTCCTCAGAGCCAAGAGGATGTACATAATGATACTGGAACAATTGGGCATTCTCTCCTACCTGTCGCTGCTTCTGCAGATCAGAATCCATGGGAGGAAGAAAATGTCAGCAGCGACGTGGCTAGCCATGTGGATCAAACTCCTCTTAGCTGCTTTATGGACGTCAATGAGGATTTGGACGTGTCTGTTGGATGTGCACTGGTGCCTTCCATTCGGATGAGCAAAATGCAGTCGCTGAATCAGATTGACAAAATGTCAACCCCCACTCGAATCAGCAATGTGAGCCTTTCCTGCACATATATTCCCCGTGTTTGACTTTATTTTTTGTTTGACTTTTGGTCATGAAGCATGTGAGTTTTCCACCTTTTATGAACTGCGAGTGTTGTGATTGTGAAAATTGACCTAGCATCCAGTGCCAGCTGACCCAAAAGCCATAGCCAGTGCAAAAGCCCCACACTCATCACCGAGTCTGAGAGGTTAATATCTTGATAGTCTTATTCTTAAAAATTAGATAGATTTTGACCAAGATATTTTTCATCATGTCAGTGCCAATTGACCTAATATCCATTAGGACCACCGAAGGGTTAGTTGGTCATTAATTTCAGAGCCATGTAGGATTGTTGATGAATTTTTTTTTTATGTTTGTTACACTTTATGTAAGTCTTTTCAATTAAGTTGAAACTATGTTTGTGAATAGATATAGCGTCCAGTACTAATTGACCTAAAGGCCATATCCAGCGCATAAGCCTCTGCTTATTGTTGGGTCTGAGAGAGATTAATATCTCAACAATCTTATTCCTGAAAATTAGAAAGACTCTGACTAATGAGTCTCTAATTTGAGTTATGGAGGCACTTTCTATCATATCAGTGCCAATTGACCTAATGTCCACTAGGGCCACTGAAGATTTAGTTGGTCGTTGACTTCAGAGCCATGTAGGATTATTAATGAATTTGTCTTCTGTTTATTATATTTTATGTAGGTCTGTTCAATTAAGTCGAAATACTATTTGTGAAAATAGACCTAGCATCCAGTGCCAATTGACCTAAAGGCCATACCCAGTGTAGAAGCCTCTTACTCATCGTCGAGCCGAAGAGAGATTAATATCTCAAATAGTTTTGTTCTTGAAAATTAAAAAGACTATGTCTGATGAGTCTCTAACCTGAGATTTGTTGTCTTTTGACGAAGGTGCTTTTCATTTTATCAATGCCAATAGACCCAATGTCCATTACGGTCAATAAAGGTTTAGCTGGTTATTAGCATAGTTGTGAAAGGTGCGCTTAGGGTGCGCCTAGGCTCAAGGCACGACCACTTCCTAGATATAGCACATCGCCTTCCAAGGCATGCGCCTTACTGAAGTGGCGCGCCTTATATACTATAGTTTTTTTTTAAAATATATTTATTCTCAAAATTTATAATTATATATTGAAATTTATATAATTTTATTTATTTTTTTCATTAAAATTTATTTAAATATTAGGAATATTTATTTTTTTATCAATAAAATCATATTTAATAAAAATATATGTGTGACTAAAATCACATTTTACTTCACAAAATCCACGCCTTAGGCGTGCCTTGCGCCTTAAGGCTCCAAGAAACCTTTGCGCCTTGGTACTCCTTGTGCTTTTTAAAACTATACTTTTGATTTTTTAGGCTCCATGAGGTCATTTATGTACGCTGAATCTGTTGCTCTTTGTTGGTAGCTTAGACTTAGACAGCTCTGCTCCTCCAACATTCTGATTCATTGTAATTTCAATGGCAGGTTCACGTTGACCATGGCGGAGTCACTGGTGCCATTAGCACGCCGGTGATCGACCTTCATTCTAATGATTGCAGATCGCACCCTGATAAGGCCATCGATCTTCAAAGTTTCTGCAAGCAGCAAGGATCTGACCAACACGCAGACATAGACAAGGGAAGTCCGGAGAAAGTTCTCTCCGGAGATAAAATAATTGTTCTCGATCTGAATTCTTGCCAACCAACTGAAATTCTATCTTCATCATCAGCTAAAAGACAAAAGATACTGGCGCTTGGTTCTGGTTCCGACTGGCAGCTAGCAGGTGTCACTCCTGCAGGACAATCAAACACTCTTTTAAGCAGGGCAAAAAATTGGTCAAAAAATGTCAAAGATCAACATGCAATTGGTCCCATAACTGAAACGGAACTGTACCCACGTAGTGGGGAAGAGGGTACACGTGGAAGGTCCAAGCACCCTGGCAGTGATGGTCGTGGGACCCCGGGGGTCTCCAGTAGCATGGCCGATAATGGCCAGACAACGCCCGTTGTTAGCGAAGAACTTACGGCCCTCAGATGCAACAATGTTCTTCACGAGGAAAGGCGTACTTCCTCAAAGAGTAAGGTGCCTTCGTCCTGTCGGACCACTCGCCTGCAGACAATAGTACGGCAGAGCCTCTTGGTGCCTGAGGTGGAAATCGGCGCAGCCGCAGCAGGAGAATCGGCTGCCCTGGGATCCGATTTGCAGTCTGAAATCAAAACTAATCGTAAAAATGAGCTCTTTGGCAATGACTACCCGAAGCCAAAAGAGGTGATTACAGAGGGTGATGATGTTGCTGAGCGCCTAGTTTCTTCTGTAATAACTGAAAAGCTGCAATCTTGGTCTGCAAGGAGAATGCAGGCTGCTTCTGCCCTTTTTGATGACAATTATTCGGAAAGTTTTGGTCAAGTCAAGAGTGCATCAGACGACACAAAATATGGTCTTCCTTATCTGCAACGAGTGTCTGATTCCTCTGCGATGTTTGAAACTCCTTTAAAGGCCGGGAATTTGAATAGCTTTCATTCTGCAAGTACAGATGGGAATTACTTATTTACAACTCTTCCGCTGTTGCCCAAAGGGCAAATTCCTGATGAAGTGAGCAAATCCCTATCTGGTGGTACAAACGTGCCTAAGGTGGATCTCTCTCTATTCCCTTTCTCTCTCTCGATTCTTCCTATTATCTCTCTCTCTCTCTCTCTCTCTCTATTCTCCCTCTACTCTCTCTCTCTATTCTCCCTCTACTCTCTCCCTATTCTCCCTCTACTCTCTCTCTCTCTATTCTCCCTCTACTCTCTCTCTCTCTATTCTCCCCCCCCTCTCTCTCTATATATATATTCTCATTGTCCATGCAAAACTAGCTTCATTCAATTTTGATGTTAATCAAATCTCTTTGTTATTTATTACATTATGATATGCTATTTAATTTATTTATTGCAATATTAAATCAATTGCAATATATTCTCATAAAATTTGAATTATGTAATAAAATGAGCCAAGATGGTGCTAAGTCATGTTAGTTGAAAGTTGTATTATCATCTCAATCAAGGCTTGAGATTTTGTAATTAGTCCTAGAAAATTTATGAATATTGGAGTTGGTGGTAAGCTAGGTGACCTCAAGATCAAACTTTTACAAGTAATTTTACTCTGTTTTATGAGCTTGATTGCTGGAATATATTATTACATTTTTTTTTCTTTTTTTTTCTTTTTTTAAATATATTATTACACTTTTTTTGTTTTTTTTGTTTTTTTAAATATATTATTACACTTAGTAAAGCTGGTTTCAATGAGGATACTTTTATCTCATGCTGATTCTAATAGGTAGATGATAGATCATTTGAATATATGAAATGATTTCCTTCATGATGATATTGAGGAGTAGATTTGTGTGTGACACCCACTTAACTTTTTTAGTGTTATGAAGGACATATTGTATATTGTAATCTTTTTTTCAGCTTTATTTTATTTTTTATTTTTTTATGTTATGTTGTTGGGAGTGCCCAACCTGTTGGCTTCCGCAATTGGCCCCCACATTATGTAAGGGTATTGTTTGTATGAGTTTATTATTTACCGAGTGTTATTGGGTTTTTCTATTACTATTTGTTGATTTCAAGTTTATACTTTGTGTCGGAGCTGCTATTTTTTTTTGAAGTTTTGTTACAATATTTTGAAACAATATCTAAAATTGTTCGAAATTTGTGCATGGTAGAGTTGCTACGATATCCAAAACAATATCATTGGAATATTTTGATACAGTAGCAACACATGTGCTACAATAAGTCAATAACCACTCCAAAGGTTTTATTGGATTTTGGTTTGGGCAGAATTGCTGAGCCAACTGAAACCCTAATTCTTTGGCTGGTACTGGTAGAGTTGGAAAGGACATTATTTTGGTGTTAAAACCCTAATTTCAGGTAATGTTGGGGAATCCCCCGGGTTAGGGCTACTACTCATTTGGGGGACAAATTTATCTGGTTTTAGCATTGTTTTTTTGGAAATCATTAGTTTAGTTGGTAAATTGAGTTTAAAGAGATAATGTCACACTAGCGGTAGAGTGGGGAGAGCTTCATTGGTGTTGTTGGGAGTTATTTTTGGAGAAGAATCAAAGAGTACTACACATATACAAGTTTATTATCAAAGCTATCTAGGAGTCTTCACCGAAGAGTGTAAAAATTTTCTTTAAGTTAACAACTAACTTTTTCTATTCCTGAAGTATTATTGTTTTTTGTTGCTTGTAGTCTTTTAGACTACTGGATTATCTATGTAAGAATTAATATTTACTTCACTGATAATTATTTTTTATTCATTATTATTTTTTGTATAATAAAAAAATATTATATCTAATAAAAAATTCTTTAAAATTATTAGATATGATATTATCTAGGTCTATTATTTTGTTTCTTGATATTGTTATATTTATTTTTGAATATCCTATTAATATGTTTTTAATAAATTTTATTTTTAGATAACTTAATTTTGATTTTATATTTTTATCTATTGATATTTGTTTTCATTATTAAAAGACTCTAAGAAAGGGGAATATATTATATCTTTCATATCCTATGGTAGGATTTTTTTTTTTTTGATGTTTGATTGCATTGGATCCTTTATTTATGTATTTTTAATTTATCATTTATTATTAGCCAAGTTAAAAATATTGTACCATAATCAATATTTATTAAAATACATGTGAAACAAATTTAATTCTTACTCTAGCTCCTGAGAGTATACACTTGATGTTCTATTGCATGTATACCCCTCATAAATGAAATGATCGAAAAGAAAGAATAGATATCTGATTATAATGATTATGACACTCTTATTTGTAAGGAGTGTTCTGAGTTATTTTTGGATATTTTTAATCTTAAATTACTTTGTTAATCATATGTATTTTTTATCTTTTCTCGATATATATTATTTTATATTCTACATATTGGAGAAAGATTATTTTGATTGTCTCTAAGAGTATTTGGGAGTACTAACTTATCTCTCTCTAGGATGGGATAAGTTGTCACTCATGACCTTGAGATGTTTATTTCTTGGATACTACAATATCCAAAAAGGATACAAGTATTTTTCATATGAAACTTATATGATATTAATGAGTGATGAGGCTAACTTTTTTGAGCATGAGTTTATTTTTAGTGATCTAAGAAAAGTAATAGTCCAAAAAATATATTTGAATTCATTATTTTTTTCTTACTCTTTAGTAATGTCTCATATATGTATCCATCTAGGATAAAGAGTCATCTATTTGTTGTTTCTGATTTTGTTGATTCATATTATGATGATATGCTTATAGTCATCATATGTATCATTGAGTACATATCTCTGATAGATTCATCTCTAATATGACATAGTAGCTTACGAGTCTACTCTAGTTCCGACTCATGATGAGTTAGAAACTTGAAAACCTGATCACCCATAACAAATGACCTATACTAGGAAGAGAAGCCATACAACATGATCGTATTAGCGATGAGTCTATCAAAGAGCTAAATAATATTATGCTTGATTCATCTAGTCTTCATTTTTGATCACTTTACGAAAGGGATGAAAAAGTTGTACTCATCATTCAATCTTATATGTATTATTGCGTACATGTCTTATCACTTCTTTTACTTATTTTATTATTTTTATTATTGGTATTAGGATACTTAAATCTTAGTTTGAAGTATTATTAACCTAGGATTGTGGCAATCCATGTTAGAACAGATAAATATTATTTATTTCAATTAAACTTGAAAATTAGTATCATGATTTATTAAAATATTTGTTATTGGTTGTAAATGCATGTTTATTATAAAGATATGTTCAAATAGGAAGGTAGTTCATTTTCAGGTGAGATTTGTAGTGAGCAAGGTATTCAAAGGCATTTTCCAGGTGCGCCTTGATGCGCGCCTCAGGGCGAGGCGTGGGAAAAACGCCTTGAGGCGTCGGAAGAAAAGCGTAACATTATAAAACACTTCTCCAGTTTGAATCGATTGACCTTTGCGACGTCGGCAACCAGTTTGAATCACTTCTCCAGTGGCAATCTCGTCTCGGCTTCATCTCCAAGTATGTATTCTCTCTCGATTTTCCCTTCTTCATCTCGATCAGTGTCGTCGACCTCCCGATCTGTGTCGTCGACCTCCCCCCCTCTGCAAATCCCGATTCCTCCCCCCCTCGACGACCTCTCGATCCCCCTCCTTCGAAATCCTGATCCCCCCACACCCAGCAACCTTCCGTGCCCCCTCCCCTCCTCTGAAATTCCCCCCCACCCGGCGACCTCCCAATTCTCTCCGGCGCCCTCTGAAATTCAAACAGCCTTAAACAGCCTTTCGATTTTTTTTTAGATTTCTCTAAAAAAAATATTGATTTTTTAAAATTTAAACCAATTAAATTCTTCTAGCCATGAATTGTTTTCATGTTTTTATTTATGCTATTTTATTTTATTTTATATATTTTAAAATATTAATTAATTATATATTGTGAAGTTCAAAAAGCTTACGCCTCATCGCCTCGAGGCTTATGCCTCGCCTCACAAATACAAAAATGCCTCACCTTACGCTTTCGCCTTTTAAAACTTTAGTAGTGAGTGAAAAGACATTTTCTCTAGTGAGATTTAAGTATTTTACTAGTAGTATTTCGTAATTATACGAGTGTTCATTATTGATTGTAAATGAGTGTTCATTATTGATTGTAAATGAGTGTTCATTATAAAGATATGTTCACTTGGACATTCATGGTGAATAATTGAGACATTTTCTTTCTAGTGATCAATATGACTTTTATGTAAATTCTTATTTTACTATAAGTATTTCACAAATAGATTATATATCAACTAGATTTATCTTTTTTTTCATGATAACTTTATGGAGGAGGTATATATGAAATAACTATGAAAGTTTAGAGTGGTATATTTGAACATAATTTATAAATTGTAAAAGATATTATATATTCTGAAGTAGTTATTGAAAGTTAATTTTTTTAAAATTTTTTTAGAGAAGATTTGATGACATTATAATTTTATTTATTGTGTACGTGAATAATATTTTAGTTATGAAAAATGAGTTAGAAATCATTCAACTTAAGGAGTGCATTCAAATATAATTTTAGATGAAAAATTTTGGGAGATTCATATATTTTCTTGCAATAGTTGTTACTTGTTCTAAGAAAAGTATTATTTTGTCATAAAGAAGATATGTATTTGATATTCTTATAAGAGTTCAATTTTTAGGTTCTACTCTAACATATTTTCTTATTGATCCAAATATTAATTTTACCTTCAATACGATTCATATAGTTGATTATACTATATACTTAAAAATTATGGGGAATATTATTTATCTGATTATTATTTGATCATATAAAGGTGGCAACTGGGTTATATCGGTCTATCATAATTCGAATTATGGTGGCCAGGTCATTCCATCTTGTTGTTCTAGACATGATATAATTTTTTCAATTGAGTCATGCTGTGGTGACATGGAACTAATGAAGGTAGGCTAGAGATGACTTGATGGTCTGATTGGAGTAGTTGGTCATGTCAGGGGTTGGGCTAATGTTTGTTGTGTTGTCTTGGTCATGCATTGCATGTTTGATGGTCATTGGTCACATGTATAGTTAGCATTGCAGGCACCAAGAACTATCATACTTTTTTTTGTCATTCTTATTGATCGACCTAAGTATCATACGATAAGCAAATTGAATCTATTTGCTCATAAGATAAAAGTAGTCTAAGATCCTCAAAATTTAATCAGATGAATCATGTAAAAAATGAATTTTATCATTCCTTACATTGTATACTCATGACAATAAATGAAGGGGGTCATTAAAGTTGATCCATCTTTCAAAATCTTATCGCCAAGTTAAGTTTGTTTATGATCAATACATAGAGGTGTCAAACGGGCTGGGCAGCTTGGGCCCGACCCGAAGTCCGACATGGAACACTACAGTACCTTGCCTGGGACCATGTCGGGCTGATCCTTAACATGAATCATGTTATGCCATGCCAGACATGACATGGGTGCTTGGCACATGGGCATGACATTGGTGACCATGCACCAAGTGACGCTCGATGGGGTGACGATGCGGCGATGCCCGATGGGCGACGATGGCGTGATGCTCAAAACCCTAATTCCCTAAAAAAGCCCAAATCAGCCTGAAGCTTAGCAGATTTCGAACCATGGGATGTGCCGGGCCTGCCCTCCAAGGAATCGTGCCCTGTCAGGCAAGACACTCTAGCCTGGTTCGGCCCGAAAAAATGAGTCTGGCTGGCCCGATCCGGTCCAACCCATCTGACATCTTTATCAATACATCAATAATATGCTTTTTGGTACATTGCTAAGGTATTCAGCATCACTATTACTTATAAAAATATATATATTTTTATAATATATATAATTATATTGATTCATCTTTGATATTAATATTTTTTTATTTTTAATTATTTTAAAGTATGTCAATGCTATTGATGTTCATTTATTTTTAGGTTTTTAGGCACAAGGTCTAGGGCCATGGGAGTCAACTAAAATTACTTTGTCAAAAAAAAATTATGACAATATTATAAATATATTTAAAAATAAAAATTAAATTGTTAAAAAAATTATATACAAGTAAAATATTATGATTTTAGAAAATGAGAAATAAAGGAGAAAAGAGAAAAATTACAAATAAATTATAAAAAATAAAATATATTAATTTGATATTTATAGAATTTTTTGTAACTTTTTTATACTTTTTAAAATTTTTAAAATTGTAAATTTTTTTTTGGTTATTTTTAGCAAAAATTTGATACTCACCAGATTTTTGCCAAATTATTGTTGGTTTTTTATCCAATTGCTTAAGCTAATAATATATAATTTTTTTATCTGTCATAATCATGATCGACAAAACAATGGTAACTCATTGGCCTTTTGGTTTTAAACAACCATTATAAAATTGTTGCAAATTTGAAATGTGATTTGTGTCATATTTCATGCCTCGTATGTTAGGCATATTGGTCGTATTTGGCATGACACGAGGCCTATGTGATCTTGGCATGACATAACACAACCAGATTTATGTATAGTTCTTGATTGTGCCGTGTCTAGAATAGCATGTCATTTTTATGCCATGCCTTATGTTGGTCTTTGCTGCCCGATACATTTGACACTTTTACGATCATATATAACATATATAGTTATTATAGTTAGTCATTTCATTGATTTTTTTTATTGTAAATTCCTCTAGATATAGCTTTTTGCCTACATAAATACGTGAAGAAGTCTCTAGGACTAGAATTTATTTTAGCGATCATGGGTACTTGTTATTGGCTGACTATTTAGATTTGAGTTGAGCATCAGTATGTATCAGAAAATTTTTTTTGGTAAGATTTTGTACTTTTATAGCAGATAATCTTATTTCATAAAAAATTAAGACATATAACTATTTTTAATTATAATACAGAGGTAGAGTTCAAGGCATTAGCAATTATTATTTATGCGATACTTTAAATTCGATAATTACTTGAGGAGATTATGTATTCATTATGTTCTCTTGTTATTTTTTATTGTGATTGTCAAACAATGCAATATATAGCCTTAAATCTCATGTTTCATGAACGAACAAAATATGTAAAGGTGATTTTTTTCATTCTCTTGAAGAAGATTCAAGGTGAGATCATTAGATATTATTAAAACATATATTCAGACAGTAAAGCAGCCAATAAATATTTTTCTTAAATATCTTTGAAAAAATCTTAAATTATTTTTTTTCCATCAAACTGTGTTTTGGATATGTAGGCAACAATTTGATGGGGGTATTATAATTTTTTTTTTCAGTTTTAGTATAAATATATATTTTTTAAATGTTATTTTGATGAGAATATCAAAATTTTGGGCTACCCCAGTAGGTTTTGCCCATTATTTAAGGGTGTTTGTGTGAATTTATTTACGGTGAGTGGCATTGAGTTTTTTTCATTATTGTTTGTTGATTTCAAGTTTGTACATTCTATTTTGTTGTTACTTTGTTTGAATTTCATAGATGGTTTTTTTATCAATGTGAATCATATGATAAAACTATTTTTTTGTTGATATATTTAGATGATAATGTGATCACAAGTTTTGATTTTTTTTCTATCAATTAGAATATTTTTGAAGGTTGAATTTTAGATGAATAATCTTGTGAGACTTAGATGTATTTTTATATTAAAGTGATATTTGGATGTCAGATGAACACATATTTTTGTCATAGAGAAAATTTATACCTAATATTTTATCACATATTATATAATCGAGGATGCACATATAGATTTTTCACTTGATTTGGTCACATTTTCTTTTTTAGACACATATATAACCACTGACTTTGCTAGATATTGATGAAATCATCTAGTCTTGAGAGTTCATTGATCATGCACATACTTGGATGTTTGAGTATATAGATTTTAGTTGAATATTAGTTTTTATTAAAAAGAGATTTATTAAAGGCGATATTGAGTGTAATACTAGAATATACAAATATAATATTTATCAATGTTTTAAAAGGCAAAAATATAAGGTGATGTGTTTTGTATTCATGAGGTGAAGTGTAATTCTCGAGATGTTGATGCATAAGTTTTTTCAACCTCACATTAATAATGAAAATAATTCATTATATTTATAGATATAGCATACTAGTTTCTTATTTTCAAAAAAAAATTATAGCAAGTTCTTAAAATCGAAATTAGATTCAACCAAAATAATGGTTCAAAATTTTCACAAAAAAATCATAGCAATGTGATGAAATAGAACAATTTGTTTAAAACAAAATATTTATCTCAAATGTAAGCATCATCTTCTTGTAATGTATCAATAATAGGAAATGTTCAATATCATGTTTTTTTATTTAATATAAATTTTCATTTTCATCATTTGGTTTGAAATTAAACTGTTTTTTTTTGCCTCCATTTGTATGTTGTAAAAATTAAAAAAAGTAATAATTAAGTATAAATTTTGTAAGTTTCATTATACAATTAAATAAAATTAACGATTTTAATTTTTGAGTGCTTGGTACTTCATGTTGTTTGATCTAGATTTGTGCAACCACCATCTCATCTACCTTTAGAAAGATATTGAACAAAATAAGTGCATTGAAAAATTGTGGATGGAAGCCGAAAGAGCATGTTTACAGGGTATACGAGATTGAATGAGATATGATATGAGATAATATATGATGACATCCGATTTTTTAGGAAGTTAGTTATTAACATTATTTTTCTCCAAAATATTTATTTACACTTACATGAAGTATGAATTTCCTAGCCATTTGCACTAGATGATGGTTCTTTGATTCAGCTATTTTATTTCATGCAGGAGTACAAGCACATGATGTATAATGAATCATTTTGTGCTCATCAAAAAAAGAAAAATATTAATGAAAAATATATTTTAATGCATTATCATAACTTAGTATTTTAATGTCACATCCAAACAAAGTAATTTTTTTCATAAAATTTTATAAAACATCAAAAAATTTAAATTTTTTTTCATAAAATTTTATATAGTAATTATAAAGTTACAAAATATCTCAAATCATGATTTGTGGTCATTTTATTGGGTTTCTAAATGTCTGGTTGGATCATATGAAATGAGATTCTCTTAGTAATTTTTTGATGTGCTGGATAGGAAACTCTAGTATATTTTCTTACCTGACACAACTTACAATCAAGAAATGTTATTATTCTAATGCTTAGCTCTAGAATCTTCAACTTTTATAATAAATGATATCATAATCAATAGTAAATCACTTGTTGATCAATAGTAGATATGTATCTAAAAGGACTCTTATTAGTTGAGAAGAACACGTATAATCTATTTCTTTCAATTTTTAGGGAAATCATCTATCTGATTTGATGATACTACATAAAAATATTAGAAGAAGAGAAAATAATATTACAGCCCTGTTACTCCATAAATTAATTAATAGAAAATAATTTATGATAAAATTGCAGTACATACATAACATGTGTCAAAAGAAAGAGACCATTATTGATGTTATCAATGTCTCATGACATGTATAATGTTGTTATTGGCTATGACAATATCAGAGATTGTAGATTTTAAAAAATGTAAAATAGTATGGTTACCTATAGGACATAACATGAGCATTAGCCAATGTATCCACTACCCAATAGTCTGCAGTGAATGCAGACGTTCATGATCCAATGCTACCCAAAGAATATAATATGAAGTATTCTTCCTGAGAAAGCATCACATCTCTAGTGGCTATGATTTTAATAAAATCCAACTTGAGTAGGTTTTGTATTTTGCTGAATAATCTTTGAATCTTAAAAAGTCTATTGGAGCTTAGGGTAGAAGTTCTAATATATTTATAATGCCTTTATGTCCCACAGAAAGAATATGTCAGATCCCTCAACACTCTTATCGTTTTTGTGTGATTAAGATGTCATACTATTTTGATTATTCATATCAATTCTACTCGATTTATATATAGTGGTAGCCACCTGAGTCACTCTCTGATAAAACTCTAGGAGAGTAAAAATATCTTCTCCCCAATAATCTTTGTTCTCAAACTAGCATGAAAATATTATCTCGACTCATGTGAGTCGAGAAGAACAAGTGCAATCCTTGTTGTTCAATTCTCATGGAAATTATCTCTCTAGTCTGATGATCTTGCATAAAAATATTAGAAGAATAGAAAATATTATTACAATTTTGTTGCTTCATAAAATAACTGATAACAAATAAATTATGTTAAAACTCCAACACATACAAAATACATGTCAAAAGAAAGTGACTAACATTGATATTATAATGTCTTTTGATTTGTATAATGATATCATTGGTCATGACAATATTATAGATTTTAGTATTTATAAAAAATTTAAAATAGTGTGGTTACTTATAGCAATAGTATTAGCTCTCAAGTCTATTACCAATAGTTTGACATAAGATTGTGAGTAGAAAGTTTTGTGGATATATATGTATCTGATGCAATGGCACAAAATAACACAATTTGGAGTACTCTTTTTGAGAAAGTATCATATTTATAATGATTACGGTCTATGTTGCATGGATACGTCTAAGAACTGCCATGTCGCCGTGTCCACGTGTCGGACACGTGGACACGGCGACATGGGTCGGACACGTGGACACAGCGACACGGGTCGGATACGCGTCGGAGACATATCCGACGCGTTGTTCGGAAACAGTCATCGTTAACAACAGACGCGTCGTTTACCAACTGACGTATTTTTATGATTCTAACGCGTCAGAAATATATTATATATTAATTATTACTCCTACATCTCCAACAAATTGAGGAGCACACCACCGACAGTGAGTTGCTGACAAGCTGATTGCGAGAAATAGTTGTCAATTGTCATTGCGTCAAACGGGGAGGAGAGAAGCACACCGCCGAGGTGCCGACAATACCTAAGGTAACCTAATACTATAAAGGGAATGGAGGGTTTTAGAATCTGTATTGGGAGGGGGGAGAGTTCGAAAATCGAAACTGTAAAGGGAGGGTGGTGGGGGGTGTTAGAGGGTTAAAATTTTTTTTACATTATTTTAAAATACAGAATTTTAAATTATTTTAAAATATCTAATATTTATAATTAATAATTTTTATTTTTATTTTTATTTTTATTTTTTTTATCATGACGTATCCTAGTCGTATCCGTATCCTAGTTTTTTAGAATTTGCCGTGTCCCCGTATCCTACCGTGTCGTATCTCCGTGTCCGTATCCGTATCCGTGTCCGTGCAACATAGATTACAGTTATAGAAAAATCATTCTGAGTAGGTCCAGTGGTCTACTATATAATCTCTGAATCTTGAATAGTCTATTATAGCTCAGGGTGTAATATCAAACATATTTTGTGTATCTCTTGACCTCTCACAGAAAGAATAGGTTACTACTGTCTTCTTGCCTCCTAAGATATCTTTCCTAGGTTTTTTTAGCTCTCCCATCACAATCATGTGACGAATATATCATAGTATTGTGATAATCATATCAATTTTATCTGATCTAGGTATAATTATTGCCATTTGAATCAATCTCTAATAAATCTATTGAAGAGATGAAAATGTATTCTCTTCAATAATCTATGTTTGTAATCCACTATATTGCTCTACTAATGAATACACATATAATGAATATTACACCTGTTCACCAAGTTGCTCAATGCTATCTCATCTATCAATATATATAACGGAGTAATAACACCATTTAAATGAAATATCTTGATGAATATAACAAAATGGCTATTTTAAAATTTTTTTTACTAGTATCATAACAGCTAAATACATTCGATATATTGAATTTTGGAATTAATTGAATGTCACATGGCACAAGTGTAGTTATGCGTTGATCTGTATCTACTTATTAGTCTTAATTTGTTAATAATTGATCCACATATTTTCAGGTTACAATTAGATCCTCGTTGATATAAACCAAAGAGAAAACATATATGCCATTAATTTTTATTGGGTTAACTTCATTAGTTTCACATTGATTTTAATCATCTTTTATCCATCACGATACACACTTCTACACAAGGGTAACAACTAAAATGCAAAATCAGCTTTTATATATATATATATATATATATATATATATCCAATATATCCGTAAAATCAAAGTATCGATATATCCGTAGAAACTAATATTTTAATCCTTGGATTAGAGGTATCAAACGGGACGTTCCCAGGGCTGTAACCGAGCCGTGCTGCTCGCGAGCTGCTCGACATTCGTTTCGTTAGAAGCTCGCTCGAACTTATTTATTAAGTTAAACGAGCCGAGCCCGAACATCATTTTCAGGCTCGTAAGTTAAATGAGCCGAGCCCGAGCACCCTCAAACTCAGCTCCTCAGTTCGTAAACATGTTCATGAATAGACTCGTGAGAAAGCTATTGAACATGAAGAAGACTTGATGCACAACAAATTTTTCCTACAAATGAACATGATGAATATATTAACTATTGAATTTCAATCAAGTTAATTGAATTTTTATTATTTTATCTTTTTAATTTAGTTGTATGTTGGCTATTTTAGATGGATATTTTTTTTTAATTCCTGAACATCATTTTGAGGCTCGTAAGTTAAACGATCCGAGCCCGAGCACCCTTAAACTCAGCTCGTAAGCTCATATATAGGCTCGTAAGTTAAACCAAGACTCATGTTTAGTTTGATATCTAAGAGCCATTAATATCTTAATAGTCTCACTCTCAAAAATTAGAGAGACAACGTCTGATGTGTCTCGAACCCGTGGCTTGTACAATGGACGAAAGTACTTGTTATCGCATCAACATAAATAGCCACACAATTAAATAGAATTAACATTTTATCACAACCCTGTTTCTTTTATAATTTAAATCATTCTGAAAATATTATTGAAATATGTGTCAGAACACATCTTAGTTGCACGATGCAGTAGCTTATTGTGGTCTTAATTTGTTATTTTGTCCTTCCCTTTTCAGGCCGTTGATCCAGAATCTACCCCACAGATGTTTCGGCACCTTGCTGAAGAAAAACGGTTTCTTTCTCCATCTGTTAGTATACTGAATGTTGCAACGGTATGTTTGCTCATACCCATATTTTCCTTTTACTGTTGTTTTATTTTATTGATTGTTTGTGTCAGTAGATTGGGGATATCTCCCAATGTTTTCATTATATGATTTTTGTGGGACATTATCTTCTTAGTGTTTTGATGAGGGATAGTGAAACCACAGATTTTTGTTTATGAAAGCAAATTTGGTATGCAGGATGCGGTGAGGTTTGGTATGGTTTTCTCCTCTTTTGTTTCTTTTGGCCTTAACCAATGTATTTTTGTTAACTTTTCTTTGAGGGTAATTCAATGAAGAAGTGCTGCTAACTTCTTTTATAATTCATCGATGTTTTTTTATTTGTTTTTATTTATTTTTATCTATTTTTATCTATTTTTTTAATTTTTTAATTTTTTTTTATTTTTTTTTTATTTTTTTAATTTTTTTTAATTTTTTACAACTCATTGATGTTATTAGTGCTAAAAATTAATTTTTACAACTCACTAAAAATTATTAGTGAAACCACAACATGTTTTTTATGCTAACTTCTTTTTATTTATTTTTATTTATTTTTATTTATTTTTATTTGTTTTTATCTTTTTTATCTATTTTTATCTTTTTATCTATTTTTATCTATTTTTTTAATTTTTTAATTTTTTTTTAATTTTTAAAATTTTTTTTTTATATATTTTTTTATTTTTTTACAACTCATTGATGTTATTAGTGCTAAAAATTAAAAATTATTAGACTCAAGTAATGCTTGTTGATTGAGATTGAGGCTGTATTTTTTGTAAGGTGTGTATATATGAAGGTTGAGGTTGTATTCATTACACAAGGCTCTCACTTAGCGCAAGGTCTTTAGAGAGGTTAATATTTTGATAGTCTTACTTCTTATAATCAAACATGTTGGATATTATATTTTTCAAATCATAGACCTATCATTATTGGACGAAGCTATTTGCCATCACATCAAAGAATGACCTCCAATACTTATATGTATTACAAAGATTCATGAGGTGATCACATATTCAAATACTATTTTTTTTTTTCAAATATTTTTAACTTCAGAGTTCTAATGATATTTGATGTATTAGTGTTTGTATAAAGTGTGTGTATATATATATATATATATATATAATGTAGCAGAATTATGATTTGAATATTTTGGGGAAGATTTAATAATTTGTGTATGAATTAGCTTATCTTTAGGTACTTCTCTGTCTTGATAGTTTTAGGCACAACCACACAATAATTAATTTGAAATCTCAACTCTTTATATGTCACGCAATTTGATTTTGATTTAGCATATTTAATCAATTTAATTAATTATTTTTTTATATTTAATATATATTTTTTTATTGACACGTGAATGAATATTTTATTCTCATGCGCGTGGAGACTAATTTGGGCTTCGAGTTATGTATCATGGATTATATACTTTTAGATGTGTAAGTTTTTGGAAATGTGGTAGGTTGCCACCTCTTATGTTGAATATTTATTCATCATCTCTCCTAGCTTAATTTGATTAGCATCTTTTGTTAACTTAAGCTAAATAATATTCTTCATCATCATCTTGTTCCTTGTCAAAGCTAATCTATATTATTTTTGTTTGTCGTATTTTATTCTTATCGATTAATTTTATAAATTTAGCTTCCAAAGGATTTTTCTACATGATAAAATATTATTTAGTGTTCATTACTTAATTTTTTATTTTAATTGGTATTACCTTTATTTTTTGTAAAATATGTCTTTTGTTATATGTTGTTTTTATATATTTTTACACTCCAATCTCAATATTCTAATCTTCGTGATATTCATTTTATCAATGTTTTGATATTTTATGTTCGAATGTTCACTATCATGAAATATTGTGTCTAGTGCCAATTCTTGGCATAATTATAACAGTGTGAGCCATAACACCTTGCACATCTTTAGGCGGGATGCTTTCAATAGGCCTTGCCTTACAAGCAACTGCGATGGGGTGCATGTTGGGTGGAGGCTATTTTTGTGGAATGCCCATGAAAATATGATGAGAAATTAGGTATTTTTGTAGATAAAAAAAATATGTTTATTTATTTATTTTATTTTTTATAAGGTAAAATTAGGATGTTTGTTTAGATTTCTTTTTTTTTTTTTTTTTTTTTTTTTGAAAAAGAATTACGTGACAAACTAAGTCAGAGGTAAGCCAAATGAAATAAGAGATTTCAAAAGAAAATATATTTGATTATTTAACTCAAACAACTTTAATTCAATAGTGTATACTTTTGATAAAAATTTTCAATGTAAAATTATGATGCTAGGTTAGATTTCTATCTTTTTTATAGAATGGATTATGATGTGATAAGCTAAGAGAGAGATGAGCCAAATGAATTGAGAGTTTTTAAATGAAGATGTACTTGGCTACTTAACTCAAGCAATTTCAGTTCCATAGTATGTATTTTTGGGAAATAATTCTCAAGGGTAGGCATCTATTGGCACAAATAATATTTAGGCTGATAATTTAGAAATTTTAGAAATTGTTTTGATATTATATACATGTTAAAAAAGAGATTATTGATTATATAAATTAAAAAAAAAATCAAAAATTTAAAATGCACATGAAAAGAAAAGATTGTCTGTATAAATTTAAAAAAAAAAAAATCAAAAATTAAGAATACACATGAACAAGAAGAATATGAATGAAAATTCCTTCGGTAACAAAGATGAAACCTTAAGGGATGAAATTAATAATGTATTTGATACGACTGAAAAATCTAGTGAATAGCATAATTGAGAAGAGAATAATTATATGATATCATCTCTCAAAATGGCTTGACAAAAAAGCCATGAATCTTTTTGTCATGCTTAATCACGTAGTTCTTATTGGGCTGCATGGGTGCAAGCATACTCTACTATCCTGTTATGTTCTCTTGTCTTGTGTCTGCTGATGCAGAGCATGATGTGAAAATCTAGCTCTTAATAGAAGTATTAGGACATACACAATACTTATGTTGCACGGATACGCCTAGGAACTGTCGTGTCACCGTGTCCGACCCGTGTCGCCGTGTCCACGTGTCGGACACGTGGACATGGCTACGCGGATCGGACACGGGTCGGATACGTGTCCGATACGCCACGTGGCGTATCGGATACGCGTCAGAGACATATCCAATGCGTTGTTCGGAAACAGTCATCGTTAACAACAGACGCGTCGTTTACCTACAGACGCGTCGTTTACCAACTGACTCGTTTTTACGATTCTAATGCGTCGAAAATATACTATATATTAACTATTACTCCTACATCTCCAACAAATTGAGGAGCACACCGCCGATAGTGAGTTGCCGACAAGCCGATTGCGAGAAATAGTTATTAATTGTCATTGCGTCAAACGGGGAGGGGAGGAGCACACCGCCGAGGCGCCGACAATACCTAAGATAACCTAATTCTATAAAGGGAATGGGGGATTTTGGAATCTGTATCGAGAGGGGGGAGAGTTCGAAAATCAAAACTGTAAAGGGAGAGTGGTGAGGGGTGTTAGAGGGTTTAAATTTTTTTTACATTATTTTAAAATACATAATTTTAAATTATTTTAAAATACAGAATTTTAAATTATTTTAAAATACATAATATTTATAATTAATAATTTTTATTTTTATTTTTTTTATCATGACGTATCCTAGTCGTACCCGTATCCTAGTTTTTTAGAATTTGCCGTGTCCCCATATCTTGCCGTGTCGTATCTCCGTGTCCGTATCCGTGTCCGTGCAACATAGCACAATACATTTGTTTGGAGTTGGAGATTCCAGAGATATGTCTCATCTTGATGGAGAGAGTGGAGGGCATGCTGATTTTTTTTTTTTTTTGTGATTTGCTGAATTGTATCCACATGTTGTGCACAACATAACCTTATAAGAGCTCAGAAGTTATATTGTAGGTGTTATATATGCTATATTGTATCTACATTTTATCAATGCATGGTACTTATGTGTCGATCTGTACACATATGACATCATCGAGTCATTTTCCCTCAATTCTAACAATATGCCTTTTTTAATCTCACTGCATGTCCCACGTAGATTGATGTTCTCCAAGATATCTTGGTGTCGCAGCAGAAGGCTATGTTACGTGACTTGTTACTGACCCAATTTCATTCTCGGGTTTGGCGATATTATTTTTTCTGCTGTACGTTAAATCTATCACCAATCAATTTACATTATAATATCTGTTATGTTTTTCCTGCAGAAAACACAGCATCCATCAATCTGTGCTAGGAATAAAAGGTCTCCACTTGTTTTTTTAACGTTGTGTTTTGAAATAGACGTGTGCTGCAAATCATACTTGCTGATTATTTTGTCATTTATTGCAATATAATCATGAATTCTTGAAAGCTTGCTTAGTTGTGATAGCTAATGTAAGCATTATTAGTATTTGTGAAACATTATGCATTTTTTTAGCTTCATTATGAGAGATTCAAAACATAAATTAGTGGGCTTGCTCATTGTTCAACATAGTTATTAAAGGCGCACCTTAGGTGCTCACCTGTTGGGCAATTGTGCTTTCACAGTTATGATTCAGAAGAAGAAAGAATAACAAAACAAAATACAATAATTGATATATATATATATATCCAATCCACAATCCAATCACGGCAGAATAAAAAAAAATGAGAAAATAGAAAATCAGAAATAATGTGGTTCACTAGTCGCTCAGTACTACTAGCTACATCTACCAACTACGGCAGAATAAAAAAAAATGAGAAAACAGAAAATCAGAAATAACATGGTTCACTAGTCGCTCAGTACGACTAGTTATATTCATCAGAAAATATATATGCGTTACAGATTAAATCAAAATGTCTTACAGTATGTGTAGCACAGAGATAGTCGCGATAAATCGCACAGAGAGAGAGAGAAGATGAACAGTTTCAAATCCGAAAAATAGTAACCTGAAAAAATATATTAAAATATTTATATTAAAATTTTCTTAGTTCAATTAATCGGAGCGGGTCGGATCATTGGACGGGTTAGGCTCTGCTCCAAAAATTTCGGGACCTCCGTTATTGTGTTATTGTTGCATTCCCGGTCTCTTAATATTTTTTTTCGTGCACATACATAAAAATATTAAAACAGAAATATTTGGTTATACAAACAGATTATCAAAATAAACTATATATATATATCAGCACATAAAGCTCAGACACCATTATGCCTATGCAAAAGCATCTCGCCTCGCCTTGCCTCAAGTGCTCTCCCCCTTTTCTAAAACATATTATTTCCAAAGCTATTTTTTCTTTCACAAATCAATTATTCTCATAGCTCATTTCCCCTCACAAATCATATTATTCTCAAAGCCTCTATAATTTTACTCTCTAAAACTATAAATAATATACATGATGTCTTAGAATTTTGCATGTTTGATTGTTAAAATTTTATATATTATTTTAGTACTCTAAATATTTGTGATGATGAGAAACATTAATTATGTTTGATTTTTATATTTATTGTCATTTATTTGATTGTATTTTATTAATAAATAAAAATTATAGATAATATTTAGTAAAAATATATAATATATATATTATTATTAGGTAAAGTATGCCTAAAAATATATAATTAAAGATAAATAATATATAAAATATATATATATAACATATATATATATATATATATGATTTATATAATTTATATATATGCAATAAAAATTATAGATAATATTTCAAATAACTATGTTGTAGACTAATATGAAAGAATTTGTGCTTGCACAGAATTGCTGAGGTGAGTCAGTTAATTTGTAAGTTGGTGCATGGAAAAGCAAGGCTGCAACTAGAGTTGGTCAAGCGTGAGAAAATTCTGGTACTTCTATTATTGTATTTCTTGTTGCTCTTTTTCTAAAATTTTCAGTCTCAGTCTCTCTTATTCTTAATTGCAGAAAAGAGCAGAGAGAATGAGGCATGCAGATCAGGAGTGCCAAAAACTCAAGTGTGACCCTCTTTTTTCACAAAAAATCTTGCCATGGGCAAGAGAGGCTGCATCTGTTTATAAACTTCAAGATGACAACATGAATTACAAGGTGTGATTATTTTTTTTTTTCTCAGTTCATGTGTTTTTGTGCACCTGCTGAATGAAATGAGAGCGAATCAGATTGTTTAGTCGTTGCTTGAAGTTTCTCTCTAATGAATTTTATTTGATGATTTTAAGAGCAGGTCGATCTTCTTTAATCTTAGAGCACAAAATTCTTATCTCCAATTCTTTCTTTAGCAATATAAAGCTTATTTTCAATCTAATTTCATAATATATTTCCTGTGTTATGCTGCATCAGTATTATTAGATGCTTTATTTAACAGGGACAGAACCCAGGAGTACCCCCCCCCCCCCTCGAAGGGTGGAAGGTCGGGTGCTAAGAAGCACGGACACGGGGATACGACACGGCAGGATACGGGGATATGACAAATTCTAAAAAACTAGGTTACGGGGATATGACAAATTCTAAAAAACTAGGATACGGATATGGCTAGGATACGACATGATAAAATAAATAAAAATTAGTAATTATAAATATTAGGTAATTTATAAAATTCATTAAATTAAATTAAAATATTTTATTATATAAAATAAATATATATTATTTATTTTATAAAATAAAAATATTTTATTTTATTAAAATATTTTATTTTATGCACATCCCCACACAAATATGCCCGCCCCTGCCTCCCCTTCAAACACGCCCTCCCCTGTCTCTCCCATCAATTCGCGCCGCCCCTTCCTCTTCCCTCAAATCGTGCCCGGCCCTTCCTCTCCCCTCAAATCGCGCCCGCCCCTTCCTCTCCCTCAAATTGCGTCCGCTCCCTGCCTCACCCTCAAATTGTGCCCGCCCCTGCTAGTGGCCAACGTCGCCCATGCGGCAACTTTGGCCACCCGATGTCGTTGGACGTCGGGCACTATAGGCATGAATCTGCCTGCCGACGCAACCATCCGATACGCCACGTGGCGTATCGGATACGGATTGTTGCAATGATTTGCCACGTGGCATATCGGACACGTATCCGTGTCGTATCCAGGTGTCGGACACGCGGACACGGTTGTAGGGAGCCGTGTCCGTGCTTCCTTGGTTGGGTGTGACCTATCTTCACTATGGGAAGTTGAGACTAGGTCGCTAGGGGTGTCAAGATGGTTAGGCCAGTGGCCCGACCTCATTTTGGGTGGGCTGGCTTGGGCCTCCCTTCTGAGTGTAGCGAGATGGCCTGGCCTGGCCTGGCCTGCTGGTTTTGCCTGGCCATAGAGATGGTCAACTAGAGAGTGGTTCAGCCTGGCAAGCAGCACACCCACAAAAATGCAGGCTCGACATGACTCGACCCGCTGTCATTTTGACGCAATGAGTATTCTAGCTATTGTTTAAGTAGCCCATTTTTAAAAAAAATTGTTTAATTAACTTTTTTTTAATAAAAACTTTCAACTACAGTTTTTTATATATAATTATAACAAACTGATGTGTATTTTCATACAAATCACTTATATCTTGACTTCTGTGATACTCAAAATTTTTTAAAAGAATTTTTATTTTATTTTTTTTTAAATTCTATATAATTTGATTGGTATCTGATGATCAATGTAAGTGCTATGCTCCATAATAACAATGTGCAAGTAGATTATGGCTTACATAATTTACAAAATTCTAAATATTTTTTTTTTTTTTTTTTTCGACTAAGATTTTCATCTTCTACTCTATTGTTTCTTATAAAATAAAAAATTTAGACTCTTAGTCTGGTATTGTTAAATTTTTTTCACATTAAAAATAAATTTAGTTAAATTAATGAAAATGAGTTTTATATTTTAATGATTTTGAATTAGAAACCCTAATCATTTATGGGTTGTCTTCTAAGTCTTTCCATGCAATTAAAATACCTAGGCTTATTTGATAAATTATATGGTACGGACTCACTTTAATATAATAAAAAAGAAAAATATTAGATGAGTTGAAGAAAATTCTGCTAAATATAAATATAATAAAAACATATTTAGCTACAAAATTAGTAGCGAGGTTGAACAGTTCAGAAGATTCATTGAATATTATACCAAAAAATATGTTGTATTAAATCATAGGCAAAATTAATGTAACATCACATTAATTAAATCTACTTACAGTTCAACGATCTTTTTTATGTACAACAATAAATTTATATTTTATGTAAAAATATATCTCACTTGCATATTAAATGATTCTTATATTAACCTGTCGAACTTATATTATAAAATATTTTAAATCTGATAAAGAGTTTATATATATATATATATAGTTTTCAATTTTTTCTTTACTTTTTATTTTCAATATTATTAATTTTATGATTTTTAGAATGAATATCATTAAAATTATATTGTGTAGTATATGTTATTATAAAACACAATTGGTCAAATGACTTTGATAACCCTCTCTCTCTCTAGGGTGCACACTGCTTTCTCACATACACTTTCCTAGGGTTTATTTCCCTAGGGTATTCCCCCGATACCATGTTAAAACTTCAACAACATTTAATTTAATTTCAATTCCATAAATGAAAGCCCTTGTATAATGGGCAAAGTAATTGGGCAGCACACAAGTTAGGTACTCGTACTTCAATTAAAAATATAAATTTTAACAAACAAAAAGCTATAAACTTTAGCAATTATATTTATGGCTTAATCTTCTGCATTATTTATTTATTTATTTATTTATTTTTATTTTTATTTATTTTTATTTATTTTTATTTTTTTTTTATTTTTTTTTTATTTTTTTTTTATTTTTTTTATTTTTTTTTTGTTAGCTCTCATTTTGCCCTAGTAAAAGTATGATGTGCCCCATTTATCTCGGCACATGTCAATATTTGGTGATAATTATGGTTGAGATGATATTCCCACTAATCATGGCGTTCTTCAAATAATATTGCTGAAATATAAAAGTGTTAAAAGCAAGAGCATATAGGTAGAACGAGAGCACATGGGGAATTTGTTGGGTATGTTAATTCTGGTGGATTTGGCTAAAATATCCTTCTGATTTTTCACGAGCTTAAAATTGTTTCTGCTGGGTAAGGTGCTAAGCTTATAAAACTTTTGTATTCTTGTTGGTTGAGATCTTGACTGCAGAGAAATAAAACTTAGGCATTCCATTAAATACACTATGCTGGTTGCCAATTTTCATCACTAAATTTGAGTGATGTTTTTGCATGTGATTAGAGATACTACACTATATTTTTGTTCTTGCATGTGTATCCAAACATTGATGAAAGATTATGCCATTTCTATTTCATTCAATTATTCAATTTTTTGTTCCTGCACGAGGCACGGCACGATTCAGCCGTGCCGAGGCCAACTGGGCCTCGTGCCTGGCCCGGCACGGTACCGTGCCGAAATCATTTAAATTAGGGTTACAGGGGCGCCGAAACCCTACTTTTTTTTAAAATTAGGGTTTTGGGCGTGCCCAATTCCTAATTTTTTTTTAGAATTTGGGTTCGGCCAATGGCGCGCGCCGAAACCCTAATTTTTTTTTTAATTTAGGGTTCGGGCCGACCGGCCGAACCCAGCGAATCATGCCGTGGGCTCGTGCCAGGCTGAACCCCCACAAAACCATGCCGGGCCAGGCACAACATGGTTATTGTACCGTGCATGGCCCGACATGAAAGTACGGTCGGGCCTGAAAAAAATGGACCAAGTCGGCCCGGCACGTTCCGTTTGACACCTCTAATTAGGCAAGAGGTTGTGTCTTAGTCTAATGGCAGAATATTTTTATTCAATGGTGATAGGTCTTGGATTCGAGATTTACCAGAAGGAATTTTTCTGATTTTTAAAGGTTGAGCTATTGAGATATTAATTTCTTCAAGATCTCATACTAAACAAGAGTTTTCTACAAATCATATTATTGCCAAAGTGCCGCTCATCTTACTCTCATGATGAATGTTTAAATGATTATATTTTATTAATAGATATAAATTATAAATAATATGTAACGATATATATATATATATATATATATATATATATTAGATAGAGTGTGCCTTACAAAAAAAAAATTGTTTTTAATTATGTCTTATTGCCTCGATGTCTAAATTTTTTTGTGGTTCAATGTATTTTGTATCTCAAATAACTATGAAATAACTGCATGTAATAAAGGTGTCAAATGAGTCACATTGTGCCTGATACAGTATGAGGTGGTTTATTGTGTTGTGTCATGCTAACACGATTTGATGGCAGGTCAGCCTGGCACCGGCTGATTGACCCGTTGTTTGGCACTTTTATGTTAGATCATGTTTGGTCGGATTTGGGTCATGCCAGGTCATTCTGGTTTTGGGCATTGGGCTATTACAAAGATTATAAAATATTTAAATTTATTTTTTTTTTTCGACATCGACATCAACAAAACAATGCAGGTCACCCTCCTAATAGGGGCACAGAAAGTATCCCGTTACATGTAGGTTAACATGTAAGGGGGTAATGGGTTTTTTAAAACTAGTGCCTCGTGTGGACCGTGCTTGGCATGGCACAAGGCACTGTTAGACCCGCCCAACACATCACAAGTTGTGCCACGGGCTGGCATGACCATGGACCATGGTCTGGGCATGGGTTTGGATTATGTTGTGTTTTGGTCATCCGGTCCACTTGATGTTTCTAACTTCTAGTCATTCTAAAACCTAGAAAGCATGGTAATATCTCTGTGTGTCGGTCATCAATACACGTGCCTCCCACCTTACATGAGATATGGGAGAGGTATGTATGGGGGTGTAACCGAGTCGAGTCGAGCTGAGTATTAGGCAGGCTCGGCTCGGCTCGGCTCAGTTTTAAAGGAGTAGGATCAAGCTTGTTCATGAGCCTGTTTACGAGCTGACGAGCCGAGTTTGAGGGTGTTCGGGCTCGACTCGTTTAACTTACGAGCCTGTTCACGAGCTTGGTTCACGAGCATGGTTAACAAACTTGCTCACAAGTCTATTCCCGAGCCTGTTCACAAGCTTATTTATGAGCTGACGAGCTGAGTTTATGGGTGCTCGGGCTCTGCTCGTTTAACTTATTAGCCTCAAAATGATATTCATGAATTAAATAAAATGTTCATCTAAAATAGCCAACATACAATTAAATTAAAAAGATATGATAATAAAAGTTCAATTAACTTGATTGAAGTTCAAGATTTAAAATATTCATCATGTTCATTTGTAGGAAAAAATTATTGTGCATCAAGCCTTTTTCATGTTCATGAGCTTGGTTCACGAGCTTGTTCACAAGCCTGGTTAACTAGCTTGCTCACGAGCCTGTTTACGAGCTGACAAGCCGAGTTTGAGGGTACTTGGGCTCGGCTCGTTTAACTTAATAAACAAGTTCGAGCGAGCTTCTAACGAGCCGAACTCCGAGCAGCTTGCGAGTAGCTCGGCTCGGTTGCAACCCTAAGTATGTATCTCGGTAAATCTTATTCTTGATAAATCAGAGATGTCACGTTTGATTGTCTCGAATTCGAGCGACTTATTAATCTTTAATGAGAATACTTATTGTCCTTCCAAGGCACAGTCTCTTTTAATTTTGATCCAATCAAAATGTTGCAGGTCAACGTCGATGGACTATTAGTATATCAATCAACGTTAGAGGTTAGATCTTAAGTATGATAATCAAATTTAATTTTTTTTTTTTTACCAGGTCTCCATTGCGACCACAGAAAGGAGGCATGAATATGAAGCTCCACATAAGAAACTGAAGAATTTCATTGACGACATTCCTGGTTATAACAAAGATGCGGGTGATCAAAGCTGCACCATGTCCGTTGCAGTTCTTAGTGATAAACTGCAGAAGAGATTGTCTTGCAGATACATACGCGAGGATTTGCAGGTGCCTCTCTCCTCTTGACCAATTCTTCACCTTTGGGTTGCAGATAACCACCCCTCTTCAAAAAAATTAAACATAAAAAAAGTTATTTAATTTTTTGTCAAAATGTACAAATGCTTATATTCATTAAGCTTGACTTTTTTCATGAGAATGATAGATTTGTGTGTTGTTACAAATGCTTATATTCATTCAAAAAAATATATTATTTTATTGCCCCCCTAGATTATTATTAGAGGGAATTGTGTTTTGGTACAATCACCAAAAAATATTAAAAAAAAAAGCTAGTTATATATTTAACATGTATAGAGGTCACATTGATTTTAGTGATATAGTTGTTGAGATGGAAATTAAGTATCTAAAATTTTAGTCATTTATTTTATCTCTTTATTGCTTAGTTATATGTATGAATCCTAGGATTAATGTGTAAGCGATAGAAATAAATTAAGATACATATCTACCTCCATAAATAAAGTAGAAAAACTTGAATGTTTGATTTACGAGTAAAATAATTGACATATATATATATATATATATATATATATATATATATATATATATATATATATATATATATATATATATATATATATATAGAGTATGATATTAGGTATAATAGTTATAGTAAGACTAGGAATACGAATATAAATATCATATTTAGAGATTTTCTTTTCTATCTAATTAGCATAAGATAAATAATGAGGTGGTCCGTCAAATAGAAATAAGTTATCTTGATATTTAGATATTAATTACTATTAAAATAATACATGATATACTGATTTTTCTAATATCTAATATAATATCAAAATTTATTTTTTTATGATTGTAAATATTATTTTAGATATTAGATTGGAGATTCAGATTGCGATTAGATATTGTAGAAACAATTTCATACTAAAGGAATTTGAAAGATTCAAAAATGAGTATTAAGAATAGATTGAAAGAGTTGTTATTTGATGATGACTCATGTGATGACATTAAGGATATTGAGGTCATTCTTTTAATAGCATCAAAATCAGATGTGATGATTCTAACTAGACTACTAATACAGATTGAATACTCTATTTGTCATGTCTCATGTGTTACATGTATATAATTTGATAATATAAGTTTTTTATATTTAAATTTTTTTAATTTATATTTTGTTATTATTTGTCATATGATGCTTATGTTATGATATTCAAAAACAAAGTATATGTACATTTTTTTATTCAGTTATAGTCTTAATACCACATTAATTTTAATCATTTTAATTGATATTCAAGTACAGTTTAGTACAATTAAAATGTTGTTTTTAAAATTAAAAATAACATTTTAATTGATATCACACTATTGTAGTCAGAGCCGGCCATAGCATTGCCCACTGGACACTTTCCACTGCCCAAGGGACGCAACACATAATCCACATCCCACAAGTCAATTGGGCCATTGCCCATTGGCTGTGGCTGTTTATTGTGGCTAGGGCCAGGCCCACAAGCCCACTGCCGGCTTGACCTGGTCTGATCCAGCATGACCAGCATACCTAATTCATAAAGGTGTGCCATCAAGCTGTACCAGGCTGACCTGTAATGCTGCTGTGCCAACTTGGCACATGCATTTTTTCTTGTTATGTTTGACACGGCCCATTTGACAAATTTATGCTCGCTACAATTCTCGCCTAAAAGTGATTTATTTTCTTATTTAAACTTTTCTTCCTGGTGAACATCTACTCGTAACAAGTAATAAACTTATTCAAATATTATTGTACTAGTTTTCAAGTCCCATTAGAATATAGGGCATGCATTTTTTTTTAATCCTGAATCAAATAATATCTCAAAAGAGATATCGGTATGCTAGTATAATCACGAGATATAATAAAAGAAACAAAAAAAAAATGAAAAATGTGAGATTATGATAAAACATATAAAATCTAATGCTAAGTATGACTATTTTATCTCTTTTTGAGATTAATTGAATGATCGTGTTCAGATGAGTTGGCTATAGAATTTTTAAACTCTTCAATAGGCTCATTTCTAGTCAGAGCATGTTGAGTTTTTATTTTTATTTTTTTTGAGTATAAATTTATTTTATATACAATTTATTTCAATTATTGGATTTTTACTTGATATTTTGATTTTTTTTTTTTGTACGCATTCGATCACTAAATATAATTAGTAAATGGATGTTCTCTATATTAGAGTACGTCACTCATTTTATAAATATATCTATGTAATACAAGATATTAGTGTGTATATTGAAAAATAAATGTAAGTAGTATCGTTAAATATCTTTAATAATTTTAAGCATGAAAATTATATCTATGTGTGATACCAGATATTACTACATGCCAAATTTGATCGAATATTGTCATAATCAATATAAAATTATAATGTCGAATATGTTGAATTTTATTGATATTTGATATTCTATTATGATTATTTCTTTTTTTAAACTTATTGCTTTATTATATGGATTAATAAATTTTATAGAAATTCGGACGACTTCTAATAAATGTGATAGTAATTTTAAATTAGCTTTTATTATTATTGATTTTTAATAATTCTTATAAATGAATTTATGATAAAATTATTATTATTTAGTGAATTATTAAAGGTAATGGTAAAAAATTTACTTAGAATATTTTGTTCCCTAAATATATGTATTGAAAAATTATATATGACATAATTAGCATGAAGATAATATATTTGATAAAAATTTAATTCAACTCCATTATGTTTTATAAATTAGTTCGTAATCATATATATATATATGTATATATATGTTGTATATATTGTATATGTAATTTGTTTTTTATTTAATAATCTATTTATATAACCAAATATTTTTTTTATTTTAATATTTTAATGTAAGTATAGGAAAGGAAATATTTAAGAGGCCGGGGATGCAGCAGTGGCACAATAACAGAGGTCCCGCTGACGCTGAAATTTTTGGAGCAGAGCCTGCTCATCCCATGATCCAACCCGCTTCTGTTAAATTAACCGAGAAAATTTTTAATATAAAATATTTTGTAATTTTATTTTCGGGTGGCTATATTTGGACATGTGGAACTGTTCATCGTCTTTCTCTCTTCTCTTTGTGCAATTTATCGTGACTGTTCTGTGTGCTGCATACTGTAATATAATTTCTGTTAGTTTAATCTGTAACGCATAAGTATTTTCTGGTGGATGTAGCTAGTTGTACTGGGTTTCTAGCGAATCACGTTATTTTTTGTGTTTATTTCTCATTTTTGATTCCGTCGTGGATGGTTGCTGGATTGAGATATATATATTGCTTATTTTATGTTGTTTCTGTATCTTAATCTCACTACCGTTGAAGCGCAATTGCCCAACAATATATATGATATTATGGATAAAATATCATTATGAATTTTTTCTTATGTATTATATTGAATTAAGTCCATGTAATAGAAAATATATCTATTTTAGTTTTTTTTTTTTATACAATGGGATGGGAGGGATGCTAGACGAGGTGTGTCGGTAGCATTAATTAGTTAAATTGTGATTTATTTTAAATTTTACTAGAAATAAAAATAAGAAGTGTAAGAGAGAGAATTTAATTAAAACAAATTAAAAAATATTTTTGCCTTGTAATATTAATTATTTTTTGTCGGTAACATTACTAACTCTTATATATATTTTTATGATTTAAATAATTAAGCTTTAGAATTATAGAAAAAAATGCACGCATATATAGGAAAGATAAACGCATCAAGCCTTGCACCGCTACCGATTTCATACTTTTCCTCTGCAAAATAGGGTCCAGGCGGACATTTATGGGAAAATATTTATTTGGTTTCTTTGTTTTTCTTCAGTCATGGAAAATTGATGATCTTTGCATTGCAGACAAGCAGTATGTGATCACCATAAACTACTGTGGTCTCATGCTCCAAAAGTATGTCATGTGCAAATCTGTTCTGTGGCTTATGAGTTGGTGGCATATTCATGTTTCTTCTTTATCTGCAGGATCGCAGTGAATGCAGCTGCTACGCCTACGCCTAGCGTTTGTGTTAGTAATGAATTGAACGACACGTGCATCACAAAGGTAATGCAGTCTAGTAGATTCTTAGACTCTTTTAGATGGGCAGTCCATTTTTTAAATTTCCGTGTTCATTTTTTTTTTATCAGAGTTTCCCCAACATGGATGCTGACATGGCATTTAGATTTGTTCTAAATTCTGGCTGCTTCAAGAATTCTCCTGGTTCCAGAAATTTGATGCAGCAAACTCAAGTAAGCTGGCTATGTTTGGGAGTCCAATCATGTTATCACATATATTTACTTGGACCATATATCTCTGCTTGTTTTTTTCTCCTAGTATAGACTCTAAGGTCCTGTTTGATAAATTGAAAAAATTAAAGTGCTGAATTTTATAATTATTAAATTTGCATAGTAAAATTATTTGATAAGTTGCTGACAATTGAATGCTGAAGATAAATATATTTTTTGATAATTATAAATGATAAATACTGAAAATTATGTATTTTAAATATTTATCATTATTATTATTGTATTACATATTATCTAAAATAAATATAATTTTTAATAGTGTTTTATTTTTTACTATAATTATTAATTATTATTTAAAAGAAAATCACTCGAAATATATTCATACGTAAAATATAATATTTAAAAAAAAGACATTTTTAAAAAATAACTATTTGAATCTAAATTTTTTAAAATTATCCAAACTATTAATATTAAAACAAAAAAATTAATGAATAACTAGTTGATTTGTTATTTTTTTCTTAAATTAATAATGAAAGAGTGTTAAGGTTTTTGGTGGTGGAGAAAGGAGGAGAATAAGATAGATTCACAAATTGAACTGTAGTATGAATGTGAAAATGAAAAAGAAAAAGAAAGAAAAAAAAGGACAAAACGGTTACTTTAAAAAAAAATTTGTTGGAAATTTTTTATATTCAATGATAAGTAGGCATCTACTTACTTATTATTTTCAATGATTTTTCATTTAAAATTTTTAATTCAGTGATTTTTTATTAAACACTAAAATTTAATAAGATTTTTTATTAAAATTTAAAATTTTTAATAAGATTTTTTATTAAACATATTGAATCAATCAAAATTTTCATTTTCAATGATTTATCAAACAGGCACTAAGTCCAAGGTTGTCGAGATTTCAGGTCTCCGACTCATCATGAGTATGAGTTGGAGTAAACTCGTAAAATTTTTGTGTCACCTGGGTTTGGGGGAGATTTCCTCTCTTGTGGATTTTTGTTCTCTTTGGAATCAATCTGATTATATGTTCTTGTTGGTGTATATAGTAATTTCATATGGATTGAAATTTTTATATATGAGTTGGAGGGGGTAATGGGTCAAAATGTATTTTTTAGATTCTTGCTCACCCTAAATTTGTTAACAATTTGAATCTTGCTCAAAAAATACAATGTCAATACTTATTAAAATTTTATTTAATTTTACTAGGCAAAATAAACATTCACAAAGCCTCTAGGAAGCAAAATAAGTAAAATTTCTTTGTGATGCCTTGATCTAAAAGGGCATAGGTTAAAATGGATAGGAGGGTCCATCGAGTTAAAAAGGATAATTTGTGGTTAAGACTGTATCTCTTTAAAAATATTTTAGAATATTCTTATTAAATATGTGTATTTAAGTTACATCAATTAAATATTTATTTTTTCTTTCTGTAACTTTATTATGTGAGATGTATCTACACAAGAAATTTGGTGCATGATCCTGCAATACATGCATATTGTTATTTATGTTCTTATATTTTTTTTATTGTAATAATTTTTAATTATTTTATGAAATGATAAAAAAGTGAAAATATATCATTTAGACCAAATGTAAATCATGAATAATTATTATTAAAAAGTAATAAAATACTTAAATCTTTTTTAGGTCTCATCTCCACTAGATCTTCATATGTATGGCAGTATGAGTATGTCAAATTAAATGTGTTTTTATTCACACCAGCTTAGCTTACATGATATGAAGGTTTGATATGTTTTCCTAACTAACATGTCTTATATTTTAGGATAAATTTTTTTTTAAAACTAACGTATAATATTTTAAACGCGATCAGTGATGAGTGACAAAGTCGAGAATGTATAATCATCGGGTATCTTATCATGGAAGAGAGAATATATAATTCACATTGGTTCAATTTCAAAAAAAAAATTATTAGAGTCTTTTAATCATGTAAATAAAATTAGTAAAATAGAAAGTAAAATCAAACTTTGTGAGGATCCCTAGATGGATCTGGTAGTTAGCATATCTCTCTCAATTGCATGTAATATTTATGATCTTTTTTTTGAAACTAATTTCTAATAATTATCTTAGCGTGGCCTATTCTTCTATAGTGTTTTGCTGAATAGAGGATATTTCACATTTGTCTCTGCTATGACTAGAACCCCTTCAATTGCTAACAAATATAGAGTGAGATATTTATCAAATATCTCTCAGCCTATCTCATATAAGCTAGATTGTTGGGTGCTATAACTCTAGTCTAGTGAGAAATTCTATATCATTCAAAATTTGATTATTGAATGTTGAAAACTCATTTAGTGATGAATATATAAATATCATGCCCGAAAGCCTTTTCATATGTCTTACTTTCTTTGTGACATCAATCTCCGCTGCAAAAATCTCTAAGAGTTGTGTTACTTTCCTTGTAAAGTAATTGATAACCACCTCAACCTTTTCAATCTCCTCTAATCTAGGTCCAAATAATTATATAATTGTGTTTTATATATATTTATATATATATATATATACACACACACACATGTGTGTGTGTGTGTGTGTGTTATCTAAGATATGTATAGTTATGCTCCTAACTCACATATGGACTTGTATCTCATGCAAAACGAGAAAATTAAGGTCAATTCTAACTTGATAGTTTATTTCTCTGAGTGGTCTATGATCACCTCATCATAGAGTCATGTTCTCATTATTATCATACATTTTGAGTGCTTCTAAATTCCAAGATTGTATAATCATAACTAGAATTTTTACTTCTTACGTAAATGTAATAACTCATCAGTACACGCAAATGGAAATTACTTGGTGAATAGAAAGAATACTTACATTGGAAAGAATTTTGCACCCACATGCATCATTACATATTGCGCATGCAACGTGTTGTTATAGTACTTATATTCTCTTTCTTTCTTGCTAGGAATCTTAGGGTTTATAATGCGCTATGATATCATGTAAAGAACAACACTATGAAGACTAATCTTAATAAAACTCGATGCCTAAAAATTTACATGGGGTGCCATTTATAATATGCTCGTTGGGTTGGGTCGAGACATTGATATGCCCTTAGGTTATAGATCGTGCACATTGCACAAGGTTCCTGCTTAGTGTAAGGTGCGTGAGATATTAAAATTTTGACAGTCTTATTTTTGAAAAGATGAGAAATTGTATTTGATAATTTTTTAATCTGAGACCTATCATACTTGGACAAAGATTTGTTCTTGCAGATCATGACGGTGATGATGAGAAATTTGAAAAGCAACTAACTGGGATGAATATTTGTTCTTGCAGATCATTACTTTTCTTTTGCACAATCTCCTCGATGTTGTTAAGGAGGTTCAACTGGCAAAGATGGAAATTAAAAGTTTGGTAGAAGCAAAATTTCTTGTTCCATCAGGTAAGTTGTAACTAATAACTTGTCTTGCCTCTTGTTCTCATGTATTACCATACCATTGTTAATCAAGCATAAAATATATTGGATAAGGAAACATGAGCACAAAATAAGTTGCATAAAATCAAGCATAAATGATAAAAGTAATCCGATCATCATCATCACTAGCCTAAAAAAATGATACCATAATATAAACCAATATTTTCTCTATAGTTTCTAAGAGTATAATTTTAGATGCGAACTACTTGATTTTGGATGCTAATATATGGTTGCATTAGAATGTTCATGGATTTCATCCTTAATAAATTAGAGTTAAAGTAATACATCTTATGATATGACTATAATTGTTGTAATCATAACTATGTATCATTTGTTTTGTTGTTAGATTTAAAAATAAATATTTATCTCTTTTTTTTTTCAGATAAGAGAGTGCTTATCCAAAAAAAATAAGAATTATTATAATTGTTATGTTAGTATTAGACGAAGAAGCACGGACACGGGGATACGATACGGCAGGATACGGGAACACAGCAAATTCTAAAAAACTAGGATACGGCATGATAAAAAAAATAAAATTAAAAATAAAAATTAATTTCTTTATAAATATTAAATATTTTATAAGATAATATTTATAATTATTTTATTTTATAAAATAAAATTTTAAAATTATCTTATATTATATAAAAATATATTTTTTTATTTTATAAAATTAAAATATTTTATTTTTCCGCCCGCCTGCCTCCCCCCCTCAATTCGCATCTATCCCCTCAATTCGCGCCTGCTCCCTGCCTCTACCCTCAAATCGCTCCTGTCGCCTGCGTCGAGGTGTATCAGACACGTATCCGATACACCTATAAAATAAAAAAATTCATGGGCGACGTTGGCCACTGGACGTCCGATACGCCACCGTCTGATATGTCACGTGGCGTATCAGACACGTATCCGTATCGTGTCCACGTGTCCAGGTGTCGGACAAGTGGACACGGCTGTAGGGAGCCGTGTCTGTGCTTCCTTGGTATTAGATATATATTTTTATTTAATTTTACATTTTTTTGCTTGTTTTTAATATGATTCAACTTTTATTTATTATGTTTAGTGTGCATAAGGAGTGTTCAAGGGATAAAAATGTTTTTGTTGGGGCAAAATTAAAGTCGAATATTAGATCCTAGACTTTTTTCTCTTATGAATATCTTGTTGTAGGCCACTCGGTGCAAGCTGGTGCCCAACTTAATTATGAATACTCGATTAATTATAAATATTCATGATCGCTAAGAAAAAACCCAAATTCAGAATACTTCACATACTTCAACATGCAAAGAGTTGCATTTAGATGTTCCTATCTATTAAGTCTGGTAATAGATAGATAATTAATTTTGCCTATAATTTTATGTAAGTAGTTAAGTTAATTAAAATTATTGTATTAGACAAAAAATTAGTATTTGGATCAATAATAATATTTGTTGAAGCATAACTTGAGAGTCAACCCGTTGTATCAGTAGTAAGCGCATAGCTCCTATATGATAAAACAAAATGTCTCAATATTCTTCGTCTGAAATTGTGACAAAATATTCTTTAAGTTAGGTAATTTTTGACTTATAATTTTTTGTAATTAGAATATTATTTATGTATATAATGAGCAAAATTAGTATATTGATAAGCTCTAGAAAAATAAATAAAAATTTATGACATGCATATGCATATGTAAGCCAAATAGGGTAATTGTCTATAAAAATCTTGTAAATTAAACTTTTGGCAGCTATTTCAGATAATATAATATTTTTCACAATCTATAAACTACATATAATTGTATTGCTCAAAATTTATATGGTTGCTTTTAATTTATCTATTTCTTAATGTCATCCTGAAAAATTATATTTTTAACATCTAGATTGTACATCATTTATCTGTGAGCTGTTGCTTGTAGAAATAAGAATCTATATGAAAATCATCTTTACTACTTGAGATATTAACTTGGTAATTTATACTAAATATTTATGTGAATTTTCTCTCTCTATATATGTATTTTATC
The DNA here is from genome assembly GCA_029783825.1 of Sapria himalayana. NCBI lineage: Eukaryota > Viridiplantae > Streptophyta > Magnoliopsida > Malpighiales > Rafflesiaceae > Sapria > Sapria himalayana. The sequence goes on along the minus strand of JAREIK010001468.1, from coordinate 325,827 downwards.
GAAAAATCATCTATTTTTTCATCTATAATTATCTTTACAGCAAACATTTAACTATTACTTACTACATTCCAGAAAGCTGAGGTATTAGCTTAGGTTTCATTAGAGTGAAGAGTGTGTATTTTTTTCAATAATGACTTGGCGACATCGTGAATGAGGTGATAATACAAGGCTAAAATCTGGGTTTCCTAGTATTATCAAAATAATTAGTAAAAAAAATAAAAAATATTAAAAAAAAGTGACAAAATATATGAAATTGGCTATTGAGAATAAATCTCAAGTTCCTTTTAGAGTCTGATCGAAAGGTCGTGATTAGAGGATTAGGGGCAGGATGATCCAACAGCCGCTCAATTTTGGGTAGTTTGATTCAGCAATGTGATGATTTTTTTTGCTGTGAAAACAAATGCTGAGTGTGTTTGGTGTTCTTCTTTTTCATGGCAGTTTGAAAAAAGGCAAACTTTTTGGACACTCAAAGCATTGTTTTTTGTTCTTGAAACTTTGTCCTCGCAGATAAGCAGCTGGAGCTGCGGCTCTATTTTGTCAACTGTAAGAGTGGAAGCAAGGTGATGGTGAGTGTCGATGTGACATGCTTGAAATGGTACCGACTGGCCCGCTGCTTCATTTTCTTACTGGATCGCGTCTATTGCTTGAAATTGGACACGTTCTGATTTGTCTTCTCTCGACGGAAACCAAAAACAAAAACCAGTGCCACGTATCCGTCAGAGGCAAATTCTTATCAGGTTCGTAATGGCGGAAGGAGTGGATTGCTCTCAAACTCGCGCATCAATGAGATAAAAGCTGCCATCGATAGGATTGAAGATGGAGACTTCAGGATGATGAGGCTTTGTTCTCGTGTTTCTCGTCTGTTGGAGTCCCTTTGAGCAGAATTTCATCATTTTCAGGTATTGCATGGTTCCGAAATCTGTTTTTCAATGATCAATACTTAATCAGAAATGCTGTGTGCCTGTTAATTTTCAGGTATTTCATCATCAGAAGATGCTGCTTTTTGATCTTTTCAATTCTGTCTTTCAAGTCTTTTTTGGTTCAAAAACACGAGCATCAATGGCAATCCGGGATGCCTTTTTTTTTTTTTTTTTTTTTTTGAACAGAAGAAAGTGTAGCTTTTATGCTTAAGAAAACTCATTTTCAGGTCTTTTTTGCTTCAAAAACAAAAAAAAAAATATGGAAAATGATTATCAAAACTTTATAAAAACTGCAACATGCCCATTAACTGCAAGTTGAACAAGATAACCACGTTGCTTTTTGTGCTTAAGAGGGGGCAATTGATTCTATCAGCTTGAAAGTGTGGACCTGCAGCAGGCAAGAAGATTGTAGCATTTGCTATCAGAAGGCATGAAAAACACGTTATGGTGGTTGGTATCAGAACAGGACCTTTAGTTTTTGTGGCCCTGTGAGCTCAAACACGAGGGCATCCCCATCGTACAGCTCATGATCCAGCGCATAAGCCCTCCACCCTACACTAAGGCCAGACATCTTGAACAGATACCTGGTCTCGTATCTGCTTCCATTCTCATCCTCTAGGATGATGTCTGCGTCAGCTTGAGGGAGGTGGCGCTCGCAGAACTCGGCCGGAATCCCCTGCAGGGGGAAGGGAGGGGAAAAGAAAGAGTGAACAGCGAGCACAGAAAGTAGCTGCTTATGCTTTTTTTTTTGTAGCTGCAGGTCTCACCAGCCAAAAACAAGCGTAAACATGAGAGCGAACCATGGACTTGACGAAGGATGGGTTGCCAGACTGCAAGCCTTCTTGAAAATCCTCTGCGGCTGACAGAGTTTGAATCCTGGCTTCGTAGCAAGCCAGCCTGGCTTCCTCTAATGGCCTCGCAGCATAGCCAGACCTTCACGCAAAACCACGGCCATGGCCGTGGCAATGGCCACTTCCATGTCATCAGCCATGTCATCATCTGCTGTTGCTAATCTCTGCAAAACCATAGCCATAGCCATACCTTTGTGCCCCAGATGAACCTGCCGGCTTCTGCATTTGAAGAGCATCTCTCTCCTTCAAAAATTAAACAAAAAAATATTTTTTTTTAAGCTCACCTTTTGTGAGCTGGTAGTTTTCAAAAGCAAGGAGAAGAGACAACTGGTACTGGCATTATCATGAAGAGATACAGCTGGAATGTGCGTGCGAGATGAACGCCTCACTTGTGCCACCTTGTGATTCTTTAATTTCTGTTTTTGTGGCCTCTGCTAGCACACAGCTCACCACACCACCAATGTTAGCTGTTTGCATTGCAAGCACACACACACATACACACAAAGGAAAAAGTCTATGCTACCCCTGAGCTTCCTTTCAGCATGGGCGAGATCAGCGAGAGCCTTTGAAATGCTCGTAATACCTAAATCCTTAGGGGATAAATGTTCATGCCCATGGCACGCTCCAACACCGAGTGATCCCGAGTAGAGGTGTTAAAACGCATGGGCCACGCGGGGCCCACCCCATTTTCTTTTTTTTTTAAAAAAATAGCCATTGGTTGGGAGTCGAGGCTACTGGACATAAAGCTGCTAGGGGGACGGTTCCAACTAACGGGCTCGGAGGATGGGCAAGTTGATTTGGCCCAACTCATAAATGAATTTGTTGATTTTTCTAAGAAAAATATGTGCAATTAAATATGCATTAGCATATTAGAACTCATAATAATTCTCAAATTAAATATGTTTTCGATTAAATAATATTAAGATAATTGATCACTTACGGAATATTTGTATTACATCCATAATCATAAAGACTCGTGGCTAGTAAATATAAAATTACTAGGAGATGCTTCCAACAACGGGGCCCAGACTCTTGGTCTGATAGGCTCAGAGGATGGGAAAGCACAGTTGGGCCAATCCAATTTTGACACCTCTACTTCTAAGACCTTTTAATTTTACAAGAATCAATCCACATGTCTGAGTTAAATATGTTCATAATAAAATAATATTAAGATGATTGATTACTTATAAAATTCTTATATTACATACATAGCAACTAGGAGTACTCCATACTAAATGTGTATAATTAAACAAAAATTAACATATTAGATCTCATAAAAATCTTAAAATAATTGATCGCCTAGAAAATTCTTGTCTTGTATGCACATGTTAGAAGTCATGCATTTCAGATAAGATTGTTGGGATATTAATCTCTCAGATTCTACACTAAGCCAGAGTCTTGTGCACTAGGTATAACCCCCCTTTATTAGTATTTTGAATATGCTTATTCAAAATTTAGTTTCTTAATTTTTATTATCAGCCTTGGTTAGTTAGATTAATTAGTGATTTAATGTTATGGTCTGTTTGATAAAACTGAAAAAATTATGTTCTGAACAATTAAGACTGAATTTTATAAGTATTGAATTTATATTAAAAAATTATTTGATAAATTACTGTTAATTGAATGCTGAATATAAATATATTATTTGATAACTGTAAATACTGAATACTGAAAATGATATATTTTACATATTTACTCTTATTATCATTATATTACAAATTATACAATATAAATAAAGTTTCTAATAAAGTTTTTTTTTTCACTGCAATTATTAAATATTAAAAAAATTAAAATCCCTTAAAATATTTCGATAAATAAATCATAAATCTAAAAAAAAATAAAAATATTTAAAAAATAACCAATAAAATCTAAACTCTTAAAAACTATCTAAATTTTTAATATAAAAATAAAAATTAATGAATAATTAGTTAATTTGCTATTTTCTCTCTTAAATTAAGCATGAAAGAAAATTAGAGTTAGGATTTATGGTGATAGAGAAAGGATGAGAAGACAGATATACAAACTGAACTGTAGTATGAATGAGAACAAAAAAAAACAAAATGATAATTTAAAAAAAAATTATTAAAAATTTTCAGCCTTCAACATTAAGTAGATCTCTACCTATATAAAATTTTCAATAAATTTTCATTTAAAATTTTATAATTTTTAACTCCTAGCATTATTTTATCAAACACACTTGAAATTTCAAACTATTGAAAATTTTAATTTTTAATAGTTTAAAGATTTTAAATACGTTATTAAATAGCCCCTTAGTTTGGATGCTAATTATGTTAGAACTAACTAATCATCATTTACAAGGTGTGAAAAAGTTCTTAAAACTGTATGTTTTTGGATGTATTCAACACGCTGGTGCATATTGTTGAGGAAACCATGAACATTTACGGCTCACACCAATCACACTACCAAACTATTTGATTCACCCCAAAATTTCATCATGGGAACTATGTAATGGTCTAACAAACCTCGAGTGGATGAGTTCAATTTAAAATTCATGATCCACGTGTGTAATGGTGTCTACCATTTTCAAGTCCAATTATTATCACTATCCCCAACCATGTAATGATGTCTACCAAACAAAAAAAAATCAACTTTAACATTGTTATCAATTCACAGTTTTGGAAGGTGCAAGGCATACCAAGACACAAAAATCTCTTAAACTCATGCACATCACAAACGCATAGCTTTGAAAGGTACATATCAATTTTATAAAATATGATTCATAATCTAATTCAATCAATAAAAAATTTAAAATTCATAATATTTAAAATAAACATGCTATAAAAAAGTAATAAAATTTTAAGATTTAAAAGTATTTAAAGAGGATTAACAAAATTTTAAGAATAATATTTAATGATGTCTTGGTTTCGCCGTGAGCCCAGACGCCCTTAAAACACACTTTATAAAACTATGATTATCATAATGATGGAATTCAAGACCTGGTGACAAAAAACAAGAGCCTCACCTGGAATCGTTTCTTGTTTTTCTCAGGATGCAGTCTCCTAGCTTTCTCACAAGTGTTGGATCTATTCATGTCTGCCAATCATTGGAAGAAAACTTGTTGCTAAGGTTTCACAGAGATAAGCTCTTTTATTTATTTCCAAACACAAACTTATATAACAGATGTACAGTCGAAATGATGAGGCAACATGTGACAGATACATAGTGACCATTGAAAAACTGTTTGCCGATTTATGATTTGCTGGTAGAAGTGGCCAAACAAAAAAAACTTGGTAATAAATGAACAAAATAAAGTATTGCAGCGTTTGGACTGCTACCAGCAAAATAGTTTTATTAAAAAGATGAGACTGCGTTCCTGATGATGAGGTTCATATGCATCAGCATGCCATGCTATCAATTTATATGGATCACAAGAGATTACATCGTTCCATTGCCAGCATCTATTATTCAATTTTGATCGATATTTTATTCAATTAGGAACAGCTTAGTTTTAAATTTTTATGAAATAGTTCAATTTTTATGAAATAACTCAATTGAGTCCATAGTTTTTTTGAAACAAACTTTTTTAGCTTTTTAGGATTTAGAGTTTAGGGTTTGAGAATTGAGGTTTAGGGTTTCTAATTTTGTGTTTTAGGTTTTGGGTTTTGGGTTTATGATTTAGGATTTAGTATATTCAATTCAATTATCAAGTTACATTAAATATCCTAAACCCTAAACGTAGAAGATTATTGCTGCGTGATTTTAGGGTTGGGGTTTAGGGTTTAGGATAAAAACATGAAAATTAAGAAAAAAAGAAATCACATCTGTGATTACTACCGTGTGATCCACATAGGGTTAGATGTATCTTACCATGAAAGTAACACTTGGAAACATATGAGATATCAGTCCTGATAGATACAAAAACATGAGGTCTTCTATAATATGCACCCACTATAGGAAGGGAGATTTTACTAGTGAGGGTTTTCAAGAGTTATGTTTATAGCAAAGAACATAAATATTAGTATTTGAGCAAAAATGTAAAAGATAGATACTGCTAAATTTATTTATGAATCCTCACAAAATTATCACTCATTAACTATTATTAAAAAAAATATACAAAATTTTTCAAAAATAGATGTCATAATAATAATTTCATCATGAATCTTATTCCTAAGAAATAATCAATTCATCTCAATATATTTCGTCTGCTCATGAAATAATAGATTAGAAACTATATGACTTATTATCTGACTATCATAGTAAAAGATAATAAGAGAAGAGAATACATATCCAATATCTTCAAGAAAATATCACATTCAAAGCATCTCACAGATAACTATCATTATCACTATGAATACTAATTTTATACTAGAATTCAAAATAATTATTTATCTCTTAATTTTAGGAATCAAGATTGCCTCTAATAAACATAAAATCATATCGTAAATTTCCTATCGATGCATGATGCTTCCCAACTAAAATTTAAATACCCGAATAATTTTTAAGTGTCAATGACTACTAAAAGAAATCTCAAATTCTCGAGACTTCTTCACTTACTTCAGGATGTGAAGAGTTATGCAAAATAAATTTGATATGCAAAATTTATAAAATATATGTTATATTTAGTCTAATCATAGTAAGATAGTTAAAATTTTTTATAATTTTTCTATAAATAATAAATTTAATTAGAGGCATCATATCAGAAATGAAGCCAAAACTTAATAAGAATATATGTTGTGGCATAACTCAAAATATCAATCTCTATAAAAATACCATGTATATATCTTCATTATGACAGGATAATATCTCTTATAAAATAAAGTATCAATATGCCAAAAATGTATGAATCTCTTAAGATAATTTATCTAAAATCATATCTAAAACTACTTCTTCAATTGGATGATTCTCAATTCATCTCCCATAATCAAAAATATTATTCAAATAGACAATTAGCACAATTATCTCATCATCAATACTCCAAAAAAATAAAAAAAAAATCAATAATACACATATATAATACAAATGAAATGTATGTCTATGGAATCCTCACAAATCTAACTTTATATGACTAATTCGGACCATAAAATATCTTTCACAATCTACAAACTATACATAAATATACTACCCAAACCCCTGATAGTTGCTTTATATAGACCTCCTCCCTTCTCCTCGTGGTCATCATAAAAAAAATATATTCGTCATGTATAACTAATATAAATACTATTAAAAAATAAGACTATGTATTAAGATTATTTTAATCATTAAAATAAATATCTTGATAATTTATACCAAATATCTTAGTGTAATCCAAGGAAGCACGGACACGGCTCCCTACAGCCGTGTCCACTTGTCCGACACTCGGACACGTGGACACGACACGGATACGTGTCCGATACGCCACGTGGCGTATCATTGCACAATCCGTATCCGATACGCCACGTGGTGTATCGGATGATTGCATCGGTGCAGTATCCACGTCTATAGTGCCCGACGTCCGACGACCTCGGTGGCCAGCGTTGGCCACTGGCAGGGGGCAGGAACGATTTGAGGGAGAGGCATGAGCGGGCGCGATTTGAGGGAAGAGGAAGGGGCGGCACGATTTGAGGGGAGAGGAAGGGGCGGCGCGATTTGAGGGGAGAGGCAGGGGCGGGCGTGTTCGAGGGGAGAGGCAGGGGCGGGCGGGTGTGTTCGAGGGGAGAGGCAGGGACGGGCGGGTGTGATTGAGAGGAGAGGGGCAAGCAGGCGTGATTGAGAGGAGAAGCAGGGGCGGGCGGGCGGGCGTGCTAAAGGGGAGAGGCAGGGGCATAAAATAAAATATATTTATAAAATAAAATAAAAAATATATATTTTTATATAATATAATTATAAAATATTATTTTATAAAATAAAATAAATATAAATATTATCTTATAAAATAAAATAAAATATTTTTATTTTATAAAATAAATAATATATATTTATTATATATAATAAAATATTTTAATTTAATTTAATTTAATAAATTTTATAAAATACCTAATATTTATAATTAATAATTTTTATTTTTATTTTTATTTATTTATTATGTCGTATCCTAGCCGTATCCGTATCTTAGTTTTTTAGAATTTGTCGTGTTCCCGTATCCTACCATGTCGTATCCCCGTGTCCGTGTCCGTATCCGTGCTTCTTAGGTGTAATCATCTCGTTATAAGTTTCGCATTAAAATGATTTTTTTTTATCTGGACATATCTTTATAATGAACATTCACTTGCAACCAACGATAGATCTAGCTAAAAATTATGATACTAATTCCCAAGTTAAATTAGAATTGATAGCATATATCTTTTCTATTATGGCATGATATCATCCTAAATGAGATAACATCTCAGAAATCTCAAATCTCAAGTATGTGAAAAATTATGTTAAGGTAAACTTGCCAAAAAAATCAATAAAATAATAACTATATAGATAGTATATTTATAATTCTCATATAAATAATAAATTCAATTGAAGGAAAAAATCGTATCAAAAATAAAATTAATATTTAAATCAATAAAAATAAATATTGGAGCATAACTCAAAAGATTAACCTCAATAATAGTATTAAATATATATATCCTTCATGATAAGATAATACATCTCATAGAATAAGTAATCTCTATGTCAAAAAAATATCTGAATCTCTTAAAATTTTACATCTAAAATTATATATAAAAGTACACACCCGGTTAAAAGATTCCCAATTTATCATATCCCATAATCAATTAATCATTTACGTAGATAATCAACATAATTATTTTATCATCAAGATTCCTCCATAAGAATAAAAAAAATCAATAATAAACATATATAACCCAAACAAAATGTATGTATGTGAAAACCTCATAAATCAAATTATATGTAACTGCTTCAGGTCATATGATGACTTCCACAATCTTCAAACCATATATAACTTTACTACTCAAAACCCCACTAGCTACTCCATATACATCTCCTCATACTCATAGTGGCCATACAAAAATATATTATTTGTCTGGCTAGTATATCTATATCTTCTAGCTATAAAATATTTTAATAAAAATACATTTTAAGATTTTCTTAACCATTAGAAAAAATATTTTGATAATCTACACCAAATATTTTAATGTATCACTTTGCTACGAATCTTACATTAAGATGATCTACTTTTTTATGTAGACATAATTTTACAATGAACATTCACTTACAACTAATGGATATTTCTAAAAATGATGATATTATCTAACTTATGGCATGATAACATCATAAATAAGATAATATTACAAAAGTAAAATTGAGAATATTGATAAAATTAAAAAAATAATAAAAATTTAAAAAAACAAGAAAAAAAAATTACAGAATATATTAAATAAAGTGATGAGTAGAGCTTGTGGGTCCCTTCAAGAGAACAAACGCACAGTCAAGAAAAAAGAAACTAGTTGCAATATTATTTAACTTATGAGAAAGCTCGTCTCTAGTCTAAAAAAACTAGGCATTTTTATCTATCTTTGTATAGGTTATAAGTCAAGTGTAGTCAAGTCTAATAGTTATCAGCTCAATTTTAGTTTATACTGATATTAGTTTATACAAACTCCTATAGAACTAGTTGTGTCAAACGAGTCAGGGTGGCCTGAGGCACGAAACGATTTGGCTGTGTCTGGCCCGACACAAGAATGACACATGCCCGTGCCCTTGCCGAGGCCAACCGGGCCACATGCTGGCCACGTGCCATGCCACGCCAGGCAGGACCTGGTACCAAGGCCCGAGCCTGAAGGATTCGAAAGTTTCATCGGGCAAGAATCAGACCCATGGTATTTTTCAACTATAGTCCAAGGCTCGATTTCATATTTCTATTCTATTCCAAAAGTTGAAGCTTTTGGAATGGGGAACTATTCAGGTCAGTTCAATGATCAAACAGACCCAACGGTAATATATATATATATATATTCAATATAAGCCTTTGGATTTCGCATACAATGGCTATGAAGCAGAACCTGGTAGTCCTAATGATTCTGCCCATTTTTAAATTATTAAAAATTAAAAAATCTTTAAAAAAATAATTTTTAAAAAAAATTATTTTAATAAATCTATAAAATCATCCCCTCCTCATTCTAATAGATTTATGTTTTTTAAAAACATTAATCTATTGGTTCTTGCTCTTCTCTCTTTTTAATTTTCTCTCTCTCAAAGGATTTTGACATTTCACATTTTGACATTCCGGACTCAGCTTTAGCATTTGGAGTGAATTGTAGTGTGCATGCAGTGCAGATATAAAAAAAATTAAAGTTTAAGCATTTCGATTTACAAGTAATTTTTTTATTAATTAGTTTTTTAAGTTTTAAAATTTTAAATTAAAAAAATTCTTCTAGTCTAGTCTCACTCTCTACTCTCTAGTCTAAAAAATTAAAAAATTATAAATAGTAATTTAAATAATGAAAATAAAATAAACTTTAATTTAGAAAATAAAAATCTAATGTAAATGTCCAAGACAGCCAAAATTTTAGTTTTTCTGATTACCTCAACCCAAATATTTAAAAAATAAAAAACTAGAAAATTTTCAATATTTTGAACTCATTTTACTATAATAAAATAAAAAAAATTTAGAGGTGACGATAAAAAATTGATATAGTATAAATATTGTAAAAAAATTTTAAAGAATTCGTGTGAAACTGGACACCTTAAGACACATGTCAAACTATACATCAAAAATATGATGTATTAGATACTACACAAATCCAACTTAGCGATTATTTTTTGAGACTAAATCCAGTACAATCTCAAAATTTACCCTCTTCATATAGCACAAATAGTTGGAAAGAGAAGACATGACAAAACTAATTACCACAATATATGTTCCAATTAAATTTTTGGAGGATCCAATGATAATCAATATTATACAGACATATTTTCAGTCTGCATATCATATAATTACTAATATCCACATATAGAAATGACATACTAAAATATTATATGTTAAAAAAATAAATAATAATTAATAAATTTATAAAATATAATGGAGGGATGTCCGTAACATTCGATATCTAAACTAGTCATGACGATGCATCTTATGCATGCATCATCACCCACTATGTAGATTTAAATGGACACTAAATAAAAAAATTTTAGAATTCTCTAAGATTCTTCATCCATATAATGACCCGGTCATTTTTGAGTGTGATAAAAATCTTTAGAAAATATAAAATTTAAAATAAAATTTTTAGTATCACATTCAATAATACATCTAATAATAAACTAGCAATTAATATGTTTAATAGGAATATTAGAGATGAACCATTAGAATATATTTTTTATGTTAGATACATGTATCACATGATTAACCTGATTATACAAGCGAGGATGAATGTGTGTGCTCATGCTTTAAAAAATATACATAACTCACTAAAATATATTTGTATGTCTCACTGACAACAATAGTTCGATAGTCTCCATTTATCTATAAATCTTTAAAAAAAAATCTAATCAAATGTAAGACACCATTAAAATTATATTTACCTGATATTGAAGTCAAGTATTAGATACGAACATGTAATATCCAACTACGTCAATAATAAGAGTGATGAACTTATTATTGATGATAATGACTCTGCTACAAAAATTTTATTTATGAAATTCCTGAATATTTTTTTATGACACGATGAACATGTGTTTGTCAGTTTATTATTGATGATACTCCCACAACTTACATTACACTCAGATGCATATACAATATTAGTAGCATGTTTAGGAAATATTGAGATTACCCGACACTTATCGATATGGTTGAAGAGATAAAAACCAAATACTTAAAATACTAGTCTATCATTTTATCTCTTTATTATTTGGCTACCTACATGGACCCTAGAATTAAAGATAGGAAACATTTTGACTTATATTTCATCATGCATAAACCTGCAAGACCCACCCGAATAATTCATTCACGAAAAATTGACTAAGTTCTTTATATACTACGATACTAAGAATGATGATAGTACTAGTGAGGCTCCAAGTATGGACATAAATATCATATTCGGAGACAATAACTTTTTCATTCAGTTAGCGATGAAATAACAACGGGGTGAATCATCGAATAAGAGCGAACTATCTCGATACTTAGATACCGATTAATGTTAATCTTATCACATTATGATACTAAAAATCTTGATATATTACAGTGATGAAAATCATACGAGTCTATATTTCCCAATACTATCTAAGATGGCATGGGATCTAATGACTCTAATGATATCGAATATTACATCAGTATCTGCTTTTTCTGTTTGAGTAAATATAATGTTGAATAAGAGATTGCGATTACATCCAGATATTATTGAGATTTTAACATGCATGAATGATTGAGAAGATTCGAGCTTGGACATGCAGGATCATGCTGGGTCTATAACAAAAATAGAGAAATTGATTACTGATAATGTTTTATATGATATTGATATTGAGGATGATGTGATGATTGATAATGTTGACAGTCGACGATTACTGGATTGTGACACTTATGTCTGATATTTGATTTCGATTTACTCATTTATATTATATTTATGTTTGTTTATTTTTTATTTATGATATTACTTTAAGTCTTGAGTTTGTGCCTTTGTGATTGTTGATTGATGCATTTGATGCTTGAAACTTGAATATTAATTTTTTAAGAATGTTCATTCTGCATTGGTTTTAAATTTTTTTTCATATTTAAGTTTTAATGTTTTATTAATTCATAAACTTATACTGATACACATTTAGTTTTAAAAGTTATGTTATTTACAGTTTATCTTTATTATAATAAATAAACTTAATATTTATTAAATTTAATAAAATAAAAATTTAAAATTTAATTATTTATTTATAGTTAACAATTAACATTAACTAATTACTAAAAACTATAAAAAAAACTTTTTAAATATTAAAAATATATAAACATAAACTAAATACTAATCTGAAAAAAAAATTATTAAAAATTAAAAATCAGCCCATACGGGCCTGACCCAGGACAATTTCTTAACTTGTCGAGCCAACGGGTCATGCCGTGCTTGGCCTGAAGAAACCATGCTGGGCCAAGCACGACACGGTGGCCAAGTTGGGCTACCTAAAACCAAGTTGGGTCGGGGCAGATCAGGCTGAGCCAGCCCATTTGACACCTCTATATAGAACTATAATATCTATGTCTAAATGATATCTCCTTGCTCAAAAAACTTCACTCTCTCTTAACTCAATATGATCTAAATTATTGAAAATTATGATGACCCCGTATAAATATCATACTGAATACCAACATAATAAAATATAGTTGATGTGCAACTCTATCTATCAACTAGTCAAGGCAGAGCTACAACTAAGAGAGAAAAGATAATGTATATACATATAATATATTGATTCACAATATTTTTCAAGTTGGTTAAAAAATAAATTAGTCAAAAAAATAATATTTATACTCACTAAAATTATATTAATCTCTAATAAAAAAAATTTATATTCTCTTTAAAAACTAGAGTATTAAAAAAAAATATCTCTAAGTCCTGGATATTAATTTTTCTCATCCTGAAGAAAGTTCAAAAATAAAATAAGTACACATAAAAATTCTATAAGACAAGATAAATAACATCTCTCTAATATGCTGGATCTAGAAGGATATGTACTAACTATTGAGAAATAATAAAAGATAATATTTTATTAATGAAATAAATTATAATTAAAACTACCTCTCACTAAAAATATTTTAAAACATTCTTTTCAAGCAAGAATTTTTGAGTCATCTCAATCAGATATTTATTCTACCTTTTAGTCATCATATTCTAAAAGAATGTATTAACATAATAAATCTAATATATTGAGTTTTATCATTTTGTAAAAATTTAATATATATATCTATATATATATATATATATATAATGAAAGAGATATATCAAAATATATCTAGAATAGTCATTTACAAGTATGATCAAATGCCTAAATCTCTATTTAATCGTATCTCTAATAGATTATCATATGTCTGAGTATATCAATTCAAATAAATCTCTACACAAACCAAACTATAATGTAAAATAACTAACTCTAATAAGTTTTCCTAATTAATATGTCTCAGATTTAAATCTCTATTTAAATACTATTTAAACTAAAATAAAATATTCTCAATTTAATCAATGATAAGTATCAAAACTAAAAATGAATAAATAATGAGTATATGTATGTATGCATCTAGAAGAAAATCTAACCATTGAAGATAAAATATACAATTCAATAGACTTAATCCTAAATGTAGTATTCCTCGGAGTTTACCAATTATGTAAATAAATATTTAAAAAAAATAAAGACAATATTAAAATTAAGTTGTCATGACAAATAATTCAAAAAAAAAATAAATTATGAGAACAAACAAAAATAAATATAACATATGAAAATAACAAATAATCAAGATAAATAATAGTATTTCCAATGACCCTCAAGTATTTTTCATTATCGATAATAGTGTGCTCAGAATAAGAAAAGAACATAAAAAATTAAAAACAATTATCAGTGAAAGTAATGTGAATGTTTATTATATGTCAATAATCTATGAGATAAACAAAAATATGAATAAAACAATTAATAATTCTTGAAAGAAGAGAATAACATATGACTGCTTTAAAAAAAATTTGTATACTCATTTATAATAAGAGTCATGGTATAGACTCGGTAGAAAACACTGAATTGCTCCGACATTTAACATGTCTCTTTTATTACTACATAATGCTCTCAGTATCCTCTTCAAAAATAAATTCTTATAACTTTTTTGGTATATCTCATCCTCTTGCAATAAATACACTAGATTGAGATTCTTCTCCATCTACATTTACTACGATAATACATATGTTACAAAATTATAGTTCCTCTAAAATAAATGCACCCAATTCTCATTTTTTTTGTTTTATGTTTTTTTCAAGACTAAATATAAAAAATATTGGCAAAAGAAACTCAATTAATTTATATTCTTAAAGTAGGTATTAACTATAAAAAGATCATATGATAATGTACAATTTAAGATTATTCGTATTTCATCCCTTTATACACTCATATCCTCTATAATATCTCTCATAATCCATATTAGTTATTTTAATATTCTCTTTTAAGTTTTTACAAATTATAATATTTTCTTTCCTTTATATACTTTATACTAATCCATTTATATCTTTTCAAAAAAAATTATTGTTTTTTCAATGAACCCAACTTTTAAAGCATATGCACTAATTATAATATTCTCATTTGATGTACTTTATACATCCTCTATAATATTTTTTTTTCAATCGCTGGCCAAAAATATGCGCAGAAAAACATTCCAAGACCCATTCCCTAGCAGCTTTCCCCATAACACTGGCATTTTCTGGATTTAACAATAATTTAACCATTGCATCAGAGAAATCTTAGGAATTTGGCCGGCAGAGAAACCCCGTAACCTCATCCACGATCGTCTCCAGTGGTCCTCCACTGCTGCAAGCTATAACAGGTTTATGGCAGCCATTGCCTCCTATGGGACAATGCCAAAGTGTTCATTCTGTGGCGTATAAATGACACAAAATCACTCCATAAGAAGCTCATTTCTTTTTGCCGTTGAGCATGAAGTAACAAAAGAAACTTATTTAGAAAACCTTTTATTTTGTGCCGAGTTTTTAAGCTCCTCCAAACATTCCACATTCTCCTTGAGTCGTTCATCATATCCCCCTGCAATGGTCAGGCTGCTAAATTCAGCCAGATAAAAAATTATGTCAAAGTGGCATATGATGTTATAGACAGAATGAAGACCTCCCGTTTTGATCTCCACTCCCTAATGGCATCCCCCTAAAAACCCTAGACTGCTGGAACCCTCGTTCCTCAGAGAACCCCACTTCCAACCAACCGACCAAACCTGTTTGGAAAGTACAAGTTCAGTTTCATTTTTTTTTGATAAATAAAGTTTAATTTAATTTTCGGCACACCCCTTGCCGAGAAACAAATCTCATTTAGTGTCGAGAAGCGACAATTCTCCCCTGGAGAGGATATATTCACCTACTACTAGTTTAATTGCTATGAGTTTATTACTAATTATATTCACCTCTACTATTTTTTCCCAAGACTTTATATATATTTATCTCTTTACACAAATATCATAGCTTATAAGCATCAATCTTCTTACATTTTTATTTTTCCACTTGATCTCTTGTAAATTTATAATATTAATATTTGAATACTAAAGATATTAACTAGCTCTGAGTATTTATAATTCAAAAATCAAATATTCTAAGAACAAACCCTAAGCTTAACTAAGATTAATTTCTTCACCTGCTCTCATCTAATAAAATAAAAAAAGCTCTTGCTTTTTTATTACTGAAACCAAGCAACATCATAGCAAGTTTTATCAAGCTACTACATTCAAACTATATAGCACATTACTTAAAATATGCAACTTTCTTACAACATATATCAATAAAGTTGTGACAATCAACCTGACACAAACTCCTCCTTTATCAAAGCTTGGGACCAACAATGCAAGTGAAACTCACATGGGGAGATGACTAATATGCACACTCACACAGACTCACGCTCATACACCCACAAACAAATTCTCATTTATCTAGGCTTAGGACCAACAATACAAGCATAGCACACGTGAGATGTACTTGATCAGGTAGTAATACTTTGACATATTCCAAGCACAACTCCAACACTTTTATTATCTACTATTTATTGTTGGTAAGTATTCACTGTGAAAATTGATTATGATGACAAAGAGTGTCACATAAAAGCAAAATTTATTATTAGTAAATTAATTAGATATTTGGAATTGATTATTAAAATATTTTTTAGTGACCATAATAGTTTCAATTCAAATATTAATATCTCGTACAGCTTCTCGTTGTTGATTAATATATTAATAAAACATGATAATCTTTGCTTTAGGGTAATATTAACGAGAACTTACATGCCAATAGAGCATTTAAATCTAGTTTGCTAATTATAAAAGACCTTATACAGCTTAAATTAGTCAACTTGAACATGATTTATGAGATTTTCAATCATAATCATCTCATTTTATGTACATAAGTGTATTATAAATTATCCATTTTTTATCTAAAAAATTCAAATAAAAAGTTAATTTTATTAATTGTATATACAAATGATATTCTTATTACAATAAATAATTAATTGAGAATTATTCACCTTAATGAGTAGATTCAATCATAATTTCAAGTAAAAAATATTAAGCGAATTAGACATTTATTGAGAGTGAAGCAGCTTATGATAATAAAGACATAATATTGACACGAACTACATAAAAGAAATATTTTAAATAATCTATAAAAATTATATTTTGGGTTTCACTAAGAAATATTTATATTGAGTCACATACTAATTTTTAATCCAATATGAGCCCTCGAGTCGACTTGATTATGTATATCCTACATAATCATTATAGTTAATCATTTTTTATTGAGATAGCTTAAGATACATAAAAATTATAAGAAAAAATAGCTATCAAATTATTATCATATTATATATAACTTATATAGTTAGTATAATTAATTATCATCTCAATTTTACATGTTAAATTTATGTTGATATAATAATTCACATACATAAAAATATGAAAAAAAAAATTTCATGAGTTGGTATATCATTCAATGATCCTCTCATCTTGAACATCTTCAACCAGTTGAATATTTGAATTCTAGGTAAGGATTAACTAGCACAAAAATGAGATTTACTATTAATTACTATATTTTCTTGTAGCCAACATCAAATCCAAAATAAAAGAGACATAATAGTCTCTATAACTTCGTATATAATTCTTTTGATCATGTAACTACTTGAAAAATTAGGTATTTAATTATTACTCTTTATTATAATAATCAAATAATGAAATATATACTTGTATAATATTCTATTTGCAAATAAAATACAAAAATACATTATTTCTTTATCATAAAAATGATCTAAGATAAAATCACTATCCAACCTATATTCTTATAGTAGCTCAATTAGCTAGCATATATTTAAATATCATGAAAATTTCTTAAGTTATTAATTTTTTCTCAAAGTTTAGTATTCTAAATATTTATACAACTTATAAAAGATATGATAGAATTTACTTATTTTTATTATTTTTATTATTTTTATATTTGTTTTATGTTTTATTAAGGAATAGGAACCTTTGTACTATTATATTTTATTGATAATTAATTTTAATTTTTACATGACGACTTTATTTTTATCTAACAAACCCAATAATACTAATATCAATGCAACATAGATATAATATCATGGTATAGCTAGACCATGAGTGTGTGTGTGTGTGTAGCACACGTAATATATATTCATCATTTATGATTATATAGAGATGTCAACCGGTCAGAACCGGCCCGGTCATGCATGAGGCACGACACGATTCGGCATTGCCTGGGTTGGCCCGACACGGGAATCTCCCATTCCCTAGCTCATGTCGTGCCGAGGCCAACCGGGCATCATGTTGTGCTTGGCCCGGCACAGTACCGTGGCCCATTGGCACAGCACAATACCGTGGCCAGTTGGCACGGCACAGTACCGTGGCCCGTTGGCACGACACCGTGGCGCATTGGCACAGTACTGTGCCGAAACTAATTTTTTTTTAAATTAGGGTTTTAGACGCGCCGAAACCCTAATTAAAAAAAAATCAGTTCAAATTATGTCATATCTTCCATGGAGAGCCATCATTTGAAAAAAAAAAGAATATGTTTAAGAATACAAATGATAATATCAAAAAGCTTTTTTTTTCAAAAAGGACGAGCTCTTGAAGAAGACATAAGATATCATCAGTGTTTCCATGAAAGTATTCATCCAAAAGAACTTCATCCTAAAAACAAGGTAAATGTATGGCCTTAATGATAGAGGAATCAAAAAAAAAACTCATAATTTGTAGGAAAACTATAAAAAATTCGAGAACATATAATTACCAAAATATATAGGTGAATCTATTTTTGAGGGATAAAACAGTACTTTCAAACAATGAACATTGTCATTGATATAATCAAGAATTATAAGGCATTTATATATATATTATTGAATTTATATTTTCATAGTGGTGATGAAGACATGATGGTGTGGGGTATGGGAATGCTCCCATTGATGCTTGGAAGGAGCTCCAAAGAGAATTTTGCTAACAATGATATTAAGAATAAACAAATAATGAGGGTGAAAGATCATTTATAAAATCTCATGCAAAATGGATTGTCTGAACTCATTCTCCAAATTTATGATTCTGAAGAAAAAGATAAATTATTTTTTGATTATGTTAGTAGTAAAATTCTTTGAACTATGTTAGTGTGCAAGGGGGGAAGATAAATTATGTGCATTTAAAATGATATTATAAAAAAGCTCTCATTTTTTTAGAAAGTTGACAAATTTTCATACAAACTTGAACGATTGCTACAACAAGGTGCATTGATTTTGCATTTAAATATGTTGAAACTATTTTATAAAGATTTAGATGACTACTCAATCTTAGTGATGTGAAAATAAGTCAAATCGAGCACTCATTAGAGCATTGATCCACGATAAAATGTATAGCACATATTAGTGAGAATTTAGTTGTCAGACGAAATAATTATAAATCAAGGCAAGCAACTTGGTGAAGTGGGCATAAACATAAGTAAGAAGCACGGACACGGACACGGACACGGACACGAACACGGACACGGACACGGACACGGACACAGGAATACGACACGGCAGGATACAAGAACACGACAAATTCTAAAAAACTAAGATACGGATACGATTAAGATACGGCATGATAAAAAAAATAAAAATAAAAATAAAAATTATTAATTATAAATATTAGGTATTTTATAAAATTCATTATATTAAATTAAATTAAAATATTTTATTATATAAAATAAATATATATTATTTATTTTATAAAATAAAAATATTTTATTTTATTTTATTAAAATATTTTATTTTGTCACATCCCCACACAAATACGCCCGCCCCTGCCTCCCCTCAAACACGCTCGCCCCTGCCTCTCCCCACAATTCGCGCCGCCCCTGCCTCTCCCCACAATTCGCGCCGCCCCTGCCTCTCCCCTCAAATCGCGCCGCCCCTGCCTCTCCCCTCAAATCGCTCCGCCCCTGCCTCTCCCCTCAAATCGCTCCGCCCCTGCCTCTCCCCTCAAATCGCTCCGCCCCTGCCTCTCCCCTCAAATCGTGCCCGCTCCTGCCTTTCCCTCAAATCGTGCCCGCTCCTGCCTCTCCCTCAAATCGCGCCCGCTCCTGCCTCTCCCTCAAATCGCGCCCGCTCCTGCCTCTCCCTCAAATCGCGCCCGCTCCTACCTCTCCCTCAAATCACGCCCGCTCCCTGCCTCTCCCTCAAATTGTGCCCGCTCCCTGCCTCACCCAACGTTGTCGGACGTCGGGCACTATAGACATGGATACGGCTGCCAACGCAACCATCTGATACGCCACGTGGCATATCGGATACGGATTGTGCAATGATACGCCACGTGGCGTATAAGACACGTATCCGTGCTGTGTCCGTGTGGCGTCCAGGTGTCGGACACGTGGACACGGCTGTAGGGAGCCATGTCCGCGATTCCTTGGGCATAACTATTCCATAGCCTAGACACGTCTTCTAAAGCAAGCAATACGGAGAGCAGGAAAAATACCCTTTAGAGCCCTAACACGCAGCCTGGAGACTATCAAACATCCAGTGCATTTTACCAAGACGGAATGCTTGAACCCTCGGACTCTTACGGCAAGCAAACCCTAAGCCAAGACACGCCTGCAAGCCAACACCACAAACAATACACACTGCAAATTACCATTATACATCTGAAAAACACGACTAAAACTAGGGTTCTTAGTCGCCTGAGAAATCAACATTAGAAAATTGTGAATTAGAACAGAAAAATAACGGACCAGAGTGTGATCCGAGTGAAGCAAATCACCACCGCCGCCGCAAATAATGGGAATTGTGGGAGGCCAACGTTAGTGCCTCGCGGTGCTTTTCCTGTTTTCAAAAGACAACAGAATTGCGGAGGGAATGAGATCTCTGAAAACGGGTGGCTCGATCAAAAAATTAAAATTATTGAAAATAAAACAACAATAAAAAATGTTTTTCAGATATTTATTTCATGGAGAAAAAAATTAAATTTACTTTTTATTCTTACAAATCTCCACAATAAATTATTAAAATTGTTATGTTTGTAATTTGTAAATTAATTATGAGAAAATAAGTAGGTACGTGTTAAGTCTACGCCAAAGTAGAATTAGTGAGGCATTATGCGTTTCCTCTATTAAAATTGAATTTGCTAGACATTCTACATTGATGCTCTGTTGTATTGATAAATGAGAAAATATTATCACACTAAGGGTGAATATGAGTTAGTTTATTATAAGCCGAGACATTGGAGTTCAGAATAATATAAAAATTTATATTTTATATTTTTTTTATGAATTTGTGATTTTGAATCTGCAATTTTTTTTTATTTTTTTTTGAAAAAAAAAAACAAGAGCGTTTAATGATATATGTAAAATAGGGCATAATAGAAGTCAGGTTGATTATTTTCTAATTAGGAGAGAAGACTTATATAAGTACAAATAATACAATATGTTATATTATAAGAGCGCATCATTGTGAAAAATCAACATTGATCATTAGTTTTAAATTTTCATCAGAAATTACTTTGATTATAAGTTTTTGTGTAGCTCATGATCAAATTAAGATCAACAATTGTGAATTGTGATCGTTAAAAGGAGAAATGTGTCATAAATTGAGAAAAGAAATGTCTCGAATAGTTAATCAACAAAGGTATTAAATAAGTAGTAAGAATCTTTTTGAACATATGAAAAATCTATTAAGGAGTAAGATAAAAATAACATAGACAAAATAAAAGGAAGAGATAGATGTAAAAAAGTCATTAGTGGATGAGTGTTGAGGCATAAGAAATCATGAGGGGAAAAAATAATTTGAAATTTGATAAGAGGATATAAACATTGAATGAGTCTCATCTAGTTTCCCATTATGCTAGAGGTTGAATAGTAGAGTAGTCACACGTGCAGAAAGAAGACCATATAATACTCTATATGGTCTTCTTATGATAAGAAGACCATATTTTTTGAATTTTGTTATTTTTAACCAATCTAATTTTTGATTGTTTAATTTAATTTTAATAATTCCAAAACTATCAATGCAATGGGTGTTAAAAAGTCATAACACCTTCTTATGCTAAATTGAGTAGTTAAAGCCCCTTACATTCGAGTTTGTAATTCTCATTGATCATTTTTGGAATTCCCAAGGATTCATTCATTCATTTTATTATCACATCCAATCATACACATCATGTTTTAGCATGCATCCATCCATGGTATATGAGATATGAAATCAATCCATTTACATATCAACCAATAGATACCAATCAAACGTGTCGAAGAATTATGTATCAGCTACATATCATTCAATAGCAGCCATGTATATTTACGAAAAGGTCTTCCATGCACATCCCATAAAGTCTATCCAAATGCATACGAGATTGATTATCCAGGCACATTCAAAGTAAATCATCTAAGGATGACCATTACAATGAGAGGCCAACCATCAGCATCCAAAATAAGTCATATAGATATATCCTTGTAGATCCACCCAAACACATCCAAAATTCATTATGCATCCACATCTCACTTAGACCAATCAGCCACATCATTAACATTTCAAAAGGTGTTGTCACCTCTCCGGAAAAATCATTAAATAAAAGTTGAGAGTGTGTTGGTAATAGCACATATCCAACCATCCTCCAAAATTTCAATACACGCATAGTCCAAGTAAGCAAATAAATAAACAAAAACAAAAATATCATGTAGTTTTCTTTGATATTAAGGAGCTGATAACTCCTACATCTATTTCATTCATGTCAATATAAGGAAATTCTCCAACATTATTTTTTTTTTATCTAACTATTGTTTATGAGGTTTAGAAAGTGACTCGTTTTGGGGCTACAAATTCTTTTCTTTTTTTCTTTCCTTTTGATTGCAATGAAGTTATCTATCTCCAACTCTAGGGCTAGATTATCCTATGCTTTTTTTTTTGCATGTGGAGAATTGAAGAAATTTTCTCATGTAATATTTCTTTTACTGTTTGGTGTGATAAGTTGCCTTTCCTATGGAAAGGATTCCTTGGAATCACTTTTATTTTGCAAGTCCTTCTTCTAAGCCAATTGAGAACTTTTGACTAAAGAATTGATGCTAATGGGACTTAGTGGGAATATGAGTCATATTCTGGATCATTTATTTTATTCTTCTTATTATAATTATTTGTTATATGTCCAAAAATAGAACATTATTTATAATATGGAGAGAGTTGTTCATATAATATAAGTTGAATAAATTTTGACACATCCAACAAATTTAGGGTGATCTCCTGAGGAAAATCCCCATCAAGATTAATTTCAACTAGTACTCGAGCATGAGATGTCTTGATTTGCTAGATGTGAACTTATCCATATGGAGAAGCTTGCATATGGATATTATGACATTGCCTAGCTCAATTGGGTTCCATAAATAGATAAAGAAGGTTGGTATATTAAGATTTTTGTCATCTCTTTAAACCCATGGTGAAAACTCACTATGAATTTTACTTAAAGTGGTCTACCAAATGTCAGGTAAGGACCCGAATTTAGTATCTCTTCCATATCCTAAGTTACTTAATAAAAAAATCCACCCACTTGGATGTTGTATGGCTTGGGAGTTGATTTTCTACTGTTCATCTATATATCTTTTTAACAATGATTATATAGAGTGATTTGTAACAGAGTATCCCACTAAATAATATATCTAGTGTTCAGTGCTCCAGTCTAAATCATCATGCTCGTAAAATGCATTAAATGGCAATAAAAGAGGATTAAAAGATAGTTTCATAGTATTTGTCAATATTTTATTACCCGAGAATAGGTTACTCCATGGTGCCTTATTCATACTAAATGTTTTAGGGTGTAATGGTGAGGGGTTTTGGATGGATACCCTCCCTCCCTTCATTTTTAAGAAACCCAAACTATTTGTTATCACAACTATTCTATGCATCATGAGTAGGGCATGCAAGTAATTTTGAAAATTATTACCATATATCTCAGATTGTTCATTCAAACTTGAAGGAAACAAAGATTTTTGGAAAAAAACTTTTGGTTCTTCTTTATTTTGTGCTAAGCTACACCTCCAGATTCACCTGAGTTTCTATTGGTAACTATATTTTTGGAATTGTGTATTTGAAATATGTTTATCTGAAGAATACAACAAGATTGTATCATAAAACATTTTTTTATATCACTTTATTCTATTATGTATTTGGTCACATATTAGTTGTATTCTGAATAAATAATTAGCTTTTTTCTTCAAATAAGTATCAAAAAGTCACTATTTATTTTCTAAAATTGATTGACAGACACTTAAGAATCAGAGGTTTCATTAACTTTTTTTAGATCTTTAAGTGATTTTAAATGAATAAATGAGTCCTACTGCCCCAAAGGAACCATTATATATAACTTCAGAATGTGCAATAATAGTCCAAGTACGCAAATATTATTCAATTCAAACTTAAGATAAATGTCTAACTAAAAATCAAAATTAGGAGGAAAGGAAGGGAATTTTGACTTTTGAGAGATTTTGGAAGGAGTGAGGGGAGAGCATTTAGAGAAAGAGAGCTCTTTGATTGATATTTCTTTTGATTTTTTTTTATGAGCAACAAATGTATTGTCAAAAAAATGTCCAACCTAAGATAAGTCTAAACTATTACATAGCTTATCAAAAATAATATATCCATTTTGATCTTTCTTGAAATTATGGCTGCATTCTATAATTTTTTTTATGTTATTTTTTGTTCCTTTCCTTCCATATGATGTATATTATTGCTACAAATGATACTTTCTGGATGAGATTTCTTGGAGAGTTGCTTGCATTCTATTTTGCCATGTGCTTGAAAGAGTTGAGAATTGAGGTCATTTTCCTTTTTATTTTGGTCTAGTATTTTATTTCATACCAAATTTGTTTAGAAGATTGGTATTTAATAAAAACATGGTCCATTATCTAAGAGATATCATTGAATTCATAGGATGTATGGACAAAAATAATTGGTGTTTGATTCTTAATATGCCCCATTTTGTAGGCCAAAGAAATACATCATATTTGGGGATATAATTTTCTTTGGTAGTGTGTGAAAAAATAAATATAAAAAAATTTGTAATAATTCGACCATCCTATCCCAAATTGGTGATCGAATTAACAGCTTGTGTAGCCCTATTTGTAAGCTGGATCAAGATGTCCCTAGTTGATATTAAGGATTTCCAAAAAAATATATATTCCTTTGAACTTTGAAATTTTAAATATTTTTATCAATGAGATAGAAGTAATGTACCTATCTTATCCAAAGTGAGTCTTTGATATTAATTTATCATAAAATTTTGGTAAAAAAAAACTTTGTTTCAACCAGATAGTTGATGGAGATAGAGCCTACTAAGTGATATAGGGGTAGATATTTTGCTCTATAAAATTTCAGAACGAAACATTTCTAAAGATGATGATCTCCAAAGGAACCTTGTACAATTGTTGTCAATAGCAAAAATGACGGAAGATGACAATAATAACACTAAAAACCAAGTCTTCAATTTATTGAATCATTATGCAAAGCATTTCTAATTTTTCTACCATAGATAATAACTTGCTGCCCATTGATGAATTATCATAAAATTTATAATAATAGTAGAGTGAATGCAAAGAGATCAATATGTTCAAAGATAAATGAACTCCTAGAAATGAAAATGGAAGAGATCCAACAAAAAATTGATAAATTGAAACAATTTTTTTAATGATATCAAAAACTCATCCAAATAAGATATTCAATTGGAGGAGTTCATTATGAGACATATTGTTTGTGCAAACTCTTTGATAGCACTTATAATAATTTGAGAAGAATAGAGATCTCCTCTATAAAAGATGATTTAGTCATTTGCATACATTAGGCGGGTTATTTTTTGAGAAATACAACACAAATGGAAAGAAAAACTATGCACTTGGCTTGCAATAGAGAGAAGCCTAGGCAGGTACTCAATACATATGGAAAATAGATTGGGAGAAATATGGTCTTTTGTTGGAGGTCTCTTTTCCCATTAAAGATTTGCTGTAAATGCTCGTTAATAATAATAGAGTAGTTTGTTGTAAATATAAATTCATATATTATTTCAATGTCTCTTGTCAAAAGATTTAAAGCCTTCGAGAGCTCTCCAATGAAGTCCAAATTGACTATATCAAATACTTTCTAAAGATCGAGTTAAAAAAAAATATCTAGAAGAAACTCATTTCCTTGCATAATACCTTATTATAAAATGGGTAAATAAAAAATTATCCGATATGAATATGTGGATTGAGCTGAGTCAATGATATCATTAAGAATAAGTTGTGGCTTGGATGCTACAAGATTTGATATCATTTTGTAAATTATATTACATAATGAGGTCAACCAGTACTCCCTTATCGAGGAAGCATGTGAAGTTGCTCATATGCTCAATGAAATTCACTTAGAGATGGCAAATGTGTCCGTATCCGTGGATTTCCAACCCGATCCGATCCGGTCAAACAGTAGAAAAATCCATTGACTGGATAATGGATATGGATAAAATCCAATTTTTTTGAATGGATATGGATCGGATATGGATTTAGACATATCCGATCCGAAACCCGTATCCGATCTGACCCGAACGTGCGGATGTATAAAGTACATGAGTTGATGGAGGAATATTATACTGGAATGTATAAAGGGACTAATATAGAATCTGCAGTACATGGAACGGTCACTTAAACTTCAAAAGAGAGTTCAATAACTATCGATAGTGATTATCAATTGTTTGTGAAAAGGATGAAGACTAATAAAACTAATAGTTTCAGAACTGAATTGGACCATTACTTGGAGGAAGATGTTTTGCCTGAAAATTCTCAGTTTGATATTTTATTATGGTGGAAGTTGAATGGGATAAAGTATCATGTCTTGCAAACTATTGCAAGAGATATATTAGCAATTTCAGTATCTACTGTTGCTTCAGAGTCTGCATTCAGTTCTAGTGGGAGATTAGTTAGCCCTCATCGTAATCGACTTAATCCGAAGATGATAGAAGCATTGATGTGTGCTCAAAGTTGGTTGTGGAGTGAAGTGACAAAACATGATGGTAAATTTATTTCATTGATCATTTATTTTTTATTTACCTATAATTTCATAATATTTGTAAAATTTTAATATTAGTTTTCTTTTTATATTTTTTTTTCTAGGTGGAGATGACTTGTTCATTTCAGATGGTTATGCATCAATTTATGAAGAAGATATTCATGTGCATGATGAATGTATTAAATTTTATAACTAATAAATTTTAATTTATATTGCAATTTAAGTATTCAAATATTAAGTTTTTTTTTATAATTGTAGGATTCGAGATTACACATGATCGATGACAATATTTTTATCAACTTTTATGAAGATGAAGTCTATCAAACCTTATTGAAACTTTGTTTAAGATGTTAAACATTTTGAATTTGTCACTTGATACAAATATTTTGATTTGTGATGTTTTATTAATATTAGACTTTGGTTTATATTCCTAAATTTATAAATCATGAAATTATAACTGGTGTCATAGGTTAGCAAAATACGTCTTAATATCGCATAGATAAATCCGATATCCGTGGAGAATATCCGAAATCCGATGGATAGGATATGGATTTAAATTTTTTTTATCCGTAGTATATGGATATGGATATGGATATATAATTTTTATTTAGGATCGGATATGGATTTTGAAAAATCCGATCCGATGCCATCCCTAAATGCACTATTTATCTCTTCTAAAGAGGTAGTGAATTCCTCATCATCTTAGACTCTGGTACAATTCAACTTTTTTGGAATCTAACATTCATAAAAGAATCAACGAATTTAGTGTATCCATCACTATTTTAAGATATCGAATCTTAGTTTTTTTTCCTGTGAAGGAAAGTTCAAGTTCTACTAATCTTTTCAGCTTAACCTTTATAGAATTTTCTTCATTATGTAAATTTGGGTTGTTAAGATAGGAAAGAGTTTCTTTATGAGCTACGTGTAGGGCATTTCTTGGAAGAAATACCATAGCACTAATATGCATGGTTGAAATTAAAATTATTTAACCTTTTTAATGGCTCATTTTATCTTTTAAGTCTTGTCAAGAGTTGAAACATGTTTGATTCTGTAATCAGAGAGTCCCAGACTCTACTAAGAATTATAATAAAATCTGAATGCGAGAGTCACATATTGCATAACTTGAAAAAGATTATGTGGTTGTGTTCCCCAATCTCAGCTAACATGATAGCAAGACAATGATCTAAGATGATAATTAAAAGAAAAATGGATGTGGCTATCTAGACATAAGCATGCTTATTCATGGTTCATCAATATTTTTTCTAACTTGAGATTTTTCTATTAGTCCATATGAAATATGGACCTAAGAGGAGAAGTCCTCTAGACTTAAAGATAAGCAACAATCGATGAAATCTTAGCACTCATGGTTAGTAATAATTTGGCTTCCCAACTTGTCAAGTCAAAAAAGGAGAGAGTTAATGTCTCATAGGATTGTCCATGAGAATATTTCTGACATTCCTTCTAAGATCAAGCGTTCTCACAAGAACCTTATTGTGACTATAGAACATAGGCAATACACAAGGGATAGATGAAACTCAATTCATTTCTCTCTATTAAATACCCAAATATATATATATATGTGTGTGTGTGCGTGCGTGCGCGCGCGCACGCGTTACAGAAATATAATATTTTAATCTCTATCATAATATCATTTCATAACACTAGAATCCTCTCATTTCAATGGTTGAAGAAATTATGGAAAGAGTTGATGTTTTTGAATTTAATGTTCATCAGCCACACAACTTTGTTGATATTTAGTTTTGTTTTTATTATTTAAAAAATACTAAATTTTGGGTATTAATTAGTCGAATAATTTTTTTTAGCTTAGAGGTATCAAATAGGTTGAGAAGCCAGAGCATGGCCCACAGAACTACATGTTTTAGCCTTGCCTAGTTGTGGCATGGTCCATCATCTTGAGAACTCAAGATAAATTATGATTATATCATGGGTCACATGGCAAGTCTCTTCGTGTGACCACCCAATTAGGTGGGTTTAAAAAAAATTTAACCGTGTAAGATGAAGTTTACATTTTTTATTATATGACCAATTAGAATTGGTTGGCCGCATAAGTTGGCCACCCGTATTTTCATGCAATGAACTTCTGATAGGGATACTTACAGGCCATACATGTCGATCCATGTCAACCTGGCATGACATGACATTCCCGACACCTTTTCTTTTGCTTAATGGGGTGTTTGAAGAATGTGCATTCTAATTATAAACCATGAAAGAGGCCTATATTTACATACATTCAATCAACTCTTTCATAACTAATGCAAACATGCAGAATGCAATCATAGCCTTCTTATAAGTTCTGAGTGAGTCCACCTAATTAATATATATCATATAAGCATACACAAAAACTCCAATAATCACGCATCCATACATCAACCCACATCATAGCAATCCTTATAGTTATTCAAACCTCTCCTAAAATAACTTTTAATTTTAGTCCACATAGTGCACCCACCCTAGCACACTTTTATTTTGATACTCATGAATCATTTCCTGAGTATCAAAATTTCTTTGAGTATTTCAAAATAACAAGAAATCATGTAACATTACTTAGGATGTTATATGAACTATCTAGTAAATGTTCTGGCTTGGCCCATCTACTCTATTATATACTTCAAAAAAATTCATGCACAATAGATCCAAATTCCAAATTTATGATTCAACTAGGAATTTTAATAAACTTCAGCAAATAGAAGCTTAATCAGACATGATTGATGTCGAAGGGCAAGGGGAAAAGGAGGGAGCATTGAAGAGAAAGGGAAGAGGGCAAGCATGAAGTGATGATTGAAACTCTTTTATAATTTTTTATATTTAATAAAGTAATATCAAAATTTTGTACAATCTAATTCAAGTTGAAACTTACATAGATTCCCATAATTTATATATATCTCTATTTTGATCTTTTTTGAAAATGTGATTGCATACATGGACTTCTTTTATGCCATTGCATGTTTATCTCTTTCCATTCTAGTATTTTGTTACTATAGATACTACTTTTCGAATGAGATTTCTTGAAGAATTGCCTGTGTACTCTTTGCCCATATACTTGAATGAGCTGGAAATTGATTCCATTTTACTTTCCATTTCAATCCTATTTTTTATTTCCTGCCAAATCAACTTAGAAAATTGATATTTTAAAGAATATGATCTAATGTTTTTAAGCTGTCATATAGTTCACATTATAAATTTTGGGGTGAGGAGAACAACTGGTCTTTTGTTTTTTATCTATCCCATTTTGCAAGCTAGAGAAATATTATATACTTGAGTTTATAAATTTTGGTCCATATCTTTTTTGTCCAAGTAAACTTTTATTTATCATTTTATGTCAAAATAAATATGTAAGCATATGCTATTGTCTGACCAACATCTCTCCATTTATTGATCATCTTAGTAGCCTATGTAGCCCCTCTTGCAAGAAGAACTAAGATATCCTGATTCATATTATTGATTTCCAAAATTACATATTTTTCTTTGATATTTGAGAGTTTCAAATATTTTTATCATTAAGATATACGTGATATATCCATCAAATCTAAATAGAGTCTTTTTTGATATTAATCAACCACAAAGCTTTTGCAAAAAATACTTTGTTCCAACTTGATAGTTGGAAGAGCCCAAGTCCCCAATATGAGGTTGGAGTGCATAATTTACTCCAATTTAATATGTTTAATGATAATTGAGCTCCAAGAAATGAAAATAGAAGAGTTCCAAGGGAGAGAGCATAGCTTGCATTGGTTTCTTTCTTAATTATATATAGAATGACTCTAAAAAAGATATTTGATTTAGAAGAGTTCATTGAGAGATCTCTTGTTTATGCAAAATTATGGATTTTACTTCTATAATAATTTGAGTAGAATGAAGATTTCATTTATAGAAAATGATTAAATCATTTGCATACATTAGGTTAATTATTTTGAGGAAAATGCAATCTGGGTAATAAGAAAACTCATTTGCTAAATTTGCTCTAGAGAGAAAAGTATGTACAGGTAATCTATATAGATGGAAAACATATAGAGAGAAATTGAGGCTCCTTGACAGAGGCATCTCTTCCTATTAAAAAATCCATGCATTTGTCCCTTTTTTAAAATTTTATAGGACTCCTTCAAAGAAGATATTAGATTTGGAGAAATTGATAAATATGCTAGATATCTCTGCAAATTCTCTCACTGTACATATAATGATATTTGAGGATGAAATATCTCTTCTAGAAAAAATAATGAGATCATTTGCATACATCGAGTGAGATAATTTTTATGAGGAGCTTATTGTGTGTAATTAAAACTTATCTATGTGTGCTGCCTTGGAAAAAAGTCTAAACAAGGATTTTATTCAATTTGCAAATTCATACAAAGAGGGAGGATCTCACTATCTCTGGCCTCTCCTTTCTTAAAAGAATCCACGTAATTAACCATTAATGGAGATTGAGAATGAAGGAGCAGTCATGTATTCATAGATTAAATCAATGACTGTTTTTTTGGGAAATTTAGAGCACCAATGATTTCTTTTTAAAAAGTACAATTCACTATGTCAAAAGCCTTTTGAAGATCAATCTAGAAGAAACATATAAAAGATATTCTATTTCTTGCATATCACCTGATTAGGTTTTGAGCAATGAAAAAATTATCTAATATTAGCCTACCTTGCATGTATGTAGCTCGAGCCATGTCAATGATATCATTTAAAACTAGTTGTAATCTTGAAACTAAATGCTTAGATATCAACTTATAAATTGAAAGCTCTTTTGATTTTTTTTTGATAAATAATAACATTCAGTATCAAAATATACACAAGCTAATACAATTTCTCACTCTCACACTCTTTTTTGAAAACACCTTAAAATTTCATTTTTATTTTTTTCAATATAAAAAAATAAATCTTGAGCTTTGCCTTCATGCCATCTTCTATTTCTTTCTCACCATATGTGATAAATTGAAAGCTCTTTTGAATTAAGGCACGGTAAGCTTTTTATAGTGACTGGCCCCACCGCTTGTGCAGCCCCATACCCTAGAAAACTTTCAATTGGCCCAGCCCATTGAGAGTTTTTTTGGGAGGTACAGTTCCACATCTGCAGAGTAAGGATTTGAACCCAAGTCCTTTCCCTTAGAGTACCTCCTCCTTAGCCACTAGGACAAAGACATCATTGGTAAACTAAGGTTCGTGTAAGTTTTTTATAGTGACTAGTCCCACCACTTGCGCGGCCCAATACCCTAGAAAACCCTCAATTAGCCCAGTCCCTTGAGAGTTTTTTTGGGAGGCACAGTTCCACATCCGCAAAGTACGGATTTGAACCTAAGTCCCCTCCCCTAGAGTACCTCAGCCTTAGCCACTAGGACAAAAATATCATTTGGTAATTGAAAGCTCTTTTGATTTTTTTTTTTTTTGATAAATAAACTTAGCTATCAAAAATCTTTACATCCTATGACATGATCAAACTATTACATTCTTTTTGGAAAACAATGAAAATTTCCACTTTTATCTTCCTAACCAACCATTTTGAACTTTGAGTTTTCTTTTCATACAGCCTTCTGTTTCGTTCTCGCCAAATGTGGTAGATTACCGCCGCAAAACAAGCTTTTCGTATTATGTTCCTTGGGGAGTCTTTGTCATATCGCAAGCTGAATTCTTTGAAACCGGCAGGTATTGTGGTGAAATTTCCAGAAATCCCTGTCCAAGCTTTGATGTCTTCCAAGATTGACTTAGAAAACACACATTCGAAAAACAAATGTTTAAACGTTTCAGCTTTAGGGTAGAATTCGTAGTTGAGGTTTAAAGTTGAGAAAGCTTTATCTTTAGTTCTTAGTCTTCCATATCTCGCAATCCAAAGGGTGACTTCATGTTTATGAATGAAGCCTTTCGTCCAAATGGTTCTGGTCCAAGGAACCATCTTTTTCAAATAGGAATCCGCGAGAATTATCCTGCCACTATTGCCCCATGCAACCATGAGGTCTAAAGCACACTTTTTAGAACCTGTTTTAGAGAGGAGAGAATCTCTAACTGATAATAGGGCTTTCCAAAATGGCGAGTCCCCTCTAGAGATGGGGCAGTTCCAGATTAAGAAGGAGTTTAGGTAAAAGTGATGAATTCACTTAATCCAGAGCGAATCTTCTTTGCTATCAATCCGCCAGAGGGTTTTAACAAAGAAAGCCTTGTTCCAAAGAGAGATGTTTAGGATGCCTAGGCCTCCCAGGTGAGAAGGGGTACACACCTTGTCTTAGGAGACTTTCAGTCTGTACCTACCCGTAGGAGGGCCACCCCATAAGAATCTTCTACAAGCTCCCTCAATAGCATTAATTACGAAAGAGGGAAGCAGGAAAACAGAAAACCAATAACCTTCAATCCCTTGCACGACCGTGTGTAGAAGCTCTAGCCTGCCCGCCATAGAGAGGATTTTTCCGGCCCATTGGTGAATGGCCGAGTTAATATTAGCGAGCAGGGTAGAGAACTGGGAAGAGATTAGCCGGCTCGAGGAGAGGGGAACACCAAGGAAGACGAATGGGAGAATTCCTTCCTGAAAACCCGATCTTTCCAGAATCACGTTCTTGATAGTAGAGTTAACTCCTCCAAAGAAGATATTCGATTTGGAGAAGTTTACATCTAAGCCTGAGACCCTTGAGAACGAGTTGAGCGTATCCAAAATAATAAAGGTTGATGGAATATCACCTCGATAAAAAATGATCAAGTCGTCAGCATACATAAGGTGTGATAATTTGAAATGTTCACACCCTGCATGAAAACCGAAAATCCCTGAAGAAGTATTAAAAGCTAGCAACATTGATAGGTATTCCATGCATAAGACAGAGAGATAGGGGGAGATGGGATCTCCTTGCTTGAGACCTCTTCCGCCCTTGAAAAATCCATGCAATTGACTGTTTACCACAATCGAGAAAGAAGTTGTGCTGATGCACTCATAAATGATATCAATGAATGTGGTTGGAAAGTTGAGGGCATGAAGCACCTCCACCAAGAAATCCCATTCAACCGTATCAAAAGCTTTCTGAATATCAATCTTGAAAAAACAACATGGGGAGATTCTTTTCCTCGCATATTTCCTGATCAAGCATTGGGCAAGGAGAAAATTGTCAGAGATAAGCCGCCCCTTAATAAAAGCTCCTTGGGAGGGACTAATTAACCCCCCAGCACCAATTTCAGCCGTGAGGCAATTAATTTAGAAATGGTCTTGTAGATGACATTGCAGCATGAAATAGGCCGGAAATCCCTCACAGCGGAGGCGTTGGTAGATTTCGGAATTAAGGCAATATATGCATGGTTTATTTGCCTTAGTAATCTACCGGTATTAAAGAAATCTTTTATTGCTTTGGTTACGTCTTCCCCAATATGTTTCCAAGCGGCTTTGTAAAACTCAGCCATAAAATCGTCCGGGTCGGGGGATTTCTAATCCCCCATAGAAAAAATCGCAACTTTAATATCTTCGGAAGAGAAGATTATGGAGAGATTACCATGATCTGAATTGCTGAGAATTGGCCCACTTGATATCAGTCCCTCCTTAAGGGGGGATCTAGCATTAGAAGAGCCCAACAAATCTTTATAAAAAGATAGGAAGGAATAAGCTATATCGGCTTTGGAGGAGGAGAGGCTACCATCGTCTTTGGTGATTGTAATAATTTTGCTACATCTATCACTATTTTTTAGATATCTTATCTTTGCTTTCTGCCTCAGAAAGGAAAGCTCACATTCTTCTAATCTTCTTAGATTGAATTTTAGCTGCAATTCCTCCTCCTTTAGAATAGGGTCCGGACAAGAGAGCAATTTTGATTGAATCGTGGTTAAAGCATCTCTAGCAAGAGTGACTCTGGTGCTGATATGACCAAAATGCTTCTCGTTTAGTTTCCTAAGAGGGGCTTTTAGCAGCTTTAGCTTTGATGCTATTTGGAACATGATGGTACCAAGGAGCTTGGTTTTCCATTTATCAATGAGAAGCGGGAAGAAATCATCATGCATAAGCCACATGTTACAAAATTTAAAAGGGACGAGTCTTCCTTTATCCGCGAGCTCGGTTGATAAGAGCATTAAGCAATGGTTGGAGAAGACTCCAGGGGTCAGGAATCTAACATGGCTGTCTAATTGAAGCTTTGCCCAGTCCCGGTTGGCCATTGCTCTATCTAGCTTGCTTGATACCCTCCCGTTAGTCCAAGTGAAAAAAATCCCCTGAATAGGGGATGTCCTCCAAGCCAATGATGGAGACACATTCAAGGGCGTCTTGACATTCGTAATTCGTAATGACTTTGCCCCCAACTCTGTCAAGACCGGACAACGGAGAGTTGAAATCTCCGATAACAATCCAGGGGGAGGAGCGAAGGCTTTCAAGTTCGACTAGGCTCTTCCACAGACCCCTTCTGTTAACAACCGTGTGCAGTCCATAGACAACTGATAGGTGAAAGTTAACTCCTTTCTCAATGTCAGTAACGTGAAATAGCATATGCTGGGAAGTACATGCAAGCTTCAGGATATTGGCTGTACGGCAATCCCATAATACTAACATTCTTCCATATCTGTAGCATGAGAAGTTATCTATTACTTTAAAGCCTTTATACTTTAATTTTATTAGCCATGCAAGTTTAGCTTGGGTGATTTTTGCCTCTGCAATGGCGAATATGTCAATTGAGTGTGCTTTGAGGAGTTGGGAAACTTCATTGTGCTTGAAAGGGGAATTGAAACCCCTTAAGTTCCCGTATGCAATCTTCATTTGGTTTTAAAAACCTTGATTCTTCGTTTATTTGAAAAATAGGCTTTATAGCACGTGATCCCGAGGACTACCAGAATAGTAGATACGCTAGACGTCAGCCACTCGACCTCCACCATTTCCCATTGCCCAAGTGTTGTTTCGTGTAATTGAACCAGCTCACTCACCCATCTAAAACTAGTACAGAGCAGCATTAATTCAACAAAAAAATCAGGGGGTAAAACCAAAGCCTCAGAGGCCGTATACCCACTTGCATAAATAAATACATTCAACCCTACCCTTACAATCAGTGTCTACACTTACAAGAGGCCCCTTCTCATCGTTTGAAAACCCCATAACGCAAGGGGACGAATTATGGCAAGTTTTAGTTATCCAGCCGCATGCAGTATAATCACACAAAACCATGCCTAGAGTTGCCCACACCTCTCCCAAAAACCCCTTAATTAAAAGTACAGGGAAGGAAAAGAGTCCCCTCCTTATCCAACCTCCTAAGCTCCAACATAGACACCCCACATAGACAAAAACCAACATAAAAAATAGCAAGAAAATAAATTCTAAAAATGCCCCAATATGAATGAGGGGGGGGGGGGGGGCACCCCTTTATTCTTTCAAGCCGGACCATAAGGAGCATTGCCCTTAAAGGACTCTTTGGGTCAGGATTTGTTCCTGAGATTTAGAGACGGACCTTCTCTAATGTTCAAATCCTTTTTTTTCCTCCGAGCCTTGACAATAGTGAAGTTCTTCATCTCCTCCTCCGGGCGTAGTGGCATCATCTCCAAGCCACTATGGCCACCTGCCATTAAATCGAAAGGTGGCTACTCATCTTCTAAAGTGAAGACTTCATTCCATTTCCTGCTATATTTCCTGAGGAAGGTAAGCATGATGTTTGGGCTTTGTCTTCTTGAGTGTGAGTATTTATTTCTGCCTCCATAGAGCGAATAGGAGGGACTAATGAGGCTCCACGAGCCTCCTCCTCCATGATCTTGGATTCCCGACAATCATACAAAGAATAACCGAAGATGGAGTAGTGATTACAAAATAAAGTAAGATTTTCATAGGTTACCGGCTGGATTATCTTGGAACCATCAGGGAACTCCAAGTCAATCTCATCGATTAGTTTGCTTCCAAGGTCAATCTCCACAAGGACTCTTGCATACGCTATCTTTGAGATATTAGACGTTAATTTGTCCATAAGTAGGGGGCGTCCAATGCAGCTGGCAGTTTTTCTAAGTCCTATGGGATTCCATAGATGCAAGAGGGAAATTTGGCAACTTAATCCATATGGGGATCTTAGCCATTTCTTTTAGGCCGTAGTGGAAACCGACCGGTAACAGCTTAACATACAAAGGCCGGCCATAAACCAATAATGAGTCAGCCTTCAGAATACAATCACTCTCCTCTGAATTACCAAATCTGAAAACGAGCCAGCCACTAGGGTGTTGGATGATTTGGGGTGATAAATTCCATTGGACCTCCATGTATTTCTTAAGCAAAGACTGGCACGGGCTCTTTGTGATGAAGTAGCCAACTAAACAATTCCTCCAGTGTTTGTGGAGTGGATCTTTTTCAACAAAAACTGCGCTTCCTGGCTGTGAGGGGGGGATAAATTCAAGTTTTGAGGTGTTGGCTAACGCTCTATTACCGGCAAATAAGCTGCTCCAAGGGGCCTTGGTTTTGCCAAAGGTTTTAGGGGGGACTTTATCAATTTTTGCTTCAGAAACCTGTTGAAAATCATCAGACCTTGTCTTGTTTTTGTCAAGACTAGGGGGCTTTTGAGTATCTACCATAGGTTTATCTGCATCCCATATAGCCTTAGTAGATGATTCTACCTTGGTTCCTGAGGCACCATAAAAGTTGTTAGAAGATCCAGTCGAGCTAGTAATTCCATGGAACCTAGCATCTTCGGTATCATCACTGCTGGAGGAAGGGCTCTCACAGGGAAGGCTATTGGATTCATCATTATATGTATTCTAAAGTTTATCATGCTCACTTCACTTGAGTTTACCATTGAAGAACTGGAGGAATTCAATTGCTGTGAAGCTGGAATCGTGAAGTCGAAACTCGATGAATTAGGGTTTGGTTCGTTAAATGGAACCTGAATCTGCTGAATGTCTCCAATAACATCATTTCCTTGGGAAATCGAATTCATTCTACAATGAATTCGATTGCGCTGGAGTCTTCTTCAGAGTAAAGGACAAGGTGCCTTTGGATTCTCTTCAAAGGAGACCTCGCACACCCAGAAAGCTTGCCATCGGGGGAGACAGCCAAAGGTCGAAGGCTTCGGCTTGTCTCTATGATAGTATTTGAGGTATCGGGCGGTCCCGTCATAGCATATATACGTGCGGGAATTGGTTCCCAGCTGGGAGGATCCATTTCCTTAGCAAATCCAAGCTCGGGAAGCTATGAAAACGAGGACAAGGGAGGGGAATAGGGCAGAAATATGGGAGAGAGAGGGGAAGATGATTGGTATATAGATATATAGATTTACAATTAGGTGTAAAACTAAGGTCGGGTAAGCTTTTTATAGTGACTGGACCCACTGCTTGCGCGACCCAATACCCTAGAAACCCTCAATTGGCCCAGCCCCTTGAGGATTTTTTGGGAGGCACAGTTCCACATTCGCAGAGTGTAGGATTTGAACCCATGTTCTCTTCCCCTCCCCTGGAGTACCTCAGCCTTAGCCACTAGAACAAAGACACATTTGGTAATTGAAAGCTCTTTTGATTTTTTTTTTTGATAAATAAAGAAACACTACCAAAAAATCATTACAATCTGTGGCTATACCAGTAGTTTCAACTCTTTATGGAATACAATATACAAATCTGTTTTAATCTTTCTCAATATAAATTCAACACCAAGGGCTTTTCCTTCATGAAGTCTCCTGTTTCTTTCCTTCCAGATATGGTATACCATCGCAGTAAAAGCAGCCTTTCAAAGTATGTTTCTGACCGAATCCGGGCTGTATAGCTTCTTGAGGGATTTAAACCCTTGTTGAATTGAAAATATGCTTCCTTTTAGTCCGGCCCAAGCTTAAATTTCTTTTAGGATGTACCTAGAGAAATGACAATCAAAGAAAAGGTGGCTGTGCGATTCTGCTTTATGGCAGAATTCACAATTTATGCTGCTGTTTGAAAACATTCTATCTTTAGTCCAAAGTTTGCCTTGCTTTGTAGCAATCCATAGATTAACTACGTGCTTTGGCACATGGTTCTTCGTCCATAAAATTTTCGCCCATGGTTTCTTCTTTCTAGCATCCGATCTAAGGAGGAAATGATAAGCGTTGAAGGCAATTCTCCCATCCTCACCCCATGCATTTAGGAGGGATTTCGCAGATTCTCTAGTGCCAGCCATGGATATAAGCTCATCCTTGATTGAGATTAGACTTTTCCAGAATGGAGAGTCATCTTTCATACTTCGAGATTCCCAAATGCTTTGTGATTTGAGATAAACATGGTGTATCCATTTGATCCATAGTGAGTCCTCCTTTTTGTTAATTCTCCACAATGTTTTAGCAAAAAAGGCCTTGTTCCATAAGGCAATATCGAGGATGCCGAGTCCTCCATGATAAGTAGGTAGGCATACCTTCTCCCAGTTGACTTTGGGTCTGTATCTAGCTCTCGGTTTTGCTCCCCAGAAAAATATCCTACAAGCTCCTTCGATGGAGTTAATAACGTAGGAAGGCAATAGAAAGATTGAAAACCAATATACTTCAATGCCTTGCACAACTGTGCGTAACAATTCTAGTCTTCCAGCGATGGAGAGAAGCTTCCCAGCCCATTGGTGAATTGCTGATTTGATCTTAGTAATAAGAATGGAAAACTGGGAATAAATCAATCGAGATGATGAAAGGGGAACACCAAGGAATATGAATGGTAGTGTGCCTTCTTTAAATCCAGACGCTTCGATTATGACTTTTTTGGTTTCATTGCTTACTCCTCCAAAGAAGATATTCGATTTGGAGGAGTTAACCTTCAACCTAGAAGTCATAGAGAAATCATGCAGCATTTTAAAAATATTTGCGGAAGAGTGTACATCACCTTTAGCAAAGATGATCAAGTCATCAGCATACATAAGGTGTGTAATCTTGAGTGCAACGCAACCAGGGTGGAACAAGAAACCGCTCAAGAATTTGGGTGAAGTAAGCTGTCTCGAAAAGTATTCCATGCAAATGGCAAATAGATATGGCGATATAGGGTCTCCTTGTCTAAGACCGCGGTAGCCTTTAAAGAAATCATGAAGTTCTCCATTTATCGCCACGGAGAACGAGGTGGAACTAATGCACTCAAAGATGATATCAATGAACTGTTTGGGAAAATTGAGCCCATTTAGAACTGCAATGAGGAAGTTCCATTCAACGGTGTCAAATGCTTTTTGGATATCAACTTTGAAGAAACACCGAGGTGATATTCTTCTTCTAGTATATCTTCTAATGAGACTTTGAGCAAGGAGGAAATTATCCGAAATAAGACGCCCCTTTATAAAATCTCATTGTGAAGGGCTAATAATGGAGTTCATTATTAGTTTAAGGCGCGAAGCAATAAGTTTTGAGATGATTTTGTAAATCACGTTACAGCAGGAAATTGGTAGATAATCCCTAACAGTTGAAGCGTGAGATGAATTGGGGATTAGAGCAATATAAGTGTGATTTATTTGCTTTAACATCTTCTTGGAGTAAAAAAATCTTCTAACCGCATTAGTCACGTCTCCCCCAATATGGTGCCAGGAGGATTTGAAAAATTCTGCCGAAAAATCGTCCGGGCCGGGCGATTTTGAACTACCCATAGAGAAAATTACATTCTTTATCTCCTTGGTAGAGAAAGATAGACTAAGCAGTTTATGGTCATCAGCATTAAGTTTTGGCCCATTTGAAATGTTTGTCGCATCTATGCTTTTCCTAGTTTCTGATGTACCCAATAAACCTTTAAAGTAGGTGACGAAAGCATCAGCAATGTCATTTTTGGTAGTTGAATAACTCCCGTCCTCCTTGACAATTGTGACAATCTTACTTCTTTGAAGTTTAGAATTTGATAGAGCATGGAAAAATCGGGTGCATCTGTCACTCTCTCTCAAGTATTTTATTTTTGCCTTCTGCCTAATGAAGGAGAGCTCATTTTCTTCTAGTCTCCTTAGGCAGACTTTAAGCTGGATTTCGATAGCTTTAAGTTCTGGCCGTGGGGACTTATAGAGTTCAATCTATGCTTCCTTGAGAGCATCCCTAGCTCGAATAACTCTTGAGCTGATATGCCCAAAGTGTTTCTCATTTAGTTCTTTCAGCTGATTTTTTAAGCATTTCAGCTTGGTGAAAATCTCAAACATTGTCGAACCAGCCACTTCATTTTCCCAAACGCTGAGTAGGAGAGGAACGAAATCCTTGTGGGAAAACCACATATTACAAAATTTAAAAGGAATGAGTCTCCTTTTATTTGCATGTTCTGTGGACATAAGGATTAGATAGTGATCGGAGTGTACTCCGGGGGGTAGAAATTTTACGTGGGTATCAAGATTCAAACTAGGCCAATTTCTATTAACCATTGCTCTGTCGAGCTTACTTGACACCCTGCCGTTTATCCAAGTAAAAAAGTTTCCGGAAGAAGGGAGGTCTTCCATGCCTAGAAAGGATAGGCAGTCAAGAGCATCTTGACACTCATAGTTGGAGGCAATTCTGCCTCCAACTCTATCAAGTCCTGATAGAGGGGAATTAAAATCCCCTATTAAAGCCCAAGGTTTTTTAATAAGTCCATCATCAGTCAGGTCCATCCAGAGGCACCTTCTTGATACTACACTGTGCAGTGCATATATGACTGACAATTTAAAGGTTGAATTCCTTTCTTTGTCTGTGATGAGAATGGAGATTTGTTGCGAAGAGCAGGAAAGGTTTTTAACATCCGTGGTTTGAGGGTCCCAGAAAATCAAGATTCTGCCATACTTATAGTATTCAAAATTATCTAATACATTGAATCTTTTAAACTTCGTTTGTACGAGCCAATCAGTTTATCACGGCTAAGTTTAGCTTCAGCAATAGCTAATATGTCTACGGCATAAGCTTGAATTAACCTTAGCACTTCCTTGTGCTTAAGAGGGCAATTGAACCCTCTAAGATTCCAATATGCAATCATCATTATGGCATCTCTAGTATTTCCATTCAAGATTGTGAATGGAGCTCAAGAGATCATAATAATCCGAGGGATTGGAAGTGTTAGTCCCAGTATCCATCCATGTATATAGTGCCCTTATAACCACCCTTGTAACAGAAAATCCAAGAAGCTCCCTCATGTGAAACCCGATATGCAAGTGTGACAGCATTTCCCAGGATTTAACAAGATGATAACTCTCCACTTCCCATTTACATGTGTCTTCCTACCCTTACAAGGATTCACTACCCTTACATTAATCCCTATCTCGCAGCACCAACAACCCTGGGCCATCTCATAGTGCATCCTTCGTGCACAGAAACTCTTTATATACAGCATATCCCACACATTATGAAAGAGCTTTGGTCTATAGTGTTGCAGGCAAAGGAAGATTATCTTCCAAGATACGCCTGAACATTTTTGATTAAAATCCAAGCAAAAATCTGTCTTGGTTTTATTTTTGCATACATTACACTTTGACTCACTCCATTCCACACCAAGGGGTGCCCACACCCCTCCCCGAAAGGCCCTTATCATCTGTACATGGGGGAGGCAAAAACTCCCCCTCTCCAACCTCCAAAACTCCAAATAAAGTCCCTCCAACAAAACAGTAATCCAGAAAATATAAACATGAACATAGGCCTCATTTTGAATAGGGGTGAGGCCCCCTTGACTTGTACTATGCTGGACCATACGGGCCTGCACCCTTAGCCGCATTATCTTTAATTCTGGCTTTGTTTCGAAGATTTAGAGATGGCCCATCTCTAGTGTATGGTTCCTTCTTTCTCCTCCGGGCTTTGACCATGGTGAAATTTCCTGCCTCGTCTCCTATGCTGCCAGCTTCATTCGTCACCAATGGACTTGTAGCAATTTGCCCTTCATCTTGGACGAGGGGTTCCATTGCTGCGGCAACTTCTAGCCTTGTTGAGGATGGAGAGACATCCCTTGATTTTCTTTCAGGAGGGATTGTTCCTTGCTCTATTAATCTGCATTCCATTGCTGAAGAAGGGATAGCCAGGGGAGCTTCTGTTTTTAGCTTTCGACAAGTAGTGGAAATGTGACCAAACAAAGAACAATGATTATAGTAAGTCGGAAGGTTTTCATAAACAACCGGCTGCGTGATTTTAGAACCTTCGAGGAATTCTAACCCAACTTCTGCAATTAACTTGCTCCCCATATCAACTTCTACTAGAATCCTAGCGTATGCAATTTTGGAAATATTCGCCGTTAATTTGTCCATGTGCAAAGGTATCCCGATGCAACTAGCCACTTTACTTAAACTTATAGAATTCCATAGGTGTAAGGGAAAATCCGGCAATTTAACCCAAACGAGAATTTTTGCCATCTCTTTTAGGCCATAGTGGAAGCTTACCAGAAGCGGCTTCATATATAATGGTCGACCATATACCAAGAAATGGCCGGAGTCAAGGATACGGTCTCTATCTTCAGAGTTCCCAAATCGAAAAACAATCCATCCACTAGGGTGTTGAATGATTTGGGGGAGAAGTTTCCATTGCTCCTCCATGTACTTTTTTAGCACCACATGGCCGGGGCTTCTAGTAATGAAATAGCCGATTAGACAATTATTCCAATGCTCTTGGAGAAGATCTTTCTCAACAAAGACTGCATTGCCTGGTTGTGTCGGAGAAATGTAAGATAATTTTGAGGTATTTGCAAGGGCTCTATTCCCCGCAAATAGGCTGCTCCATGGGGCCTTACTTTTCCCATATGTTTTTGTAGCCTTGTTATTGGGTATATTCGCTTCAGTGTTGAGATTAGCATCATGAACACTAAGGGTAGAATTTAACACTTTGCCATCAAACATAGTGTCTTTACTAGGCAAGTCCATGGCCTCCTTAGTATCATTTCTATCCAGTGAGTTATATAAGGTGTCAGTTCTGTCATTCATATGGGAATCATATTCAGTATTGTTAGTAGTCTCTAGGCTACCATCCTTTGTAAATGAACCACTATTGGAGCTGCTGGAAATTAATAGCCCCTTCCCCTTCAAACCCAAATTAAAATGTTCATCTTTTGAAGCATTCGGAAACATACAGTTTTCACTTGTGTTGGAATTCGAAGAATTTGTAGAATGAGAAACCATGAGATGGGAAGTAATCTCATAATTATTAGATGGTAGAATCGATTCAGTGCTCAAGACTTCATTATTTATCGAATCCATAGCATTAACTGCTTGATTTTTAATTATTTCCTCATTAACATCCGATTGCGCGACTGAATTAAGAAGAAGATGAGGTTCAGCCGTATGAATATCAGTACATAACTTACCATAGAAGATT
The DNA here is from genome assembly GCA_029783825.1 of Sapria himalayana. Classification (NCBI taxonomy): domain Eukaryota; kingdom Viridiplantae; phylum Streptophyta; class Magnoliopsida; order Malpighiales; family Rafflesiaceae; genus Sapria; species Sapria himalayana. Next base: position 281,763 of record JAREIK010001468.1, on the reverse strand, counting down.
CTTCGATTATCACCATCTTCAACCACTAACTCGGTTGCCGTGGAGTCATCTTCAGCACATAAGACCAGACGCCTTTGAGTTCTTCTCGGGAGGGCACTTGTTTGCGATATCGGGCATGAATCAGATGGAGTTACGGAGCAGGTTAGGTTTTGGCTGCCTTCCGAATTGGTGCGATAAAAATCTGACCTACTAAAATTATCGGGCGGTCCCGTCATTTTAAGAAGGTCAAGATCTTGGTTTCGGGAATTACTTCCATTGCATCTCCAAGCTCAATTGCTGGAAAAAGGAAGGGGAGCTCGACAGAATCGGGAGGAGGAGAGAAGTTGAGAGGATTCGGGAGAGAAAAAAGATAAAACTAAGGTTCGGGTAAGCCTTTTATAGTGACTGGCCCCGCTGCTTGCGCGGCCCCATACCCTAGAAACCCTCAATTGGCCCAGCCCCTTGAGGATTTTTTGGGAGGCATAGTTCCACATCCACAGAGTGTAGGATTTGAACCCGTGTACTCTTTCCCTCCCCTAGAGTACCTCAGCCTTAGCCACTAGGACAAAAACATCATTCGGTAAAAACTAAGGTTCTGGTAAGCTTTTTATAGTGACTAGCCCCACTGCTTGCGCGGCCCCATACCCTAAAAACCCTCAATTGGCCTAACCCCTTGATGAATTTTTGGGAGGTACAGTTCCAGATCCGCAGAGTGTAGGATTTGAACCCATGTCCTCTTCCCCTTCCCTGGAGTATCTCAGCCTTAGCCATTAGGACAAAGACATCATTCGATAATTGAAAGCTCTTTTGAGATCATATAAGTGGTGGTGCATGACTATTCTTAGTTAGTGGAGTGATTTATCAAGATAATTTTTTTTAAAAAAATGAGATCTCAACCTATTAACTAGCTACATATAACTTATTCTCCATGGGCAACTTTTTATATGGACATGACCTTTTCGACTATGAAAATTTGAGACAAAACATGTATGTAATATCTTTAGTTATCATTGACTATATGCATGCTATAATGATATATCCATAGAGTATTTTATCTTGGTCGATAACATCTGACAATCTTTGAATTTATAATGATTGGGATAATTCACTATAATTGTGATATTCAATGAGTATTTGTCATGAATGCACCCCTACCCTCTGTACACACTACCCATTACTCATATTGATTAAATGCTTTGGTGAAATTTTTGGATCACGACACCATGATTTTCTTGTCACATATTGTGTAGTGAGAAGTTTATCGAACTTCATTATTTTAAGGAAGGAGAAGTCATTACGAGGCTTCCAAAGATGATCCCATGGAAGGATCATTACTATAGATCACGAGGGCATGATAACTCATAGAGTTGTGGTCCTTTGAGATATTTGTTATATTGGTTTTGCTATCTCATCTCTATTGTAAGGTGATTATGGATCTTACTTTTTGTTTATGGTTGGCACTGGGATAGGCTATTGCCTCCTCGTGGTGTGAGCTTAGATGAGTAAGTAAACTAGCATCAACTTTTTGTGGGCTATCTTTGTTGGGTGCATAAGCTATGTGAGTGAAAAATTGTGACTCCCAATAATGGAGATCCTGGCTCTTACATTGATGAAAAATGTGGTTATATGTAATACACGATGTGAATTATATAAGTTTGAGAATCATTGAATTTTTGAATATGAGTGACACCCATTTTCATTATAGAAGGGACATGTCCTGCCTAGGTATTGTGCATTGAAGCCCTCAACATGATTGTTGGGAGTTGGTAGGCTCCCATGAGAGTGAGTACATAGTTAGCTTGAATGGGAGATGAGTGATCACATGGTTCCCTTGTGAATAAAAAAGAGAGAGCTAGTGATAGTTTCTTGATGTATTACTTTAGTTTATTTTTGCTGGTGCGCTAGAGTTCGTCAAACATGAGCATATGGGCAAAAGACTAATCAAATTATCTAGTAGCTAATCCCCCATGGAATTTTTCTTATGATAGCTAGAATTCAAGATGAGTCCAATTGGGGAAAGCTAATGATTAAATGCACCATGGGTATAATGTACTTGACTTATTATCAAACTTCAAATGCACCATGGGTATAATAGTTTGGGGGCCCGCCAACCATCACTAACAATGAACCGAGCAACTTTTGAATATTCGTTCCACCATGACCGAAATTTAATCCCGCGTATATTCCAGAACTATTATTCCTTTTGGAAATTACAACCCACCGTCACGGGCAATATCATTAATAAGGGCTATACCGGGCATTCCCTTCGAATATAAGAGATCAAACTATGCATTACAACAACCAAATCGCACCAAGGGAATCATGATGATGGACAACATGAACACAGACCGACCAACCAACACGAGCAATAAGTCCCACCGCATCTAGCACAATGCTATCCCCAGTGCGACCGATACGCCATGAAATCAATAACTATAATTCATTCCGAGATAGGGAGCGGCATGCGTGCCCAGCTCCTTCAAATTTCGAGATTCTACATTCAGAAGAACTCCTATACTTGGAAAAAAATTCAGGCGGGAGTGACATCCAATACCCTTCAAACATGCACTAGTAACTTAAACAACCAAGCACGAAATATTTCGGAAAACCCAACTTTGGAAAGGCAACCAATGAAAACTCACACCGAGAGCAATGACAATAATCACATCGCCCACACACAATACTACATCGGGCCCTGGACTCCACCAGGAAAGCCCAAAGATGGGATGTCGCAAAACTCGAGGCCCCGAGAACTCGCTGACACCCCATATAAAGAATATCGAGACTTTTCCAGCTTTGGGAGAACCCAACGAGAATGTGGTCGAAGAGAAAAACAAGCTCAGGGAGTGAAAAAAACTCGGATGAAAATACTCCAAATTTCAGGAAAATGCCCACAGGGTTTGATCTAACACTTTCACTTGTATTTCATCAGCAATAATAAATGAAAGTACTGGTTGATCTAACACTTTTACTTTGTCAAATCAGGCATTATAAACAAAACTCTATGTAGACCATTTTTGGTAAGCTGAACTAGTAATACATGATTAACTTGAAGATAAGTAATGATGCATGAGTGTATGCTAATATTTAACCCATAAAGTATTGGTTGATTAAGATAATAGAATAATAATTATGGAAGTCAAAATATACTAAAGAGTATGTAAAAACCCTTATGTTGTGTTTAAATCGTTAGATTTAAATATTTTGGCTTTAATACTATATATTGACATTAGTAAAAGGCTTAATTAAATGATTAATATTATATATTTAAATAACCCATCTAGTAGATATAATGATAAATATAATAAATATTATTCATTATAATAAAAATAAATTTAGTCATGTCCAAACAAAAAATGGAAATTATATTCTCCCGGGACATTCTATATAAAAATGACTTTTTAGTTACAATAAGCCATTCCATTATATACAAAAGATGAAAAGTATAAAATATAACTTAGATCTGTTCATGCATATCATCTTGTTAGAGTTATTTGAAAATTTATAAATAACAACTACATGATGAGATGAGTCGGTGAGAGACCATAAAACCAAAAACTAACTAGGCCTCATCAAAGTCCAAAAACCCAACCCTAGATTTTCTAATACTAATACCTCATAAATTGTTGCCATTTTTTTTAATATGAGTACTAATATTATTGTGGTAGTTTATCTCAACGATTTGATGGAATGGAAAATAAAATTAGAAAAAAAAAACCAAAAAAAAAAAAAAGTCAAATTCCATCAATAATATACATGAATGATAATAAACAACTTGTAAATATGATAAATAAATAAATAAATAAATATATAAATATAAATATAAATATAAATATAAATATAAATATATATCTATAAATCTATAAATATATAAATATATAAATATATAAATATATAAATATATAAATATATAAATATATAAATATATAAATATATAAATATATAAATATATAAATATATAAACAATATGTTGTTTATTATAAAAAATATCAATAAAGAAAAAAACAGCATTGAGATATTTTCTAGAAGATAGGATTGTAATATTAGATGTGAATATTATAAGTTCACAACTATTACGAACAAATACCAATTTCATCAATTAAAATAATAAGTATATGCAATTTAAATTTTATAATTACATATTAATTGTAATTTATTCTAACTCAATATATAAATTAACCAAATAAAAAAAATTATATAAAAGGTAGTGCACGGTGAGTACATTTTTTAAAATATCAAATAAAACAAAAATATCTAAATTAAAATAACTAGGGTCAAAAATAAAAAAAAACATCGATTTTAATTTTAAAGTTATCATTTATTTAAATAACTTTTTAATTAATAAATAACAAATATGTAAGAAAAAATATTTTTTTTTTGATAAAATTATGTAAATGGGAAAGCCAATGAAAATATTTAAGAAAAAATATCATATTGAAAAAAATTAAGAAAAAAATACATCAAAATTTAAAATGTGCATGTTTTGATGTACATTTATGAAAACATATATACATTATAATGTTCGAAATCGTATACAAAGTTTGCACAATATATACATTATGTTTTTCCAAAAACATATTATATATATGTTTTAAAAAACAAATACTTTTTTTTTTCTTTTTTTTTTTAAATTTGAATAATGGTGTTTTTGGGTTTTTATTTTTGATTGTATTAAACTATCTAGCAAATGGATTGTTTATTAAATATTTTTATTTGACAAACTCTTTATATAAAATTTCTTTTTATTAAATATTAATCAGTTGGATGATTAATAAAAAAAATTGTCTTCATTATTGTCCAAAAAGTCTCCTCCTGCTTGATTAGCAAGCGTCACCGTCAATCTCCCTGCTCTCCGACAGGAACAGCGAGTCACAGCATCCAGACGACAATTGCTTGATCAGCAAGTAGATTTTTCGTTCAGTGCAGCAGGTCGTTCCTCACAAGGTCATATCCAATCAGTGTTGACAAGGAGAGGAAAACACCATAGATATGCTGGTTGCATCACCGCCGTTGAAGTGCTTTCAGAAATACACCGGTTTGTTATGCAGGAATGGTTCTCACGGGAAGCTCCTCTGTGCTAGGTGCTTCAATGCTCATCGATTCTGTAACAGCGGGATCGATCTCAGCCATAGCCACCATCACACTTGTCAATACAACCGTCAAAGCTGCTCTACCGGCAGCACCACCAAGAGTAATTTCGTCATCTGCTGTTCCAACATCAATGGTTTTATTTCCAGCTCTGTCCGTCTTGGAAAAGAGAGCTCGGTTCCTGATGGCCGGGCGTGCTTGTCAAGCTCAGCAACTACAAACGCTATGCCAGATGCGCGATTCCCAAATCCGAAGAAGACGACGTCCTTTCCTTCTGGCAACTCCAGCCAACAGGTCGCTGATCTGAAAATATTGCGGCATCTCGCGGGTTACTTGTGGACAAAAGATATCCCAGAATTTCGTTGGCGGGTGATAATTGCACTGGGCTTCCTCGTGGGCGGCAAGGTGCTGAATGTTCAGGTCCCTTTCCTATTCAAGCTGGCCGTCGACTGGATGACTAATGCAATCGGAAATCCTTCTGCTCTCGCGTCTTTCACCGCTGCCAATTCCATCGCTGTCGCTCTCTTTGCCACTCCTGCTTCAGTTCTCATTGGCTATGGGCTCGCTCGCTCTGCTGCTGCTGCTTTCAATGGTAAAATCCAGTCTTATCTCTAGGCTCTATCCAGCTATAAAACGAGATCGTTCTTTTTTATCAAATTATAATCGCTCGTTTTTTTGGCGTCGTGATTCACGAACTGGACGAGTCTTAATAGGAACCACTTTTTTTCGAATCGGCGAGCTGCTCTGCAACCTCAACACCAATTATTCATCGGACCCGCATTTTCTGTTGTTCCTCCCGTTCAACCGCAGATGACAGTTCGCTAAACATAGTCACGTGATACGCAGCCAACTGGCTTCATAATATCACAGAACAATGTAACACCAACAAGAAGCCACAAAGGGACTTTTCTTTTCCACGCCTCTACTCTTTTGTGATTATATGCGAGTTAACAACTTGATATAGATTTATTTTCTAGGTACATGATGCTTCTTTACAATAGGGTCATTTTGGGCATTATGGATTTGTAAAAAGGATGCCTTATGTGAGTTGGAAGTCATCTCACAGAGTTCATCCCCTGTGTATGAGAAAAACGTATATAGTACTGTGCCACAATTGCTGTAGTGGACTACGTTTTGTCCAAACAAAAATGGAAAATAAGCATGGAATGTAAAAAAGCTTTATGAATGTAATATATTAATTTGTACATGTAAAAAAGCTTCATAAGTGGAGTATTTCTACCATATTCATGCATGAATGTTTTCTACGTCAAGATTGAGAGATGTTCTAGCATATTGCACTCCAACAATTTTGGAGCATATGATTTGCTTTGTTTGCTATTAAAAAAATGGACTAAAGATAATGTACTTGTTGATATTTAATTTTATTTTTTTTATCTTATTTTATATTGTTTATATGAGAATATTCGATATGATGATTGTCTTATATTAATTATATATTTATTGTGCTTATATTTTTTAAATAGAATAAAACAATAATTTTATTTCCTCTCTTTTATATCTCTTATTCTCTCTCTCTCTCTCTCATCCACTAAATCTTAACATGGTATATGGTGATGTGTGGATTATCTCAACTTAAGTATATATCTGTCATATTGATATTTTTCAATTAAAATGAAAAAATAATTTCATTTTCTTTCTCTCTCTCTCTTATTTCTCATATTTTTTCTTCTCTTTTCTCTTTTTTTTTATCACTAAATCCTAATATCGTATTAGAAATTTCTTGAGTCGATAAGTTGTTGCCTGGTCTAAAATTTGCTAGGAGATGGTGATGTGAATGGTGGCCCACAATGTGCCACCATAGGTCACAATAACCTTTGTTGGTTGGTGCCTATAAAGGGTGTCACCATCAATTTCATGCTAGTTTTTTGTATTTGTCTTAGTGGTGATGCCATGGTAGTGTTGTGTTGGTGTAGTGGATGTGCCGTGGTGGTGCAAGTTGTTGTGGTATCTGGTTTTCATGATGTTTGGTTGTCGTAGTGTTTGGCTGTTGTGGTGTTTGATTATTGAGGTGGTACACACACACACACACACATATATATATATATTGTATTATGGTTTTGTTTTTTTTTTAATGAAAGAATGATGAAAATCAATATAAGACTAACTAGGATAACTTAGTGGAAAGTAAAGGTGGATGTTTATTTGCTATGAGTTATTTGATAAGGATTTAGTTATTTAATTAATGATTTGTGAGATACCTATTGGATGAGCTATTTGAGATTGAGTAAGATGGTTGGTTAGTGATCACTGCATAGTTACTAATGCATATGTGTCAGTTGATTGATCCATGCATGATTGGCATATTTGTGTTTGGTGATATGTGTAACAAGATTTGTGATTTATATTTCTATTCAAAAAATTAGAATGGTGTTAGTAATGACTAATTTTATTTGATTTTTTTTAAATATTTGGAGATATTGTAGGATGATTATACATGATGATAATCTAAGATATTTTATTATTTTTATTAATAATTATATTATATAATATATATATATATATATATATATAATTATTCATTTTAAAAGAAGATATACAATTTTATTTATTTTTATGAAATAATTCAAATTATAAAAATTTAGGGTGAGTGTGACATTAGTATTAATATATTAAAAAATATTTTTTTTAGAATATATTTTATTTAAGTTTTCTTATTTTTTTTGAAGAGTGAGATAATGATTCACAAGATATCTTGTGATGGTATTTCAATGCAAAATGATATAACTAAAAAGAAAAATTAATATTTAATTGAGATGATTTTGATACTAATACTACTTTAAAATGTTTCTAGATATTTTTGGGGTAAAGTAGTGTTAATTGTTAGTTTTTTGATTGATTGAATGTTTCTTTTATTCTTTTAGGACGTATTCCATATGAGCTTTTCTATTTTTATTAGATATTTTTTTATTTTTTATCCAAAATTTATGAGTATACATGCTTTGTTTAATATCTCTCCATTGGTAAAGAGAAAATTATATTGTGTTTCATTAAATATGTTTTTTTTGGAATTCTAGTACTCATAAGGGATACACGAGCTTCTCACTATTTTTTTGTTTATGCGCATGCACTTGTAACTACCAACAAAAATATCTATGCATAGAATTTTTTTAGATTAAAAAATTATTATTATTTTATTTTATTATTTTTTTAATAATTTTTTTAATAATTTATATGGCTAGAAATATCATTATCTTGTGATGATATTTCAATGCAAAATGATATAATTAAAAATAAAATGCAGCCATCACTGTCTGCATTCGTTATGTGAAAATGTAATAGGCACTCGATTTTGTTTGGGCCCCAAAGGCTTTTGGTTGAACATATTAGTCACATAAGCTAAACATGACTTATGAGGTTGGTTTTTTTTTTAAAAATTTGGCACCAATGGTCGTTTACTTGGCAAGGCTTGACTCATGATCTATGACACATCCGTGCATAATCACAAGTCACTATGCTAGTGGAACATGCCATTAGATCAGGTATGTGGGTCATACCTACCTTGACATGAGGCACGACTGGCTATATTGGGCCTTGCCTTATGTTGTTCATGGGCTGCTTGACTTACTTGATATTTTTATTCTTGGCTAGCTTGGGTTATGACCAAGCTAGTTTGTTTGGCTAATCGGGTCAAAATGGTCCATGCAGTGCATCATGCCAGACAATGTTGCGCCTTGACTTTAGTGCTAGGAACTTTGACTCGGCATGTGCTGAGCCATGCTGCGGGCTTGCACAAGGTTGGTCCAAGCATGACTCTAATCTAAGTTATGCTATGTTAGATAAGGTTGAACTGTGCCTGTTTTGTGTCGTGCTAGGGTCACTCGGCCCGGTTGACACCTATATTTATGTTTTTTTTTTTGATTTAAATTTTATCATTCTTTAGTTATTTTATAAAAAAATTTAAAATTAATCTAATATAATATTAAAATTATAAGAATTGATAAAATTTTAAAATATATGTTGGATATCTTTGGTATATACTACACCTTCATTGATTATATGATCATGCATAGATTTTTTTGTCCCAACATACCTCTTCTAAATAGAGTTCCAGAAAAGATGCATATATATTTGATCGAGATGACTATAATTCTTTTCTATAATAGAAATGCTTCAAAGTAATTTTGAGGAGATCAAATTGTAACTTCTAGTTATTTGATTTATCGAATCTATTTTTTTTTTCTTTTCTATTGTGTGCCTTGCATTGTGAGGAGAGGTTACTCGGCTTATTTTCTATATTTTTTTTAAGAGCACGTGCTTAATTCTAGATTTTCCCTTAGGTTATAATAAGATGATATCCATGATAAAAAAGATGATGTCCATAATGATAAAATGTAATTTTTTTAGTTATTCTAGTATCTAAAAATGATACATGTTATTTTTTCAAAATATGACACTGATATACCCATAGTCCATTTCATGTATGCCAGACATAAAGTGATAAGATCCCCGAGGGTTTATAATTCCTAGTTGGCATGTTATAGCAGTAGGAGAGAGTGGGTAAAGGAGGAGGAGTGGAGAATGTTGTCTGGTTGGATGGTGGAGCCTCTCGAATGGCTCTTTGTCTTTCTTTTGTTTTATCTAACTGGTATCAAAATTCTATTAGACTCATTTGTTATTATTTTTAATAGGTAATGATTCAAAAGAGTCATTTGAATCTCTTACTTTCTCTTTTTTTGTGGTCTCTTTTGGATCTCTAACCAAGAAAGATTATCATCTCATAGTTAATTTTGAACTTATTGGATCATATTATGATAATTTTCTTGTCAAATTATCACATGTACTAACAAGTATAAATTAAATTAAATTTGGAGAGATTGAAGTTTCATTAGGGAAAGTATTAAATAAATGAGATAGTAGTTTGGGTTTTTTTTAATCCTAATTTTAAATGAGTTGAGAGCTGAGAAAATTAATCTCTTAAGACTTTTTGTTTACTATTGGAGAAGGAAACTCGCACAATCGATTCAGCACAAATAAAAATCACTCAAAAAGTCAGAAGATTTATAATTGACTCTTCTAATCTTGATTTTTCGTTTTTGCTTTTGAAGAAACAAATAAGATGTACTATGGCTTATTTCATAAATTTTGTATATTTTGGTATTTCTTTTTTTTTTCTTCTACTTTTTCTTTTGACGTTATTGTTGAAATGTGATTTTATCTATGATGATGTCAGATCATAGTGAAAGATATAAATATTTTCTATCTTATTGAATTTGGAAACTAATATCTTAATCTTCTGAAAGGTCTATTGGTTCAATGTGAAGATTGATCATAATGACAAGGTAATTTTTTGAAAGGGAGACTTGTTGTGAGTAACTTTACTTAGATTTTTTGAGTTAATTATCAGAACACTTTCTATCCAGTGATAAATTTCTTGACAATTTGAATTCTTATATCTTCTGCAGTCTCTTATCGATGGTTGATATATTTGTTAGATGTAAAAAATATTTTTTTCATGATTATCTCGAGGGTAAAGTGTATATGTAGAAGTTGTTTAATTTTGAGCCTAGAGAATCTCTTTAAATCTAATTTGCAATATAAGGAAGGCTTTATATATCATAAATTAGTTACTGACAGAGGTGTCAAATGGGCCAGACAGCCCGAGCACGACTTGGTTCAGTCTTGCTTGGCCTAGCACGGCATGATCCAGAACCATGCATCGTGTCGGGTTGGGCTGCCCCATGGTATGGTTCGTGTTGTGCTAGGCCAATTAGAGCAATATCTCGTGCGGGGCTAGGAACGACCCATGTGCCTAATTCAATAGCACGATCAAGTGGCATGAGTGATTGCTCTAAGGGGTGGTCTTGATTTATTAGATTTTCGATTACAATTATTATATTTTGTTTGTACATGTATGTTACAATTTATTTTATATATTTTTTGAGGAGTTTAATTGACATGTTTTTTTTATTATATATGTGAATGATGTTTAAATTATGAATGATGATTAGTTAAATATCAATAAACATGTCAATTAGTTAAAAATCAATAAACTTAAAGAAGTATCTTAATAGAAAATATGGCTATTTAAATACTTAAAGAAGTATCTTGGATACTCTCTTTAATTATGGTTTTTTTATTATATTTTAGTAAATATGTCTATTGTGTTAGATGCTGATCTTCTATCTAATGTTGGTAATTCATTTAATTTGATCACATAAATAAAAATCATAAATAATATTAATTATCTGATTATTATCAAATTAGATATAATTTAATACATATAAGTAGATTTTATTTTTCTGAGTGAAAAGATTTAATATAAGATTGTTATCACATCTTTTAGTCTTATGGAAGACCAGATAGTCGATATATTTATGAAATCTTTAAGAACTACTTTACTTCTTTTTCCTATAAGCTTGATAGTTTATATCTTTATTCACCAATATGAGGTGGGTGTTATAGTTTAAATTTTTATTTTTTATATTTCTTTTGATAGGATCACTCAATATCTGAAATGTTGCAAGTAGTTTTTTATTTATTTATATGATTAGGATTTATTGTGTACTGTGTGTTTCATTTTTGAGTTTAAAATTATTTTATGAGTTATGTTTCTATACATGTGATAATAATATCAATATATATTAGCAGAAAAAATATTTTTTTCTCAAGAGAAAAAACACTCCGCTAGTATCAATAATAATACATGAACAATAATCATAGTTTTTGGTTACATAGTATTCTGAGAAAGATAGTACTTGTTTACATTGATAATCTGAGAACTCATATGAATCACCAATCTCACACTGCTCAACTATCTATTTTCTATGATTTTTTTAATTCCTAATTCAATTATTAGTCGGGTAATTTTCAGAAGAAGTGTGGCAAACGTTTCTGTTCAAAATATCCCTATCTCAATATTCATTTATGTTGCGGCATATTTTTTTTTTTTTTTTTTTAACTTATTGCTCCTCATGGCAACTTGAGAAGCTTCCATTTATTTTTTTAAAATTAATGTAATTTTTTTTTAAAACATTGTTGCAGAATTGAGGACGGCTGTTTTTTCCAAGGTCGCACTGCAAACAATTCGTTTGGTCTCTAGGAAGGTATGCTAGTGTGGGAGGAAGTGAAATTCTTTATGCATATAATTTGTGTTTGAATTGAAAATTGTCCGCCATATTTTGCACGTGCTAAATGTGTTTATTTTAATTTTTATGTGATGTTAGAATGAACTAGTAATTCACCCAAGATGTTTTAGTGTATCCCTCATTGGTTTCCACCGCATACAAAGAAAAGGGTAGGTACATGATACATTATTCCATTGGATTCAATAATACTAAGATCAATCCAAAATAATGAATACCAAGAAAATAAAACATAATTCTTAGCACTCTCCTCAAGATAAACATTAAAAATGCTTAATTTGAGAATATTTAATAATAATTATTTTTATTAAATTATTATTAAATTCTTATAAAATAGATTTGGTATAATAGTGATCATAATTTAAGTGAAAATATTTAAACAATAAGTTAGTTGTAAATATAGGAAAAAACAAGTATTTAAAGATTGATTGAATACAATGATAGAAGTATATATAAATTAAATATTTATAATAATTTATATGAGAATTATATTGTTTAAAAAACTAAAATTTATATGAATGACTTTAATTATGCTGAAAAATATGTTTTCATAATGATGACCAGTGATAGGATTATCCATAAGTGACTAGGAGCTTGTCACTTACCAATTATTAATAAATCAACAAATATAAATGTATCAGTGTCGTATTAATATTAGATTTCAAGTTGATCAATGAATGCGTAATGCATTTAGTCTGGGTGGCATGGCATTATTGTGCTTTGCCTCCCTTGAGGTGTCTGTTTTGCTTATAAATAACGAGGACAAAAGAATAATTTGTTAACTTAGAGGGGATTATTCTAAATTCTCATTTAGACATATCACAAAGTTAACTATTTTATAATGTATCTTTGGTATGTCTGTCATAATTATATTTTTAGTTTTCTGGGTCATTGCTATTGCAATCAACAATCATGTCATAAGTGTTTGATCTCTATTTTCAATTTTATCTCGCCATAATTTTTATAAGCTTTGTTGTCAATGACAAAGTTGTTGAAGTTGTTGGACATGTAACATTAATCTTTAATATATTTGTCTCATGTCTTATATATCCTCAATTTTTTTATAACATTTTAATAAAGTTATATTATTAAATAATTTAATTGTAGCTTTAATTTTTTTTTATTTTTGATATTTTATTTCGGGATAAATTGATTTTATTGAGGCTGTGATATAATGTATTTAGAGCATTGTGCATATATTTTCTTTATTATTTTATTTCTGAGGTATGCTTTAGTATAATCAATGGAGTGCCATAGTAAACATATGTTGGTTTTGTGGTATTTTTGTGGTATTTTTGATTGGGTATATAAATATCATTTTTTAGATCTATCCTAAATGGTTTTGTGGACGACTTGGGTATAATAGGAATTGTAGTAGGTAAGTAGGAGATACCACTATTAATTTTCTTATATTGTTGAACCTTCTCAAATTGGTTTAGGTCCTATCAAATTGACTGCACGGTATAATACTATTGCAATTAATTTTTAATTTTTTTATAAAGAAGGAATTTGATTATAAGCTCACATTGATATTCAAATAGGTGCTTGTGATATTATGCACTAAAAATTGAAGGATGAGACATGTTCTTAGTGAATATTTGTTGTTGGTAGCTAATTTAATGGATAAAAAAATGAAATATCTATTATTATATTTATAAATTGATGATGAAAGATTATTTCAGAAACAAGTTTATTTATAATTATCATATTTGTAGTTTATGATAGAGTTGAAAATTTTAGTAATATTTGATTCTTGTCCTATTTGTTAGGTTATTTGAGATTTTGTAGTTTTTTTGTTTTTCTATAATATATCTTTTGAGATTTAGTTTAATATGTAAAATTTATTTTTTGTTTATTTTTTCTTACTATATTGTATGAGAGCACCTGATATTTGTGATGCCCCAGCTTTATATATGTTTAATGTTGAATTTTTAGAAATTCATTATTCTAATTCTTTATCTATCTCTCTTTTCTCTCTTCTTGAAAAATCTAATGGCCAAAATCTTAGTTCTATCAATTAAACCATGGTATTTGAGATTTTTGGTGGTTGAAGGGTGCCAGAGTGGCAGTCCTTTGTGTCGGTGGTGACACATTTTTCATCAATGTTGGTGACAGTCTCTGCTGACGTCTAGCATTGCTAATGGTAGTGGTGCCTTGTTATGGAGATAGAGGTTTTTTGCATTCGATTGGGTGAATTGTGACTATTGAATGTGCAACGACAAGCTTTGATGGTTTAGTAGGTAATGACAATCTAGACTATGGTTTCCAAGCTGGTTGGTCTGCCAAACACCAATATAGTTCTAGTTCAATGTTGTTTTTTGTGCTCAAATTAGTGTGAAATCTTTGTTTTGGAAGTTTGGTATGAAGTTATGGTTTTTTTTTTTTATTTGGTATTTTTGTGAATTTTTGTTATTGTGTGAATTTTATAAAAAGAAAAGTATTACTAAAATTAATGTGAGATTATTGGAAATAATCTAATAGAAATTGAAGAAAAATACATATTCACTATGAGTTATATTGGTAAGAATTTGATTTGTGAGTCAAAGATACATGAGATGATTAATAGATGAGCCACTTCAGGTCTACTATGTTGCACGGATACGCCTAGGAACTGCCGTGTCGCCGTGTCCGACCCGTGTCGCCGTGTCCACGTGTCGGACACAGGTCGGATACGCGTCAGAGACATATCCGACGTGTTGTTTGGAAACAGTCGTCGTTAACAACAGACGCGTCGTTTACCTACAGATGCGTCGTTTACCTACAGATGCGTCGTTTACCTACAGATGCGTCGTTTACCAATTGACGCGTTTTTACGATTCTAACGCGTCGGAAATACACTATATATTAACTATTACTCCTATATCTCCAACAAATTGAGGAGCACACCGCCGACAATGAGTTGCCGACAAGCCGATTGTGAGAAATAGTTGTCAATTGTCATTGCGTCAAACGGGGAGGGGAGGAGCACACCGCCGAGGCGCCGACAATACTAAGGTAACCTAATTCTATAAAGGGAAGGGGGATTTTTGAAATCTGTATCGGGAGGGGGGAGAGTTCGAAAATCAAAACTGTAAAGGGAGGGTGGTGGTGGAGGGGGGGGTGTTAGAGGTTTTAAATTTTTTTTACATTATTTTAAAATACAGAATTTTAAATTATTTTAAAATACATAATATTTATAATTAATAATTTTTATTTTTAATTTTATTTTTTTTATCATGACGTATCCTAGTCGTATCCGTATCCTAGTTTTTTAGAATTTGCCGTGTTCCCGTATCCTGCCGTGTCGTATCTCCGTGTCTGTATCCGTGTCCGTGCAACATAGCAGGTCTAGACTGATAGATAGATGATGATTGATGCATAAATGCTAATGTGCCTATGATAATTAATTGACTTATTGTGTCACACATATTTAGTTCTTGTGATATGCATAAAAATGAATAGGAGTTAACTACGTCAATGTACTTGTTAGAGATATTCTATTTGTATGGCAATATTACTCAATTGTTAGCATGTAAATTAATTGATAAAATAAAAATTTTCATTATATTGTTTGGATATATTTGTAGGAAATGATTCATATTGAATTAGTATTTTTTGCGAGAAGATGCTTTTATTTCTCTTGGAAATTTATCAGATGGTGATTCAAATATCTATATTTATACCCAAATTGAGAAGAGTTAAGTTGATCAGTTAAACTATTATAGTGAATTCACTACACTTTAATAATGAAAGTGTTGATAGGACATGTTTTGAGATGGAGAAAGTTAGTGGTGATCTAATTTTTTTTGTCCAAGGTAGAGACACACTCATGTAAGGTGTTGGGTATTGTGATTGTATAATGAGTTATGAAAGATGTTTCATGGTTTAGACTACACAACAAATGAAAGGATATTACATGTTAAGAAGTAATTTTTAAAGAAGGATATTGGTGACTCTATAGGATGATCACATATGATGACTTGACATATTTTATTATTTTCATTAATAATTATACTATATATATATGATAATTTTTAAATAAGAATATTATATTTTGTCTATAATTTTGAAATTTTGTAAAAAAAATAAAAATCCACTTTGATTGTAATATTAGAATGTTAAGAAGTAATAATATTTTGAAATATATTTTCTTAGTATTTTTTTTTATTTTTTTGAGGAGCAATGGATGATTTACTAGATATTATGTACCGATACTTCTATATAGAATAAGATAACTAAAAAAAAGAATCAATTTATAATCAATAAAACTAGTGTACTTCAACTAAATAAAAGCGTTCATTGATATTTTTTTGCTATCAACTGAATGTTATCTTATATTATTCTTGGCTGTATATCATATTATTTTTTATATTTAGAAGAGATTTTTTATTTTTAACTCAAGTTTTTTATGTGTATTTGTTTTGATTAACACTATTTTTTATAATTAGAATATTGACATGTCAAACAAGTCGTGCGATATTGAGTTGGCTTGATTTTTTATAGTCTAGTCGGGCCACCATGCTGTGCTTGACACGACATGAGATAAGTTCTGCCATGCTATGTTGGCATGGATTCATTATAGGTCAGCCCAATATGACTTGATTGGCCCATAACTTGGCACTTTCGTGTCAAGTTATGCTGAGTTGGTTCTAGGTTGTGTAGGTTATGGGCGGCTGAAAGGTTTAATTAAAATTTTTTGAATTATTAAATTTATCTTTAATAATTTATTAGAAAAATTAAATATCAAAATAATAAAAATTATATTGCATTATAAATTTAAATGAATTATATCAATAATTTAAAAAATATTTTTCATTCAATTCCAGATATTGTATAAAAAAAATAATACAATTTGAAATTTTGAATGATAAATTTATAAAAAAACTCAAAAACTTAAATGATAATAAATAACTCATAAACATAAAATTATAAATGTAACACATAAGTAGGTGCATAAATAAAAAGATATGCATCGAATTTTGCATGCAAGTTCTCTAATAACTATGATTAATTCATGTATGTAGTATGATAGTGCGGATGATTATCATTATTGTTTGTATGATTTTAAAGGTAGCACTAATGATGACATCAATGTTCTTGATATCCCTTGAGTCATCATTCTTTAGCAACTACTTTATTCTATCTTGAATGCTTAAATTTTGAATTTTTTAATTTTTTTAAGCATGAAATTGTTTCTATGATATCTGGACTTAACTTAAATCTCTTATTTGCGATAATATTGACTGTCACAAAAAAAATAAACTTTGATACAATGTTAGACACCATAAAGATTAGTAGATGATATGTCATTTCAGATAGTATGAGATAAGTGGATTTATATAATTATTACTAATTCAAAATATTTAAAATTTTATTATTATCATGTGATAAGATAAAATAGTGATCGATATCTAAATATCGAGATAATTCGCTCTTATTTTACATAATAGTAATATGATCATTCATATGTTCAATTGATCTTGGACTAGCAGGACATCTCATGATGCTACATGGAACCGTGATTTTATCGAGGCCTATGGTGGCATGAGTTTGGAGGACGAGTCTAGTGTGTGGGTCCTACAAGACATGATGTCAGAGTATTCCCAATAAGATAAAATACAAGCTAGAAGATTTGATGGTCCCGACCTAAAAATGTATATTATTATTGAGATAATTTTTAGCAGCTTAAGGTCAAGTTGATGCCCAAGAAATTTATACAGATTTATGATGTTAATTATTGAGATAATTTTTTATGTGACCAAATATTTATTATTAGATTATTGTTTTTTTATTATTGTTTATTATAAGTGGACTATTTTAATTGGATGTAAAGAATATATTTTTTCATGGTGATTTTGATGAGATATTTATGTTGTAGGCATTAGGCTTTACTATTCTAGAGAGTGATTATGACAAACTCTTTATGCCCTAAAGCAATCTCTTAAGAGTAATTCAATTAATTTTCTTCAATTTTCACAACTTGTGGACTAATAAGATATTTATCAAATTATTTTTGTTTCTATATATGTGAATTTAAGAGTTAATACGTGATATTTTTAGTATATATTAATAATATTATTATTATAAGAGAATTTTTTTTTTGTATTGAGATTGCTTAGTCAGGAGGTATAGTTTTTCTTTTCTAGATATATATACTTTAGATATTTTACATGAGCTTCGTTAGATATGATATGTATCAGTCGACTAACCACATGAAACTCGTGTAGATTGTCGATAAATATTGATATTTTAATTGATTATTTCACATATACGAGAATTATAGAAAAATTATTAAATAATGAGTAAATCATATATTACTTATATTATTAGTATATTTAGCTATTTTTTAGATTCTCTCGGGTAGATTCATACATATATAGTTCTTCAGATTTTTAAATATATCAAGAAAGTTTGAATGTGTTGGATTTTGTTCAGAGATCATGAGCTTATCTAAGCAGAAGCTTACTCAGATTCTAGTTGGGCTCTCACATCATAAAGAGATTTATCACTTAGTTTTATACTTTTATTGAAGTTAAATTTATCTCATGAAAAAATAGGTGACTTACTATTATTTTTAGATCAAGTTGAGATTTATCACAATACACAAGTGATTTATGACCTTCAATAGATCAATCATTTTTTAGTGGAGCTAAGTATGATAGTTAATAGATTGATAATATTTTACTACGATAGTTAGTTAACTCGCTATATTATTGCTAATGTAATTTTTCACTAGCAAATGAAGTATATCGAAATCATTATCATTTCATATGAGAGATGATTTAGGTTGATTGTGTAGCTATAATCTACGTGCTTATGAATGAGCAGATAATAGACATCTTCTTGAAGGTACTTAGATGATTACATATAATTTTATTCTCTTTCAAAATGAGTATTGTGATGTGTATGCATCAATTTGATGAGTTGTGTTGAATTTTAGTTTTGCTTATGGTATATTTTTAATATTAAAATTTTTATCTATGTATAAGACTATCTGACATATGGGATGCCCCAACCTTAGTGTGTGATATATATGTGTGTTTTTTTTTTTTAATGTTAATGATAATTAATTTTACATGTCTATCTGTCTTTCTCTCTCTTTCAATCCTCAAACATGCCAATCCTTAACACTTTTTACATGTGATATTGTTTATTGAGAGTGATGTATTTTTTGAAGGGTAGACAATTGTTGAGTATTTATAGTAGCTTTTTTGATTGACAAAAAAAAGGTTATAAATGTAAAAATAAATAGAGAGAGAGAGAGGTAGAAGAACCCTTTCATATTATTTAGTTTGGAAGAGAATCGAATACACTCAAGATATTTATTCAGTAGTGTATTGGATGAGACTCACATTACTCACATCACTCAAAAGAGCCTATTGAGTTCACTCATTAATGTAATTATGTTATCTATGAGAAATATAACATACTTATTTTATCTTTTAATCATCATATTTTTTATAATATTTTCTTTTTCTTTTGACATTTGAGTAATTGATTTATTAGTGAACAACCATTTCATAGTTAATCATTCATTATCTTTTATTTGTTTATACTAATAGGGTTAGTATCGCCATAGGTAATTGTAAGATTTCTATAGTTATTGGTTACAAAAATAATAATGGGCATCTTTTTTTTATTGCTTTGTATATTATATTCTAATGATTTTTTATCAAAATAACATTACTTTATTAATTATTTTTTTCTTGATATTTGGTTGAATCATATGTTATGCTAATGATTTTTGTACTGAACAAGGTGATCTCTACTCATCTTATTTTATAATTTTATTATTTGTGGACATATGTTGTCCTTAAATTGATTTAATGAGTAAGAGATGATGGATTATCTATTATTATATCTATCAATTGATAATACTAGTTTGTTTAGAAACAAGTTGATTCATAATTGTTATCTTTGTGATAGATAATTTAGTTTGAGATTTTAGTAAAATTTGCCTGCCATATTATTTATTGAAATATTCGAGATTTTTATTATTTCAGAATATCTTATTTCTATATTATTATTGTTGAGTAGTTGAATTTAAAACTTACGATGCAAATATATAAATTTGATTTTACTTCCCACTTTGTTTCCTTCACTTTATTAGTTACTCGATTGATAGAGGTTCTTATAGTTGAAACAAATTCTAAACTATTGATGAAACATATAAATTAGTTTGTTGAGTTATTTTACTTGTACTCCCAGATAATTATTTTATCTTCAAAATTTAATCTCTAGTGATCAATCTTTTCTTTCTAGATTTAATATTTATTATTGAGTATATTTTTTGAAATATAGACAAGTATTGAGTGTTCACCATATATTTTTTGATCAACAAAAAAAAGGTGATAAAAAATAGAGATAAAGAAAAAGATAGGAGAGTTCCCTTATAGTATTTACATTTCAAAAGGCAATTACACTCAAGATATGTGCTGAGTATTACGCTCAAGATAATTATTAAGTATTGTATCTTTATCAATGATGAATTATTTCTAAGTATTAAGGTTGAGAGTCAAGTAACTCATACGACACCAAAAAGGTTTACCTAATGATATTATTATGATATCTATAGAAAAATATAAGGCTTATCTCAACCTTCAACCGTCATATTTTTTTTGTTTTTGTTTTTTCTCTTATTTTGGCTCTTGGATACTTTATTTAGCATCAAAAACATCCTTACTATTAATCATTTTTTATTCTTCTAGGTAATTTGTTTTTTATTTTCTTTACTATTTAGTATTACCATAGATAAATATAAGATTTCTTAAGCATTAGTTACACAAATATCAACTTTAATCTTTTTTGTTTGGTTCATATATTATGTGATCCTCATTTTTCTCATAGCTTATTGTCAATGAATTATTTTATAAATTAATCTTATTTTATTATGTTTTATTTTTTACTCTTTATTATCTTTTTGATTGGACCAATTAACATGTAAGGTTTTTCAATAAATTTTGTGTTTATAAGTCTTGATTTTTCATTTGATATTTTGAGTTTTTTTATATTATTTGATTGTTATAGTGAATTTATTATTTGTTATTTTTTATATGACATTAGAGTTGGGGCTTGGAAAAAACTCTAAAAACAATATATATATATATATATATATATATATATATATATATATATATATTGAGAGAGAGAGAGAGAGTGTGTGTGTGTGTGTGTGTGCAGTCATTCCATCGACACATGCATTGAGCCGGCACAATATGTACATTGATGCCAACTCATTGTTAATGTCTATTATTGTGTGAGTGTGTGTTACAGGGGGTGCTGACGATAACAATGCATTATCATTATGGGGATAAGGACATCAACTCGCTGTTGGCATCCACAATTAGTGTGTAATGGATGATAGTGTGGCATGCACAATGTGTACAACAACCATGTGCATTTAGTGTGCGTGCCCAATATGCAAGTGATAGCATGTGACAGCTGCATATGCATGAAATTGTGTGACCGGTGCAAAGTGTGGAAGTGACACTAAGTGTGCAATGTGCATACAATATATGTACAATGTGCATGTGCAATACAATGATATTGCAACATCAACATGTTGGAGCGACATTTATTGTGTATATGTGACATGTTTGGTGTAGATGTGATGTGTACAATGTTGTGTAGTGTAACGCATAGAAGTGTAGCATGATTGTGGTGATCCTTACTCATTAAATGAGTTATAAAGAGACCCAGTGTAGAGATATTGTTAACTTTTTATCTTGGAGATAGGGGATATCAATGTTGATAGAGATAGTTACAGGAGATCCTCGATATGATGTACTCATTGTAAGAAGGGAAGACATACTAGATAGAAGTATTGATAATTATTTTCTGAGTAAAGACTGAGAGTATTATTGAGGTAGATTATCACATCCATTTAGAACTTCTCTTAGTTTTTCTATCATGATCCTTACTAAAATGAATATGCAGTTTTTTTCTTTAGTAAGATAATTTCAAATACTTTTTGTTCTCAAAGTATTACAATGCTCATGATTCATCTTTTCATTTTAGACTCATGATTATTGACTTATAGCTAACATTTATATTATGAGCAATTTTTTTAATTTAATATGAATTTGTTGTTCTCTGAATGTTGCTATAATCAATGATTAAAATCTCTATATATGATATTATTCAAATTAATACTTTATGTCATTCATTTCTTATATTTATTCTTGGTTTCTCAAATAGTTTCTTTTTAGTTCGATGTCTTGCTAAATAATGTGATTCTGATAATATTTTTTCTTCAATTGATATTTTGTAGAAATTGATAAGTTCAATGCCTTTTATTAGAAAAGTGCATTATGATTTATATGATATCATATAAGAATTTTATATTCTTCTATGATTAATTGTTTGCGTATTATTAATTTATTATTTATTTATTTTTGATTTGGTTATTTATTATTGGCGAAATTGAGAAATATTGGATCCCAATATTAGATATGTCATTGTGTTAAATTGTGAGGGCTAGCATATTATAAAGTTTATACGAATTTTATACCATGTCCGCTAGATCTATGTGAACAAGTATTCATTTCATTTGATTCACTCATACAAGAGATTTTGTAATCATGAGATTCGAGATGAATTTATATTTTTTATTGCATTAATTAATGATTGTATTCGTTTTACATGATAGTTTTTTTTTTGTATTATATATCTCAAATTTTTTCTATATTTAACTATTTCATAAAAAAATAAAAAATTAATTTAATAATAATATAGAAATCTTTAAGAGATATTATTTTAAAATGTCTTATAACTTTAATACTATTATACTAATAATAATAATATCATACATTAGATATCTTATACTAGCACAGTCTCTCAAAATATGATCACAGAAATTAAAAATATATATTTAATTTGAAATGATTAATATATTTTTTGTATAGGAAAAATGTTTCAATGTGATTGTGGAAAGATATAATTTTAATTACAAATTACATGATCAACTAAATATCTTTCTATCATTTTTTTATTATGTTTTTTTTTTATATTTTGGATTATTGACATAAAATTTTCAACGTATCTTCTAAAGGTTTTAGAAGTATTTATTTTGTTCAGAATCTCTTACCATGATATGATAAGATGAAATTCATGACCATTAAATATATTTTTCCTTGTTACTTTAATATCAAAAAAGAATACATGTTAATTGTTTGAGATTGATATAGTTCTATTTGGTACTCACATTATATTTTTTGACAAAAAACTTATATTTTATGAATCTTAGGCTTCGCAGAAATTTAGAGGACATTTCTGAATTGTTTACTCTAGCTTTCTCCTTTAGAGTTCATTTTGGTCATTAAACTACAACTTGAGAGTTTTTTGGATCACATAAATCATGGTACATTATAAAGTAGATTTATTCTAAAGAAATTGAATTTTTTTTTTTTTTTTTGGAAATATAATGATCTTATAGTTCAAATTAAGGTAGTAGACCTTTAGTCTTTGCCAGTCCCAACTCTAAATGAGTTAGGAGTTGACAGATTTAATCACCCATATCTTCATATTTATTCTAGGAGAAGGAAACCTGCACATCCTCTTAAGAAGGAATGAAAGTATCCCAACAAGTTAGAAGAACTTGTAATTGACTCTTCTGATGCTTAATTTTTTAACCGTTCTTTAGAAGAAATGAATGAGTTGTACTTAATATTCTATTTTACATGTATTATATTACTAATTTCTTTTCTATTTTTTTATCAATTTTATTAATTCTTCTGATGATTCTAAGATATTCAAGTTTTTTTTTTTTTCAGATATTATCTCCTCTAAGATGGTGATAAGCCATCATGAAAGTATATATGCTCTATACTTTGATGAAATTTGTGAACTAGTATCTTGACTTTCAACAAAGTTTGTTGTAGTTTTGAGTGAGTATTTCCCATGAAGACTTATCATGATGATAAGATATATTGTCAGAAGGTAAGACTTTATGTAATGGGGTTAACTTAGATTTTTGGAATTGTTTATTAAGATACTTCTTCATCAATTGTAAAAATAGACTCAATTCAATTATTTATTTATTTTGCAACTACTCATATATATACATATATATACATATATATATATATATATATTATATTATATTAGTCAGAAATGAAGAATATTCTTCTTTATGGTGATTTTGAGGAGATTTATATGTATCATCTATTTGATTTTCATCCTAACAATATGATAGATTCAACAGGTAGACATCTTGGAAAGTGTATCTAGAGGTGTCAATCGCGTCGGGCCGGGCTGGCCCGGCACGAGGCACGGCACGGGAAAAATCCGTGCCCGGGCCCGTGCCGGGAGCCCCGTGAGTCCGACCGCATGCTTCCCCTCCCGCAAAAAAAGACCGTAGGTCGGGTCTAATTAGACCTGACCCACGGTCCCCCGTTTCCCGAACTGCTCGGACATGTTTGCCCGAGCGGGCCAGGCGAGGCACGGCACGGCCTGCCGTGCCTGCGGGCCGTGCAGGGCCCAGTTTTTTTAAACCGTGCCCAGCACGGCACGGTAGCACGATCGTGCTCGTGAAAAACGGGCCGTGCCGGCCCTGCCCGGCCCGTTTGACACCTCTAAGTGTATCCAATGTTTCTGAGAATCAAACTCTTCTCATCAAGATAAGTGCATTCATCCTCTTTGTTAACCGAACTATTATAGTGTTGGAATTCATGTGTCTGCCTGTGTGTGTTACATATTATTATTATTTTTTTTGGAGGAGTTAAAATGATAAACTTATTTGATTAATTATTTATGTAGATAATATTTTGGTTACAAGAGATTATGTGTTGAGAATCACATAATTCAAGTAATTTTTTTGATAGTTTTAGATGAAAGAACTTAGAAGGCTTAAATATTTTCTTTGAATTGTGGTGACTTATGATCATATAAATTTTGTACTTGTGTATATATGCCTATTAAGTCAGTTACTAATTTTTTTATTTGATGATAACCCTCCGATTAATTCGACTGCATAAATGAGAATTGTAGTAGAGATAAATTATCTTATTATTGCTAGACCTAATATAACGTAAGCATATAGTAAATTTTATAATTTCTTAAATTCTCCATGATAGATTTACTGACACAACTCTTTGATGTTTTGATTAATAAAAAAAATATCAGGGCTTGACATTAACAAAAACATATAGAAATAAATTAAATCATTTTGTTTGGAAAAAGAAAATTCAGGCCTTCCAGACCAAAAATAATTCTGTACTATTCAATATTAAATATGAAGAAAATATGCACGCGCACGCGCACACGTGTATGTATGTATATATAATTATATATTTATATAAATATCAGATATTCAATTGTTGTTTTCACATCTGTTGTTAAACAAGCAGGTATTTTCGCATTTGCTTGAACTGGACCTTCGTTATCATCTCAGGTTAATTTTCTGCAGAACTGTGCTTTTCAATCTTAATCTTCTTTCACATAATGACTCTCTGCTCAGTTTTCTTATTGCTGTCTTATTATCTTTCCAGCCGGGAAACTGGTGCGCTGAATAGAATAATTGATCGTGGTAGCCGTGCAATAAATTTTATTCTCTCTTCTATGGTGTTCAACATCGTTCCCACAATTTTAGAGGTGCCACTATGCATTTTCCTTTGGTCTTTTGATTTTTCTATTTGTTAACTAGAATTGGAAACATAAATATGCACACCTTATAGCTTGTTTATGAGAGATGAGAAAAATTCATGATACAATTGAACTTGAAAATATGCTCCAAAATTGTTCCTCGGCCTAGCCTAACTAGAAAAAAGTACTGGGTCGGAGTGAAAATTCACTTTTTCTCATGTATTTTGTGGTACATGTAGATTAATAAAGTGTATATTATATTTTATGATTCAAAAAAATAAATTTTATTTTTTTTTTATTTTTTTTTGTCCTCCCAACAACATGATATACATGATCTGGCAAGTGCACTCTAGGAAAACATATATGACATTCTTGGGGATTGAACTCGTGTCCACAGAGTTGGAGTATCTGTCATCTTTTGCCGATCGGACTATCATGCCATTTGTAATGCACATTTTGTCTTGAAATGTAATATTTGCAGGCATGAAAATATGATTTTTAATGGAGAATATTGTTTAAAATAAATTTTATTAAAATATTAAGGAATATATTATCGACCCACTCTAGTTTTAAATTCAAATGTTTGTAGATCAACAACAAAATTTTAATGTGCAACAACTTCTTATTTCTCAATGTCATTGACAGATTTTCAACATGCATCCTTCCAGATATCTATGGTGTCGGGAATATTGTCATACAAGTTCGGTGCTCCTTTTGCATGGATCACTTCGCTTTCCGTTACAACATATGTGGCTTTTACATTTTTAGTGACACAGGTAATGAGTCTTTTCTTCACTTGTTCTTGATCTCTAGATGGATTCTCAAGTGCAATTAATCTTGAGTTGTGGTAAGCTATGCAATATTTGTGTGGTAATTGTGCAACATGGTAGTAATTTTGTGGCAAGTTACCTAATCGGTGGCTTATATTTAGATTTGAGAGAGAAATAATTAAAAAATTCAAATGTAATTTTTTTTGATATTTAACATTTATAATTTAAATTTTAAAAAAGAAAAAAAATAAAGATGTTGACTAAAAGATGAAGTCTTAGATTAAGTGAAGAATGATGCAATGGATCAGGTATGATAGAAGAATGTATGTTAAGCTATTTGTAAATATTATTAAAAAATTGTTTGATCAAACTTTTTTTTTTTGGTGCACAATCTGAGACAATTAGAAAATATACATAAGATGATCATATCAAAAATACATTTATTAAGATGACTGCGACAAAATTCATAAAGATACTATTAAAAATAATATAATTAGAAAATATTTAAGTCTTAAAACTATAGAAACTAGAATTATAAAGAGATAATTAGAGAATCAAAATCTTAATTAAAAATTATTTATTTCGACAAGTTAATGATGAATATAGAAAACAAATATATCATTAAGAATGTGAATGAACGCCATAAGGAAAATGTATAACTGTTAGATTTATGTGGAGTTTTTTCACAATATCATATTTTTTAAAGAATTAAAATTTATATAATTTATGTGAGATTTAGCCATGATACTTATTTTATTTTTGATTAAGTCTACTAATTTCATCAATTCTAATAATATTATTGATGTAATTTTGCCCTAATTAGAAATTTATAATACATTTAATTTATCACATTTATTATGAATTAATTAAGAAAGATAATTGAATTGTTATTATTAAAGCTAAAACTTCAAAACACTCTTTTAACTATTTAAGATCTATAATCCAAAAAAAAAAAAGATAAACTTAAAAAAAAAGTAGAATAAATAACTAAAGTCGATTGGATAAAATGAAGAATGACATTAAAATTTTAAGTGATATAAAAATAAGTACCAAGTTCAAAAAAAATGTATAATCTTATTGTTTGTTCAGTTATGCTTTATGATTTTGAATATTAGTTTACTAGAAAAAAAAGATAAATGTATAATTATTATTTCATAAATATATATATGTTAAGATAAATGTATCATAAACCTTACAAAAGCTAAAATTATAAATAATAAAATTAGAAAATATTTGAGTTTCACACATCTTAATAATAAAACTAGAAAGAGAGAGATGAAGAGAGAGACAGAGAGGGATGGAGACAGAGACTTAGAGTGATAGAGACTAAGAAGACTGAGAGAGAGTGGGGGAGGGGGAGAAAGAGTGAGTGAGACAGTGAGCAAACGAGTGAGAGAGAGTGAGAGAGAGAGAGAGTGAGGGACTGAGTGAGAGACAGATAGTGAGAGAGAGAGTGAGGGACTGAGTGAGAGAAAGATAGTGAGAGAGAGAGAGTGAGGGACATAGTGAGAGATAGAGAGAGTGAGGGACTGAGTGAGAGACAGATAGTGAGAGAGAGTGTGAGGGACATAGTGAGAGATAGAGAGAGTTTGTGAGAGACATAGAGAGAGAGAGCGAGAGACAGACAAAGAGAGAGAGAAAGCGAGAGATAGACAAAGAGAGAGAGAGTGAGTGAGAGAGAGCGATAGTGAGTGAGAAACAGAGAGCGAGAGAGTGTGAGAAATAATGAGAGATAGAGCGAGACAGAGTGAGAGTGAGAGACAGAGAGTGAGTGAGATACATAGAGAGAGAAATAGAGAGTGAGTGAGATACATAGAGAGAGAGAGACAGAGAGATATGTTCTGCATGGTTTGAGCATGCGAACAATTATGTATAAATGTGATATTTTGTATTTTAAATTAATAATTAATTGCTTGACAATTTTATTATTTTGCTTAGTTGTTGACGAGTGGCAATTAATGAAAGCCACAATTTTGTAGTTATTAAATGTCTAATCTAGTTAAGAAATTTCAATTACACAATCACTCTTTGCAACTTTATGTGCAAATGAAAGTTATATTTTCATCTCTTTCATTTGTAGTTATGCTTTGCTTATTCTGATGTCCTCTTATCATATTTTGAAAAAAAAAAGAATTTTTTTTCGTTTTTCAGTGGAGGACCAAGTTTCGGAAAGCAATGAATAAAGCTGATAATGATGCTAATACTAGGGCTGTTGATTCTCTAATCAACTATGAGGTGATATTTTTAAGGCATCTATTTTTTTATGTAAAAATAGTTGATTAGCCATGGTTTTTAAATGAGCCCTTTCTGTTTATTTTTTATCTTACCTCAGTCAATTGAATGAGCCCTTTTGTTTATTCAATTGTTTTTTACCAGACAGTGAAATATTTCAACAATGAAGCTTTTGAAGTCGAGAAATATGATGAATTCATAAAAAGTACGTGGTTTCAACTTGCATTATTTTTTGCTCATGTACTTTTTTATGTGTTGGCTTCATGTTTATGATAATACTACTCAACCTATGAGCTATTTCAATTATTTTTTTTTCTATATGTACTTTTGAGATCTCTATTGTATGTGAGTTTTTTATATGAGTTATGTATTTTTTTTATTGTATTTTTATGTTTGTAATGAGGTCACTCAATAAGCATGATGCCCTTAGCTCTTTTCATTTATATTTATTGACTTAGGTCTTAGGATTCCATTGTATTATATCGAGAGAATTTCTATCATTATTTTTATAGATTTTTCTTAAATTTCACGTACCAAAAATAATTGCTTTGATACTAAATATTAAAACTTACTGCACTAGAGATAATAGCTCTGAAACCAAATTTTAAATTCAACAATTCTAAACACTTGATTTTGATACTAAATGTTAACATCTATTACACTTCATATCTTTTCTGATACTAAATGTTATATCTCAAGTACTTTGTAATGTGTTTTGATACATTGTTGATGTAGAAATCCAGAGGTTGTGCATCTACAAAAGGAAATCTTAGAATTTTTGGTGAGACCTCATTTTGATATCAATCTACTAAACCTTCGTACAAGAGAGAACAAGAAGAAACATATATGGAATCGAAAGGAAAATCTTTTTCTTACTATTCATCATACCAATACAAAACATGTCTTGACTATAATGATGTCGAGTCACCACAAAGCTAGGTTGTGACACCATAGTACAAGTACATGTCACAGTTTAAGTTGTATTGCTACTTCATAATTTTATGCTGAGACTTCAGAGCATATGTTACATCACTGTTACAATAGGTCATGACTCTAAAACATAGTCTCTAGTTGCAACCACACAAAATAGGTTGTAACGTTATTCAAGTTGTGACTCTGAATTCAAACAATTATTCTAGCTTTAGTTAAGTTATGACATCATAAAATTGGGTCGCGACTCATCAATAAATATTTTAGTATTAGTTCAATTGTGACTTTACAGAACATGGTCATGATTTCTCAGCATGAGTAATAGTTACAAATTAAGTATCAGCTAATTCTATTATGTTTCTACTTGGTGAATATTTTTGTATTATTTTTCTTTTCATTCTTAGGTCTGCACTACTAGAAGTTTTTTGTATTTATTATTTTTCAATTATCTTTGGATTTAGAGCCAATTTTACAAGGCTCCCAGATATTGAATTGCATATCTCTATTAACTTATTTCCATTGCATTGGATTCTCCGAGGCTCTTGTCTCTTTTACAGTGCTTGATTCCTCTCCTATAACTTGATGTGCAACATATACATTGTTCTTATACTTTTCAAGTGAGTTTCTGATCCTAGTAAACCTCCTAAATGTAAGATATTTCTTAATTGCAATAGTATCAACATATTCTTCAATTTATTTTTTTGGCAAATATTATTTTTGAGTAATCAGAATTGACTTTATTTTAAAGTATTTGAGTAACTTATTTTTTGTGAATTGTCTTATTAATAACTTTATTTTAGTATATTTTTTTGGTTTATTGATATTATTTTGTCGTATCAAATTATTTTAAAGGATGTTTTTTTTTTTTTTGGTTCTAAGTAAGATACCCTATACTTGTTCTTCCTACTTTTAGGAATCTT
This sequence comes from Sapria himalayana, assembly GCA_029783825.1. NCBI lineage: Eukaryota > Viridiplantae > Streptophyta > Magnoliopsida > Malpighiales > Rafflesiaceae > Sapria > Sapria himalayana. The sequence goes on along the minus strand of JAREIK010001468.1, from coordinate 251,181 downwards.
GCTGGGTGCTTTTATTTTGGTTATCTACTTTTAGCCAGAGTGAGAATTATAAATGCTAGTGTAAAAATTATCACTAGGTCAGAAAAAAGTTTTGTGCTATACAAAAATATACTAGAATTTTTTATCATGCTCGTCAGTATTGTGTGTGTAAAGATGTATTTGATGTGATTGATTTAGTTGCTTGAGAATATAATATAGTTGAGACACGAGATGCCTTGAAAATATTTGTCACGTCTCTTAAACCTGTCATACTTGATTTTTCATCATTCGATATACAATTTAGATTTTTTTTTTTTTTTAATTTATCATATAAAAATTTAAAAAATAAATTATAAAAAATATCAAAATTATAAAAAATAATAATTTATTAGAATATGCCTATTAGTTTGAGATCATCAAAAATGAGATTGTCAAAAGAAAAAATAATTATATTTGATCGAGATAGCTAAAATACTTATATATAAAGGTATGAAATGAATTATATCAGGCAAACATGACTAATTTCTTTTGGCTGAAATGAGTTGACATGCCATATCGGGTTGGTTCTTGGTATGGGTCACCTTTGGTGCTCGTGCCCTAATTCTTGCCGTGCCCACACCCTCGCTCGGGCCATGCATATTCCTGGGCATTGGTAGCATGTGGCATGTCTTTTGGCATTTTGGGTTGGACTGTTCAATTCATTTCGCATCTTGACTTCTTAATGCTAGTAGTGTTTCAAGATACTATTTGGTAGATGTGGTGCTAACTACTATTACATTTTCATGTGTTTTTTTTTTCTATTTATTGATGGGGAGCACTCAATTTATGTGTTGCCCTCATACTTTTTTTATAAATTTATTGGTTAGAGTTTTCATTTGATACATTCAGTAGATTTTATTAGTGCATGATATTAGATAAAAAGTTTGAAAAATCCTAAAAATTTTAGAAAAAGAAGTAAGGCTAGAGGTGGCAAATGGGCTGGGCAGCCAAGCCCACCATGCAACATGATTCGGTGGCTCATTGGATAAACTAGGTATTGCTGAGTCGGGCAGGTCTGCATAGCTAGGGTTCAGTCTAACGGCTAATGTCTATGGTAAAAAGATCATGATTGTGTTAGGTTGGAGATTGGAGTGTCCGAGCGGCCAAGACTCTCATTTGATTTGACATGGTCTTTTTTTTTAAAAAAATGGTGTGTGAATTTTATTCTCATAGTTAGGTCAATCGTCACAATGCCCTAAGGCATGCCCCATTTTCCATGAGGACTTGGGCTAGATTTAGCCCTGGCAAAATGACACAACATGGTTTTGTGGCATGATAGCGTGCTGTGCTACTTGCTCTGGTGGCACTTTAGCTGAGTCTGCAACCCATTTTGTTTTAAACTTGCTGTATTGTGAAAGCTTGCTTTTTTATGAGCCATGCTGCAGGATGAGCCCACCAGTCTGTCATTTTGTCACCTCTAATTTTTTGTAAAGATAGAAATTAGAATTGAATTTAGACTTCTAAATTTTATTTTCTTTTGTCAGGATGAATTGTGATGAAGAAACAAAATAAGAGATGATTCAAGTGAGAAAAATTTTAGGTGATAACATGCTTGACTATTTAAATACAAAATGATCCTAATTTTGTTTTATGCATATTTTATGAAATAATTAATGAGGCCGACATGTATAGATAGAAACAACTATTTTTGATGAAATAAAAATAATTACATTTTGAATGTATTAGGATTGTAATAAAAAAATGAATTTAAAAATAAATAAATAAATAAATAAATAAATAAAAATATATATATATATATATGCTAAACAGAAAAAAAATAATCACGAAGGGTGAGTCTAGAGGTGTCGAACGGGCCGGCCCGGCCCGGCTCGTTTTTTTTTGGGCACGAGCGTGCCTTCGTGCCGGGCTGGCACGTCATAGTTACTGTGCCGTGCCTGGCCAGGAACGGATTAAAAAAATTGGGCCTGACATGGCCCGCAGGCACGGCAGGCCGTGCCGTGCCCGACCTGTCATTACGGGCCAAACCAGGCCGTACGGGTCAGTAAATTTTTTTTTATTTATATAAATTATTAAAGTATATATAAAATTTTAGATAATGTTTAATATTATATATTTATAATATGAAAAATTTTTAAATTTATTAAAATAACAAAGTTAAAATATTTTTTATAATGTAATATAAAATTAGTTTAAAATTTATTAAGATTATATAATATAGTTATAAATTTTTAAATGAAAAATTAAAACAAAAAAATAAATAAATCAATACATTTTGTTAAAAAAATAAAAATTAAAAAAAACATAAATAACTCAAATGAAAAATGACCAATCAACTATTTGATACCGAATGTCCGAACCAAACAATTTACAGTTTCAACATAACGTATCAATAAAGCGTACAATCAATAAAAAATAAAACATCGAAATCAAAAAACAGTAGATCATCATAAATCGTCAATCAGCATATCATGAGCATCATTAGCTGCAACATCAAGATCAGTATCATATGGATCATCATCATCAGCAATCAACTCCTCCGCTATCGAAGTGAATGCGACTGCAGTCACTGTCCCAATCCCAGCTCCAACACGATCATGGATGTTAAACCTCGAATTCTCCCAATCCTTCAAACAAGTCAATGCCTTAACAATATCTGGACGTAATCTTGATCTCCTATCCGAAATCACGTTCACTGTGGTTTTTTTTTGCGGTCAAATCATGGGTTGGGTCCAATCAGACCCGACCCATGGTTGTTTTTGCCGGAGGGGCGTGGGGCTCGGGGGACACTTGACACGGGACGAACTCGTGCCAGTGTGCCATGCCACGGGCCTGCCCAGGCAAGGCCGAACCGTGCTGTGCCTCGTGCCGGCCGGCCTGTCCCGGTTGACACCTCTAGGTGAGTCAAGTGATATGATTTATGAATGTTGGAAAATATCTAACATATGTTGCACATATTAAGGAAAAATACTTACATATATGAATTTTAAAAAATCAAAAATATAAATATTCATAAAAAGGAAAGATTGTAAAGAAGATTATTTAGATATTTAGATTAAATATTTTGTAATGAAATAAATAATTAAATGATTGAAACAAAAAAAATTAAGTGAAGCTAGTAATTGAATAATGAGTTCTCGTTGGATGACAGCGACAAGGAGTTCAAATTAGAAAGGTATGATTAATCATATTTTCATTCATAATTCAGAAGTATTAGTATATACTATATCTCAACAAATAGTGCTAAATGATATTGATAAAAAAAATTAAAATATACATGTTCATTGATTGATGAATGTATGATGTAGTGATTTCATTTAACACATTAAAACATCTTAAGTTTTACCTTGTTATTGAGCTGATAAGTAATGTGAGGTGAGTATGATGTATCCAAATTTTTATGAGAATGAAATGATTAACCTTAAAAAGAAATAATAATTATTAAAGATTTAATAAAAAAATTTTTGAGCAAGTGAAAAACAAATATTTTTTTTTATCAGATGGATGATACACTATAATAAAAAATGTTGATAATTTTTTGGTTAAGTGTTCCAATTGAATACTGTTTGTGCACTCATTAGTACCATAGTTTTTAAAGGCATTTTTGTTAACCCATGGATGTGTGCCTGAAGGCGAGACGTTCGTAACTCGCTTCAAGGCATAAAAAAAGTGTTACTTTATTGAGCTTCATGCAAGCTTCGTGGAGTTAGACGGAGCTCGCCGATGTAACTCGTTGGAGCTTGACAGAGCTCATCAATGGACCTCGTTGGAGCTTGTTGGAGCTCTTCGAAGCTCCATCGAGCTTTTCCCCTTTAGGATATCAAGTAATAAGGTAACAATGCTAAAAAATTAAGAGGAGCTAAAAATTTTTAACATAAATTAGATGAAAATAAGAATGAAACATTCAAGAGTTTATTCTTAAAATTAGAAATTGTACTTGATGTTTAATGTTGTTTGCCAATTTACTTTATTCATTGTATATTTTATTTTGTATGTTGTTTCAAGAGTAATAAGGTGGCATGCTTGTCGTCTCTGACACGACCCGATTCATTTGGCAAGAACATGTGCATTGCATGCTTGTCATGTGTCTTTCGTCCTGCCTCGCTAAAATAAAACACATAACTAGAATGAGATATCTCACACTAATTTATTGGTAAAAATAATACATATAACTATAATGATACACATGTACTATGGACTAAGGCCTATGCAAAAGGTTGTACTTATTGTATATTGCTCATTTTTATTAGGGAATTTAATAGATATTAATATCTTGATAATTTTATTTCTCAAAATTACATAAATTATGTCTGATGAGTCTCGAACCTGAGACATGCTGTTCATGGATGAAAATACTTGTCATAAAACTAAGATACAATGAACACAAATCTATATAAAATAGCATAAATTAAATAATACACATGTTATCTATTGTGACAATTATTTTTTTTTTTTTTTTTTTTTAATCTCGTAATTAATCTTCATGTTGATTATCATTATGATTCATCTTGCCTTTTTTCTCAGATTTAATAGTATTATCTTCTAGGGTATGAAGATGCGGCCGTAAAAACACAACACAGCCTTGCCTTCTTGAATTTTGGCCAGAATGTGATATTTAGTACTGCTCTATCAGCAGCTATGGTGCTGTGTTCCCATGGTATCATGGACGGCCAGCTTACAGTTGGTGATTTGGTGACATCCTATGCTTACTTTTTTTAGTTATTCACATTTGACTGAAATAGTCTAGTGCTGAGACTTTCATTTAAACATGAACATTCAGGTTATGGTAAATGGACTTCTTTTCCAGCTTTCGCTTCCTCTGAATTTTCTTGGCAGTGTTTACCGTGAGACCATACAGAGTCTGGTTGATATTAAGTCCATGTTTCAATTACTCGAGGTGCTTGTTAAGAACTCCATTTTTTGTTTTATTTTCTGGATCATATTTTTTTTTTTTATCTGCACGATAATAAAACTATTCCCACAACTCCATGAACATGAAGGAATGAGTTGGAGCAGATTAACTTGATATGAAAAAGCAAAATAAACTGCTAGTCATACCCCCATTATTATATATTTATCATTTAGGGATTTTTTTTATTTTATTTTTTTGCATTTTTTTTTCTTGTGATATATTTTAAAATGTTAATTTAATGTCTTTTACTATTTTCTTTATTTACTATGAGTTATCCTTATTATTATATGCCTTTATTTTATTGTTTTTTTTTTAAATATTATTTATGTGTAATGTGTGATTACACAAATACTAATATATTAGATCTCATAAGAAATACGAAGTTAAAAGTGTTTCAGCAAGAATAATACTAAGGTGATTAATTATTTAGGAGTTATTGTATTTCATGTATATATTGTAGGTTATGCCTTGGTGTGATGAGAAGTATTTTCGTCCAACCGTGATAAATTTCAAGTTTGAGATTCATCAGACATATCTCTTTTACTTTCATGAATAAGGTTGTTGATATATTAACTTCTTTCCAGATCCTGTGCTAAAATGAAAAGATATTAATTAGATATATATATTTATATATTTATATATTTATATATTTATATATTTATATATTAATTTAGATATGTATATTAATTAGAATTGTTAAGAATCCTTGAATGTATTAGTTTAAGAAATATCTTCTAATGAAAAGATATTTTTAGGTAGAGATTTAAATAGTTCTATAAATAACATGTGAGTTTGATATGAGCGAATTCATGAAGGTCAAGATTTTGGAGTCTAAAATGATGCGAGAATTTCTAATTTAAATTTTTATTAGCTTGTGATGTTGAGATCGTCAACATTTTATTTGAGAAAATAAAAAAAATATTTGATGACCTATGTCAATGGTCGTAATAATAATTAAATTATTTATTTTCTAGTTAAGAGAAAAAGATTAATGTAAAAATTAATGTTATCACAAATGGTTTGGAACTCAAGAAAAATCTAATGAGCAAGGTTTAAAAAAAAAAAAGGAGAGACGAGAAATACCTAATCGTAAAAAAGCTTCATGGTGGTAGATTGTTGAAGATTAATAAGTCATTAGAAAAGTTTCTTTACTATCTGATGTCTCTCAGGTGGCTATTCTAGCTTATCATGATTAACTTCGTGTTGACTGTCATGGTGCAAGAAACTAGATGCTCCTTGCCTTATTGTTTTCTCTTGGAGGAGATTGGTTAATCAGACCATTGACTAATGGTCTGAAAAGTCAACTGTCGTCATAGATGTGTTAAGGGTGGGCTTGGTCATTTTAGCCTTCCGGTTTTGGGTTGGTAGTCTGATTTTCTCGGATACTTATCTGAGCTGGCACCAATATAGTTAGAGGTGTCATACGGGCCGGCCTAGCATGGCCCGGCCCATTTTTTTCGGGCACGAACGTGCTGCCGTGCTGGGTTGGGAGTCGGGACCACGGGTCGGGATCCAATCAGACCCTACCCACGGTCTTTTTTGTCGGGAGGGTTGGATCACGCCCACGCGTGCCCGCGTGAAACGGCACGGGAAGAACCTGTGCCGCCGTGCCGGGCCAGGCACGGCACGGCACGGCACGGCACGTTCCAACCCCGGGCACGGTTTAAAAACGTGCCGGGCTGGCCCAGGCACAGCCGAACCGTGCCATTCCTCGTGCCCGGCCAGGCCGGCCCGGCCCGGTTGACACATCTAAATATAGTCCACATGATTGGGAAGCCCAATCATCCAATCGTGAACACTTAGAGAGGCGAGATGCATCTTTCTCTAGGAGTTCGTAAGGCATGCCTTAGTGCTTCTTTAACAATTATGTATGAGAGGCTAGGCGCTACATTTTACTTCTCCAAAAGTAGCAATTATAAAAGAGCAGCGAATCAGTTCGAAAAAACTCAATTGGGGTTAAAGCTCAAGCTCAGAAAATGTGTAAACTGTTAAGGCTGAAAAGCCATTCCAAGTAATACAAGGATTTCGCATAGCGTAAAATCTGTTGAGGTTAATGTTGTGACTTTTTTACCATCGAGAATCGAATATACCAAGATACTTGTTATCATACCAGGGTATATGTCATTGGAAAATGTGTGAAGTATTTCTAAAAATTTTATAAGATGCACAACTATTTTAAAGAAAAGTAAAAGAGATCAAAGTATCATTAATTGTATAAAAATTGACAGCGATAGAAATTATGATAATAAGTAACAACTTAGAGACGTCAAGTGGGCCGGATAGCCTGGGCATGACATACAACATCACATGATTCAGTCGTGTCAGGTAGAGGTGTCAACCGGGCCGGGCCGGCCCGGCCCGAGGCAGGGCACGGAAAAATTCTGTGTCCGGGCCCGTGCCTGACCCTGCACAGTTTGGCCCACGGCACGGCACACCGGCACGTGTTTGTCCCATGAGCCCGACCTCACGATGGCCCCTCCCACAAAAAAAGACCGCGGGAGGGGCATCTTATCTTATATAATATTGGATTGCATCCAAGAATTCAATGGATGAAGCCTGACCAATTATGAAATGCTACCTTAAAAAAATAAATAAAAATATTCTTTTAATAAGTTTTTTATTTATATAATATTGATATATTTTGTTTTTTATAATTTTTTGTTATCTTTTTTACTCTCATCTTATCTTATCTTTTCGCTCTCATATTGTTATAGTATCTTGTCTTTGGTCATAATTTATTTTAATAGTTTTAATTTTAATTTAAATCTGGCGGAGTAGAACACCAAATATATTTTGGTGGTGAGTTGTGACTTTCAAGCATGAGAATATAAGTTGGAGGTCTAAAAGTGTCTGTTACGTGTTGCCCACATAAAATTAAGATACATGGTGCATTGAAAATATTTTATTTTATTTAAGAATTTTTTGATAAATAAATAAAATTAGTAATAAGTAAAAATTAGAAAAATGTGTTTCTCATTTTCTTATTTTTAGTCTAGTATTCTAGATTAAGAAATGATAAAAATAGTAACAATTATAAAAATGAAGTAGACTTAGACAAAGATAATATTGATAACTTGATCAAAAGGTACAAAGTTAAAATTATGTATTCTCAAATAGTCTCATCCCATGCACCTAAAAACTTAAAAATAAGCAAATTTTAATAGTGTGAACATGCTATGATATAAGAGTAATGATGACATTATAAAAAATAGGCAAATACATATTCTAAGAGTGTCAAAAAAGATTTGACATATAATATATATTATAAAAAATATATATGTCGAAGTAATGATGACATTGTCCGACTCAAGATGTATCACCAAAAAACATGGTGTTATGGGCTACAGACAAATTCAACTTAGCTGCGAGATCATTTAAGTTGTATCAACTTTAGATTAATTGATATCTTTTATTCATTGCAGTGAGTTTGAAAGGAAAGATATGATGAAATTGATTGCTCACATAGATATTTGGGTTAGATATTTGGATGATTCTATACTAATGCATATTATACTAATTTATTTTCAGTTTTCTTATAATCGAATTTTTTGGTCGATCAGTAGAAATTACATTATAAAATATTTTAAATTAAAAAAAAAATTAATAATTAATAAATTTAAAAAATACAATTGAGTGATTTTTGTGACATCTAACAGTTGGATTAGTCATGATGACACTGTATTATCAAAATTCTGGCACGGCCTAATTACACACTTATGACAATTTGATAGTCAATAACTATTAACATCATACAATCTTGAAATATATATTTTCAATAGATATACATAATTTTTATTAATAAAAAATGATTGTTATTGGCAGGATAAATATATTAATTTATATTATTGAAACACTTGCATTTCCTATTAATACTCCTTTATCCAATGTTCTAAATATAATATAAGAAAATATAACATGCAATAAATAACACTTTCAATGACTCAAAAGTACTATTGTTTTTCTATATTTGTTATTTTATATATTGAATTTGATTTAATATACAATTTAATAAATAAACTTGAAATTTCTTTTTTTGCTATTGCAATTTATGTTGCAAATACACACACCAAAAATCAAATTGATTGGAGCACCATATACTATTAATACTACATACAACATACTATATCACTAAGACAACATGATTCTGTAGTAGATTCTTTTCTTGCATAGCAACAATTTTTCTTTTTTTTTATTTCTTCAGGTGAGGCCTGAGATTCGAGATAAAGATGATGCAAAACCTTTGCAATTAAATGGCGGTAGAATTCAGTTTGAAAACGTCCACTTTAGGTAAGGAAGCTCTACGCCACTAATGCATCACTACTATAGCACTATTTAAGAGTTTTTAATTTGGACAAATTGCTTGTTTCTGCATTTGTTATCTTTATTTGTGCTACCTAATTGTTTGCGCATCATAGTTAATAATGATAAATGATAGTACAATTTTTTTATTGATTATTTTTATTCAAAAAAGATGACTATTAAAGAAGGCTTATAATGTCTTCTAGCACGTTCTTAATTGTTTATACTCGCTTGTCAACACCAAATTGATAGTTTTGTAATGCTTGTTACTTCGACAATTTTGCCTTTTGTGCTATTTGTTGGGCGACTTTAGAGCTGATAGCTTTTTTGTACTCTTTCATTATTGCATAAATTTATGTTGTTGTTGTTTAGTTAATGAATTTGATGCTACCAAAACAAGAAGATTATTTTGATTACGCTTATTATTCTCGAGATATTTTCTCTGTTATTTTGTATATTTTTGAGCATCACTTTTTACCCATTTGAGATTAACTACTATATGTAGTTTTTCCACATATTTGACTAGTTTCAAGAAATTTTGCCGATACTAGATTGAGAGATCAACTTAGTGAGATCCTCTATTTTCACTCTCTTGGATGCATGAACTTAGTTACAAGGACTTAGATATATAATGTGCAAAAGTTTCCTACTCGAACATAAATTTATTAGGTGATGATCTATACCTCGATTGTTAACAACATTTATTTGTAGTCTGTGTCATGAGCTTTATAAATTTTAAAAGTTGAAAGGGTAGAACTTGTTTTTTAAGTTTTATGATGTGCTCCCTTCATTAGAAGAGGGGATGTATGTTAGATATTTTTTAGAGTTTACATCATGAGTCATAGTGGATTCTCATTTTGACTGCAAAGGTTGTAGCATGGGGTAATGGACTCATTGGGGGGTTTTCACATAGCTCTCCCCTGCTTATATGATTCTATCTCTAGAGATGAGTACACCAATCTTCTAGTGGTGTTATGGTGATTTTAGGAGGATTAATTACTAGTCTCTTCTCATGTGTTATTATTATTCAAGACTTCTCGGTAGTTAACTAAGTAACTAACAACTATGTTACATATACTTATTTTTGGATCTTTTCCTTTTTAATTGTAGAGCCTTCAATGCTAACATAACTAATGTTAATGCTATTCGGGCTAGTGGTTGACCTAACATTAATGTCGACCATTTTACTTTACTTTATATTCTTTATCTTCTTGAGTATTCTTTAAAATTCATGTTGATTGGTTATATTATGAAACTCACATCAAGATGATTTTCTTGGGAATTGAGATTAATTGATTATTTCTTATTTCAATCCTTAGAAATTTCTTTGTATTTGTGATTAGTATTGATTATTTAATTGTTAAAACTTAGCTTAATTATTATTAATTGACTAAGTTAGATATTTTAGAGCTAAATATTAAGGAAATTTCTTTTGTTGAGTACGAAACATGAAACATATTAATTAGAAAATATAATAAATTATAATATCTGATATGTTTGGAGAAAAATAGTATGATTCATTTTCATTTCATCTATATAAATGTTTAGGAATCTTGTATGATTACTAATTTATTTTATTATATTTAATGATGATTCTACTAGTTTTATATGATTTTTAATAAAAACAAAAAATTTTAATATTTGTGTATGTTGTAATAAATAGTTAAAATTCAATATGATTATAATATTTAGATACTAAGATGTGATAAAGCTCTTGAGTGTCTTTCATTTGAGTTTTTCTCATATCTTGAGGATCAAGAGTTATTCATCAGATATCATATGTTAGAATGTCCCATAGAATGATTTGATTGTATGATAGATTAAAATATCTGTGTTAAATTTAATTTATAAATAAAAATAATATAATAGTACTCATATGAAAAGTATATATAAGATGTTCTTTTATAAAAGTTGTAATGATTGGGGCAACTCACATATTGGGTGCTTTGATGAAAAACATAAATATGTATAAAATAAATTGAATAATAAAAGAATTATAATGTCTAATGTCAAGTTGATCCATACAAGCACACAATACTATGTTTAAAGAAAAATAAATAAATTTCTATTATTGACTATGATACATCTCAATTATTAAAAATATGTTTCAGTATGAGACATCTTAATTAAAAAAATATAATAGATCATTATATATTACATGTTTAGAGAGAATTAGCAGGATTTATTTTTATCTCATCTATATAAATGTTAGGGATCTTGCAGGACTACCCATTTATTTTATTATATTTAATGATAATTCTACTAATTTTTTATTGTTAGTTAATAAAAAAAATAAATTTATAATATTTTTGTGTTGCAATAAAATACATAAAATTTAATATAATTGTAATATTTAGATGCTTAGTAGTAATAAAGTTCTTGAGTGTATTTCAAGTAAAATTTTTTCATATCTCAAGGATCAAGGGATCATCCATTAGATATTTTATGTAAGGATGCTCATAGAATAAGGTGATTTTAAGAAAGAATAAATATTTATGTTAAATCTAACACAAACTAAAATAATATAATAATATACATAAGAAAAATATTTCTTATATACTCCTAACAAATATACTAATAGTGATCTAATTATTAGGTATTTTATCAAATATAATGCTAAATAATTTATTATGAATATCATAATTTATAAAAATTTTTGTTATGCACTTATATATGACATGACAATCACGAGGATGAAAAATTTTAGAAAATCATATAATTTTTTTATTAATTTTTGATGTAGAATCCATATAATTGGGCGGTGAGACATGTAAATGATACATCATTGCAATTAGTCTAGATATCTGATGTCACCAATATCTCTCTATTATATTTTTTAAATTAATTAATTATTAATTATTTTTTAAATTTATAATATTTATTATCTCATTTCTATATGTGTTCATATATATCCTACTATAAGTAGGTTGAAAGTAGGTTTGTATAATATTGACTATGATAGAATTTTTTAAATATCTAATCAAAAAATATATGATCGTAATCAATTTGGTCATGCATCTCTTCTCTAAATTTTTGTGATATATGATTAGGTTCAAAAAAACTGAACTAAATTTAACTTCACAGATCTCACCACTCATGCTCAGTTGGGTTTGCTTGAGGTCTTATGTACTATATTTTTTGGTACATTGAATGATATTTATCTTTAGGTTGCTCGAGCAATCGTACTTCTACATATATATATATTTTTTGATAATATATATATTATACTGACTTTTCATTGATATCCGTGGAATTATTATTTTTAATTATTTTAAAATAAGACTAAACAAATGAAGTTTTTTTTAGGTATTTGAATTTGAGCTGAGATCTTAAGAGAAAACATAGTTTTAGTTTCAGATTTTTCTTTAGTGTTATTATTATTATTCAAATTAATATTAATTTTATTTTTATTGTATTTATTATTAGCTTTCAATTAATTTTTTAGTTTATGTTTAAAAATAATTAACTAATTTTTATAAACAAATAAAAAAATATCTAGATTTTGGTATAGTTAAGCATTAGCATAATCGCAACTAGGATTCCTGCTTGTGCTTGTGAGTACTGAGTTATAATTTGATTTGTTATAAAAAATAAAAAATGTTTATCATTTTATTCTAGTTTTTAATATCCCAAGGACAGTGCTACTAAGAGAGAAAAAAATAGAGAATAAAAAAAACTCTAAATTGAGATTAAAGAATGAGAGAGAATGATAATAGAGGAGAGCACAAAGTAGAGGAGATGAAAGAGATATAAATTGAGAATGAAAAAATTTAATTACTTAATCTATATTTATAGATTTTTTTTAATTAAGAAATTATATTTTTTTAATATTTTTTGAATTTTTTTAACATTTAAAATTGGTAGAAATTTGATAACAATTTGATTTTTATCTATAACCATTAGATTTCTATCCATATCTATTAAATTGAATTCTAATGGACAAGATCTCATGACTTTTATTTTTTATTTTTTTATAAACAGATATCGTTGCATGCTTTTGGCAATGATTGTTGTTGGTGTTGGACGTGTGCATGTGTTCGCCCAATTTTCCATTGTTGCATAGCCATTGGGACAAAAGTCTCAACGGGGTGATCCGCCACGTCAAAGTGGGGGATTGGGTTTCATTAGACAAATCCACCATGTGGATGTGATGGATATTTTTGTTAAATTAAAATTTGTTTTTTTAATGGATCCGAGCATCGGTGTGTCAAATTTATCTTGTTACTCTGTTCTTTGTGATTGGTGACCTAGTCCTGGGTCATGGCTACCGTGCCTATCAACCGTGCCAATGGGCCAAGCATACATATTGTTCTTGGTTTGACGCTAGGCACAATTCCTCTGACCCAGCTTGGCCGAGCCCTACTTTGGGTCTGCATGACACAGATCCAAGCATGGTTATGGACCTTGCCGTGCCATGCTAGGCAAGACTTAGTTGGTTGTGCCTCGTACCATGCCTGAGTCACCCAGCTCACTTGATACCTTTATGACAAGCTCAACATATCAACCTAGAAATCAAATGATAAATGTGCCTGCTTATCAATGATATTTGTCTTTCTTTTGACTTTGTTCTAATATTAATAATTATAAATTATTTATTAAAGTTATATATTTTTATTATATAAATCCTACATGTAAACCTAGAATTCATATGATAAATATGTTGAATGTATTTATTTGCTGATTGCATACATGAAATAGTTGAGTGGAAGTCATAATAATAATTATCATTATAATTTTTTCTCTTACAAACTCATAACAGTAAATAAATGGGCCAATGAACTTAAAATTGATTTTAATTTAAAGATTTTAAGACTAAGTTGAATTTCTCTAAAATTTAATGTATTATATTTTTTTATTTAATTATTTTGCGTGATTTTTAAAATATTTAATCTCATCACTATTTTTGTAATTATCAATTTTTTTTACAATATCTACATTATACTGGATCTTTTTTGACACCTAATATGCATTTTATTAATTATGTTCAAATTGGATAAACTTCTTATTGTTTGTTTTTTTTTTTTTTGTATTTTTGATAAGATCCCTCGACATATGGATTATCTTAATTGTTTTTGCTAATGTAAAAATATTTGATATATAAATTTTAATAGTATATTATTTTTATTTATATTTTTAATATCTTTATTCTAACATAGAATTAGATCAAGGTTAAAATAAAAAAAATTCACAAGAATTAGTAACAGTAGTCAAATGCAATGATCACTATAAAGGCATCCATGATGGTGGTAATAGAAGTGAGTGTGGCTGGTGGCTTACGGTGGCATGTGGTGGTACATGGTTGTGCACAGTATCAATTTTGGTAGAAACTTTAATTTGAGTTTTGATATAATTGTAAAAAAATAGAAATTAGGGGCTTAAAAAAATCTTATTTTGGTGTAATTTTTTTAAGGAACTATAATATTGAGATATTATGAAGATATATTATCATATCAGACAAATATTGAATATTATTTCAATTAAGTATGTTTATTATAAGAGGATTAACCACACTAAATACAACTAGTGGATAGTATATCAAAAGAGAAGACTTAGAACTTTGCACAACATCGAGAGAGACAAAGCTAACCAAAATTTTAAAAGGTGAGAACATAGGACAAAATATTTTTGTGTTTGTAAGGCAATGAGTAAATCTAGAGGCATTAACACGTAAGTTTTTATAACATCACAAAATATTATTAATTAATATTTTAAAATATATAAAATAAAATAGCATAAATAAAAATATAAGAAATTAAAGTTTTAAAAGGTATTTTTAAGATGTGCATTGTCTATAAATATAATTAATAAATATATTAAAAATAAAATAGTATGAAATATTTTAATAAATATTTTAAATATATATTAAATTTTAATAAATTTTAATAATTTTATCATTATCAAATTAAAAATTTTAATTTATTTTTTTATTAATAAATAGTATGGAATACTATTTATTAATGAAGTTTAAGATGAGCCTCTCTCCTTTCTCCTCGCTCTCGCCCCTCTCTCCTCGCCCTCACCTATCTCTCCTCGCCCCTCACCTCAGCTTCATGGAAAGTTCTATGGAGCCTCCTAGAGGTCATCGTTGGAGCTCGTGGAGTTTCGTCAAGCTTCACGCTTTTTTTTAACACATTGAGGTATTTTACAAACACCTTGTATTGAGGTGGGTGTTAAAAATACTTTTAAAAATAATGAAGCTAATTACCAGAATCATTGGGGGGTTCTCATAGAGTTTATCTATTGTAACACATATACTTATTAGAGAAGAGTTTAAATTACGTTCTACGATAACAACATATTTTTTTATTCTTTTAGGTATTACTTATTGTTTTACTTGTATGCTCATTGTAGATCATTGAATTATCAACACATGAGATAATACTTAAATTATTGGTAATTATATGTCATTCATTATATTTTATTTTAAAAATATTATTATAGTAAATGACAATTATTTGAAAGTTATTTGATATTATAATATATAGCTCAAGTCATTATTACTTTTTTATATGTTATTTATTCATGATTTAAGTGTTAATTTATTCTTAATGAAATATCGTTCAAGACAATTTAATTTTGATTATGTTTTTATTTATACTGATATTTATTTGTAGAATTAAGTGGTTCTATAGGTGCTAAATGAGCTCTGCGGTGTCAGCATAACTTGATTATTTGTGTCCTAGTTAGGCTACCATGTTGTGCCTAACAGGACACAAGACATGTTCTCTAACTATGTCGTGTTGGTATGGCTTGATGGTAGGTCAGCCCACCACAATTCGATTGGCCCACTTTCTGGCATTGTTGGGCTGGGTTGAATTTGAGCTGTGTTGATTCTTGGTGGTTCTTAGCCCTTGGCTCCTTTGCTATCGGCTACCTCAATAAAAAAAATAAAATATTTAATTTTTTTAATATAAAATATAAATATTAAAATTAAAATAGGCTACAATGTAGAATGTACTGTGCTATAAATTTAAATAAATAAAATTAATGATTAAAAAAATTTAGAAAAATATGTTATTTTCAACTCATGATATCATATGAAAAATAATAATACAATTACAAAGACAAACATTAAAGATAAACATAAACAAAAAGTTAAATACATAAACATAATACATAAGCAAAAGCAAAACTAAAAAAATATATATATGAAATTTTGCTCGTCAATTATCTAATAGATGTGATCAATTCATATTTATAGTATGGTGTAGATGAAGATCATAATTATTATATATGATTTTGAAACTAGTTTTAGTGGTAATCTCAATATCTTCGATGTCTCATAAGTTATCATATGTCTGTAACTCTTTTACTTTATTTTGGATGTCAAGCCTTAATTTTTTAGTCTTTTAAGTAAGAAATTGCTTTTATGATATATGATTATAATTTGGATTTTTTTTTAGAAATTATATTCATAGTCATAAAAAAATAGACTCTGATGTTACACTATATATTAGAGAGTTCAGTAAATCACATGTAATCTTAGATAACACGAGAAATGTATATTAATATTATTTTTGTTGACTTAAAATATCTAAATTTTTATTATTATTATATGATGGAATATAATATTAATTATTATATAAGTATTGAGATACCTTCCTTTTTTTCGATGAATCACTTTGTAGTTTCTACTTAACTAAAACTACAATACCTAGTATCATAATATATAAACATACGATCTAATATTTTATGAATCTAGCCATCAGGTTCTTTTATTTGGTTCATTAATGTGGATATGTATTTTAATATATTTTTAAATTTTTATATCTTAATTCTATAATCTATATATGCAACCAAACAATAAAAAGTTGAAATGAAAAATTATTATTTTCAATACTTGGTTTTGATCTCAACAACCACAACACTAAATGTAGATTGTCTTTTGTACTTGTCGAATATGTTAATAATATATCATACGCACTCAAGTGCAATGTAAGTAATGTGAATATAAACAAAAGGTTACATGTTTATCCTATTATAAAAAAATTTTAAAATTTTTAAAAATAAAATTGTCTCACAATCTGAAGTGTTAATAAATTTTATATTATTATTATTGTAATAATCAAATATTATGTGTTGATAACCAACTAGAGGTGTCAAACGGGCCGGGCCGTGCCGTGCCTGGCCCGGCACGGGCCGTGCCATGCCTTTCCTGGCCTGCTCGGGCTTGCCTGTCTGAGCGGTTAGGGATACGGGAAGACCGCGGATCGGGTCGAATTAGACCCGACCCGCGGTCTTTTTTTGTAGGAGGGGCTTCCTGGGGTCGGGCTTGAGGTGTCAAACGGGCCGGCCCGGCACGGCACTGCCCGTTTTTCACGAGCACGATCGTGCTGCCGTGCCGTGACCGGGCCCGGCACGGCCCTCAGGCACGATGGGCCGTGCCGTGCCTCGCCTAGCCCGCTCGGGCAAACCTATCCAAGCGGTTCGGGAAACGGGGGACCGTGGGTCGGGTCAAATTCGACTTGACCCGTGGTCTTTTTTTGCGGGAGGGGAGGCATGCGGTAGGTTTCACGGGGCTCCCGGCACGGGTTAAACCCGTGCCGGTTTGCCGTGCCGCGGGCCGTGCCTGGCCAGGCACGGCACGGCACTGTTCGTGCCAAAGCCGGGCACGGCACGGGCCCGGGCATGGATTTTTTCCGTGCCGTGCCTCGTGCCGGCCCGGCCCGGCACGGTTGACACCTCTAGGTCGGGCTCACAGGACTGACCCGTGCCGGGTCAGGCACGGCTCAGGCCGGGCACGGCACGGCACGGCACGCGCCTAACCCGGGCACGGCACGGCACGCACCTAACCCAAGCACGGCACGGCACGCACCTAACCCGGGCACGGCACGCACCTAACCCGGGCACGGCACGGCATGGCACGCGCCTAACCCGGACACGGAATTTTTCCGTGCCGGGCCGGGTTGACACCTGTATAACTAATACATAACTCTAATATCATATAAGGATAATTTTAATTGTCTCATTTTTGTTTGAATTTTTTAGTCTTGGTAATATATATTGAGTGCTATATTCTTTTTGTCTGCTAATTGTTATAAGGTATTCTATTGAGTTTTTTATGTTTTCTAAGTCAAAAGAAATAATCTTTATTCTTGCGTGTATTATTAAGTTAATTACGTTACACATATACGTAATATGAACAATTTTATATGAATGCCCATCTCCAATGGTTTTGATAAACATTTTAATGGTGAGACTATTATTCATAAAATTATCAAACGTGATACTAAATAATTTATTTTTATTTTTATTTTTTCTAAAGATTTTTATCATACATTTATATATGGTAGAACCATCATGAGTATGGAGGATCTCAGATAAATTTTTTTTATTAAATTTTTTCATAAAATCAATATAGTAGGTGGTCAACCAAGTAAATGATACATCATCATAACTAGTTCACATGTCGGACATCATGAATAATATAATATATTTTTAAGTTCATTAATTTTTAATTATTTTTTTAATTTATAATATTTTATTATATAATTTATATTAGTGAACCTAAAAATTCTATAATAAGCATATTGAAATTAGGTCAGTATAATATTAACCGTACTAGAATCTTTCAAAAATTTAATCGAAAGATTAATAATAATATTTAATTTGACATTTTCTTTATTCCCAAAGTCATTATGATAAATGAAAGAAGTCAATAAAATTGAATTTAATCCAATTTTAGAAGTTTTACCACTCAGTTGGATTTGTCTATAATTAGATACATTATATTTTTTGATATATTGATTAACATATCTCTTTAGGTGATTTGTGCTACTAATATATATATATATATATATATATATATATATATATATATATATAGTATCAAATTTTGTTCAACACTCTTAGTATTTTTTATTTTAATGATCTAAAAAGAAATTTAGACGAATAAATTTTACTTATTTTTAGATTTTTTGGACAAATATATTAGTATTAAATTCATGAGAGATAATTTAGTTTTGGTCTTTGATTTTTCGATCAAACTATCATTTTTATTTATATCTAAGTTAAATTCATTATTATTAAAATTATTATTTATTATTTTATTTTTTAAATATATGTAGAAAACAGAAATAGAAAAAGTAAAATGTTGTTTATAAGTTGTTGCTAATTATTTTATTTTATTTATTATTCTATCTTTTAAAAAATTATTAGTTTATAAATCATAATACAAATAGAACTGTAATGTGTATTATAATTTTATGTGTGAAGTAGTATACCTATTTTTCTTAAGTAGTGTCTTACAAACTAGCAATTACAGAAAGAAGTAATCAAAGCAGAGCAACGTAGGAGGAGAGGAAAGTATAGATAAAAAAATGTAAATGACCGAAAAATAAAATATTTAAATATCATATTTATAGAACTTTTTTTAGTAAAAAATTATGGTTTTTTATGTCTTGTATTTTCTTTTACATCCATTGGGCATGTTTTTAATAGTTTTTTTTTTAATATTTAATTATTATATCAGTCATTGAAAAAAAATGAAGGCTAAAAAATTACTTTTAATTTTTTTCCCAAACAATGACAACCACATAATATTGCCTATCACTCTCTATGTCAGGTCGACCAAAATTCCCATCACGTTTAGCTTAATGGTAAAGTGGTCATGAGATTTTTTTAAAAACTCATGCCTGTAGGCTTGTCTTGATCGTGCTAATGTGTTATGGACATTTGTCATGTCTGGCACAACACGAGATATGAATTTCCTTGGCCTTGTGCTGCACGAGTTATACGGTGGTCCTGCACGACCATGGTTCATGCACAATGTTGGACTTTGCTATTCTGGGCATAGCATGGCTGAATTGGGCTATGCCTTGTGTTGTGCATGTGTATATTGTATAACTTTATCCAATTTATCTAGGATTTATTAAGGTATATTGTATATTCTTTCTTTATCAGTAAGATTTCCTTTTACATGTTTGAATGTGTTGAATATTTTATTAGTATATTCTCAACTCGATCACCTATCAATAATTATATTGAGAATATTTTATTATAATATTAAAAATATTTTTATTTAAGAGTATGAGATATGTTAGTTAAGAAAATTTATTAGAGATTTTTATCCTACGTACTAGTTTAATTTGACTAAGAATTTAATTGATCTGATACACTTAGACATATGTAAATTTAATATAGATTCAATGAGAGAGATTTAAATATTGTATCACATTTATTAATGATTGCTCGTGATATATATATAAATATATATATTTTTAAGTTAATCACAATAATTTTTTTTTTTCAGATTTTTAATATAATAATAATAAAATAATCAAATAGAAATATTAAAAAATTTAGAAGCGACATCACACTAGAATTTATGCATAATCAATTTAGTAAAAAATAATTAAAGATAAAACTCATTTTTTTATAAAATTAAAAAGAATGTGAATTCAGATGTTAATACTCAATATAATATTATTCTCGTAGAGTTATCATATATAATAATAAATTCAAATCTTGTTTATTGGAAAGAAAGTGAGGTTTCTTAAATAGGGAGATCTTTTTTTAGCTAATATAATGTAACAGTTCACAATTCCTTACTAGTAGTAGTACAGACTCATGTTGAGTGAGTAACCAAAACTTAATCTTTCAGGATTTAGAGTCAATACTAAAAGAGACATACCCAACCTTCTCAGATTAAAGATAAGCCTACCTAGGAGGCATATGATAATTTAGTTAGTCTCTTTAATTTTGACATTCCAATCGCTCTCTAGAAAGGATAAATGTGATGTATTAAGTACTTGATTTTATATGTCTTTCCATGCTTTCTTATTATTTTTATTTATGGTAATAGAATATTATACTTTTTTTTTTGAGGTATTATCTTATTTATGATGATGGAAGACGATGAAAGAGATGCATGTTCTTTACTTTAACGAGACATGAGAATTAATTTCAATATCTTCAAAAAGGTCATTTGTTTCTGGGTGCTTACTTGAAGACATGTTCAGATGTAAAGGTAGATTGACTTAAGTCAAAACTTATAGCGAAGACATTCACCCAAATATTTGGTGTTGACTAGCATGACACTTATTTTCCAATGGCTAAGATTGTCTCAATATACATTTTTATTTTTAATAGTATCTTATAGTTGGAAAATACAATAACTAGAGGTGAATATTATATATAATTTTTACTATGACCTTGTGGATGAAATGTATATGAAATAATTACTTTGGTTTCAAGCAATATAATTAAATTTAGTTGGTAGATTTTGGAAGATATTATATGATTTGAAATAGTTATTGAGATCTTGATATGCATGATTTGAACATACAGTTACTTAATTTGGATTATGCAAGTATGTTACAAATATTGACTTTTCTTTATTTTTTTTGGAGTCCTAATAGTAGAATATTATCTACATGGATAATATTAGATTATAAGAGATGATGGGTTATTGATTATTAAATCAAAGAAAACTTTTTCACACAGATGTACTGTATTATTTGAGGGATATCATCTTATACAACGAAGATATATATATTTAATATTCTTATAGAGTTTAATCTTATGGGCTTTGCTCCAATATATATTTATATTGATTCATGTACTAGTTTGATTTTTTGATATAATACCTATATTGATTCTATGATTTATAGGAGAATCATAAAAAAAATAACTATGACTATATTATATATAATATACACATTCAGCATAATAAATTATTTTCTAGATTATTATTCGTATGTTTTTTATTACTTTGAATTTATTTTAGGGATTATAGATATTTTAATTTGCACAGTTTCAAATGAACATTAAGTGACTGATATTTGATTGGCATAAATATAACATATTATATGAGAGATATTATCTTATCACATATATGATAAGTACTTGATAAATATAACATATTTGTAGAAAAATTATACAAAAAATTAACTATTTGACTATGACAAGAACTTGATGTGTCATATGGGTCATATTGGTTCCAACATATGATCATATTGATTAATGTATTGACTTGACTTTTGATGTGACACATACAGTTGATCATATTACTTATAGGAAAATTATATCAAAGATTAACCATCTAATAATGTATAGATCTAGAGGTGTCAAAGAGACCGTGCCATGTTGACATGACTCATTTTGTTGTGGCCTAGTTGGGCTACAATGTCATGCTATGCACAACATTATACTCAAATAAGTCAGCTTGGGATAACATTTGTGGCTCCCAGTCGGGCACGGTCATGTTAGGTTATGCTAGGTGGCGCTAGTTATGGGCAACATGAATGTGTCCAATCAAAATTTTTTAAATTATTATTATTTAATATATTATATTTACATATCAAAATAATATAATTAATAAGTGCATTACATATTTACGTTCTATTAGAAATTAAAATCAAATCAATCATTAAAAAATAATTAATATTTTAATATTTGAACATTGGATTGTCTTAACTCAAAAATAAAATTATTTTATTAAAAAAATAATTTATAACATTATACATAATATAAGATAAAATATAATATGTAGCAATCCAAAAATAATTAAAATATTTTATGAAAATAAAATCTAAAATTGCATGAATCATGAATCTATGTCTATAGTATGGTAATTTTAATGTAGTTCATTATCTTCGTGTTTGTTTAGAAGGTAATATTATTGATGATCTTTATATTCTCAATCTTGATGTCCCAAGATTCACTATCTGGCATCAATTTTTTTATTTTATTATAAATATCCAATCTTGAATCTTTAGTCTTTCAAGTATATAAGTGTCTATATGATATTTAGTCGTAGTTTGAATTGCCTATTTGAAATAATATTTGAGGTCAAAAAATAAACTCTAATTCTATTTTAGATATCAGAAGGATTTGTAGATCATGTTTCATCTTAAATAGCATGAGATAAATAGATTTATATAATTTTGACCAACTCAAAATATTTAAATTCTTATTATCATCATGTGATAGGATATAATAGTAATTGATATCTAAATACAGAGACAACTTACTCTTATTCGACAAATTACCTCGTCATTTTCTTCTAACTAATAAGATATAAAAATTATCATCTCTGAATATGATGTTTATCTTCATACTTAGAGTCTCACTATAATTATTATATCTAGTATTATAATATATAAATATGTTATTTAATTTTTTATTAATAAAATTTTTTTGTTCGTTTGCTTGGCTTATGCAAGTGGATATGTATCTTAATATATTTTTTTTTTAATTTTAACAATAGGATTCATTCAAGTAACCTAATTAACTCGTAGGTAGAATGAAAGATTACTATTTTAAATATTTAGTTTCATCTTAATAGTCATAACATTAAATACATGATATCTTATATACTTGCTAAATATGCTATTAATATTGTATGTGTCTGGGTGCAATGCATGTGATATGAGTGTACACAAATATATACTTGTTATATCATAAAAAATTTTAGAAATTTCATTAAAGAAATTTTTGTATTACATTCTGAATCATCAATAATAAGTTTATTGCTCTTATTATTGACTTAGTCAAATATAACGTGTTTATTATCAACACATGACTTTAACATCATGTAGATATAATTCTAATAATATTTCACACTCATTTGTAATTTTATTTTTAAGGCTAGTTGATAAATACAGATTGCTAATCTCTTATTGTCTATTATATTAACTAAGATATTTTAGTAATTTTTTTATATTTTTTATTATGGTTTGAACTAATTTTTATTATCGTTAGTACTATTAAGTTAATTATGTGACATATATATTTAATGTAAAAAATTTTTTCTAACTGTTAATTTCTAATAGTTATGACAAACATATTAATGTTGATTTCATTATTTGAAGCATTATCAAATATAATGCTAAAAATTATATTTTGAATATCATATATTCTAAAGATTCTTACTATAATATTTTATGTTTTCAATTTGAATCTAAATGTTAGATGTCACTAATGCTACTCTATTATATTTCGTAAATTTGTTAATTATTAATTATTTTTTAAACATATAATATTTTATTTTGTCATTTATATTAGTCAACTTAGAAATTTTATGATAAATAAGTTAGCAGGACTACATAATATTAAATTTCTTAGATTCTTTAAAAATATAATTGAAAGATTAATGATCATAATTAATATGACAACGCTTTCTCTTCCAAAGTTATTATATTAAATGAAAGAAGTTAATGCAGTTGAACTTAATTCAACTTCTAATATTCTATCTCTTAATTTGATTTTTTTATAATTTAATATACTATGTTTTTTGGTATATTAATCAGCATGTTTAAAGCTGATCACTCACACGTATATTTTTATATGTATATATTTTTTAATATATAAAATTTGGCGATTCTATTTTTCAAACTAATAGAATTTTTATTTTTTTTATAATATTAAAGTGATCTAATACTACTGACTTTGCTTAATTTTATGTTTTTAATGTAAATGGGCCGAAATCATTGGAAAGAACTTAATTGTTATCTCAAAATTTTAGGTCTGATTGTCATTATTATCTATATTTATGTTTAATTCGTTATACTTGAATTAATTAGTTGCCATATTTTTTATTTATTTTAATTATAAAAAAAACTAATAATTATTACAAGCTAATAAATATAAAATAATAATGTATCATAACCACATAAATTTATCTGAGTAGCAATTCATATCATAGTCTATTTTCTACCATTTTTTTTTTCCTAAACTTATTAGGCCAAATTCAATACAAAATAATAAAATTGAACATTGCTCTAAGTGTTATTACACAAAACTCCGAAGATGAGAGGAGAGTTAGATAATAAGAGAAGATGAGAAGATAAATAATAATTAAATTCAAGAAATTTTTATTATCTATTTATAAAAATTTTTAATATTAATTTTTTTTTATTTTTTATTTTTTATTTTAATTTTTTAATTTAAAAATGGACAAAAACCCGACAGTCATCAAATTTATGCATGTAGCCTTTGAAAATAAATTTATTAACTATAAATTAATAACAATAAATTTTTTTTGGTGGCATGAAAGTTACACTCACAATCTGTCATTTTCTATGTCAGCACATATTACGTGAAAATATAATGGGCATCAGTAGTGTCTCGTGGACGTATATGTGCTGACTCAACTAAGTTTTAATGGTGAGGGGGCCTTTTTTTTTAACCTAGTCCCATAACCCATGATATATGCTCAGTCATGGGTTATCATGCTAACGAGTCAGATAATTGGGTTGTGCCTGACCCAACATGAGGCATGATTGGCCCTTGTCCAGCTTTATATGAGCCATGCCTCAGGCTAGCACGACCCCAAACCAGGCAAGGTTTTAGATCATGTTGCGTCGAGTCAGACACAACAAATTTGGGACGTGCCTCTAGTGCAATGTCTGAGTTGCCCGACCATATTAATACCTCTAGTTAGACTTAATATAACATTCAAAATCAATATATTTAATTTTTTTTTTTCTAAATTTGTTCACTATGATACAATTATTTGTTTATTGAGGTATGTAAATAAGTCTCTAAGAGATGAGATTTCTTTTAAGATTCATGAATACTTTTAGTTGTTGAAGCATTTAGATTTGAGTTGTACACTAGCAAATACCGAACAAAAATTTATGATAGATTTTTATATTTTTTTGGAAGTAATTGTATCATCTAGAAAAGCAAGAGACAAATGATATTTTGAAAATTCATCATATAAGTAGAGTCAGAATAATTGTGATAGTTACACACAAGATATTTTAGATGTGTCATATGCTCGAGAAGATTAGATATATACTTTCTTCTCTCATTATTCTTTGCAGTGATAACTAGACATTTAAATATATATATATATATACATTTTCATTCAGTGTTTAATGATCAGATTAAGTATGTATATGTGAATTACTTGTTCTTAAAAGAGAAGATTCAAAATATGATAATTACTATGACATATATTTAGATGACATAACATAAAGGTGTTAAATGGTCGACCAGCCAGCGCACGACATGAGGCACAACTCAAAATAGCCGTGCTAAGACCGACACTGCATGGTCTAGAACCATGCCTCAATTGTGCTTGTGCTAGCCCATGGTATAGCATGGGCTGCTAGTCCAGAAAAAGCGGTAGATTGTGATTAATTTTCAAATAAAGTTACGTTGTTTAGATATACATTTAGTTTTTGTTTATAAGTTTATGTTATAATTAATAATTTGTAAAAATTTTAAATTATAAATTTTTAAAATTTTGAATTATAAATATAATAAAAAATGATAAATTATGATTTTAATAATAATGATTTTGACATATATATAAATAATAATTACAACCCGATCTAAAGATCCGAGCCCAAAATTATTTTCTCTCTAATTTTCTCTACACAAATCTATTTATCTAAGAAATCTAAAATTTAGCAAACTTCAATAATATAGATTTATTTTAACATAATTAAAATAAAAACTATAAGGGTGTCGGAGAAGAATTAACATATTTGTATATATTGTAAAAATTATATATACGTAGTAGTAAAAGTGATACTTATCACTTTAAATGGTATTCTGATTAATATTCCAAAAAATATGATGCATTAAATTCCAGACAAACTCAATTGAATGACAGAACCTTAGAAGTTAGATCACTTCTAGCTTCATTAATCACCTTTATTTATCGAAATGATTTTGAGGGTAAAGACACGATCAAATTGATTATCATGAGTATTTTAATTAGATTTGTAAAAGATTATAGAATAGCCACTATTATACAGAAATATTTCTAATATTCTTATCATATAATTCCTGAGTTTATTTTTAGGAATAACATAATAAAATATTATAATAACAAAAATAATTAATAATTAATAAATTTAGAAAATATACTAAAATGATATTCGTGATATTTGATACTTGGATTATTTACGAAAATGCATTATTCACACTCCTCATTGGTCACTATGTTGATTTTAAAATTTTGTATGTGGTACTCACTGAACAATCTGACCATTGGTATGAAGGCGCAATGGGTGAATTGCATTAGCCTTGTTTGGAAATATTAAAATTTTGTATCACTAGCATTTCACATGCCTAGTCGGATCATGTTTTGTGACTTTTGTCCAACCCAAAGCCGTAATTTGGTCATATCCTGAGCTTTTTTGCACCTTGTCTGGTTTTAGCCTGTGCAGGCCGACCAGCCCGGTCGTGCCATGCTGGATACAAATTCAGTTAATGGACCATATCACATGACCTTGACACTACCCAACCATTGCAATTGTCAACACACGCTGCATGACACCACATGTTTGCACACTTCACTATTTTTTGTTATTCAACACTATTGTCACACGCCCACCCATACTCCGTTGATGCTAATATTGGGTTGGCGTCACTATAGACACCGTGTCAATACAATCATCGTGTCTATAACTCACTTCTCACCCTTTGCACAACTTCAGTGTTTTTCAAACCATAGTTCTGATATAAAAAAAGACACTAAAATAATTATTGAAACCATTAAAAGATAATTTTAATAATGTAAAAATGAAAAACCATTACATATACAAATAAGAGAGAAAAAGTAATCCCTCTCATAAGGAGCTTAGCTGGTTGGGACTCTTGGAAATGTCCAAGAGGTCACAAGTTCAAGTCTTATTGGTGGGGGCACTGGGGATATTTCTTGCCTGCTCGGTTCTCCATGGGCCCAATGGAGGATGTATAGAGGTCCATGTAAGTGAGCCTGGAAGCTCTTGGTTTTTAAAAAAAAAAATAAAAATAAAGAGAGAAGAAAAAAAAAGTATACAATTACTTGTCAAAAAGAAAGAGAGAAACTTATAGGGCAATCCACATGTTAGGTGATGCTATCACCAAATTAGAGCAATTATAAAATAAATGTAGCACCTTCTAAGCTTGTAAATATGTATTTATTTCTGATGGGTTTTGTCATCTGCATAATTTAATAATTGTTAAATTTATATTAGTTACCTTGAAGAAAGAAAGATCCTCGACGGCATATCTTTCGTGGTGCCTGCCGGTAAAAGCGTAGCGATTGTTGGAACAAGTGGAAGTGGTATTTAACTATTTGTCCCTGGTTGCCTATAAGTTATGATAATTTTTTTTTTTATTTTTTACCAAAAAAAATATGCTCTTGAGATTTGTTAGATGTAATATTCACATCTTTTTTTAATAAATCAACTTGTGAGGTAGTTTCTTTTTTCCCTATAGACTTACTGTGTATAAAGCACGTAGAACCAAAATATGCTATATTTCATCAAGCATGTTATACAAGTAAATTAATCCATGAAAATATGCCTTCCTAGTCTCTAGCCTTGATGAACATGGTGAAAGTTCAATTAAAATTTTATCTACGCTTAGATATAGTCGAAGAAATTTAAAAAAAAAAAAAAGTAAATGTTATAATCTCAACATTTTCTTTTAATTTGGTGCATTTAAATCTTATATATTAAGTTTGAAGAAGAAAAAATTGAAAACTATTACGTATGTCTCGTGAAGATGCTTACGTTTTGTTTTTGTGGTAGGATTATAAGATGTAATATCAATCTTTCCATTTTTTTTTTTTTTTTGAAAAAATGATAATAAACTTAGGTGCTATTTGATAACGTACTTAAAAAATTCAGCCGACTTAAAATTAAAATTTTCAATAGCTTAAAATTTTAAGCGCGTTTGATAAAAAAAATGTTTGGAGCTGATTGATTAAAATTCATGTTTGTTTTAAATTTCTTTTAAATAATAATTAATAATAGTATTAAAAAATTAAAATTTATTAGAAATTCTATTTTATTTTAATAAAGTGAACTACATTAATAAAAATGATAAAAATATAAAAAAATATAAATTTTAGCATTCAATTTTTAGTCATTTATCAAATAATTTGTTAATACAAATTCAATACTTATAAAATTTAGTACTTAATTTTTTAGCACTTATTTATCATCACTTAATTTTTTCAGTTTTATCAAACAGGTCCCTAGTATGTCTTGTGTACTAGGTTGTAACTTAGTTTATGTATTAGAAAATAAATACTGACTTATTGCTACCACACAAATAGACAGCCGCTAGAAATTCCTCTTTATATTTTGTGTTTCCATTACTTGCAGGAAAGTCAACCATTCTGAGGCTGCTCTTTAGGTTTTTTGATGTTCATTCTGGGCGCGTAAGAATTGTCGGAGAACCTATGGGAATCTTTTTGTACGCCCGGTGCTTTCGACCGGAACTTAATTCTTCTAGGGCTTTTCCTTGGCAGATAAGTATTGATGGGCAAGATCTACGAGATGCAAGACTCGATAGTGTGCGACGTTCCATTGGTGCTGTTCCTCAAGATACAGTATGTTCCATTAGCTGCTGCTGGGTCAACTCGTTCTTGTCCCCAAACATGTATTGTGCATGTTTTCCTTGGTCAGCTGGCTGATTCATAATCGCTGCTCAGGTACTGTTTAACGACACGATATTTCACAACATTCATTATGGCTGCCTTTCGGCAACTGAGGAGGAGGTGCGTTTCCCCTTCTAACTCTTCTCAAAGTGTTGCGCTCGCGCCCGAGAATAATTTCACGGATGGGTATCCCTTCTTCTCTCAGGTCTATGATGCTGCCCGACAGGCATCAATCCATGACACCATCATGAATTTCCCCGAGAAATACTCTACCGTGGTAGGAGAACGAGGGTTGAAGGTATGGGGTCTCGTGCACTTTTCCGCATTGTAGGTAGAGATACTTCGTGTGGTGGAAGTGACTTAATTCTTGTTTCTGCATAAGACTTTGTTCTACCCGATGATAAAAATTCCCGATACATCCTTAAATTCTAAGTATCGATATATCCATCAAGACTGATATATCTATCCTTGATTGGTGCTCATATGTAAATACACACCGATATATCTTCGATATTTCCGATATATGCGTAAAATCTAAAAACCGATATATCCGTAGAAATCGATATTTTAATCCCTGGTACTAGGTTTCGAATATTAACATTTCTTGTTATTTTGTCTCAAATGTTGTCTTCTCAAAATGTTATATTTTCGGCTGGTATTAAAAATCATCATTATTAAAGTATATTCTCGATATAATTAAGATCGACTATGTGGATTTTAGTTTTCTAAGTATTCATTTTGGGACTTCCAGGGTTCGGCCGAGGGAGTAGGGGAGAGAGATAGTGTGTGTGTGAGAGAGAGAGAGAGAGAGAGAGAGAGAGAACTAGAGAGCTAGAGAGAGAGTGTGTGTGTAAGAGAGAGAGAGAGAGAGAGAGCTAGAGTGTGTGTGTGTGTGTGTGTGTGTGTTAGAGAGAGAGAGCTAGAGTGTGTGTGTGTGTGTGTGTGTGTTAGAGAGAGAGAGAGAGCTAGAGAGCTAGAGAGAGAGAGTGTGTGTGTGTGTGTGTGTTAAAGAGAGAGAGCTAGAGAGAGAGTTAGAGAGAGAGAGAGCTAGAGAGAGTTAGAGAGAGAGAGCTAGAGAGAGAGAGTTAGAAAGAGAGGAAAAATGATTTTCATTAATTAATAAAAAAAATGAAAAATAAGCATTTATATACTGTGGTTGGGACAACACATAAGTTGGGAGATATCATACGGTGTAAAAAAAAAAAAAAAAAAAATTAACAAGCTACACTAAAACCTCATTATCTTTCTTAAAATTAGTGTTACATGTCATAAATATCCTGCTTAGAAGGGGAAAAAAGTTATCTGGGCCACCATCGACGTGCCAGACATGGTATTTGCATGCAGGGATGTCTGGACTAAACCTCAACATCTCTCTTGATATCTCTCATATAGTCTGAATTAGAGTAGACTTGTGAGCCACTATGTTGTCTGGACTCGAGTGATATTTTTTCTCCTGAGAAATTTTGCTTTTTCCTAATCACCAAGATTTGTACTTAGTTGGAATTATCTGATGATTATTTGGAATTATCATCATAATATGGACCAACAATTTAATAAGTAGCGGATGGGCGAATCTCTATTCTAATAGGAGGTACAAGTGGAACTACCCAGGAATAAGGAAAATTATTGGGTCCAAAGATTCCTTCTGGATTCTTACTCTTCCCAAATTTACTAAATAAAAAAGACTCGGGCTTTATAAAATATGACATTGGCACTTACTAAAATTCTACTAGCTTCAAAGCCTTGGATGCTAATTTATCCTTTTATGAAGAGAGATCATAGGCAAGATAAATACTTTAAAAGAAAAAACTCTAAAACTCAGGCCGTCCCATGTCGAATGCGAATTCGGCATGCGGAACAAACCACACTGCATCACCATCTCGCAATGTGTGCTTGCCACATCACACACAATCACTTCGCACTCCACTGCAATAGAGGTGTCAACCGGGCCGGCCCGGCCCGGCACGGGAAAATCCCGTGCCCGGGTTAGGCACGAGCCGTGCCGTGCCTGGCCCGTGCCATGCCGTGCCTGACCCGGCACGGTTCGGCCCGTGGCACGGCACACCGGCACGGGTTCATCTTGTGTCGGGTGTCCCCTGAGCCCGACCCCACGATTGCCCCTCCCGCAAAAAAAACCGTGGGTCGGGTCTGATTGGACCCGACCCGCGGTCCCACGATGCCCGAACCATACGACCAGGCCCGGCACAAAGGCACGCTCGTGCTCAAAAAAAATGGGCTGACCCTGCCCGTTTGACACCTCTACTCTGCACAGACTGTTGCTTGCTTAATGCACCATGTTCCATCATTCCAAACTATCACACATGCACACATTTTATTGTGCATAATATTACACTTTAATACACACGCATCCTATCAGTAGGTCATGTTTTCTTGGGAGCAAGTTGTGCTCTCCATACTTATCCTTTTAAATTTAAAATTTTTTGACTTGGTTGTTTTTCTGCAGCTAAGTGGGGGAGAGAAGCAGCGTGTAGCACTGGCACGTGCATTCTTGAAAGCACCTGCTATTTTGTAAGAAAATCAACCTTCCGACATGTTTGTTTATTTATTTTTATTTTTTTTTAATTAGCAGCTTGGGATGAGGAAGGGGTGGGGGTGGTTGGTGTGAGCTTCTCCATACTCAAAGTTATTGTTTTCTTATTGTCGTCGGAATTATGATGGCAATTCTCCCTCCCTGTTGTTGGAATAATGTAATGATGGATCAATTGTGTCGGTGTAGTGTGCATTGACAATTATTGCACACGGTTGTGTGTGTGTGTGTGCGCACATGCGTGTGTGCGTGCGCTTGTTCGTGCGTGTGCGAGCGTGCGTGCATGCGTGTGTGTGCGCGTGTGCGCGCGTGTGCCACATTAGGATGACGTTCTCCTAGGGGCTAATTTGTCCTAGGATTGGGTCTAATACTATGTTACAAGTTGAATGTGATAAAAATAAAATAACAAGTAAAATTAGCTTAGCACAACATGAAACAAAACAACTTCCAATTAAGTAACCTTGAAGCACAAAAACACACACCAGAGTCACGAGGGAAGAATTGATCGGAGCAGCACACTTGAGTTGAGTGCTCTCATCAAATACAAAGTAAAAGTAGACAGCAGCAAAGCTAAAAATCACAAAGTCCAACATTTCTCGATAAGAGCAAATCATGGCACCCGTGTGTTTGTTTGTAATCTTGGGTTGCCCTTATGGATTTGGTATTCTATTGGTACGCTTGGTGCATACTTTAAGTCTAGGAGTACTTATCAGCAAGCTTTTCGAAGTGGCTATTTTGGGATTATTGTAGCCTTCTCTTTCTGTTGGCTGGTTTCCTCAGGCTTTGTGATGAAGGAACGAGCGCGCTGGATAGCACAACCGAAGCAGAGATACTGAGTGCATTAAAGTCGTTGGCTAGTAATCGCACTTCCATCTTCATCGCCCACAGACTTACGACTGCAATGCAGTGCGACGAGGTAATATCATGCGCCTTAATATGATTTTTGTTTTCCATTCTTATAATCTATCTAATTATGCGTCTTACTACACACACACACACACACACACACACACACATATATATATATATATATATGTATGTATATAAAGTGTCTATGACCGCAGACTTACGACTGCACAATTTATGCACTGCACCACACCAAATCGTCTGCTACACTGCTTGTATCTCACAGTTAGGGCTGCAACCGAGCCGAGCTGCTCGGCGTTCGGCTCGTTAGAATCTCGCTCAAACTCGTTTATTAAGTTAAACGAGCCGAGCCCGAACATCATTTTGAGGCTCGTAAGTTAAATGAGCTGAGTCCCAGCACCCTCAAACTCGGCTCGTCAGCTCGTAAACAGTCTCGTGAATAGGCTCGTAAGCAAGCTCGTTAACAAGGCTTGTGAACAAGCTCGTGAACCAAGCTCATTAACAGGCTCGTGAACATGAAGAAGGCTTGATGCACAACAAATTTTTCCAACAAATGAACATGATGAATATTTTAACTCTTGAATTTCAATCAAGTTAATTGAATTTTTATTATCTCATCTTTTTAATTTAGTTGTATGTTGGCTATTTTAGATGAACATTTTCTTTAATTTCCGAACATTATTTTAAGGCTCATAAGTTAAACGAGCCGAGCCCGAGCACCCTTAAACTCAGCTCGTCAGCTCATAAATAGGCTCGTGACCGGCTCGTGAATAGGCTTGTGAGCAAGCTCGTTAACCAGACTCGTGAGCAAGCTCGTTAACCAGGCTCGTGAACAAGCTCGTTAATCAAGCTCGTGAACAAGCTCGTAAGTTAAACGAGCCGAGCCCGAGCACCCTCAAACTCGGCTCGTCAGCTCGTAAACAGGCTCGTGAACAAGCTCGAGCCTACTCTTTTAAAACCGAGCCTGAGCACCCTCAAACTCAGCTCGTCAGCTCGTAAACAGGCTCGTGATCAAG
Organism: Sapria himalayana; assembly: GCA_029783825.1. Classification (NCBI taxonomy): domain Eukaryota; kingdom Viridiplantae; phylum Streptophyta; class Magnoliopsida; order Malpighiales; family Rafflesiaceae; genus Sapria; species Sapria himalayana. The sequence goes on along the minus strand of JAREIK010001468.1, from coordinate 217,234 downwards.
CTCGAGCCTACTCCTTTAAAACCGAGCCGAGCCTGCCTAATACTCGGGTCGACTCGGCTCGACTCGGCTCGGTTACACCACTGCTCACAGCACGTGGCTCCACATTGTTGCAACCCATCACTTCGAAGTTATTATATGCACTGTCACCTCGCACAGGTGCATGTCACGTCATCTTTCCTGCCTACGCTTCACAATTCATAGCACACACTTCCGCTCACTTTGTTTCTTATGGCAGTAGCATTTTTCACATAGCACTTACTATCACATGCACCACGCATGGTCACCGTGAAATGCGCACGCAAGCACACTATCACTAAACACGTTTGTATCTGGCAGAGCTGGCTTAGCTAGGGATTTGGTGAGGGCGCCGATGGACCCTAATTTGGCTGAGAAATCCTAACCCTAGAAAACTCTTAACTCTAATACCATCGTGTACAAAAGAAACTAAAAATAAGCAATAATATTTGATCACGAAAAAAATATAAATAAATTAAATCTCTTTATATAATGAGTAAAATTGATTGGGATAAATTACATATCATCAAATTAATTAACTACAATACTCCCATTCAAACTAGTATGTACGAGTGTATAATATTAAACTTGAATGAAAAAAAAATAAGCTGAAGTCTATTTAAGATTTGTGTGAATATATTCATTATCTTTTCTACTGTCTGAATATATGTTATAATATTGGTCATATCTAGATATTATTTCTTAGGAAGTAGTCAGTATCTATGTGTTTTATTTGCTCATCCAATATTGACTTTTAAAATATATATCTTATTTGATTGTTACAGTAAAGAATAGTAGAAGAGAAAAGTAGATATTTGACCTCTTTGAGTAGGTAACACGTTCAAAGTATCTTATAGGTAATTAGGGTTTTGAAAAAATCCTCAAATTTTTGTTATTTGTGCACAAATAATAACATGTTTTGTCGCTCGTACTCACTATTCATGCTTATGGATTATTAATTCAAGAGTCAATATTTGTTTCATTAGTAATTATAATCTATTCATTGTAATTTTTTCTTATTTTAAAAATATTATTATTGTTTATAACCAACTCTATTAGTATATTTTTCGTGAATTATTTTTTAATACGACTCAATTTTGATTTTATTTTTTTTATTTATTGATATGTATTTGTAGTATCTAAAGACTTTAAGTAATATTTCATTTAGGATTTAGCATGGTGGATTGGATTTCTTCTCCCATATGATAGAAATTCTTTCTAGATATTTGAGTATGTTATATATATATATATTTTTTGTATTTTTAACTTTATCATTTATTATTGTTCATGTTGAGAATATTATATCCTAGTCTTAAGTGTATTTTATGCCTTACAATATGAAGTATATCAATTAGAAAAATATAACTAAGTTTTTTATCTTATTTTTCAACTTGGTGCGAGTATCAATTCATTTGATATGATATACTCAATTATATGGAAACACCTAGTAGAGATATAATCAGAGTGAATTTTAGGTATTTGATCATCTTAATATATGAATGCTCAAAGTACACATAATTTTTTTTTTGTCATGGAATACTTGTGTTTATTATTTTTTAAATATTTCATAAAATAATAAAAAAATTAATCTGTTAAAAAAAAAAAATAATAAGTAACCTTAATTTAGAATACATATGATATAGTTTCTATACATTTTATATGGATCATGAGGTTATACATTAGAGTTATTGCATAGCTGCACTCTCACATAATGAGATGATTAAAAGAAATAATACATATTTAATTAAGATAACTTAGACACTTCTTATTTGGGAGGAGTGTTTTGAATTATTTTTTGCAAGATATAATTTTAATCATGAATTATCTTATCAATTGAATATTATATTTTATTATTTTTTATATGTATTTTTTAGAATATGAATTATGAAGAGAGATCATTTAATCTGCATCGTATAGTTTTGGAAAGCATTGTTTTGTTCACGATCTCTGGCTACGAATCAGACCCGACCCGCGGTCTTTTTTGCGGGAGGGACCATCGCGGGGTCGGGCTCAAGGAACACCCGACACGGGACGAACCCGTGCCGGTGTGCCGTGCCACGGGCCGAACCGTGCCGGGTCAGGCACGGCACGGGCCCGGGCATGGAATTTTCCCGTGCTGTGCCGGCCCGGCCCGAGTCACACCTATATGTCTAAGTGCCGCACTGGAGCTCAGCGGAAAAACTAAGTCCGTGACAATGTGCTAATAGAAAATCTAATAGATGAAATAGTGTCTCGTGAAAAAGTAATAGGTGGATATTAATAATATTTTATATGTTTTTCTTCTACCTATAAAAATCAATTGAATTATCAATATTTGTGATCATGCCTAGGCTCAAATCAAGTGATGAGTAAACTAGTACATATTATAACACGTAACACTCATATTATATATATATATATAGCATTAGAGGTGTCAGCCGGCCCGGCCCGGCCCGGCAGGAGGCACGGCATGGTTCGGCCGTGCTTGGGCCGGCCCGGCACGGATCGGCCCGTGGCACGGCACACCCGCACGAGTTCGTCCCGTGTCGGGTGTCCCTTTAGTCCGACCCTGCGATGGCCCCTCCCGCGGTCCCCCGAATCCCTAACCGTGTGGATGGGCCAGCCCGAGCGGGCCCGGTTATTTTAAACCGTGCCGGGCCTGGCCAGGCACGTAGGCACGCTCGTGCTCAAAAAAAAAACTTCAATATCTAGAATAATAAGAATTTTAATTAAGAAATATTAAATTAATTATCTTGAATAATAAGAATGTTATTAATATATATCATTAATGTTTTTTTTTTATTGTTTAATCATCATGGTATTGCCACACACTGCCACTGCAAAATACACTCATCTAGCCTGCACGAGTACGAGGCCTCCAAGCTGTGCAGGCACAGTCTCTGCGTTTCATGTGCTTGCTGGAGGTCACAACTTGGTGTTGCTCGCCCTTAGATTCTGCTGCCTGATTTCCTGATCTAACAAAATCAAAAAAAAAAAAAAAAAAAAAACGAAATGATGTGCTCAGATAATGGTGCTGGAGAACGGGAAGGTCGTAGAGCAGGGGCCTCACGAAGTTCTCTTGAGCAACTCGGCCGGAAGATATGCGCAGCTGTGGAGACAGCACAACAGCCTCGATGCGGTTGATTTATCCATCGCTTGATCCTATCCGTCAGTTCTTGATCTATGCCCTAGTTCTTGATTTATGCTCCATCAGTAGTTGATTTATTCTTCAGCTGTCGATCTATGCATCAGTTGTTGGATTATGCGTCAGTTGCATGTTTATGGTAGTCATGTCGCAGGATCTAATTTACGCATCGTATGGTGATCTTGGGAATTGAACTCGTGTCTCAATCTCTATGATAAAATACACACACACACACACACACACATATATATATATATATGATTCTAGTGGATGATTAATATGTGCCGTAGGGTCCTAAGGCTCGTATAAGGGATGAGAGATAGCATGGGAGGGCATGTATGCAAAAAAAAAAAAAAAATTCAAAACTGCATAATGGTGCATATTTATCTTACTATAATTTTTTTATTTAACAAAAATCTTCTCTTAGATGTGATGTTATATTAAATGTGATCGAATAGTATAGGTTACATTTGGGACGAGAGGGTGGAGGACAAATATATATATATATATATATATATATATTAAAAAAGAAGTATAATATGGAATATTAAATGAAAACAAAAATATGCATCAGCAATATAAAATAAAGTAGTGTGTTTGTATTATAAAATGTGTGCACTTGATTTTAATATATATATATATGTGTGTGTGTGTCTATGTGTGTGTGTCTATGTGTGTGTGTCTGTGTGTGTGTCTGTGTGTGTGTGTGTGTTTGTGTGTGTGTGTGTGTGTGTGTGTGTGTTTGTGTGTGTGTAAACGCTATCAATATTCAAAATATAAAAAGTTGTTTATTAAGATAAGCGTGCTAACACAACATACGAGTCATGAACATTTTTTTAACTAAAACTTGAGTGCAAAATTAATAGAGATAAAAAATGATTAAATAAAAATTGTAATTATATATAAGTTAAATTGTTAAACAAATGAGTTAATTTTTTCATAAAAATAAATTATTATTAATAAGTAGTATACCTAGATTTTGAAGCACAATAAAAATTGGTCAAAAATTCAAAAAAAAAATTTAAATTCTTAATTTATAAGTTTGCTAACCTAAATTTTAAATCATTGTGAATAATTATTTTGAAAAATATTAATCTAGATTATATTTTGAATAATTATTTATATTACTACTAATATTTGGTTTTTTTTTCCCACATGTAATATCAATCAACATAATTTGAACAATATAAAAGTGATTTGATACAAATTTTAATTATCCGAAAGGTATAATATTTAAAGAACGCTAAAATTCAAAAAAAAAATTAGTATTTTTTTTTCTACTTAGATTTTGAATTATTATAAATATTCTACTTTATTTTAATTAAATACTTCTTATATCTAATATTTGATTATATAATTTTTTTATCATGTATATAATATGCATTAACAAAATAGTTTTTACATGAACTATTTTAGTTTATCTTTTCTAAAATACTCAATAAAAACCATATTTTGAGAGGCTTGAAAATAATTATATAAAAATTACTATTTACCCATATGTTATAATCTTGAAAAAATGAACTATAATTAAAACATTAAATTAAATCCATTATTATTAGATGTTTCTACGAAGATTTTGAATTATTATAAATATGCTAATCATATTTTTTGTAATTATTTATCTTATATTTAATATTTGATTATTTTATTTTTTTTCACTCATGTAATATGCATTATTAAATTTGACTATAGATAGGATAAAATATATCTTTTGTTTTTCAAAAGAATAATTAAAAAAGTGTGAAAATAAGAATGTTCCTCTTTTCTCATGAGGACACTTGTTGTTCCTTCTAGATGGAGGGAGTGCTTACATCACGTCTTAATAAAAAAAAAACAAAATATTTTTCTATAGAAGATTGTATTTTGTGTTTTTTTTTGGTGATCTCTCTCTCTCTCTCTATGCATGAATTTGGGGGGTAGAATCTTTACTTTTTTGGAGGCTTCTTCTCTCTAAGCATTTCTTTTTTCTCTTTCTTATACAAATTTGAACTTTGTATTTATTTATATATACATATATTTAAATTGTAATTTGTGTGTACATTATGTGTATTATGTATGATTTATTTTATGTTCATTATGTGCATAGATTTTATACACACACACACACACACACAATGATAGTTCGTGTATAATATTTATTTTTTGTATGATGTGTGTGTAGATTATATATATAATCATAATTTGTATATAATATTTATTTTCTATGCATTGTGTGTATTGATTATATACATAATCATAATTTTATTTACAATTTAGTGTTTGTGTTTATGTTGTTTGTTTTTGTTTGTATGCGAGATTATACGTTGTGAGGAATTGGAGCTTAGAAAATATTTAAAATTTTGAAAAGCTATTGTCTTAATCTCATATTTGGTCCAGCAATTACGGTGCAACTATGTTGACAATTCTGAGCTAACAATATGACAAATCAATATTATCATTTAAAAAAGAATGTGGAAATATATCTGGAGCATTCAACAAATAGGGCTGGATTTTTTAAGATTTGATGGGGTAGAAGTAGACAACATCAAGAAACTTACTATATATATTTATATATATACATATATATAATTACATATATACATATAAATGTATATTAGTATACATATATATGTATTTGTATATGTATATGTGAAATTAGAGGTGTCAAACGTGCCGGGCTGGCCCGGCCCAGCACGTGGCACGGCACGGTTCGGCCGTGCCTGGGCCGGCCCGGCACGCCGGCACGGGTCCATCCCGTGCCGGTTCACGTAGGCACGCGTGGCACTGGCGGCGTGCCACGCGTGCCGTGGCGTGAGTCGTGAGTCGTGACCCAACCGGGCCCCCCCCCCCCCCCCCCCCCCGCCGGTAAAAAGACCGCGGGTCGGGTCTGTTTGGACCCGACCCGCGGTCTTTTCTGCCGAAACCCGAATCCAAAAAAATTTCCAACGGAAAAAAAAAATTCAAATTTGAGCGATTTTCAGCCCTTGGATTCGCCTCCAACGGCTAGGGGGCAGAATCCAACGGTCCTCGTGATTCTGCCCCTTAAATATATTAAAAAAATTCAAAAAAATAATAAAAAAATATTTTTTTTAAAAAAATAAAACTTTATCTAGCCTATAAAATCTACCCCCCTCCCTATAACATTTTATGTTTTTCAAAAACAAAATCTCTCAATATTTTCTCTCTCACATAAACCGTGCATCTCTCTCTCGGCCCTCGTGAATTTGATTTCGGCTTGGATTTTCGTGAAACTCAACTTGAGTTTTGAACATCAAAGCTTCCTGCGGTGCACCTTGCACGTGAGTGACCTCATTATTTTTACCGGGTAATATAATTTACTTTTTTTGTACTTTCTCTCTCTAAAGCTTCTCTCTCTAGAAAAACTTACGAAAAATAAAAAATGACAAATACACCTAACACGTATTTAAATTTGGAAAATGAAAATGTTAGTGTTACACAGACGTCCGTGGCTCCTGAAACTTTGGTTTCTCCTGTCGTCTCAGCCCAAAGTTCTAAAAAACAAAAAACTAGGAGGACTTCTGTAGTTTGGACACATTTTAAAATCATAACACATGTAGATGTTAGGGGTGAGGAACATGAAATGGCACAGTGCAAATATTGTATGAGACTTTTAACATGCAAGAGTACATGTAGGACTGGGCACCTCAAGAGGCATGCTGAAATATGCTGCAAAAAATATGGACCGTTAGATCCTAGGCAAACCCAACTTGGTACTACATTTTTTGAGACTGGATCGAGTTCAGTCTCAAAGTTTACTCCCTTCGTATACTCCAGCGAGTTGGGTAGGGACGGCATGGCCAGGCTCATCACATTGATGGGTCTTCCGATCAGATTTTCGGAAGATCCGAGGGTAGTGCGCATCATGCAGACTTATTTTCAGCCATCCTATCGTAGGATTCCTAGGTCCACATCTAGGAGTGACATACTAAAGATATATAAGTTAGAAAAACAAAAAATAATTAAGGAATTTTTGGCATTTAGTGGAGTGGTGTCCGTGACGTCCGATATATGGACATGTCACGATGATTCTTCTTATGCATGTCTCACGAGTCATTATGTAGATTCAAACTGGATTATTAATAAAAAAATATTAGGATTCACTGAGATTCTTCATCCTCATGATGGCCCGGCCATTTTTGAGTGTATGATTAAAATATTTAGGGAATATAAAATTCAAAATAAAATTTTTAGTGTCACTTTCGATAATGCTGCGAATAATGGAGTAGCGATCAATATGTTTGTTAGGAATATTAGAGACGCACCTTTAGGAGAGATATTTCATGTCAGATGCATGTGTCATGTTATTAACCTGATAGTTCATGCGGGTATGAAGGTCTATTCCCCCGCGTTGGAAAATATACGCAATGCACTCAAGTATATTCGCACTCCTCGCAGACTACAAGAGTTTGGTAATCTCTGTTTGTCTGCGAATCTTAAGAAGAAGAAATTTCAATCGGATGTGAGACATCGTTGGAATTACACGTACCTGATGTTGGAATCATGTGTTGGATACGAACACGTGATATCCGACTACGTCAATAGTAAGAGTGGCGAACTTATTATTGACGACACTGACTGGGATTCAGGAATTTCATTTATGAAATTCCTGAAGATATTTTATGACACGACGAACATGTGTTCGTCGGTTTATACGCCCACCACTTGCATTGCACTCCGTTGCATATGCAATATTAGTAGCATGTTTAGGATGTATCGAGCGGACTCGACGCTTAGCCATATGGTTGCAGAGATGGAGACCAAGTACCTGAAGTACTGGTCCACCATTACATCTCTTTATTGCCTCGCAGCATGCATGGACCCTAGGGCTAAGGTGGAAGGGGTTGAAAACACCCTGACTTTCATTTCCTCGTGCATGAACCTGGAAGAGACACCTGAAGGGTTCATTTACGAGAAGTTGACAGACCTGTTCACATACTACGATACTAGGTATGGTGGTGGTGGTGGTGAGACTGTGAGTACGGACTCTGATACCTTGTTCGGAGATGACGCTTATTCCATTAACCTAGCGAGGGGGAAACTTAGGGGTGGACCTTCACATAGGAGCGAGCTGTCTCGGTACTTAGATACCGATTACTGCTCAATCATATCACCTTCTGACAATAAGAATCTTGATTTATTACAGTGGTGGAAATCATATGAGTCCGCCTATCCCGTGCTATCTAGGATGGCACGGGATCTACTGACTCCTCCGGTGTCGAGCGTAGCATCGGAGTCTGCTTTTTCTGTTGCAGTGAACGTGATTTCGGATAGGAGATCGAGATTACGTCCAGATATGGTTGAGGCCTTGACATGTTTGAAGGATTGGGAGGAATCGAGATTTAGCATCAGTGATCGTGCTGAAGCTGGGACTGTGACAGACACTGCAGTCGCATCCACATCCACTACGATGGCGGAGGAGCTGATTGCCGATGATGATGACCCATATGATACTGATCTTGATGTTGCGGCTGATGATTCTCATGATATGCCGCTTGGTGATTGATGCTCATCTGCTCTTTTTTTTCGATATTTTTTTATTTATTTTATTTATACGCTTTGTTTGTACTTTGTATTATACGTTGTGTTGAAACTTATACATGTTTTGTTCGGACTATTGGTTTCAAAAGCATGAATGGTAATTTTTCATTTGTGTAGTTTAAATTTTTTTTTAATTTTAATTTTTACTAACTTAATGTATTTATTTATTATTTTACGATTTAAATTTTATTTTAAAAATTAATAACTTTACTTTTTAATATATAATTAATAAATTATAATAATAAAAAAAGCTAAACTTAATTGAATAAAAAAAATTTTTTTTCTAATTTCTATTTTTTGTTTGTTTTATTTAATTTTAAATTTTATAATTTTTACAAAAAATTATATTTTTTGATTATTACATATACTCTAAAGTATATACAAAATAACAGAAACTTAATAAAAAAAATAAAAAAAAATTTTATAATCTGGCAAGTGCGGAAGTGCCAAGCAGAAGCACGGGCCGTGCCCGTGCTTGGCTCCCGGGACCCGGACCCCGGTTGAGCCGGTCTAGCCGTCCAGGCGTCCAGGCTGGACGCCTGCCGTGCGCCCGTGCCCCGCCTGGCCAAGCCAGGCCGTGCCGTGCCCGACTTTAAAACACCGTGCAGTACCCGGCACGGCACGGTAGCACGGCGGGGCACGTGAAAAACGGGCCGTGCCGTACTGGGCCGGCCCGTTTGACACCTCTATGTGAAATACATATACAAATACACTTCACTTTCTTAATGGATGCAAAACAAAAGAAATTTTGCATGAGATGGTCAAATTCTTTTCAATTTTGACAGATTTTTTGATGGAGATTCGCATATATTTTTTAATTATATTAATACTTAAATATTTATAATAGTCAACTTCGTTATGTTATAGTAGCAAATGTGAATATTAGTAAGGTTCCTCTTTCAGTTATAATTTTTAATTGACAATGTTTTACATCCCCTAGTTTTAGATTTAGCCCTATAAGTTTTTTTATGGTAGGAATGATGTCTCTTCTTTCTCTTGTACTTTCTTCTATTATTTAATATAAATTTTGATTTCTAATATCAAATATGATGGTATCAATCTATGCTTAGATGTAGAAGATAGATTTTTTTAGAAGCTAAATCATTTAAGATTGTGGTGGAAGCCATAGCTCAATAATTGAGAGGGTGCGTCAAAGAGGTATGCAGAGGGGTCTATTCTTGTTAAGTGTTGGTGATGCTAGTTTATAATACCATAAGAGAAAATATGATTTAATTAAAAATTAAGGTCAATGGGGTTTGGTTGATAGAGAAAACTAAATAAAATAAGGGATGATAACCTTTTAGAATCTTACCATGTGGATTAGTGATTATTGTAGTAGTTTAAAGGAGCTAGATTTTTCAAAGCAGGATGGGTTAGAAGCTGCCATCTTTAAGAATCTTACTATGTGTGTGTGTGTGTGTGTGCGTGTGTATGTATTTATTTATTTATATTTATATAGTAGCACACTTGTAATTACATACATATATATATATATATAGTAGTTTTATATTCATATACACATACATATATTTTAGTTCATGCATACATTTATTTATAGATTGTTTTATATATATACATATGTGCATATTGTTATTGTTTATCTTATTATATTTTTTTTATGATTTATTAATTTGTATTACAAAAGTTGATTCATTTATGAATATTTTGTTTGTCAACATGTTATAGAACTTAAGCTTTGGAAATAAAACTAGGGATATACCTTCTTATTTTGGCACTACACAATTATATTTGGGTAATACGCAAATACTAATTAAAATAGCAAAGATTCTGGTATTTTATATGAGGGGGAGAGATGCTTGTATTCAATAATAAGTTGGCAAAAATTTGATGATGAAATACCATTTGCTTGAAATAATATATGTGAGGAATACAAAAACATATATCTAATCACAAGCTTGAAATATCTTTCTCCTAAAGAAAGATATTTTTTTTTTTTGTGAATAAGAAATACCCTTTGCTTGCTGAATGGATGCAAAACAAAAGAAATATTGTCTAAGATGGTCAATTTGAATATTAATTTTATAGATTCTATGATGAGCTTCACGTATTTTTTTTAAACATTTTTATGCTTAAATTCTTATAATAGTCAACTTGGTTATGTTATAGTAGCAAATGTGATTGTTAGTAGGGTTCCTCTTTTAGTTTACATTTTTAATTGAACAACGGATTGTATCTCTTAGTTTTATATTTGACCCTTCAAGTTTTTTTATGGTATGAAGGATGTCTCTTCCTCATCTTGTACTTTTTATTGTTTAATATATGTTTTGATTTCTGATAACAAATGTGGTGAACGCCATGGCTCAATAATTGAGAGGGTACACCGGGGAGGTATGTAGAGAGATTTATTATTGTTAAGTTTTAGGGAAGCTAGTTTATAATACCATAAGGGGAAAGATGAATTATTGAAAAATTAAGGTTAATGGGGCTAGGCTGATAGAAGATAACTTCCAATAAGTAAGGGATGACATTACCTTTTATAATCTTACCTTGTGAATTGGTGATTAGCGTGGTAGTCTAAATGAGTTGGATTTTTCAAGCATGGATGGGTTAGAAGCTGCCATCTTTAAATGTCTTACAATGTATATCTATAATTATATATGTGCGTGTGTGTGTGTGAATAGCAGCACACTTGAAACTACATATATATATATATAGTAGTTTAAATTTATGAAAATTAAGTTTGTCAGCATGTTATAGAACTTAAGCATTGGAAATAAAACTATGGGATTTACCTTCTGATTTTAAATAGCAGCAATTGAGGTATTTTGTTTGAGGAGAAGAGAGGCTCGTATCCAATAATAATTTGGCAAATTTTTGACAATGAAGATTTGTATTCCATCAATATATGTGAGGAATACAAAAACATATAAATACTCACAAGCTTGAAATATTTTTATCCCATAGAAAGATAATTTTATATGAATGAGAAATTTTTTTTGCTTGCTAAATGGATGCAAAACAAAAGAAATATTATCTTAAGATAGTCGATTTACTTATTAAATTTTTACAGATTCTATAATGAGCTTTGCATATTTTTTTTTAACATTTTAATACTTAGATCCTTATAGTAGTCAACTTGGTTATGTTATATAAACTGTGATGGTTAGTGGAGTTTCTCTTTTAGTTTTAATTCTTAATTTAGTAGTGGCTTGTATGTCTAGTTTTAGATTTGATTTTATAAGTTTTTGTATGATAGAAAAATGTCTCTTCTTTTTTTCGCACTTTCTTCTATTTTTTAATATATATTTTGATTTCTGATAGCAATTGTGATGGTGCCATGTTATGATAAGATGTAGAAGTTTGATTACCTTAGATTTTAGAAGCTAAATCTTCTAAAATTTTGGTGGAAGTTGTAGCTCAAAAATTGCGAGGATGCATCTAGGAGGTATGACGAAAGGTCTATTCTTTATAAGTTTTGGTAAGACTAGTTTATGATACCATAATGAAGAAGTTAATTTATTGAAACATCAAGGTTAGTAGGGTTTCATTAATAGAGGAAAGTAAAATAAAGCGAGTGACATGTTTATTTCTGAAGCTTACCATTTAGATTGGTGATTAGTGTCCTTATCCAATGGGACTTTATCTTTCAAGCTTGGATATGGTAGAAGCTGCCAACTTCAAGAATCATACCATTATATATATAATTACATTAACACATATAAATTTATATTAGTATACATATAATTACACACACACACACACACACACATAGTAGTTCATATTCATTCACACGTGCATGAATTATAGTTCATATATACATTCATTAATAAACTAATACACACACACACACACACACACACACACACATATATATATATATATATATGTATTTTGTTGTGGAGTATCATATAATATTTTTTCATGATTCATTGATTTTTATTGCAGTATTATATCCATTTATGAACCTTTTATTTGTCAACATGTTACATAACTTTAGTTTTTGAAATAAAACTATGGGATTTACCTTCTAATTTTGTCACTACACAAGTGTATTAAGGTGGTACACAAATACTGAGTTCAAATAGTAAAGATTAAGATATCTTGTATGAGGGGAAGAGAGGCTCGCATTCATTAATCATTAGGCAAAAAATCGATGATGTAGATATGTTTTACTATAACATATATGAGGAAGACAAGAACATATATTTCCACACAAGCTTGGAATATTTTTCTCCTACAAAAATATATTTTTTGTGTCTGAGAAATACACTTCACTTGCTGAATTGATGCCAAACAAAATACATGTTATTTGAGATGGTCAATTAACTAATCTATTTTTTATAGATTTTATGATAAGCTTCGCATATTTTTTTAAAAAAAAATATTTTATTGCTTGAATCTTCGTACTAGTCAACTTAGTTGTGAAATTGTAAATTTGATGGTTAATGGGCTTACTACTTCATTTTTAATTCTTAATTTAGCAGTGATATTTATCTCTAAGTTTTGTTTTTAATTTTATAAGTTTTTGTATGGTAGTAAAAATATCTCTTCCTTCTCTTGTATTTTCTTCTATTGTTTAAAATATATTTTGATTTATAATTACTAATGTGATGGTGCCAATCTATGAAGGGATGTATAGATAGAATCCATCAGAAGCTAAATCTTATATGATTTTGGTAGAACCTATAGCTAAATCTTATAAGTTCTAAGATTGTAATCTAATATTTCTAAATTTTATTTTGACTTTCTTTTTATTCTGCTCATGTCTAAATTAGTGTGATTTAATGCCTCCTACCTCTTGATTAATTAATATGTATTTTGTAAAATTCCAATATAAATTAATTTGGTCTTTTAAAAGAGATATTTAATACCTAATTATGAAATTCATAAAAAAATAACTATTTCACGAATAATAAATGCTGGGTAACACTAATATTAAGGTTGTTTCTATAGTTAAAATTTAATTTTAATGAATTTTTATGAAAACATGAACATTATTTTTTTTTTATATTTTCAAATAATACTTAAGATTTAATAACATAAAAAGTAAAAAATATTATAATTGATAATATATATATATATATATATATATATATAAGAATAAAAAGTAAATTTTTTTTTGCTAAAATATAATTTTGAAAAACATTTTTGATTGTTATTTTATCTGCATTAATTTCAATTTTTGGATTCAATACGTTTTAGGCGTGTTTATACATATGCCGGCAATAATTTTTTTTTATTGTTCTTTATTGAATATTCCATTATTAATGTTGTTTTATTGTGTTTTATGAATAAAAAGTAAATTCGCAAATAATGTATTTCATGAATATAAATTAATTATTATTGTTTTATGAATGATCATGCATATAATGTATTTTATGAATGCAAATTAAATTCGAATAATATGTTGTTTATGAATAAAAAGTAATTATTGTTGTTTTATGAATAATTAGACAAATAATGTGTTTTATGAATAAAAAGTAAATTAGCAAATAACGTGTTTTATAAACACGTTTTTATTGTTTTTTTATGACTATTCCGGCCATAATTGTTTCCGTTGGAAACACGAAAAGCTCCCGGCCATCGGCACGAAGTTGACCTATCCCTATTTGCGGCGGCAGCGTCTTGCTTCACCCTGGTCATACCCTAGCTAGGTTTTTTCTGTTCCAATTCTCTATTTTCTAATGTTGATTTCTTAGTCGGCTAAGCACTCTAGTTTTTGTTTTGTTTTTCAAATGTTCTATTGTAGTTTGTAGCGTGTGTGTTCTAGGGTTCATGCGACGTATTGTTTGCGGTGTTGGGTGGAAGATCTGTCTTGGCTGAGGGTTCGCTTGTTATAAGTGTCTGAGAGTGGGCTCGCTGTGTTTTGGCAATACCCTTCCGCGTGTTGCTTGTTACATGGTTTGCTTGTTATTATGGCCCGTGACACATGCAAATATCATGCATAAACAGGCATTCAGGCGGCTCCACAGTAAGCAAAACGGAGACCCTGATAACTTACATTATATGGATGATTAGGTTTGTGTCTCGAGATATAATTAAATATGCTAATTATATAATAATCTACAATATTAATGCGTCATACCGCATCCTTCTACAATCTTATATAATTTTAAAACTTCTTTGAAAATCTTTTATAGTCTTTGTGCTATGAAATTGTACTATTTAATGTTGAAATTGTTTACGTGGCTCAATAAGTTCTCAGCTTGCTATTCTATTGAGTTGTTATTTTTTCACTTCTCCATGTTGATTTTCTCGATTTATAATTTTTGTTGTTTGACAACTAAGTTTACTAATATGGGTTATTAATTTTATCATGGCTCGACTTATTATATTTTTATTAATTATTTTTATTTGTTTTTCATTATTTGGGTGCACATGACATGACGCACCCTTATATACATGTATATGATTTATGTCGTGTCATTAAAAAATAGTTTTTTATAATTAATAATTTTTTTTTATTTTATATTTTTTTCACATCTCTTTGAGGTAGCTTTCTTTCCTAGAAAATATTGTGACCAAAACCTTAATTCGGCCATAGGAACATCAAGTCTTAACCATTTTCAGCTAAGTGATGATGAGAAACGTGGTGTTGGCTTGTCGCACAACTTTCTTGAGTGTCGGCGAGGAGTTTCGTTGGTGGTGTGCACTATTAATAGCGTTATTAATTTTTAGACAATGTTTGGTATCATTTTTATATCATTTTTGCTTACGTACTTAAATATGTATAATCATTGGATATTTGATGATCATTTTGTAGTGTTCAATCCAAACTATGGTGGCTCTTATTGAGGTCCCCATGATGGTTTGTATCGTAGTGCTCATACAAAATTGGTGCATAATTGGTAAACATGCTATTATGGGCCATCAGGTGCTTTGATAAGTGTGAGCATGTGTTTTTTTTGGCTTTGTGACATGTGATTGCGGATGTTTTTTTATCTTTTATTCTTTCAAAATATGGGTGTATGCTATTCTATCTAGGCAAATTTACTTGCATGATTGTTATGATATTAATAGTCTTATATATATTAAGTCTTCCATGTAGATGATTTTTTTTCTGTGTTATTTTGAATTTTTAAGTCTTATTTTAAGTCTTCCATTCCACGTCGGTGGATTATCCTTTTTGGGATAATTCAAAAAGGATATTAAAGCCATACAATGATATTTCAATTTTAGTTTCATCTTCATTTTTGTTCTTTAGAGATGTTTATTTTGCTAGAGATATTTCTAACCTCTCTCTCTTGTTAGTAACTAAAAAAATCTTAACCTTCACTAGTAAGTAGTGGAAAGAATCATATTGTCTAGCTATCCCTCCATATCTTCCTCATGCCTTATATTGATGGACATACTTTTAAAAAATAATTTTTTAGCTATGTTATGAGTTTGTCATAATGTTTGGTCCATCTGAATTGTATTCTTAAAATGGATCTATCTATTTCTATTCTTCTGACTCTAACCCATAGAATATAATTATGTAATTTTATAGGTAGGTTGCTATCATTACTTAAGCTCTTCCTAGCAGAGCTACTTTTGTGAGTTATAATATCTTTCGATATCGTCTCTTTAGTATCCATTTAAGGAGTATGATTTCCAACGAGTTGATGTATATGTAATTTTATCTTACAGTCACATGACTTCAAGATAGATATTTTACTCATAGGTTCTTTGCATTAAGTCTATTCAAGCTTCTCGATAGATATTCCACCAATAAAATGACAAGGGTTGGCAATAAAAGTTTTCCTTGTCGTAGTATCCAAGTTGATTGGATATAATCCCCTGTTTCACCATTGATCATTACTGAGAATTAATTATGTGAAATGTATTAGTCTATCATATTCTTTCATTGAGCCGAGAATCTAAATTTAGTCAATACCCCTTCTTGATATAAGATCAATTAATCATATCATAAGTTTTTTTCATATCTATTTTAGTAATTAAGTTTTCATTTTTAATGTCTTTTGAGATAAGATGATTCATTTCATGTAGCAGTATTATATTATTGGATATATACTTTTATGGTACATAATTAAAATTATTCTTTGATATTTACTTATGGAGCACTGTTTTAACTCGGATGAATGACATTTTAGAAATAACTTTATACAACACATTACATAAATTTATTGGTTTATAATCATTCCATGTCCTTGGATTATTATTTGGAATAAGGTAATATCATAGTGTTGCAGAATAATTTTGGTAAATCTTTACTATTAAAGCAATTCATGCAACTTTCTCAAATATCTCTCTTCATTGTTTCTCAATAATTCTTATAAAAGAAAGATGAAAATTCATTTATGCCAAATATGCAATCTGATTTGATAAAAAATATGGCTACTTTTTCTAATGTTAAGACTCTACATAGCTCATGCTTTTATTCATTCGCAATCATCCCTGGGATACACTTAAAAACATCTTCAACCACCCTTTTTTTGTCAGGAGCTTCTGATACAATGGTGCACCTATCATTATGATCTTTTCTTCATTGGTTAATACGTTATCATTCTCATTCCTTATATGATTGATATGGGGTTTAACAATATTCCTTTTAATCAACGAATGAAAGAATTTTGTTTTCTTATC
Organism: Sapria himalayana; assembly: GCA_029783825.1. NCBI lineage: Eukaryota > Viridiplantae > Streptophyta > Magnoliopsida > Malpighiales > Rafflesiaceae > Sapria > Sapria himalayana. Next base: position 200,010 of record JAREIK010001468.1, on the reverse strand, counting down.
TCATCTGAAGTCATTTTACGGTAGATTTTTTCTTCCAATAATTTTTTTTTCTAAAGAAGTATATCCTCTAATTTATTTCTGATTTCTTTTAATTTTTATCTGATTTCATATTTTGCATTTCTAACAAAATCTCCCACCTTATTAATATTTTTAAAAATACTTCCAAAAATATTTTAATTCCAAGATCATAGGGATTGTTTTAGTCGAATGAGTTTATGACCTTATTTCTTTTGCCCAACTTTATTTGTGGGAAAATTTTAATTTGTATTCACTAATTCATGAAAGTTTTTATGTTTCATTCACAAATATTAAAATCTAAAAGAAATTTTTTTTACTCTATTATTATTTCATTCAATCAGAACAGAAGAGTGATCTGATGTCGTACTATTTGGATGTCTAACTTTAATCTAAAAGAGTTAATCGTTTCATTGATATTTTATTAGGACTCTTTTTAATCTTGCCCAAATTTTTTGATCGTCCACTTAAACTGGTATCAATTGAATTCTACATCTACGAGCTCACCATCAAAAATTCAGTTGCTTAAGTCCTTCATAGACTTAGGTTTTGAAGGTCTTCCACCTGCATTCTTGTTACATTTTGAGATAGTTGAAATCTCTTGCTATAAGCCAATGTTGGGCAATTACTTAGGAAAAACTATATTTGACATAAATTATAGTGGGGTGTAAATTATGTTTCCACATCTCACTTGTTATTTCTAAATGCATAGGTTGTGTTTCATTAATTACAATATTCATTTCTATTTTTTCTTTTTAGATTATCTAAATTTTATTATTTGGATTATTTTAGGTTAAAACATGTTTTAGTTTAATGTTAAACTATTTCAATCTAGTTTCTTTAAATAATAATTCGATAACTGCCAAGATCATCACATTATAATTTTTGTAGATATTTCGTATGCTCATTGAACTATTTAATTTTATCATTTATCTAACAATCCATATAAGTATCGTCATAATTGTGTATTGGGCTTTACATCCTAGACGTACTCACTTTCACCACCTTCTTTTGATGTTTTATTTCACATGGGGGGATATTCTATGGCGAGCCATATGATGATATTTCAATTTTAGGTTCATCCTCATTTTTTTTTCTGAGAGATGTTTATTTTGTTAGAGACATATCAAAGCTTCATCTCTTGTTAGTAATTCAAAAACTCTTAACCTTTACTAGCAAATAGTGTAAAGAATCATGTTGAATAGCCATGCCCCCAAGTCATCCTTCTTGGCTCCTACCTTGTATTGACGAGTAGGCTTTTAAGAAACAATTGCCTAGCTCTATTCTGAATTAGTTATCATTTTGGGTCCATCAAGATAGTCTTTTCTAAATGGATCTATCTTTTTCTCTTCTTCTGACTCTTACCCTGAAATTTATTATGCTTCTCTGTTGGTAGGGTGTTATTATTACTCAGGCTCTATCTAGCGGAGCTCCTCTTATGAGCTATAATATTTTTCAATATCATCTTTATAGTGGAGGCTTTGTTCTTCTTTTCTTTTGGTTTTCTAAATCATTCTAATTTTTTTAGGACTTTGCCTACTATCAATTTTGTTTAGTTGATCTCCTCCATTATTAATTTTAGATAGATTATTTGTTTTGTCATGTCTCATGGTCCATTTTTAAAATTGTGTGTCTTTAAAGTATTAGGTCTCAATTGAATTTCCCACTTTGTAGTAGTATGGATAATATTTTGATGTATTAATATACGTCAATATTTGCCAATAGTCATTAATTTTTGAGTAAATTCAAAATTTTTGGGTTGGTTTCTCCATCACATTCACTTCCACTAGTACTTTGGTGATATTTATATCACAAGTATCTCTTAATTACCCATATTATCCACATTGGCTATTCAATCAAGTTTGTCAACGTATACAATATATGTGTCGCAAATTTGAATCTGTACGTGAGGAAACTGAACCCAAACCAGAACTATTTAGTTTTTTCTTAATGGATCAAAATCTGGTATCCATTTAAGGAGCATGACTGCTAACGAGTTGATGTATATTATTCTCTTTAGATAGATTTTTGAATAGTCCGTTTTGTGAGAAAATCAATTTATCACATGTCTCACTTTAATTAGGTATAATTAAATTTTACCAATTAAATTGATATTTGTTTTGAAAAATTGCTTAATTTCTAATAATCTAATATTCATATTTGTGGCTTTTCTGACAAGTATAAGAGAGTATAGTCGACATGCCACCAGACTCAAAGATGTATCTTATTTTATCTTTTGTCGATTGTTCACTTTTTTGTTGATTTGGCCCTCTCAACGAATTGTCATATGTTTTCTTTTTAATTGATGTGCTGAATCCTTCAGTTGATCTAGCTTTGACTATCCTTTCTTGTCTTAGTTTTTTACTTTTTGGTTTTGTCTCGTCCAACTCTTTATTATCGTTGTTTGCATTACCTGAAAGAAACGAGTCAAAATTGTCTTTCTTTTGCTCATTAAATTTTAAGCCCATCATTCACATGATATTCAAATCATTTTTTTTTTTTACTTTTTATTTTTAATTTAAGCATCTCGATAGTTTCGACGTTAAATAGAATTGGCATATTTCTGATAAGACTATGTGAATTCTTGTTTATAGGTTCTTCTCCTTGTTATATCTTATTCTTCATTTTATTTTCATTTTCATATCATCTTTGTTTTTAATCAGATATTTAGGTAGTTGTTTTTAACTTCACTATTGATTATTCATATTTTCTGATGTGGGTGTGATCAGCATATTACTCCTCTTCAAAAAATATGAGTCAAAATATAATTTATTGGGATTATTTATATTCTCACTGTTTTTTTCACAGCATAAACAGAGACTTTCTTAATTTGTACTACACGTAGCCTTTTTTGCTTATTTCTTGATCATATTATATATTTCCATCCTCTTTATTATTTTCTAATAATAATGATATTAACTCGTCTGATTGAATGATCTCAAAATAATTTATTTATAATTTTTTATATTTTTTCATTATAATATACGTGCTTGCAGGAATTTATGTTGAAAACAATAAAATAATCATTAAAGCACTGAATATAAGGGTCTAGAACGTTAAATATTGAGAGTTATGTAATTTTTTATCCAAAAATACTTTTCCCTAATCAGTTGTACTAGGGCAGATACCACTGGTCTATTTTCTGTCCTACGGCCCACAAACAATCTCTCCTTTCTGTCAAAGGGCTCGAACTTTTACTGCAGGGCCCATACGCCCAGAAATAACATGCCAAGCCCGTTCGTCGGCTGCCACATACCACAATCCTCCCCCTGCATCAGCATTTTCGATTGCCATGCATCAGTATAAAAATCCCGATCGTCGGTTTTGTTGTTGATTTTGATTTTGCCAGTTCTCTCACTGTTTTATCTGCTTAAATTTTGATTTTTTAAATAAACCAAATACAGGTCCATAGACCATAGAGCAAATATTTTTGATCATCTGATCTATATTTTTTTCATTTGGAGATGGACCACCGTTTGCTCTACCATCGACTGCATCTAGAAAAAATTTTAGATCTCCCTTTTTACCTTCTCTTCTTTGTACTTTGCAGCACAAGTTTACACCTAATTTTTATTGAAATTTTAGCGGATAATACCCAAATAATCTTTTTGAATTTTTTTACCATGGTATGGTAGGAATCTCACCAAAAATTTTTTAAGCAATATCTCAAAAGAATTGAAAATCACAAGAGAATCAATTAATCAATCACAAAATCTAATTCAAATATAAGTTGAATCCTTCACTTGGTTGGCAAGGTTCTTTGTGAGGAATAACATAAAAAAGTTTGGATGACCATGCCTCTTTGATGCTTTTGGATAGTGTGGAGAGAAATAAATAATATAGTTTTTGACAATGAGATAGCTTATCTTCTAAAGATAGAAATCTCTTTTTTTTCATTTTCTCAGGTCTTGGCCCATGATAATGACAAATTTTGAGCATGTGCAAATAACTAATTTTTATTTTTGTTTAGTGAATAGATTGAATTTCTTTGTAATTTCTATAAAGTCTTGAGATTCACGTGGTGTATTTATTGTAACATGTGGTGTATTTATTGTAATTTTTAATATAAATTATCAATTTACTTATTAAAAAAATTAAGTTTAGTTCAAGATATTATAAAGAGCAAGGTTGCTTTCCTCCATAATATCATTGATCAAGAAAAGAATATGGTAGCTTTTTAGTTTTGATAATGAATGATCTTTTAGCTACATGGTGAATTCTATGTTTATTAGGAGCTTATGGCTTTCGGCAAATTTGTATTTTGTTTATTTTTGATTTGCTTATTTTGTAGGTAATGATGGTTGGTGTTTTTGTGGGCTAATAGGTAGTTTTATAAATGTGTTCTTTTTTGTTTGCTTAAGTTTTCTTTTTTATAGTATACTTCCAATATATTTATTGGATATTAATGTATTTTTTTGTGTATAATACACTATTATTTACCAATAAAAGTATATATTATAATGAAAAAAATAATAATCGTTATATCATTAAAAATAAAATAAATAAATAAATAACATAATTAATAATACTTCAAGATTTTGCTTAGAGAGAACTCCAATAATTTGGGCAAAGACAAATACACACTATTATTTTTATTCCCTTTATTTTGTAGTTGATGATGTACTAGCAAATTGGAAGTCCAATTCAAATAATATTAAAATATAACTTATCTGACTATCATTTTTAACTATTAAAATTTTTATAATTTTTTTTAATTTTAAATAATTTAAATATGATATGAATGAAATAATATGTAGATGAATTTTAGTAAATATTTTTCATCTGACTTGTTTTTTTTTTATTTTTTCCATGATTAAAACTTTGTAACACGTGTGCATACACACACACACACATAATAATTATAATATTAATTTTTAATTTCTTTAAATTTTTAGAGTTATTTTTCATTTTACCGTGATGTATTTTATGAATTCTTATATATACATTTCATAGTGAAAAATCATGGAAGAGCTTGTACATCTTTAATTGCAGTGATATATGATGGGTATATCAATCAAACATTCAAAAAATTAAAAAATTTTTATGAGTGTTAAAATATAAAAAGTGATTTTTACTCTGTTAAATCCATGACTAAGCATGATATTGTGAATAAATTTTATTCTCATAAAGAAAAAAGTAATGTGGATAGATTAGAGGTAACATAAATTAATATGAGGGAGATGGAGGATCTCTTAGAATTCTTTTACATTTGTGGTAATGTTATTGACTCGCAATGGATATAATATATTTTATTTATGATGTAATTCAAAAATAATATGTTCATTTATGAATTTCTTAGTATTAATGATAATTTTTAATTGTTCTGATTTTTTTCATTATGTAGGATTGAAATATCCTTCATTCATAATTATTTTTTATTATTGAGCTTGGACTTAAAAAGTATGGTGAGGATACAAGTTATATTTTTGTATCGATTTCAAACTAAAGAAGTGAGATATGAAATTCAGGAGTATCCCATCAAAAATAATCTTAATTTGATCATAATGTATTTAAAATTTGAATTTTAGTTTTATTTGATTTCAAAAGTTGTATTAATGGTGGAAATGAGTTTAAACCTAATAAAGATAATATTTTTTATTTAATAAGATATGACCGTAATATTATTAAACATATGTATGATATATTAATATTATTTTTTTTTTAATGAAACTTTTGTACACTTATAATTATATCTAATTAAATAAAATAAGATATGTTTTGATATCATTCAATAACTAATAGAAGTCATGGAAGAATGTGGAACTTGGCTTGGAAGGAATTTGCCCTTGATTTATAGCAAAACTTTTTGCAATAAATCAAGGCCAAATTTTTGCAAATCCAAACTTTAAATCCTTCAATGATATCTTTTTGTTATTGAATAATAATAAATCATATCTTCTTTTATTTAATTAGATATAATTATAAGTTTACAAATATTTCATAAAAAAAAATAGTATTCATAGCTTATACATATGTTTAATAACATTACGCCCATATCTCATGAAATCAAAATCATTATTTTCATAAATTTTGAACTATTCTACGCCAATCAATACAACTTTTGACATCATACAAAACAAGAAATATAAGTTTTGGATACATTTTGATCAATTTAATCTTATTTTTGATAGTCTACTCTTTAATTTCATATATCTCTTTTTTAATTTGACATCGATACAAAAGTAATAGCTTGTACCCTCATCCTACATCTCATGTCCAAACTTAAGAATAAAGAATAATTATAAATTTAGGATATTTCAATCTTGCATTATAAAATAATTCAAAATAATTTAAAAGTTATTATTATTAATATTAAAATAGAAATTCATAAATGAACATATTATCTTTTTTAATTCTTTCAAAAATAAAATATCTTATATCTATTGCCGGTCAATAACATTTTCGTAAATATCAAAGAATTCTAAGAGATCCTCCATCTTTCTATATTAGCTTACGTTATCTTTAATCTATCCTCAATGTTTTTTTAATGAGGATAAAATTTATCTACAATATGATGCTTAGTCATTGATGTAGCAAAACAAAAATCACTTTTTATATTTTATCACTCACATAAGTTTTTTAATTTTTTGAATGTTTGATTGATTTAAGCATATTCTATCACTGTAATTGAAGATGTACAAACTTTTTCATGATTTTTCACTATTAAATATAAATATTAGAGTCCATAAAATATATCACTGTAAAATGAAGACTAACTTTATAAATTTGCATAATATTAAAAATTAATATTATAATTATTTTGAGTGCGCGCACGCGCACGCGTGTTACAAAAATTTAATCATGGAAAAAACAAAAAAATACAAGTCTCATGTAAAATATTGATTAAAATTCATCTATATGTGATAATTTCATTCATATAATTTTTAAATTATTAAAAATTGAAAATAATCAGAAAAATTTTTATCGTTTAAAATAACAAACAGATAAATTATATTATAATATTATTTGAATTATATTTCTAATTTGTTAGAAAAGAAAAATTATAAGATGTATTTGTCTTTGCTCAAATTATTGGTGTTCTTTCTAGATAACAATCTTGAAGTAGTATTAATTATATTTTCTATTTATTTATTGTATTTTTCATGATATAACGATGAATATTTTTCCATTACAATATATTCTTATATTGGTAAATAATAGTGTAGTAAACACACACACAAAAATATTAGTAGCCAATTAATACGCTGGAATCTACTAAAAAAAGGAAACTCGAGCAAACAAAAAGAACACAATTACAAACTCACTCACTAGCCCACACAAACACCCGTCATCTTTATAAAATATGCAAATCAAAAATTAATGCAATATAAATTTGTCAAAACTCATAAGTTAATAATAAAGATAGAGTTCTTCATGTATGTAAAAGACTATTCATTATTAAAACTCAAAAGCAATACTATTTCTTTATTGATCAATAAAGTCATAAGGGCAAGCAACTTTATTCTTTGTAATATCTTAAATTAAACTTAATTCTTTTTAATAAGTAAATTGATAATTAAAATTAAAAATAGAATGAAACCAAAAAATTATCCTAAAAGTGCCAAGAGAAATCCTACATGAACCTCAAGACTTTAACGAAACTCCAAAAAAAAAATCTATCCATTCGATGAACAAAATTGAAAATTATTTATAAACACATCTTCAAATTTTGTAATAATCATATGACAAGATCAAATAAAATGGAAAAGAGAGATTTTCATCTCTTGAACATATGACATCTCATCATCAAAAACTATGTTATTTATCTCCATTCAAACTATCCAAAAGTGATAAAGAGATATAGTCATCTAATTTTTTATGTTTTTCCTCACAAATGAACCTTGCCAACCTAGCAGCATTTTTTTTGGTATCTCAAATAATAAATAATTCTAGTCATTTTAATGAATAATCATGATATTTTTGTCCGAAAAGGAATTTAAACATAATGATTTCACGAAATCATAATTTTTTTGAATTTTAACAAATAGTTGTAAAACTATATAATTTTTGTGTAAAATAAGAACTAAAAATCATGTAAAATCATTGTATTTCACATCCTACAACTTAGATATACCATCTAGAACTTATAAATTAAATTGGACATTCATTTTTGGTCAAAATATTACATAAATAATTATTATAATTTTTATACATCATGACTCAACTATATTATTGACACTAATTAATGTGCAACATTTTTTTTGGCTCAAAAATTTTCTTGAAAAAAAATAGACTTGTTTCAAAATATTTTAATAATTATGATATTAATTTAATATCGCAATAATCAAATGCCCTATCAGTACTAAAATTCATGATATTCTCTTGTATAAAGACTTTTTATTTATAAAAGTCAAATTGAGGCAAAAATCACGATGTTAATCTAGCATCGTGATTTTTGAATATAAAAAATTTTAGAGAGCATTTACCTAATCATCATTTAATATCAAAACCATGATTTTTGCTCAATAGAAAAGGACAAATAACACGTTATGGTCATATATAGCATAGTGATATCATATTACAAAATCAAAATACATAATTTATTATCATTATCAATACTATGACTTCATGTTATAAATATAAAATATACTAGTCACGATAATTCCCAATATCACAATTTTATATTAAAATGATTTACCTGTATATGAAAAAAGTTACACGACATCATATTATGTTTAGAAATCTTGAGCAAAATTGAGTAGAAACATATTCATATTTTAGTTGGGCTTCAGTAATTATAGAAACGAGATTTATCATAAATTTTTATAAAATTTGGTATATACTCTAATCTAATAGACAGGTGAGATATAGATAGTTATTTGAGGTCAAACGTAGATATATAATACATAACAATCATTTAACTATTTGTGAGCTTTAGTCGATCAATTTTTTTTTTTAGGAACCTTGATTACTAATTCAAAATTCAATGATATTTTATTGTGATGGTTGGATAATCAAATATATTAATGCTAATTAAATATTTATTTGTTCTCTCATCACTTAATCTATGTGTAAATGTATCTATATATGTCGTTTCATCAATTGATTATGTTAGATACAGGTTGATTGTGATAAATTCTTATAGGATGATTAACCTATATTAGACAGAGCATGATATTATTTTTTTTATTAGTAATGAGAGAACAAATCATAGGCATAGTTGATTAGAAGCATATTCAAATTCTAGTTGGGCTTCAATAATTAAAAGAGAAGATTTATCATAAATTTTTATAATTTTTTATAGATAATTTTATTTAATAAACAAGTGAGAGGTTGATAATTATTTTAAGGTTCAGCGTAGAGATATAATATATAACTATCATTCAACTATTTGTGGGCATTAGTCGATCACTCTTTTTTTTAAGGAGTATTACTAATTCAAAGTTAAATGATATTTTATTATGATGTTTGATAATCAAATATATTATTGCTAATTAAATATTTCAAGTGTAAACTAAATATATTGATGTTGATTGTCACTTCATTCGGAAGAAGACTAATAATAATTCGGTGGCTACTTTCTATATATTTACCCACAAACATATTGTAAATATCTGTACCAAAATTTTTAAATCATTATTACATATTATTTTTATTCTCGTCCAAAATAAATATTAATATCATGTATGCCCTAGTTTGAGGGGTTGTTAAAGTTTGATATATTTATTTATTTATTTTGTTTATTTTTTATTGTTTTTAGTGTACCCGACATGGAGAATGCCATAAATCATATACATATGATTTATGTTGTTTAGTTAAAAAATAATTTTTAATAATTAATAATTATATTTTTTTGATTTTCTTTTTTATTCTCGATACCTCATATCTCTCTCTCTCTTCTCGAAAGGATAATTGTGGCTGGTCGTTATGTGAAATATTCACTTACTTCTAAAAATGCATCTCTGATATAGTATAGTATCGACGTTATTTATCTGCCCATCAACTTTAGAATGATACTAGTGGAGAAGTTGAGATTTAAAATCTCATCACTAATGTGGAATGCTATAATATTTTATCATTTTTTTTATAAAATAAATTCGCTTTTTATTGAATATTTCTCATATTGCAGAATGAAAGTACATTAGAAGTTAGGAGATTAGATAGTCAATACTTTCAAAACAATTGATTTGTAGGATAAGATGAAATTATTGGAGATACTTTATAATGGACTTTCAAAATTTACAATTATCATACGAGATCTACTATTATTTTCTATTTCACCTTATCTAATTAACCTATAAAATAAGTTTTCACATAGGTTTCAACACAAGTATTATTAGGAAATCACTAATATTGCTCCTCTACAAGATTTAGTGAGAATTGCACTCATGAATAACCATCCCATTTTGAATTATGTTAGTTTTGTATAATTTTTTTGTAATTTCTTTATCAATGAAATATGCGAGTGATGCCTCTTGAAGTAGAGTAAGCTTTTATGTATTCAAAATCTGTTAGTGCATTATTTCATAACATATTCTATCTACTTTACCATCATATTTTTGAATATATATTTTTTTGTGTTCTTCCAAGCAATGTTAAGGTTGATTAATTATGATAAATATTATATGTTTGAGAATTGTGCTTCCAAGGTAGTGAGATTAAGATATAGAAATAACAGAAACATAAATAACAAGTAATATATATCCCAATCCAGCAAGCATCCACGACAGAATCAAAAAATGAGAAATCAATACCGAAGATAACATGTTTCGCTAGTCGCTCAGTACGACTAGCTAAATTCACCAGAAAATGCTCATGCGTTACATATTAAAACCAAAACAGAAATGTCTTACAATATGTAGCAGACATAGCAGTCACGATAAATTGCGCAAATAGAAGAGAGAGACGATGAACAGTTCCACGGGTTCAAAAACAGCCACCCGAAAATAAAATTACACAATATTTTATATTAAAAAAAAAATCTCTCGGTTCATTTAACCGGAGCGGATTGGATAATGGAATGGGTTAGGCTCTGCTCCAAAAATTTCGGCCCGCTATATTTTGTTATAAATTATTAAATCAAAACAAATTACATATACAGCATTATCATTTGGCTTAATATTTGTTATTGTGTTGATATTTTTTGGATTGTATATAAATTTTCAACATAATAAATTCCATCTAGAAATTCTTATCGCTGAGCTTCTTTGTGATTTTTTATTAGTTAAAAAATAACACATGATTGTGTTGCCCTTTTTATTACAAGTTAAGACCTTGGGGATGCATTCGCTCACATGAACAATGAATTATTATTATTGTTTATTTTTCTTAAATTATATAATATTATTTTGTATTATTTATGCATACATTTCATTTAATATCCCTTATGATAATAAAATTGGATGCATTCATGACTTATGATAGCTTCTTTCAAATGGTAGAAACCTCATTGTATAAACTTTTTTTAAGACTCATTTTTTTTTTCTTATTTATATTCTTTACTTGGGTAATAATGTGAGAATGTCATGAATGAAATATTGGGGTGATTTGAACTTCGTCTGCTATGCCAGGCACAGCATGAGTGCCTGGCACTAGGGCACGACACTGGTGACCACGACCTTAGCGTGGTCACCATTGGTGGATGCCTGACTGACGAGGCTCGGCAAGCCCCGACGGGCGACCGTCGCCCGGTATCGAAACCCTAGTTTTTTTAAAAAATTAGGGTTTTGTTTGGGCCGCGAGCCAATGCTAGGCCTGACCTCTATATCGACTGTAACAAGTTAATAGTGACTATTTTGATCTTGTATGATGATCAACTTGTATGATACTGCAGTAGAATGTACAAGTTAATAGTGACTATTTTGATCTTAGCAGAAAAAATATTAGAGTAGTCAATATCATAATTCTGTGTAAAAATTCTCATTAGCAAAATAGTCCCTAGTTGATTAATCTTTCCCTTTAAGTGATTCTTCATCATTCTCAAATCTTCAAATTAACATTTTGATACTAAATATTAGGGTTCTAGCTACTAACTGCTCTATATAATCTATCTTTTGGAAGATCATTTTTTTAGAGACCACAAATAATGATCAATATTGAGGTTAGGTTTTCATTACGAGAGAGCGAGAGAGGAGAAAGGGAGGAATATATTTAAAGTTGAGATAACTTAAATAGTTATCACTACAACACAAGGGAAAGCATCACAACACATGATTGTAACAACTACATAAAATATATCACGACATCGTGAGTCAGTTGCGATACTATGAACTCTTAAAATTGAAGATGGATGATTAACTGTTGATATAGATTTGTAGAACATAATATAAGATTCAAAACTTACAGTTAGTGAACAAAAAAACATAACAAAATCTCATTAGATTGTTGAATTCTAAATGTTATATTGAAAAGCCCAAGACTTGATTCGACTGTGTCTTATGGATAATTGATTGACAAATATTTCTAGAGAAAAGATTGCCAAGGATCTATGTTTGAAATTAAAAATTTTTTATCAAACCAATCATTGTGAAGCAAGCTCTTCATGAGGAAGAACTATTATTTGAGGTAGTGGTTTGTCGACACATGAAGGATCAAGCCCCTGCTCATCTTAAATAGTTCAATGTTCTCATCTACCAGTTCTCATTTATAAGTTTGTGAGATCAATTTATCTTAACAAGGCAATCACCCTCGTATATTCACTATCTAATGCATGAGATAATTTATTTTTTTGTTTTTTGTAATATTACAAAATAGCTGTCATTTGTGGTAGTGGTTTTAGCATTTTTGTCTTAGTATATGTAGAGATGTCAAACATGTCATATTGTTTCGACACGACTCATGTTTGTTTGGCTTGGTTGTGCCAATGTACTGTGCCACACAACATGACATCTATTTTATTAGGTATAACTTAGCTCATTTGGTCTGCAGTAGGGAAGATTTGTGCTAGGCTATGCTTGTTTGTGCTTAGTTAAAATATTTTGAAATTTTAATTTTATATTTATGCAAAATAAATATTAAAATTACCCAACCAAAAAAAGTAATTTGTAAGTATAATTTCAATCTGAAATAACAAAAAATAAAGCATAACTGATAATATTCAAAAAACAAGCAAAATATTCTATCTTATGAAAAAAAACTATTCATAATAGCATGAGTTTTGAATATCATTATCAATTTATGTTTGTAGTATAGTATAATAGTATGGATTTAGATATAAATTTTCATCATCATATATGTGTTTGAAGGTATCATTAGTAGTGGAATCAATATCATTAATCTCGATGTTTACGAATGTAATTTACTAGTAGTTCTTTTACTATATATTGAATGTTTAATTTCGAATATTTTCAGTCTTTTAAGTATACAAGTCTTTCTATGATAACTGATTCTAGTTTTGATCTTTTTACTAAAAAAAAATTGGGTGCTACTTAAAAAATAAGACTTTGATATTATACTAGATATTGAATGAGTTAGCAGATTACATATAATTTTAGATAATATTAGATAAATAGATTCATAAGATTTCTATCAACTCAAAATATATAAATTCTTATTATTATCATTAAGTGAAGAGATAAAGTAAAAATCAATATTTAAGTATTAAGATAATTTGATCTTATTTGATGAATTACCTTATAATATGACGCTTCCTAACTGAATAAAAAAATCATAATATCTAAATATGTGTGAATGTTTATATTTGAAGTCTTGCTACAACTATTATATCTAGTATCATAATTTTTAAATATGTATTTAAATTTTTCATAAATAAAATATTAATCTGTGTCTCATACAAGATTAGTTTTTGAATTATTTTAACCTTTTAATCATTATGACAATCAAGAATAATTTTAACATGTTATTATCTTCATGTTTTATTTGCTCTCTTAAGTACTCATACATTCCATTATTAATTATGGAAACTCATTCATCTTCTTCATCATCATTCCTCCCATAGCTCTCGAAATAATTATTAGCATTTTTTCTATGTTGAATTTTCTCCCTCCTTGGAGCATTCTATAACCGCTCTCAATGACTATTCTACATACGATCCAATCATTCATGAATATGTCCTAGTTCATACCACATCATAACTTTCATATATAATTGCAAATAATTAATTATTGAAGAATTTCTATTAGTACATTTAGACTTTTTTTAATAAATATGAGTATGTCACCCAACACTCGATATAACTATTTCGGTATTATCGTACTTAAATGAACAATAGTCAAGATTTAAGTGATAATTTGTAAAAATTTATTTAGTAATTATAATTCTTGAGATAAATGAAATAGTAACAATGCAAATTTAAGTAAAGGCAACGAATATTCAGAAAGGTACTCTCAAAAAATAGTAAACTATATACAATCATTTTTGGATTTTATGTTTTTTGTGCTTTCTTTATTTATTTCTTTTTTCCATTTTTTTTTGCAAAAGAATAATCTTAAGATAAAAAATTTAATCATATCAAAATAACTTTTAAATGAAAGCTTAAGAAGAAAAAATAAAAAAAATTAAAGATTAAAAGAATATAAAAATATATTTGAGACTAGATCTAAATTCTAATACCAAATTATATAAATCTCACAAAAAATAACAAGACTCATAATCAGACCTGATGAGTTATTTGATAATATACTTAAAATCTTCAAACCATTAAAAATTAAAATTTTTAATAATTTGACATTTTAAGTGCATTTGATAAAAAAATACTGAGAACAAAAAATTTAAAATTTTTAATGAAAAATTATTAAACATATTAAGTAGATAGAGACCTACTTAATATTGAATGCTAAAAATTTTCAACAAATTTTTTTTTATAAATTATCATTTAGTCCTTTTTTTCCTATCTTTTTTGTTTTCTCATTCACGTCATAATTCAGTTTGTGAATCTGTCTTCTCCTCCTCCTATCTTATCAACCACAAACCATAACCCTAACCATCTTTTATGATTAATTAAAAGAGAAAAAATAACAAATCAACTAGTTATTTATTAATTTTTATTTTATATTAAAATTTTGATTAGTATTAAAGAATTTAAATTTTATTGGTTTTTTTTAAATATTTTTATTTTTTTTGGATTAATGATTTATTTATGAATATGTTTTTAGAAATTATATTTTTTTAATAATTAATAATTATAGTGAAAAAAAAATTTCAATAGTAATTCTATTTATGTTGGATAGTATGTAATACAATGATAATAAAAATAAATATGTAAAACATATCCTTTTCAGCATTCAGCTATCAAACAATATATTTATCTTCAGCATTCAATTAACAGTAACTTATCAAATAATTTTTTAATACAAATTCAACACTTATAAAATTCAGACTTAATTTTTTAGTACTTATTTTTCAGCACTTAATTTTTTTAATTTTATCAAACGGGTCATTAGTAACAAAATTATATGAACCATGAAATAGAGATAAGGTCACAGTCAATTAATATGAACCATGAAAAAGTAATTGATAAATCATAGATGAATATAATAAGAAATCCTGATAATTTAAGAAATTCTCAAATTACAAAGAGTTTACTCTCACTAAAAAAATTCTACTTATTTCATTCCATAAAATTAATATATATAGTGTTTGAGACATCTCCTCAAACTAGACAATAATTATAATCCAAAATAATAATTATTATATAACAAGATATACAAAAAAAAGACAAAAAATATAATGATTGTACCTCCTTTTTAATTAAGGGATTCAAGACTCGATTATAATTCTTCCTCCATTTTTTTAACTTTCAAAATCATTTAAGGTCTTTATAATATTGACTGAGCTCATCTGATCTTGTGAGTAATATCCTTTGGAGTAACTATCAACTCGTGCATGCTGGATAAGCTTGATAAAAATATTGCTTGATATTTTTTCCTTTGCACAAGTGATTGATCTACTAGGGAATATCTCCTCGAATGAGTTTTGATTTGGCACAACTTTTAGATCTACATCATAATGACAAATTGGTTAGTCTACTAAAGTTCACAATAAACAAAATTTCTATTTATATCTAAGAGTTAGAAATATCCATGTTGAAATCAACTATTTTACTATATATTTTTGCATTTGGCAGCCCCCTCCATAAAGTGGTAGTAGCTATGAGAAACTAGTGCAAAGATAAAATTATAGAAAGAAAAAATAATAATTTTTTTGAACCAATCCCAAGCAATAGTAAGCAAGGGGTCTAGACATCATTCCATATAGGATATGGATGAGAGTAGTCATTTGCAAGTGCCCAACATTTATTGTTAATTGGTTGAGTAGTTGGTCTGCAGTGATACTTTTAGCTAGAAAAAGTATAGTCACTCACAATTGAGGGAAATAATTAATTTATTTAAAAAAAATGAGATACATAATATCACTGATAAGGTGGAAATAATTATTTATGAACTACCTGAGAAACAATTGGAGAATTATGAAAATATGAAATAAGATTATCAATATTAATTATTAATATTAACAAATACTTGATTATTGGCATTGGCAAACACCCGAGCTCTTTTACTAATCTAAAGAAAAGATAACATAAAAAAAGATAATCTTTACAATCTTGATAAAATACACTCTTTCTTACTTATCAAATTAATAATAATAAAAATAATAATAATAATTATTATTATTATTACTATCGTCATAGTATATTTTTCAGTACTATGACACGTTCACCATAGAGCCAAAATTAAATAATATCAAATAATTTTTAGGTGCGGTAGACTTTTCCCATATTGATTATCTATTCAAGAGAGAAACTTTCACAGTCAATAGGTCACAATCTCTCTTACCACCGCGACAATGTGTTTCACATAATAATTTCTTTGAATGTGACTTTCTTTCTGTCATTACTTTGTATTCCATAAAGAAATTACATTGGTCGTGATAATTTTTTATTTTAAGACTCTGTACTTAAGAGAATAATTAATTCAATCACTGTCATTCTTGGCACTGACATTGTGCTCTAAAAATAATTCAAATAATATCTTGAGTCACGACATCAACCTAAAATCATGACTCTCAAGTTGAAGCTCCACATAAAAACTCAATGGGTCTCAATGATATAAAAGAGAGACATAGGGGCTTTTAAAAGAAAAGATAAAAATTCAAATTTAGACCAAAAACATGAAAACTCTAAGAGGGCGCGATCTCTAACCCCTAATTAATGACAAAATCACGTCAAACACAAGCATAAATTATTTGAGAACCAAATTTGAGATCTATATACTTATACAAATTATCATTGAGAAATCACAATTTGACAAGATAAAACATTAAATATTTTGTGTGAATTCTTCTTCAATATCAAATAAAATAGGACTTTATATTTAATTTATGTGTATGTATATTATAATTGTGATTATAAATTATTCAATATTAAGAAAACCAAACCAATGACTAGAGTGAAAAAGATATCAGCCCACATTTCATTGGTTAGGTTCTAGTCAAACTGGTATCAAAATACTATCAAACCGAAGACATGATAAATATATTTTATATATTATTAAAATTAAAAATAATTTTAAAAATTACACGCATTTATATAGAGACACACACACACACACACACACACACACATAGAGGGAGAGATAAAGACATTAAATTTATAAATATATTTAAAATATTGATAAAATATCAACAAAAATATAAAAACTATTCTAAATTCATTAATATAAAGGAGTCCTAAGGGGGGAGGTGGGTGATTCCCTTGCTCCTACAGATCTTTCAATGATTGGGAATTGAAAGAAGTTCAGAATTTCCTTCTAGTCATTCAAGGGGAGAGAATACTCCCTAACCAGAAGAATATGCATATCAATTTTAAATATTATTGTATTTGGCCAACCTTACCCTTGGTGTTCGTATATTTTACACCCCGCCCAAGAGGAGGCCTTAACTGCAACTTATAAATGAAATACTCATAAATCAAAGTCTTGACCTTCAAAAAGTAATGGAATATGAAGAGGGGGCTTTAATTACAATATGCATGATAAGCAAGCACATTACAAGTGACAAACTAAGAAAGCATATGAGATAACAGAGAGGGGCAGGAAGGAAAAACTCACATAGAGGCTCGTAACACGTAGGGGAAAAAATAGTGGCCTCGAACTTTATGAAAATTGAATTCATATACTTGTTTCTTAAGCGAAGTGACTGAGAACGGGTCTACTCCTGCAAAGCATTTGGGGCCTTCCAGCTTGAGTCTCTCGGATGAAAAAGATGCATTCTTGTCTACCCTAACCACATCAATAATAATTCCTCATAGTCAACACAGGGCACCAGGGCACATGTATATTTAGGTCCCGGGCCTAGACCCTGCTCCCTAGAATCAGCAATAAAACTCATATCAAGATCCATTCGGTATTCAACATTAAGAGCCCTATAGCTTTCATGCAAGCGAAAGGCTTGAGAGAAGCGAGGTTCACGTAGATGAACTTGTAAAGTTGCAAATTCATCACCAGCATAAATCAGATAAAGGTCATTGTGCCCGGGAGCCAATACCTCTTCCAACATATGGGAATCCTCCAGGTCACATGAATGGCCTTTATTTGATTTTGATTTCCTTGTGAGAGACTCCCAGGTCTGGCCATCAATGTCAAAATAAAACCTTTCACGCTCGTCCACGAATAGAAAAAATCCCCTTTCCGTGAGGAAGTAGCTCGATACACAGCGAAATAGTGACGGGAGAGGTGGGAGAAAAGATGCCTCCCTGGTTGCCGGATCCCAAACTTCAAATTCTTGCTGATGACCAACGGAAATGGAAGAGAATACATATTATTTGGACTTGAATTCGAAAATTAATGGGGTGTCTTTTGGACCCTTCAGTTTGCCCACGCAGACGGGTTTCGCACGAGGGTCAGGGTCGCAGAGGTCCAGCATCATTACATCGTATCCGAAATCCGGGCTCAAGAACACCTGGTCGCCATCAAAACCATGCGGGTCATCTGGGGGAGTGAGGTATTTTCCCCCAAACATGTACAGAACGTTCCCCAACTTAAAGCAACCGATGGCTGTCGGCATATTAGCCTCCTCAAAATCGATCAATCTTGTCACCGGTGGCGACCTAATTGGGCCTTCCCCGTTCCGCTCCTCGCTCTCTAGTATCTCCTTCATGTCCAACATGACGACGGCGCATTCTGTGACGATGCAGAGAACTTCCATCTTCAGCCTTTCCGTTCGCTTCGAAATTTTTTGAAAAAAGCGAGATGTCAAGAAATTAAAACGGAGAGAACGCGATAATTTAAATGAAAGTTCGAAATTCTTCAACCTCAAATATTCGTATTATTATTTAATCAAAAACGTGAATGGTGGTGGACTTTTTTGTAGCCACCCATATGTAGTCAATTAGCAACCTTATTGATATGATTATAATATGATAATTTTAATTTTTATTATTTTTGTATTTTTGTATTCACGTATTCACATATTAATGTATTCGTGTTTTCACGTATTCTTGTATTCACGTATTCATGTATTCGTGTATTCTTGTATTCGTGTATTCATGTATTCGTGTATACATGTATTAATGCATTTATGTATTCGTGCATATATGCATTCGTGCATCTATGCATTCGTGCATCTATGCATTTATGCATTTATGTATTTATGTATTTAGGTATTTATGTATTAATGTATTTATGTATTTATGTATTTGTATATTTTTGAATTTTATATTTATGTATTTATGTATTTGTATAATTATATATATATATATTATTTATTTATGTATTTATATATTAATGTATTTATATATTTATGCATTTATATATTTATGCATTTATGTATTTATGCATTTATGTATTTATGCATTTATGTATTTATGCATTTATGCATTTATGCATTTATGCATTTATGCATTTATGCATTTATGCATTTATGCATTTATGCATTTATGCATTTATGCATTTATGCATTTATGCATTTATGCATTTATGCATTTATGCATTTATGTATTTTATGTATTTATGCATTTATGTATTTATGTATTTATGTATTTTATGTATTTATGTATTTATGTATTTATGTATTTATGTATTTATATATTTTTGTATGTATATATTTATGTATTTATATATTTATGTATTTATATATTTATATGTTTACATATTTATATATTTCTATGTTTATATGTATTTATATTTATATGTTTATATATTTATATATTTATATGTTTATATGTTTATATGTTTATATATTTATATATTTATATGTTTATATGTTTCTATGTTTATATGTTATATGTTTATATATTTCTATGTTTATATGTTTATATGTTATATGTTTATATGTTTATATGTTTATATGTTATATGTTTATATGTTTATATGTTTATATGTTTATATGTTTATATGTTTATATGTTTATATGTTTATATATATTTATATGTTTATATGTTCATATATTTGTATATTTGTATAATTCTTTATTTTTGTATTTAATATTTATGTATTTATCTATATATGTATTTATGTAATTATTTATTAAAATAATTACATAAATATTGATTTCATATAACGAAGATCAATGTATTTTGTTTGAGGGGAAGAGAAGGTTGCATTCCATAATCTTTCGGAAAAAACTTGATGGTGCAAATGTGTATTACTTCAACATATAATAGTAAGATAAGAACATATATCTCTTTACAAACCTTGAATGTTTTTCTCCCGTAGAAATATATTTTTTGTGTTTGAGAAATACATTTCGCTTGCTAAATGAATGCAAAACAAAACAAATGTGGTTCGAGATAGTCAATTCACCTATAAATTTTTATAGATTTTACAATGAGATGCACATATATTTTTTAAATATATTATTTCTTAAATTCTCATAGTAGTGAACTTGGTTATGTTATAGCCAATATCATGATTAGTGGGGTTCTTCTTTTAAATTTAATTCTTAATTGAGCTATAGTTTTATCTCTTAGTTTTAAATTTGATTTTACAATTTTCGTGTGATAGCAAGATCATATAATTGTTCTCTTGTACTTTTTTCTATTATTTAATATGTGTTTTGATTTCCAATACCGAATATGAAGGTGCCAACCTATTATGGGATGTAGGAATAAACTTACCCTGAAACTAAATCTTATAAGATTTTGGTGGAACCTATCGCTCAAAAATCGAGAAGATGCATCTCGAAGGTACACAGAGGGACTATTCTTGATAAGTCTTGATGATGCTGGTTTATGATACTATAAGTGAAAGAAATATTTATTTAAAAATTAAGGTTAATAGGGTTTTGTTAATAGAGAGAAATTAAATAAAGTGAGGGGTAACATTTGCTTTTCAAAATCTAACCATAAGAATTGCTGATTAGTGTCCTAGTTCAAAGGGGCTTGATTTTTCAAGCTTGGATAAGGTAGAAAGCTGCCAACTTCAAGAATCTTATCATTTATTTATGTAATTACATATACACATATAAATAAATCATAATATGCATGTAATTATATATATATATATATATTCACACAGAATAGTTTAAATGCATATTTACATGCATGTATTTTATTTTATACATATATTCATTTATAGGTTATTGTGTGTGTGTGTGTGTGTGTGTGTGTGTGTGTGTGTGTGTACATATATTCACATTGTTGTCAAGTATCTTATAATATTTTTTTTTTTGTGATTAATTAATTTTTATTGAAAAAATAGTTCTATTTAAGAACCTATGTTTGTCTACATGTAACAGAACATTAACTTTTGAAATGAAACTCTGAGATTTGCCTTCTGATTTCGTCACAACACAAGTATATTCGAGTGTTACGCATATACAGATTTCAAATATTGAAGATCAAAGTGTTTTGTATGATGGGGAGAGAGTCTCGCATTCAATAATTATTCGGCAAAAACTTGATGATGCAAATGCATATACTTTCAACATACGTGAGGAATACAAGAACATATATCTATTCACAAGCTTCGAATATTCTGCTCCTACAGAAATACATTTTGTTTGTGTATGAGAAATACACTTCACTTTCTTAATGGATGCAAAACAAAAGAAATATTTTCGGAGATGGTCAATTTACTCTCAATCTTTACGGGTTTTTTGATGAGCTACGCATATTTTTTTAAATATTTTAATACTTAAATCCTTATAGTAGTCAACATGGTTATGTTATAGAAGAAAATATGATCGTTCCTTGGGTTCCTCTTTCAATTTTAATTTTTAATTGAACAATGATTTGTATCTCCTAGTTTTAGATTTGGTTTTATGTGTTTTTTTTATGGTAGGAAGGATGTCACTGCCTTCTCTTGTACTTTCTTCTATTGTTTAATATATATTTTGATTTATGATAGCAAATGTGATGGTGCCAATCTAGGATTAGATTTAAAAGATAGATTTCCTTAGAAACTTAATTTTTTAAGATTATGGTAGAAACCATAGCTCAAGAATTGAGAGGGTGCATCTAGGAGGTATGCAAATGGGTCTATTTTTGTTATGTGTTGGTAAGGCTAGTTTATGATACCATTAGAAAAAGATGATTTATTGAAAAATTAAGGTCAGTTAGGTTATGTTAATAGAGAGAACTAAAATAAAACAAGGGATAACATTACCTTTCATTATCTTACCATGTGGATTGGTAATTAGTGTGGTAGTCTAAATAGGCTGGATTTTTCAAGCATGGATGGGTTAGATTCTGTCATCTTTAAGAATCTTATAATGTATATATGTAATTACACAAACACAGACACACACACACACACACATATATATATATATAAATGAATAGAAGCACACTTGTTATTACATATATGTTTATATAGTTGTTTATATTCATATACACATGCATATATTTTAGTTCATACATAGATTTATTTATTAGCTAGTGTATTTTTAAAGAAAAAAAGTTGTTCTAGTTCGTAACAATGGATAATTTAGTCTTTTATCCTTTTAATGAGAAACTAACTTTCATTTATCTTTTTCACACTCCTAATTTATTTTCTATTTCTCCTGCTCTCTCTCTCTCTCTCTCTCTCTCAGTTTTCCTATCCTCTCCTTCATTTGTCCACTAAAATCCTTCAAATCATTTTTCCACTAATTTATTTTCTATGTAGGAAGGGCAGGAAGATCCACAGGGAGGGTGACCTCGAACCCCCTTGCATGCATGTGATAGATTCCTCTTTTGTGGAGGTGGCAATCAATCATTGGGCTAGAAGTCGGCATCTTTTATCAAATTATTTTTATCTCTCTCAAATTATATTTTGTAGTCAAAATATTTCTTAAAAAAACTTAAAAATAATATGAATATAAATAATATATCAAATATCAAAACCTAGGTGAAAAATATACAAATATAAAATTTAGTATTTTTTGATTGATGAACAATTTCTATCTAATTATTTTTCTCCCAATTTTGATTTTTGCTTGATATTTTAATTAAAATAAACTTATAAATAATATGCAGTTTTAGCTTAGGAACAGATTAATTTGTTATTGCATATTCCATGCACAACAAAAAAAAATTAATTAATTAATCATATATTATATACGAGACAAATATTTATTTAAAATATAATTTGAATCTTAATAATGATTGAAAATCTAGGTTAAAAAAAAACATAATATAAATGAGATTTATTTTTGACTCATTTGCTTAAGATTATAATAATTGGATAATAAGCTATCTTTATCTCAAAATCTAGGTAAAAAAATACAAAATTTTTAATATAGAAAGATTTTTTACTTATTTTTTGAATAATTAGAAATGTTTTAATTTTATATTTTTAATAATTATTTATCTAATCACTAATGTTTTATTTTTTTTATATTTTTTTGACCGTCGTGCAATATCCATTAATAAATTAGTCAATACATGAGTCAAAATTTAAAATTATAAAATTCCTTATTCGTATATTTTTTTTCAACTAGATTGTGTCATTATAAGCATCAAAATAATATTTTGATAATTATTTATATCATATATCATACTTGGTTAATTCAATTTTAGCATACATATATATATATATATATATAGCACATCAACAACTCAACTCATCGCTAAACTTACGTAACATATTATTTATAAATTTAATTTAACTAGAATATTGGGCACAACAATTAATTTGAGAAAGAAAAATAATTTGAAAAAAAAAAATACACATTATCCAAATATCATAACCTTTAAAAAGTAGGCAAGAATTAAAAAATGACTAAAATTCCTTATTTGTATATATTTTGGAAAGATTTAAAATCAATGCAAGTATTATAGTTACATATTTAATTGTTATTTATCATATATCTAACATTTAATTAATTAACAAATTTGTCACACATATGATATGTATCAAAAAGCAGTTTATTATTTATATTTATAAAAACAAATATTAATGAAATATTATGCACAAGATAAATAATTATTAAAAATACAACTAGAACACATATAACAATGCATTTTGATTTTTTAAATGTTACCATGTTTGTAATCAATATTTTGACAAAAATAAATTTGCAAATAATAAGACACATTAATTCAAATCATTTTTGTTTTATCAAATTATATTTTACTCTCAATTTTCAGCTAGGATAAGCATTTGAACAAATTGCTAAATTTGTTAAAGTATAAACTATTAGATACCCGACATATATTCATTAACAAAATAATAAATATATTTACTGTGCTTTAAAATCCAAGTGAAAAAATAAAATAATAAAAAACAAAAATAAATAAATTTTAGCTATTTTAAATTCTCTCGTTTATTTTAAATTGCAGCACCTGCATAATGTAGAAATTTTTGAGAAATTACTTGTTTAAATTTGTCTTGAGCTGGATTATTTGTATATTAATTTTAAAATTCTTATATAATCACAATTTTAAATATAAATATAATCATATAATTTACTTAATTATTTGTGCAAAAAATTATATACACTTGTACATGTGTGTGTGTGTGTGTATATATATATAAATCATTTCTGCGCACCACGATAGAGCAGCTGCGCTTGTTTGTATCCTCGGGGGTGGCACGGATTTCAATGGGGGCTGCACAGCAAAAACACACAAGACTATCAATATCTGAGAAAACCACACAAAATGAAAATCGCTAGCTACTGGCCATATTATATTACTCATCCTGTGGTGGTTGTCGCGTGCACAGCTTTCCTCTCTGATGATGGGTGGTGTGGATCAGCCACGGTCAACCTTCTTGCACGCCCGAGGAAGGCCTTTTCTGATTCTTTTAAAGCTTCTGTTACCAAAGACTTTGTCCTGACTTTCTGCAAATAAGATCAATGAACAACTTTCAGATGTATTTTTGCCAACAGAATGCCCCAATCACAAGGACAGGAGAGAGAGAGAGAGATAGATAGATAGAGAGATGAGAGAGAGAGAGAGAGGAGAGAGAGAGAAAGATAGAGAGAGAAGAGAGTGAGAGATAGAAAGATAATTCAGAATGATTTTGAGGGGTAGAGAGATAATTCATAACGATTTGAAGGAGAGAGAAAAGGCGGACAAAAAAACTGCTAGATGCACACACACACACACACACACACACAGATATATTACAATTACAATCTACATGTTCTTTTATCTATGAGAACCAATTTTTTAGTTTTGATATTTTTTTCAATGGTCAGGATTAGAAGAGTATGATTAGTTATCTATTTTTTTAGATTTTACTTTTTAATTGAAAATCATCTTACATTTAGAGAAGATATACTATGTAATATTATACTAATCTTAGAAATAATCTTATTTCTTAACAAATAAGAGACTAACAATGATCTTGAGATCTAGTATTGAAGTAGAATTCATTGTAATGATGACAATCATTTCCAACTAAGAAGTACAAACATGGATACGAACACGGAGATACGATATGATGAGATATGAGAACACAATAAATTTTAAAAAACTAGAATACAAATACAATTATGAAACGGCATAATAAGATTAAAAAAATGTTCAAACATTATCCTTAAAAAATAATTTAGATAAAAAAAGTGCTCAAATATTATTTTTACAAACATAAGTAATATTAAAATTAAAGATTAGTATTTCTGTTTGAATCAAATAAATGATTTTCAGTTCAGGTTCATCAAAACAAAGATATGCAATCTTAAGAATTTAAGTATTCTTTATATCCAATAAGTCAAAACCATCATTTCCAATGTCCCACATTTTAGAGTTGCCTTTATAGTTTGGAGATCTCCTTGACAAAAGTCAGAGATAATTATGAACATAAACCAAGTCTTCAACTATATATGGTGTTAACTTGTTTCTCTTCATAGAGCAAATAAAATTGTATGTAGCCTAATTTCTTTAACAACACGATAATGAACAAGGTTGTCCTAGAAATTTTAATGCTATAGATTGAAGCATTTGTGCAGAAACTCCATGAACAACCTACTATTTAATAGGACTCGTGAACCATCTGACATTGAAGTAATTACTACTAGAAAAATCTTTCAAAAATAACAAAAATATAGTATACTCATCATTTACTTGCCTCCCATTCACATTCATTCTAAAAATATCTCTCAAAACATTTTTTTTTCTTATAATTTCTATATCTCGATGTGGTGGAACATGATCATGAGACTCATCAAGTCATTGTTGACTATAATACTTACAAGTTGAGTTAAAATATAATTTATAAAAAATTAAACATCATAGAATATCATTTATATTTATATTATCAAAGCCTGTAATTTAAACTTTTAAGATTACATTGGATTTAAAGAATGAGCTAAGGAATATAAAGGTGTATGACTTTTAGTCTATCTTTTCACCAAGATTTCATTCACAATATCAAAAAACCTACAAGTAAAATTACAAAATAATTCATGAGTTCAAATATTATGAAAAATTTAAAACTTTCAATCAAAACTTCAATATTTAACTAATGAATCTAAACTATACCTTGAATTTTCTATGAAACTTTTATGTTCTTTCTTATAAATGACTTTCTTTATTTTTTTGATCATCGCATCACTCGTAAATATTGAGAAAACAAGGTTTATCAGTATCAGCTAATCGAAACATCTCATACATGGGAGTCGAAAAGCTGATGATATAATCCACATCTATCTAAAAGTCTTCATTTAGAATTTTATCCTTGACTTCTTTAGTTTTCACTAAATTATCTTTTTTATACATTTTTCATTATTCACCTGTCACTAATTGCTCCAAACCTCTTTTTAATGTCTTAAATCGTTTAAGCATAATAATAATTAAAGCAAAAAATATATCAACCACTGAAAGTAACTTTAAATTATAATGATTATTTAATATCGACAATCTCATTGCATGATTCATAATGAAATTTTTGATAAAAAAGACATCACTTGAAATTTGAGAGATCCAACCACATTATTTCATCACATCATCATATCTTGGGTGTGTTGATGGTGCACAAATATTCTTTAAAGCAAGATTGATAGTATGAATCACACACTGAGTCTAAAAGTTATGCCAAAATTTTGATACCACAATGTGTTCTAATACATTGCAAGCTGTAGCATTATTAGGTATAACTTGAATTACTTTTTAAAGATCAATCTCTTGTATAGTGTTAATCAACAAATCAACTATATAATATTTTATATTTGTCTCATCTTTATAATTTATTACTTTCAAAAATATTGGTTCACTTTATGCGACTATCATTGATGTTAATAAGTATTCTCCTTCTGTAATAATATTATTCTTAATACATTAAAGCTTTGTGAGACAACTTGAAAGTTGATTTGTATTTTTAAAAGCACGAGCATAATAAGATTTCGGGCAAAATAAAAAAATAACCCAACAGTGCAAAAAAACATAGATGTCTAGCACCCATATTAAATGTCTTTTCAATTGATCCAATAGACTCTTTTCTCCCTTTTGAATCAATAGCAATAGCACTAGAATAGAAATTCTCAAAATTAGATGTTGCAGCGCTTGATGTGGGTAAAAAAACTTGCTTAAGATTAGATTATTTTACCTTTTGTTCAGCTTCCTTCATCATCATTTGCATCTCAACCAAATTTTCATTCATTACTTTAGTACAAGATACAACCTCAGCCCCTTTAATTTTCAACAAGTGAGAATTGACTCTATAATATGATCATCTATATATTTGTCTACAAAAATTACATTGAAAAGTAATATTTTCTCCTCCTTTTTCTTTATCCAATTTCGTTTCTTTCGTGATGTACCTCCATAATAGAGCATTGTCATCAACATCTTGATTATTCTGTTGATTACTTAAAGGCTCAGAATTATAATTCATTGTATAATTCTATATGAAAAAAAAAATCATGCATTTAAATAAATCTAAATTAGTTCAAAATCCAATCAATCTAATTTTTTTTGACAATCCATACAATTAGACTAATTTCATATAATTTGTATATTTGCATATTACATTCATTCATTCAAAATAAATTATAAAACAATTATACTTAAAATTATTTACAATTTACTTGTATATTACATATTTAATAAATAATCATATTTACATATTAAATATTATATATTATATATTTACATATTTAAAAATTAAAACCATGCATTTAAATCCCCCCTTGTTCCACTTCTAGCTTTGAAACGACGAAATTCCCCCTCCCTCCGCCACCATAACCTTTTCTCTAAGTCTGAGACTCTATTGTTGTAGGCAACTGGGCATTGTTGATGACTTTTTTGACGTTGTCGACGACAACATTGTTTGAGTTATCGTAGTCATAGCCGGTAGTTTTTTATTAAATCCGTGTCGCATGTCCAGTCGTCTCAAAAACATGTCGGACACGTATCTAAAACTTTGACCTATAAAATTTTGGTCAACGATACGCCACGTGTCTCAAAAATGTTGTCCACTTGTCCGACACACGGACAGTCCTATCCATTGTTGTATCCATGCTTTATTGATTTCCAAGATACTTTTGATTAGTCATTTCTCGAAGTGATTGAATATCTACTTATTTTTCTTATTTCACGTATAAAAATAATATTATTAAAAATAATTAAATTTCACTGCCAATCATTTATAAAGCAGCCACTAAACTTTAGTATTCCTAAGAGCTTACGTATGATAAACAAATCATGCAAAATTCTTTATGACATAAAATAGTATTCTATGACATGAAATAGTAAATTTTCTTTGATATTTATTGTCTCTAGTCTTGCGAGATATGCGTGTTAGATTATTCATACTTTTTTTTTTGATAAGGGCTAGGAGGTAACTTTATGATATTAGTTGTATATATCAATAATATTCTCATTATAAGAGATAATAATTAGATATATTCCAGCTAAAATTATTTTTATAAACTAACTTTCAAAAGAATAATTTGAGATGTTTGAGATATTTTTTTTATATTGCGACTAGGTGCTAATGAAAAATGTTACGGATATGTTATCTAACGTCGATATGTCAGGATGTACACATGCTAACTCACCACTTGATCCAAGTATAAATTTATTTACATATGTCAGTATATTAATTAATCTATTATATATAAGAGGATCAAATAACAAAAAACTATCTCATAGCGACAAGATTTATGTTATCAATGTTTTTAATATAATTAATTATTTTTTATATTATCCTAAATATTTTCACGTAGACACAAGCTTAGGATTTTTAAATATGTGAAGATAGATTTAGAATATGATATTATATTTATAAATTATGAGTATAGCCAAATAAAGACATTCAAATTTTTGCTAAGCTACTATAATTACAAAAAAAAAAAAAAAGAACCATCATAGTTTTTGTATTTTTTTTGTAGGTAACATTCTCCTGAAAAAGTAAGAGAGATTATTATTTTGAGATCTAATACAAAATTTAAAATATATGACTATAACATCAACTACATGTGAGCTTTAACAAACTCGTCACTTCATTGATGAGCTTTACCTATCAATTCAAGGGCCGCAAACACTTTATTATGATAGGGAAGCAACCCAGCACATTACTACCAAGCAAGTATTCCACAAGTGAATAGAGTATATTGAGGTTGATTGGTACTACTTACAAACCTACCAACAAACATACTACAGTTATCTTTATGAACATTCTTAGAATAATACAAGCTATTTTCCTTTCATCCAAATTAAATGCTTGTGATATGTACGCTCCATCTTAAAGGGAGTGTTAAGGTTTGATTTATTTTTTATTTGTTATTTATTGTGTGTGTTATTTTTTATTGTTTAGGAATAATTGATTTGTGGGCTACCCAAAACTATATATATATATATATATATATATATCTCTCTCTCTTTCCTCTCAGCCTTCTTGTATCAGTTATCATTATGAAATAAAAAAATAATAATTGATATTTAAATATTTTGATATATAACATTTATTTGATGAACTTTATTATTTAATTTTAGCTAGTTAACTAAAAAATTTCTCAAAGTCAAAGGTGTCAAATGGAGTCATATCATGATTAGGGGTGCTAATGTGACGAGACAACTCGCGAGCTACTCGAAGTCGACTCGGTCAAAACTTGGTCAAAACGCAACTCGAGTGAGCTCGACTCGAAATGTTAACGAGTCGAGTCGAGCAACTCGTAACTCGACTCGAAAAGCTTGCGAGAAACTCGAAAATACTTTGTATATAAAATTTTAAAAGTTTTCTTTTAAAATTTAATATCTTTACTTTAGGGGATGTCATAAATAATATATCTCTACTTTGTATTCTTAAAAAAATCATAAATTTTCATTATTTATTTAATTATAATTATATTTATTTTAAAATAATTAATTTTCTTAAATTCAAATTCGAGCTTGAGCTCGAGTCGAGTTCGAGCCTGTCTCGAGTTCGAGTTCGAGTTCGAGTCGAGTTTGAGTTTTGTAATTTCGAGTTCGATTCGAGCTTCATTATTCAACCTCACGAGCTCGAGTCGAACTTAGCTGAACTCGAGCTCGACTCGCATCATTAGCACCCTTGATCATGATGGCATGGTCCATTTGAAGGTGACACAATTGTGTCAAAGTTCATATCATGCCAGACTACCCCTATAAAAAGCCTGTTATGTAAAAACACAAATGGTGGCCGGCTTACGTGGCCATCCAAATATAATTGGCCATATAAACAAATCTAATTTACATGGCCGGATTTTCTTTAAAAAAAAAAAACCTACCTCATCGGGCAGTCATCTTATGGGACTTGACCATTGACCCGTAGCCATTCTCGAGTCTCCAAACGGGAAAAGCTTGTTATCACTTTCACATACAGATCTACTACCACATCAAATAATATGGTTCAGAGTAGTGACTTGAAACTTTCGACTACTCCACATAAAATTAAGGATGTGTTCTACCTAATACTCATTATCAAGTGAATTTTCTTATTTTTATTTTAGTACTAAGTATTCTAATTTTTTAACATCTCTCGAGAGCTACAGGATCGTTGATACCTTTTTCGATGTACATAGTCATCCAAGATAACAATATACTAAGTTATATGAACCGAGTAAATTATATATAATTCTGGTTGACTATATATCAGCTAAATTTGATACATATATTCATTCTTGATTATCTTGAGAAAAAAATATTTATGTAATAACAATTAGATTTTTTTTTTCTCGAGAGCCACATGCATGGTATAATCAAATTACAGTTGGGGCCTAATGGTTATAAAAAAAAAAGAGTTGTCTATTTTATATTTTACCGAGAGATTATCTTATCTCATAACAATTAAGATACATGCTATAGTAAATATTGAGTGTATAGCTGTGATTAGAGGTGTCAAACGGCCCGGCCCATTTTTTTTGAGCACGAGCTTGCCTTCGAGCCGGGCCAGGCACGGTTTAAAAAAGCCAGGCCAGGCACAGCACGGCACGGCCCACCGTGCCTGTGGGCCGTGCCGGGCCTGGCCGTACGGTTCTAGCATCGTGAGACCGCGGGTCGGGTCCAATCAGACCCGACCCACGGTCTTTTTTGCAGGAGGGCGATTGCGGGGTCGGGCTCGAGGGACACCCGACACGGGACGAACCCGTGTCGGTGTGCCATGCCACGGGCCGAACTATGTCGGGTCAGTCACGGCACGGCTCGTGCCTAACCCGGGCACGAGATTTTCTCGTGCCAGGCCGGGCCGGTTGACACCTCTAGCTGTGATATTGATTACTTATGAGCTCTAGTGAATTAGTCATTTCTCGAAGGAGCTATTCTTACCAATTTAGAAATCGATTATATTTCATTGTGATAACTAGACAGCTTGATATATTATTGTCAACCCGATATTACAAGAACAAACAAAACATAATGAAGACGATCACCTAAGTACCTACTATCAAGCAGATCACAAACATCTTCATAAAGATTATTTAGAAGTTCACATATTTCTTTCTTTTCTTCTACGTATTGTAATTGTGATATATGCGCACCACCTTGAAGAGCATTTTAATGTTTAATTGTGTGTAGGTTTATTTCTTATTATTAGTTTATTTCCCAAATCACATACAAAGCAAATTATATTCTTTTTATTTTAGAAGTTTAATAAAATAAATATATTCTTTTTTATCTTTACTTTTTCTCATTCTCCTCTTGCCTCTCCCTCTCCCTCTCCCATTGCCAAAACCCTAACGAGGTGATACGACCAACATTGAATAATCATAAGAGTGTAGATGAGTCCTTTAGTCTGAAGGCAAACCCCCACTCTCGAGCTAACTTTTGGTTGGAGTTAGGGTCTTGAGACCAATAAATAATTTTAATATACTACCTAAGCTAGAAAGTAGATTAGAAAACATTATTTTCACTAACATAATTTTAATATACTATCTATTTTTAACATAATGACACATAATGTCATAGAAATAATTTTTATTTCTATGACATGATAATAAAAATATCATGTCATAGAAAAGAATACAACTCAATAATTATAATATGCCACCATACAAAATACAGACAAATACCACGGCATATAAGACATACTATTCTAATAACATGGCATATAAGCTCGTGTGTGAGTGAGTGTGTGTGTGGAGTGTGTGAGTGTGTGAGAGTGAGTGTGTGTGTGAGTGTGAGTGTGTGTGTGTGTGAGTGTGTGTGTGTGAGTGTGTGAGTGTGTGTGTGTGAAACAAGCCTCCTAGCCATCCAGCTCTTATACACAATAATGGAAGCCAGAGGCAATGAAAAATGGTGCCAGTCATCACCTTCACATTTGATCACCACATCACTTTCGATGTCCCTGCTATCATATCCAGACCGCTTTGCAGAGATAGTTACCACTCCATCTTCAACCTTTTGCTCAGGAACGTCACAAGATTTATTGAAAGGATCCATGTAACAGAACCTATAAGTAAAATAATAATAATAAAATAATAATAATAATAATAATAGATCCAGAGAAGAGTTCTGCATAGATAAAAGAAGGCATGGCAGAGAATAATGTTCACAATAAGTGATGAATTCAATTTACTATGGAGTAAACAGCTCACTTACTATACGAATTGCAAAGAAGAATTGAAATTACTGAATTTGCTGATGTGTCTGTATAATGAATGAGCTTCGAGCTCATCATGTGCTGGAATTGCTGATGTGCTTGCATGATGAGCTCTATGCTCACGTGCTACAATTGTTGGTGCGCTCATATGATCAAGCAATGCATCACCTCACCATGTTTTTAATGAAAATGCTACTCTCCATTTGCATGAGATGTTACTGTATATGTAATTTATTTTTATTTAATAATCTGTTTGTATAATAAAATATTTTTTTTTTCTATTTTAATATTTTCATGTAAGTGCAGGAAATGAAATATTAAGAGGCCGGAGATGCAGCAGTATCACAATAACGGAGGTCCCACTATCCGGTCAGCAGGCCGAAATTTTTGGAGCAGAGCTTGACCTGTTCCATGATCCGACCCACTCCGGTTAAATGAACAGAGAAAATTTTTAATATAAAATATTTTATAATTTTATTTTTCCGGTGATTGTTTTTGGACCCGTGAAACTGTTCATCGTCTCTCTCTCTCTCTCTCCTCTCTGCGCGATTTATTGTGACTGTTCTGTGTGCTGCATACTATAAGACATTTCTGTTGATTTAATTTGTAATGCATAAGCATTTTATGGTGGATATAGCTAGTCGTACTGAGCAACTAGCAAACCACATTATTTTTTGTGTTTATTTCTCGTTTTTTGATTTTGTCGTAGATGTTTACTGGATTGAGATATATATATTGTTTGTTTTCTGTGTTTCTGTATCTTAATCTCACTACCGTGAAAACGTAATTGCCCAACAGATATAAGATCCAGCATGACACCATCGGATCTTGAGCACTCAAGCCATTACAAAATCAAACTATGAACCTCCAAAAATGTAAGAAATGTTATCAGTGCATAATGAGAGTGTCGTCACGGGCAATGAAGCATGAAGGATTCATTTGCGAGGAGAGCAAGAAGGGTTGGAGACCAAAGCTTAAACTATTTTATTAAAATTTCAAAAATAAAAATACAACCATGCAAATTGAGTATATACATGATCCGAGGCAACCTGCATGTCAGCTACTCCCAAACAATAAACTAAAAACTAATCCAATCGGACTGTGTTAGGCCGGCATGACATGAATTCACGTGGGCCAATCAGGCCACCGTGTTGTGCTAGACACGACATGAATTGGATGCCTGAGCCATGCTGTGCCAACATGACATCATGAGAAGTTGGCCCGACATGACAAGGACTACCTTCCTCAGCTCGGCATGATGGGGTGGACTGGCAATGGCACTGCCCAATCAGCTAGCGGCCCTGGCCCATTGGCCATAAGCTATTGGCAAGTACCCAGAGACAAGTGGCAGAGGAGGAATCAGTATATCAAGTGTCATCTTAGATGAGATGGAATATGTGTTCGTATGATTTTTCAAAAACTCAATATATCTAAATTCTTATTATCATAATCAATGATAAAAATTTTTGATATATCCACCGATATATCCATAAATTCTAAGTATAGATATATCCATTAAACCGATATATCTATCATTGATTGGTGCTCATATGCAAATACACGCCAATATATCTTCGATATATCCGACATATTCTTAAAATCTAAGTACTCATATTTTAATATCCGTAGAAACTGATATTTTAATTCTTGATCATAATGTAACAGTATGAAATAATAATTAATATCTAATTACCGAAACAACTTGTTCTTATTCTACAAATCATCTCATTATTTGCCCATAACTAATTAAATAGCATAATTATCAAGTTCGGATATGATGTCTACGTCAATACTCATAGACTCGCTAAAACTATAATATCCAGTATTATAATATTTAAATATATTATCTAATTATATATAAATCATACCATTTAGTTCTTTTGTTTAGTTGAAGCAGGTGAATATATATTTTAATATATTTTCTATTCGTTTTACTTTATTTTTATGATCCATATAAATAATCAAATAATAAAAAGATGAAAATAAAATTAATATTTTATTTACTTAATTTTTATTTCAATAGTTATTATAGTAAAATCAAGATATCATCTATACTTATTAAACATACAATCAATATCATATATCCATCTAAGTATAATACATATGATGAGAGTGCATACGAATGAATACATGTTCATTTTAAGATAAAAAATTTATAAAAATTTTAAGAAATAAATTTATCTCTCACAGTCAGAATCATCAATAATAATTTCAATATCTTTATAATTAATATAATTAGATATCAAGTATTCGTAGCCAACACATAAATTTAACATCAAATATGTTTAATTCTAATAGTATCTAATATTCATTTAAAAATTTTGTAGGTCCATTGACAGACAAAATATAAAACTTTTTTTGTTTATTAAATATCTTAAAATGCTTTAGTAAATTTCTTATGTTTTATAATGCAATAAAAATTATTTTTAATTCTACTTGCACTATTGGGTTAATTATGTGATACATACGCCTAACATAAAAAATATCAGCTAAATATTCATCTCTAATGACCCTCACAAATATATTATCCCAATTAAAATTGTGAATACAAACTAAACAACTTTAATATTTTCTAAATATTAAAGTTGGAATATTGGATTAAAAAGAGGTGCAATATCTTTTTTCCTCAAAAAATTATGTTTGAACATTTTGTCTAACAAAGATATAGCAGAACGTACACCTATTATCTCATAACTTGATCTTGATAAAGACTTATCTACACATGCAGGTTCATTATTTGATTTTTCCATTATAGAAAGATCATATATCATAATCATTATTAATATAGTTAGTCATTATCCAGAATCTCTCAGATAAAGTATTATGGTAGCAATTTTTGAATTCTGAGATATTTGAAGGAAGTTCTAGAATGTTAAACTAACTCAAATAACCACATCATATATAATCATCATTATTAATATAGTTAGTTGCTATCCATAATCTCTCAGATAGATTATTATGAACATAATTCTTTGAATTCTGAGATATTTGAAGGAAGTTCTAGGATGTTAAATTATATTTAGAGAACACGATATAATTGAGTAAAAGTAATATATAGATTTCAATTGAGTTTTAACAATCATTAAAAAGGCATATGCCACAAGATTTTATATTTTTTTGAAGACAATCTCATCTCCTAAAAAAGTAAGAGAGAGAGGACATAGCTATGATATCAACTACTTATCAGCTTCAATTAATCAATTATTTCTTAGAATAAATTTGCCCAGTAGTTGAGAGACAAATGTTGTTTACAATGATGATTAGCCAACTTGACACATTGCTGCTAACTCAATATTTCACAAGTAGACAATTTGAGGATGATTATTATTTTATATAGGAAAAGATTTAAGATGGTTTAAGCCCGGCACAACCAATTTGATACCTTTATTTTCAATGTGTATCCTCTCAGATCATGTATCCTAGAAATATATTGTTTAGTCAGCCTCTCAAAATTTATGGGGATACTTTTTTTATCTATTATCTCTCCCCATTACAAGATAATATGACACACATGGATTTGAGATGAGTCTTCGTTGCATATCTTTGTGCCCAAAGAACATACAATTATTTTTGACTTAAACTAATATCATTTTGGCGAGCGGCAACATTACCTTTTTGAGCATCGATAATTTTTAGTAAGCATTAGGAACCTACACTCAGCTGATACCAAATATTGTGAATCAAAGTAACGATTAGAAAGTTAGTATTTTCGAGAACAAAAATAGACACTAATAAAATTCTCATAGATAAAAGACATCGTACAACACAAAATCTTATATATTGCTCAAGACAAACAATACGCACCATTTTTAAATTCTCACACACTTTCTCAGTCTTCTTTTAAATTTACAAGGATTTATATAGTAAACATAAATAAATAATTTAAAAATCTCTTAACTTAAGATTTGAGAAGCAAAATTATATAACATGTAGCGAATTCATTCATGTCGCAATATAAAAGAACATGTCAAGACTTGAACCTTCAAATCACCAATTGCAACAACACAAAATTTATTACGACTTTACCAAGTTAAAACATGTCTCGACACCAAAAAATAATGTCACAACATCTTTTATACCTCAATACCAAATAACAAGTTACGACCCGAATCCTTCTTTCTAGTCACAACATAAACTATGTTGTGCTAAATAGCACGGACACGGACACGGGGATATGACACGGCAAGATACAGGGACACGGCAAATTTCAAAAAACTAGAATACGGGGACACGGCAAATTTCAAAAAACTAGGATACGGATAAGACTAGGATACGGTATGAAAAAAAAAATAAATACAAATATTATTCATTAACAAAATTTTAAATAAATAAAAAAATATATTTAAAATTAATATTCCATATTTATATATTTCATATTTTAATATTGCATATATTTTATTATTCTTAAAATTATGTATTTAAAATTAAAATAAATTATTTGTTTATTATATTTTGTATATATATTAAACAAACAATAATAATTAAAATATAAAAAATATATATTTAAACCCTAACTCATGCTCCCTCCCGTTACAGCTTCTAACACTCTCTAACATATATTTAAAATACTGTATTTTAAAATAATTTAAAATATTATATTTTAAAATAATGTAAAATATATTTAAACCCTCTAACACCCCCCCCCCCCCCTCCCGAACCTTTCTCCCCCCCCCCCTCCTGAACCCCCTCCCCCCCTACTCTATTATTAGATACAATATTGAATGTGATAATAAAAATTTTATTTTGAATTTTATATTCTCTAAAGATTTTCATTATGCACTCATAAATGACCGGGTCATTATGAAGATAAAGAATCTCAGAAAATCCTACTTTTTTTTATTGAGAGACCATTTTAAATCAACATAATGAGAGGTGAGGTATGTATAGAATACATCATCATAACTAGTCAAAATATCAGACATCAGAAAATCCTACTTTTTTTTATTGAGAGACCATTTTAAATCAACATAATGAGAGGTGAGGTATGTATAAGATACATCATCATAACTAGTCAAAATATCAGACATCATGGATATCACTCTACTATATTCCCTAAATTTATTAATTATTATTTATTTTTCTAAATTATAATATTTTAGTATGTTATTCATAGATATGAACCTAGAGATCTTACGATATGCAAGCTGCAAATATGTTTGCATAATATTGATCATCATTTGATCCTCCGAAAATTTAATCGAAAGATCTATCGTAATAATCAATTTGGACATGTCTTCCCTTCCCAACTTATTACTTTATATGAAACATATAAACTTTGAAACTGAACTGGATTTAACCTCAAAAAATTCATCGCTGAGTAAGG
Organism: Sapria himalayana; assembly: GCA_029783825.1. Classification (NCBI taxonomy): domain Eukaryota; kingdom Viridiplantae; phylum Streptophyta; class Magnoliopsida; order Malpighiales; family Rafflesiaceae; genus Sapria; species Sapria himalayana. The sequence continues at coordinate 161,355 of JAREIK010001468.1, read as the reverse complement.
TTTGCCTGCGATCTAACATATCATATTTTTTAGTACATAATTCGGCATGCCTCTTGAAGTATCAAGTCACACATGAACTCTTGCAATTTAAAATTTTCTTATAATATTTATACCGTGCTAATTTTTTTTTGGTATCCTTAATATTATTTTTGTTTATTATATTAAAGTGAGCCCAAACTATTGAAATTCTTCTGATTTTTATTTTTTAGATGTTTAGATAGAAATGACCAGAGAAACCAAAGTTTCGACAGCCACGGACATTTCCGTAGAATTTTCATTTTATAAATTTAAATTTATTTCATTTTCATTATTTAAAATACTATTTTATCTTTTTTTATTTTTTATTTTTTGATTAGAGAGTAGAAAGAGACTAAAGGAGAAAAAAATTTAAAAAAAATAAATAAAAAATACAAATTACTTGTAAACCAAAATACGTAAATTTTAGCTTTTTATATCCACACCAGACGCGCACCACAAATCCAAAGCTGAATTTTGAAGGTTAGAATCAGAAATCCCGAGAGAGAAAAAATTACAGAGAGAGAGAGAGAAAGAAAGGAGAAAGACCCAAGCCAAGAGAAGATTTATGTTTTTAAAAATTTATTAATCTTAGAGTGGGGGGGGGGGGGGATTTTATTCTGCCTCATAATTGGGCATAATCCTTACTACAGTCAAATTCTGCCTCATAGTCATTGAAGACAAATATTGGTATGGTGCATGCCTTTCTTTAGCTCACATAAGATTTAATTCTTTTACTCAAGGTTCAATTCTGATACTATAAAAAAACTTAATCCATAATCATGAAATAACTCAATAATGTAATTAAAAAAAAAAGATTGTACCTAATACACAAAGCTCCTACTTAGCACAAGATTTGAGATAGATTAATATATCGACAAACATGCCCTTTACGGGTAGAAAAACACTAAAAAAAAAACACAACATAAATAAATAAAACATAAAAGACTATGAGCAGCCTATGAATTGAGTATTTCATTACAAAGATAAAAAATATAAAATAAAGAATAATAAAACTACAACACTATGTCAAACTAGTACAAAAATATCTATTACATTAAACTTGAAAAAAAAAATTTAAATTGAGATATCTTCAAGGCATATGTAAATATACATGCTAATTGGTGTGTTGTAGAAAATAGGTTGTAATAATAATCATATCGTGAATCTTCTTTTAGAAAAATTTAATTTATATTTGTGTATCTCGTCTGCATGTGAAACACTAGATTAAAAACTATATGTCTCAGTTCTAATTTTTGCAATAGAAATTAATAAGATAAATAAGTATCTAATCTCTTTAAAAAAGAGTTCAATTTAATGCACCTCAAAATTAATTATCATTATCACTCTAAACTATGCATCTATCTAAATCTTGAGATATGAAATGTTTGCTAATTTTGCATAGAAAAAGTTATCTTCATAAAAAGTAAAATAATACATTTTAAATTTTCTCTATGTGCAAGAAGATATCGATACCAAACTAAAATCTAAAAATATCAATTAAAAATGTTGATACTCACTGAAAGAAATATCAAGATTTAGAGATTTCCTTATATACATAAATAAACAAAACAAATCTATAATAATATTCAATGAGCAATAAGAAAAAATAATAAATACAAAATAATTACTTCAAAAATAATTATTAGTCACTTAGCCAATAATATTCAAATGTTTAAAATAAATACAAAAAAGATAAGTCATGAGAATTATAATACATAAAAGACAATATTTATTTTTGATTTACTAGTGAGATGTTTTATATAATCCTCTCTAGTAAGAAATATAATAAAAGAATTTTGCAAAAACCTCAAATAAATCTAGTAGTCATGATACATCATTGAAATATTTGTAGTGCATTTGATCTCTACTAGAAATAATTACTAATATCTCTCTAGAATGTTTACTTTTTCTATAGTATAGTTAGTTATACAAATTGAGATATCACAACTAGTACTCTTGTCTCCAAAGTATGCAAATTAAGATATCTCTCCACTAAATTTTTGTTTGTCTTGTGTCATGAATAAGAATTAGCAAAGCCATGCTATCACATGTGCGTCGCATTGCATACCACACCATTGCAAACACTACCCCACTCAAAGCACAACTAGAGGTGTCAAACGGACTGGCCCGGCACGGCCCGGCCCATTTTTTTTTGGGCACGTTCGTGCTACAGTGCCGGGCCAGGCACGGTTTAAAAATTGCCGAGCCCGGCATGACCCGTAGGCATGGCGGGCCATGCTGTGCCTAGCCTGAACCGCTCGGGATTGCCTGTCCTAGCGGTTCGGGATACGGGAAGACCGCGGGTCGGGTCGTATCAGACCCGACCCGCGGTTTTTTAATGCGGGAGGGGCTTCCTGGGGTCGGGCTCACGGGACACCCGGCACGGGACTGACCCGTGCCGGGGTGCCGTGCCTCGTGCCGAACCGTGCCGGGTCAGGCACGGCACGGCACGCGCCTTACCCGGGCACGACACGGGCCGGCCCGGCCCGATTGACACCTGTAAGCACAACATGCTCCACTTTAAATTCTACCATGAAAAAATTTATAAACTACACATAGAATATAAATTAACCCAATTTGCACATACACCAACGAAATAATAGTTTGATTAACAAAAAATGAATACTCTAATCATGGGGACATGAGTTCAATCCTCAGAGATGCCTGATACATTTACCTAAGATGCTTGACAGATCACCTATCATGATGTTAAGACAAAAGTCTTAACTTGCTATAATTCAAGAACTATGAGACCCATAAGTTGGCCAAGAGATTATATGAGTTGGGTTTGAGATAAGAGAGAGAGAGGGGTATGAATTCGATCTCCAAATATACTAAGTATATTTTCCAAAGGTGCTTGTCAGATCACTTGTTATATTGTTGGGACAAGAGTCTTACATGCTCTGACTGCAAGACCCCAAAGCCCATATATAAGCAGAGAAATAGTATGGGTTGGATATGAGATTGAGAGGGGGAGCAGAGAAAAAAAAAACAAATTGCAGGCACACAACATATGAAGGAAACAAATAGAATAGAAAAAACCCTAAGATTACATAATATTATAATCACGCGAGCATGTGGAGGCATACGGTAGTAATAGCTGACGTTGACCCATGATAACAATAGTAATAATAGTAGATGACAATGTGCAATGCAATAGGCTCCCGCCAGCATGCAGCAAATTCAGAATTAGATTTAGTACCAATAATACTTATTATCGCCAAAGAGAATCTTATCAGGGTAGAGAATACGTAACCTAATTTTTTTTTCTTAAAAAAAACCTAATTTTTAGGTTACTTAACCTAATTTTCCATTACACGAGAGCACCTAACCTAATTTTGCCAAGACATTTTAGAAATATTTGGCTCTAATATCATATAGAAAACAATGCACAAAAAAAAAATATATTATAATATCAACTCAAAAAACTCAATAATAATAAGAAAAATACATGGTGGAGTAGAAAAGAAACCTAAACTCATGAATAAAAAATAAAAGATCATGAGCAGCTCACAAGCTAAGTGCTCTCATTAAAAAAAAAAATGCAACACAAAAAAAAAATATGCATTTTTATGGGCTTAGTAGGATGTCCTAGCTTTTACACAAGACAACAGGCTTATCAGAGATGAACTTAGATACAATGATAATAAAAAATAAAAAGATTATCATTGCTGAAGTAGAATTGAAGAAAAAATACCATTCCAAGGGTAACATCTTGATGTCGAACCCAGAAGATAACACCCTCCACTTCCGGCATTTGTTACATTGAACCCATTCATTGTCGGGTTGATAAAGAAAGTTTTCTTTTACCTGAAAAAGAATTATACATACATAATCAACTAGGTAAGATAAAACAAAAACATATAAAAAACATCTAATGAATAGAAGAAGCCAAACCCAAAAGAAATCTTAGAATAACAGGATTGAAAGATATATAAATATATGTGTGTGTGTGTGTGTGTGTGTGGAGGTGTCAATCGGGCCGGGCCGACCCGGCAGGGGAAATTCCCGTGCCGGGGCCCGTGCCGTGCCCGGGTTAGGCACGAGCCATGCCGTGCCGTGCCGTGCCTGGCCCGTGCAGTGCCGTGCCTGACCCGGCACGGTTTGGCCCGTGGCACGGCACACCGGCACGGGTTCGTCCCGTGTCGGGTGTCCCCTTAGCCCGACCCCGCTATTGCCCCTCCCGCAAAAAAGACCGCGGGTCTGGTCTGATTGGACCCGACCCGCGATCCCATGATGCCCGAACCGTACGGACAAGCCAAGCCCAAGAGGGCCAGGCACGGCACGGCACTGCCCACCGTGCTGGGCCCGGCTTTTTTAAATGCCCGGCACGAAGGCACGCTCGTGTTCAAAAAAAATGGGTCGGCCCGGCCCGGCCCAGCCCGTTTGATACCTCTATGTGAGTGCGCGTGCGTGCGCGCGCGCACGTGCACATGTGTGTGTGTGTGTGTGTTTTTATTTATTTATCATGGTATTATAGCAAGTTTGTTGTAGACACTAAGAGACATTATAAGCACACAGTTAGCACACACAATAGGCGGCCATTATGCCCAGTAAGCACATGGAAGGTACACGAGGCAAACAATAATAAGTTGGCCAATAGACACACTAAAACCTAGCAAACACAGAAATAATAGGCATGCATTGTGCAGAATAGGCATTCATAATATGTGCACTTTATGCATGGCAAATACGCATCGTAGCTACACAAGAGAGAAAAACGCATTGCTAATATACTCATATTCATAATATTTGTGATATCTGTGAGTGACAATGACCAACAGTTGGTATGTAAACCCAAATCATAAATAAACCCCGTGGGGCTCAAAGAAAAAAGCTTGGCAATAAAAGTGAACATGGATGAGACCTTATATAGTGGGCAAAGTGGATTATGATACTTACATGTTGGATACTCATATCCATAATTGAATAAATAGTTTACATAAATATTTAAAAAATAAAATTTGAAGAAAAAAATACAAAATGAGACATCTTCAAAGTATTCGTGAAATTTTCCAGTAACTTATATAGTAACTATTTCATCTCGAATCTTTTTTTATGAGAAAGAAATAATTCACTACAATGTGCTTGTTTGATATTTAAACTACTAAATATTTTTATGTATTTTGAAATTTGTGATAATATGTAGTTGAAAAAATAAAGTAATTATATATTGATTTTATGATTTAAGATTTTTACTTGATTTTAATTAATAATCATAAAATTAATAGATTTTTAATTGAAATAATAAAATATAAAATCTTGCATAGTTTCAGAATTCATTTTTGATCAAAATTATACCTAATTGACCATTATAATCTTTATTAGCAATAAATCTACAAATCCATTAGCATAATCCTTCTAGTATCTGATATATTTTTTTATGACTATAATATTATCATGAAATCATGGTAATACTTATCTAGAAGTGTCAAATTGGCCAGTCCGAGCAGGCCCGGCCCGAGCACGATACACTACTGTGTCGTGCCCCGGCCCATCATGTCATGCCGGCACGTGGGCACAACACGCATGACCACGTATCGAACGTGATCAATACAAGTCGATGCCCGACAAGCAAGACTCAACGAGCCCTAAAAGGGAGAAGGTGCATAGCGGCATACCGTCGAAACCCTAATTTTTTTAAAAAATTATGGTTTTATCTTACTCGAACCCGGCCAAACCCGGTAGTTTTCAGGCCGCGGGTCCATGCTGGGCCGGACACGGTAATTATACCATGTCGTGTCTGGCCTGGCATAGTAGCCCAGTTGAGCGGCCTAAAATTAGGCCGGGCTATGCCGGGCCAGCCCGTTTGTCACCTTTAACTCTATGTCACAACAATCAAATATCCCACTGATGCTAAATATTATGACTAACTCTAAACATCACGACTATATCTTTAATATGACTTGTTAGATTTAAGTCAGAGTTATAACTTATTTAGAAAACTACAACTTTTGAGTAACAAAAATTATATAGCTAAAACTATTTAAGTCAAAATCATGATAATTATTTAGGATCATAACTTTTAGGACACTAAATATTATATATGATATTACTCAAGTACCACAAAAACCATGACTCTTGTACTTAAAAAAAATTAAACCATGATTTTTACGTACAAGCTAATTGTCAGTGTCATGACATCCTTGCAAAGTCACGATAACATGATATATGAGAGAAATAAATACTTGTATTATGAATACTCACATCATCATGGACACTTAGATATCTGACGAATAAATTTTGTGATGTGACTATTTTCTAGTGTCGTGGTCACATGATACACATGAGGTTTTCTCAGTTTCATGACTATTTACCAGCACTATGACCATATAATAGTCAAGAAAGATTAATATCAATATTATGGTTATTTCACAACGCTGCAACCATATAACAATATAAAAGATAGTGTACCACGCCGTGACATTTTCAGAACTACAACCCTTTATGAAAAACAAAAAGATAGACACACAAAACTATGACAACTTCAAAATATAATAACTTTATATTACAAAGATATTATACCCAAGTCATGGTCATTTCTTTAATATCACGACTTTGTATTGAAAAAAAAAATAGAATGCATTTCAGAGTGGTGATCATTTTCTTAAATCATGACTTCATGCTTAACAGATAAAAACCAAAGTTATGATTTTTTTCTGAAAACCAAAACTTACTACTTAGAATAATTGAGAATATTCCAAGCATAAAAACAATAGAAAAAAAAATTCTATAAAATCTCTTATTCTTCTCTCTCCATGCAACAAATAAAACTATGAAATAGATATCAAAGCCTAGATGTAAATTTCGCTCTCCCTAAAAAACTTAAAAGCAACCAAAGAATACAAAGATAAATATTAATCCTTATAATTGAAAGGTACAACTCTTAAACCCTTCCTATAAGATAGATTCAAAAAATTTTATCAAAATAACATGTGACCTAGTTTTTGTATAATTTGTTTTATGTGATATAATGATAATTTTTCTTTAATAAATATGTTTTATCTATATTATGTTATAAAAATTATTAGATATGTGATTAAATAGAACTTTAATTATGATTTTGATTATTTGTAAATTTGTGTGAGATTATTATGATGAACGGTAAAAAATAAACTATAAAACTCACTTATGCATAAAATAAAAAATAAATAATCCATTCTGACTACGATGCATATAAGTTAAAATCCAAAATTTAAATAAATTGATTGTCATAAGTATGAAACTTAGAAAATTGAAAGTACAGACATTTTAAAAGTCAAACCATTATATATATTTTAAAAGAATTAATTTTTGATTAAGATGAATATTATAGAAATTATTCTTCTAAAGATTTCACCTTTAATGAATGAGTCTCATAATTACCGAATAAGATGATTATAAGCAATCCATGGGACAAGAGTGATTATATTACGACTAACAAGATGATAACAAATCTAGTAAATTATTTTGACTCATCACTCGTATGATTCTCATTAATAAAACTTGAAGAAAATATGTGTTAATTATGAGACTATGGTGTTTATGAAGTTGAAAATATAAATAATTACAAAACATATCAATCTTTGATATTTATGACACCTAAAATTAAATAATAAGACTATGCAAATGCATATAAAATAACTATCAAATATAGTTAACAAAGTTGTTTAAAAATATGTGATTATTAATAACTTTTTAATAGAAATAATTTGTTTTATCAGTGATGATATATCAAAAAAATAATTATGAGGAGATCACTATTAAGATGAGCCTAAAGTAACAACCACATTATATGTCATCTGACCAGAAGTCAATGTACAATATCTCAACTTTCGTCCTATATCTAAACATAATATATTTTAAACTAATCTAAATATATATCACATAAAAAAAAATAACTCAAGAATCTAAGATTGTACCATAATTTGAATATATATTTTATTATAAATAAATTATCTCATTATTAAATAATCAAATTGTTAATATAATCAATGTGTGATCGATATCTAGACTAAAATTCTTTATACTATTTATACGACTCATACATTTACGAATCTCTATTGATGAGATATTATTATTAATGAGCATTTAAGATATTGCTTAACCAATAAAACTAACCAATATAATGAAGACAACACACTTTTCACGTTATCACCAATGATTATTTATGATTATTTAATCAATATAAGTTAGCATAATTATCTTAGTAAAAAAATATTTTTTAAAAAATTTAGATACCATTATATTTGGTAATTATCACAACAAACTACTAAAAAAAATATTTTTTTAGTTTAGTTAACATTATTACCACTGGTGACAGGTCTTGTACATTATTTTGACTCATCATTTATATAATTCTCACCAATAAAACTTGAAGAAAATATCTATTATCTATGAGACTGATATTTACAAAGTTGAAAATATAAATATTTACAAAACATGTCAATTTTTGAAATTTATGACATCTAAAATCAAATAATAAGAGTATACATATAAAACAACCATCAAGTATAGTTGATAAAGTTGCTTAAACAATATGTGATTATTAATGACTCTTTATCAGGAATAATTATCTTATTAATAATGATGTTTCGAATGAGCAACTATGAGAGAATCATCATTAGAACGAGCATAATAGTGACAACCACATTATACGTCATTAGAACTAAGAGTTATTGCATAATATCTCAACATTTGTTCTATTTCCAGACATAATATAATTCGTACAAATTTAAATATACATCACATAAATTAAATGAATAAACTCATGAATTTAAGATAATAACACAATTTGAATATTTATTTTACTATAAATGAGTAGTATTACTATTAAATAACTGAATTATTGAAATAATCCTTATAAAATTGATATCTAGACTAAAATTTTTTTTACTACTTATACAACTCATGCATTTGTAGATCTTTATTTGGCAAAATACTCTCGTTAATGAACTTAGAGAATATTGTTTAATCAATAAAATTAATTGGCATAATGAAATTGTAACAAACTTTTCACATTATCGCTAATAATTATTTAATTTAATTAGTCAATGTGAATTGACGTAATTATCCTAGTAAAATAATAATTTTTTTAGTAATTTAAATAACATTATATTTGATAAATCTTCTTTAATTTATATCTTATGTTTTATTAACTTGTTTAAAAAATGAATAGTTAGATGTTTGTTTTTTCTTGTATCAATTTCTTTTTTTTTTCATTTTTAGCTCCCCTTTATGATCCTGAATCCTAAATTTGATCTGATAACTAGGGACTTAGAACAAAAATTAATCAAAAAGAACAATGTAAATAATAAGAATTAGCGCAATGGATTATTCCAGAGTTTAGGCCTTGTGGGAAAAGGCATGATCGGTGTGTAAATAATGAAAACTAGAATATCAAAGGAGAATCTCTAGGAGAAACCCTGATGATAGCTAAGATAAAAATGTGAAGATCAAAAGAAATGAATTTAATGAACTACAGAACAAAGTCACGACTTAGGAAATAAAAGTCACAGTAAACCTAAATTTTGCGATGGACAACAAAGACAATATAAAAGACACTACTACAATCAGACAGACTAATTTTAAAGGTATTACTCAATCATACTCGCTATATTTTTCTAGCATAGAACAATACAAAGCCAGTTATCATTTCAGCACAGCTACTGGAGGATATGGAGACTCAAGTAGTAAATCAATTAAGAAATTATATAGTCACTTTTAGAAGGTCATTAGATGATATCAAAGGGATCAGCCATCGAAATGCATGAATAAGATCCTTATAGAGAAAGATGTGAAATCAAAAATTGATCCCTTATGATGATTAAATCAAATTATCAAAGATAAAAAAAAGATTTCAAAATAATTAAATATAGACATTATCTATGCGAAATCTGATAGCCTATGGGTGAGCCTTACACATATTATGTTGAAAAAAAAAAAGTTTACGATGAAAAAAATAGCAAACAGTGAAGAGATTTTCACACACATGACAATCGAATAGAAACTATGCGTTGAATATCAATAATTGAACAAAGAAACACAAAAAAAAATTATTACTCAATATTGTTCATGAATCAAATATTAGACAAAATCCCCTCTCATTCTCACTATTTTTTTGTAGATGAATATTTAGAATATAATCAAATTTTGATTAATCCTACATATCAAGAAAAAATAATATCACTTATCCATGCAGTCCATTTACTGTTAGAAGAATATCAATTAAGCTTTGCAATGCATTAACAACATTTCTAAAATATATGAATGCAATCTCTGTCGATCTTAATGAAAAGATTATAATGGTGTTCATGAATGATTTCGGAATTTATAAAAATTATTTTAAAGAATACTTATATAATTTAAAAATTGTATTAAATAAATATAAAGAAAGAAATTTCATCATAAACTAGAAAAAATATCACTTCATAGTTATCAAGGGATAATATTTGAACATTTAGTATCATCTATATAATTGGAAGTTGATGATGCAAAAATTATATTATTAAAACCTTACCCCACCTTACTATTATAAAAAGGGTGAGAAGTTTTCTCGAACACATGAAATTTTATAGGTAATTCATTCAAAAAAATTTTAAAAATAATTAAATCATAATGTAAAGTGTTGGAGAAAGAAAAAATATTTAAGTTTGATCAAGAATGCATAGAAGCCTTTAAAGAGTTGAAAAGAAAATTGATTGAAAATCTAATATTGATTATGTCATAATTGAAAGAACTATTTTTCATTATGTATAATGCAATTACATATGCCTTGAAAGCAGTATTGGAATAGAAACAAGATAAAATAATAATGTTAATCATATATTAAATAAAACACAGATAAATTATACACTAACAGGGAAGAAAATGTTGGCCATAGTTATCCTATGACAAATTCAAATGATATATCCTTGAAACAAAAGTAATTATTCCGAATCACATAACGGTACAATACTTGAAATTACCTATAAGGTGGATATTACTTCATTAGCAATTTGATTTTGAAATTAAAGATAATAAGGAGAGCAATAACATAATTACCGGTCATTTATCACGATTATAACTTAGGAATGACAACATTAAAGAAGCTAAAATTTCAAATTTTTCTTTGATGAACAAAGTTTGATAGTAGAGACTCTAATTTTATGATATGTTGATTTCACTAACTATTTAGCATGTGATGTGAGAGTAGATCGTGTCATCTTAACTCGACATATATTTTATCTCCTGGAAAACTTAATCCTCTCGATAGTTAACTTGATATGTATTTGTCGTGATATATGGAAGATAAAGTTTAGATGTAGCAGAGATGCAATTCTTCCTCTCCTAGCTAAAAATCTAAGTGTGACCATCGAGAAATAAGAAAAAATAACAAATCTTAATATATCTTTTTTACTCTTACTTTTAGATTTTACTACATATAAAATTTTACTAGTCTTTAATAAAAAGTAGCTTTTTGTATACCAAAATATTTAAGAAATAAAAGATCTCAAGACTCATAATTTCAACTTGTCATATCTTGGGAGAAGAACATGGATAAAGCAAGATCTCCCAAAATCTTTATGAGTTAAGTTAAACAATCTCTTTTAAAAATACAATATCTAAAAAAGCATATATTGAGAAAATATAAAATGATATTTAATTTAATGAGATAATTCATGGTGAAAACTACATTTTCCCAAAAATAGATCAAAATACTACTCTCAATTAAGAGTATCTAAGTTATTTAGATCAAATATTTATTCTTTATTTCAGCTACTCATTTTTATTGGTGTGCTAGCACATGAAATTTGATACATAAGTATATAATCTATATAGTAAGTATTAAAATGTTTAACATATAACTATTCATTATCATTTCTTGATTTTTGATTATTTTTTTCAAATTAATATTTTATCATTTTAAGAAATATTTGAAAAATACAAAATAAGTGATCTAACATACAAAAAAATATATAAATTATGAGCAATCATCAATAAAGATAATCAAATACCTAAAATACTCTTTGATTACATCTTTACTAAGTTCACATATGTCTAGATATATCAAATTGAATAAATTCTCACTCACAAATTTGACATTTATAATATAAAATTCTAGCATTCTTTCATAATTAACAAATCATATAGTCCAAGGTAGACATACTCTTATAAGATAATAATAAAATAAATATTCTCTCAACATTATTTATGATAAATGACCAAATAAAAAATAAACAAACAAATAATTTAGCATACTCAAAAACTCATCAAGATATCCTACCATGTGAGAATACATATTGCTCATCCTACTCAATCCCAAAAAAAAAAAATCTTCCTCGAATTTTTTTGATCATGCAAATAAATATTAGAAGATAAAATAAAATTAGTATTGACCTGCCTAGAAAAATGACACAAAAAAAAACTAAAAAGAAAAAACAATAAATAAAATTAAATATTATTCCACACTATTACTTTTAATGAATTGTCATTCACTATCACAATATTTAAAGAACATAAATAAAAAATAATTAAAAAAGAATGATTAATTATAATATATATATTAACTCTCAAGTCGATAATCGAGAAACTTAAAAATAATTCAAGATGATCAAATAGTTATTGTCTATGTATCTACTAATGAATATATTACAAATAGTTTTACGAAGGTTCTTAGATGACTATATATTTTTTATTCTCTTCCAAACTTAATATTTATAACATGTATATATCAACTTGAAAGAAAATATTAATATTTAGTTTAGTACTAAAATTATTTTTTTCCTTATTTATTATATCTTTCATTATATTCTTTGGGAGCACCATACTTGTGGCTATTCTAAATTCTAAATATATATATATATATATATTTAAGTGTGTGTGTGTGTGTGTGTGCTTTTTTTTTCTCTCTCCATCTTCCCAAAAAACCTAGTGTCATAACCCTAATTCCACATATTCGAACAGAAAGTAGAGAAAATCATGAAATGAGAACTTTCGAAAGCTCCAATTCACAAAAGTGAGGGCATAAAATCAAAAAACAAAAAGGTAAACTAAATTTGACACGTATCTAAAATGGCAGAACAGAGACATGCCCAAGTCTGACAACAGACTCACTGAAAACAGAATCAAAAAAAAAAAAAATAGAGTAAAATCAACTCCAACTAATCTAACACTACAAAGTAAATACAATCAGGAAAACAGCAAATTCTTCTTCAAATATATTTTGTGATAAATGGCAAAACATCAATGGATCAAGAAGATGCGTGTGACAATCTAATAAATACTTAGAGAAATAACCAATGAATGAGGTGAAACTATAAAAAAGAGAAAAAAAAGAAAAAAAAAACATCTTATCCAACAAATAAAATAAGTATGCCAGCATAGGAGAAATGATTCCAATAAACATTGGAAAGAAAATAATTATCTTTCCATACCAATGGCAAAAGAAACCCACCAGCTGTAGCTTGTCAAAATTCTTATCCCAATATTGATCTGTCATTTTCCCCAACCACTCCTCGAGTCGTGCATAAGGTTCGCAATCCTGGAAACCTTGCTTACTGTTGTGAACCCAAACTCCACCCCTCCCATCATTCTGCAAAAAAAAAAAAAAAAAAAAAAAAAAAAAAAAAAAAAAAACTATATAATGCAACCACTCCTCAGGTCAGCACAAAAAATACTAGCAGGATTTTGAAATTTGTATCTGTCCAGGACTTTTTTTTTCTTTTTTTGCATTTATCTGTTCTTTTTTCTTTTCATTGTTTGGGAGCACCACACATGTTAGCTGCTCCAAACCACACTCGCACACACACACACACACGAGTGTGTGTGCGTGTGTGCGAGTGTGTGCGCATGTGCGTGAGTGTGTTTTTCATGATATATATTTTGGGAAAAAATCTGATGGTTAATAAAATATATTTTTTTTATTCTTCTATCTTTCTCATCTCTTTCTTTCCCATAAACCCATTGTGGCTGAAACCCAAAATAGCAACAACATGGTATCAAAGCAGCGTTTGGCTGTGAGTGGTGATGTTTGTTTGCGCAGGCAACAAACCATATCCCGGTGGTGCAGGCATTAGTATATACTGGTATTTGGCAGCAGCAACAATAGCATTGTTATATTGTTGGAACAGAAACTCACATACAATGGAAGATTTCTGGTAGTTTTTTGAAAACTTATCTTTTAAAATTTGAAAAAATACCACCAAAATCTTAAAAATTTAAATTTAGGACACTCTATTACGTTTATCCTAAATTACTCATGCCCTCTCCCATCGAGCTCATGATCGTGCCCCTAGAGCTCAACCGAGAGCTCCTTCGATCACTTGGAGCTCAACAAAGAGCTCCTCCAAGCTCCTGGAGCTCATCATCATTCTCCTAAAGCTCGTCATCGAGCTCGACGCCGAGCTCCTCGAGCTCGTCCATGAACTTAATGGAGCTTGATCGAAAGCACCATTGAGCTCCGGGAGCTCGGCATCGACTCCATCGAGCTCCTGGAGCTCGGCAATGAGCTCTATAAAGCTCTCGGTCCAGCTCTAGGAGCTCATAGTCGTTCTTCTAGAGCTCAGAGTCAAGCTCCATCGAGCTCGACCTAGAGCTTCGTCGAGCTCAGCAAGAGTTCCTAGAGCTCGACCAAGCTCTCCATCAAACTCCTGGAGCTAGGCTGAGCTCTCCATCGAGCTCCTGGAGCTCGAGGACAAGCTCGACGGGGCACTTGGTCAAGCTCCTCCAGGAGCTTGGCGTCAAGCTCCATCGAGCTCCTAAAGCTCGTCGTGTTCTTCTAGAACTTGACGTTGAGCTCAAGGAACTCACATCGAGCTCGTGAAGCTCAGCCACGAACTACAAGAGAACGACAATGAGCTCCAAGAGCTCGACCATGAACTCTAAGAGAACGACAATGAGCTCCTGGAGCTCGACCGATAGCTCCATCAAGCTCGTCGTTGAGCTTCAGGAGCTCTCGGTCGAGCTCCAGGAGCTCAATGGTGCTTTCGTTCGTGCTCCAGCAGCTCAAATGAGCTATAGAAGCACAACCACGAGCTCTAAAAGCTTGATGGAGCTCGTAATCGAGCTACAACGAGCTCGATGGGAGAGGGCGAGGACCGATGAGAGAAGGTGAGAAAAATTTAGGATAAACGTAATAAAGTGTCCCAAATTTAAATTTTTTAAGATTTTGGTGATATTTTTTCAAATTTAAAAAGATAAGTTTCAAATTCTTAAATTTTTCTAGGAGAACAGCCCAAAACATAATTTCCCAAAAAAAAAAAATATCATAAGTACTCACTAGCTATATCGATGAAAATTTAACTTGTGACAACAAATTATGCGAGCCACTAATTAAAAAAATTACCTCGGACTAAAACTGATAAGTAGATAATAATTAATACATATCTATTAGTATACGTATAGTACTCGATTGATTCTAGCATATTCAATGAATTTAGCTCTTGTAACACGTGCAAGAAATATGAGAGAGAACAATATTAATGTATTTTTCATAAATATTTTATTTGTATGATTATATTACTCAACTACCAGCATGTGGATTAACCAACTAAAATGAGTTAGCTTATTATGCAACTTAGGCAGATAAAATTATTGGTGTGACATTTGTATCGACAGATCAAATTATACTGCGAATATTTATAGACTAGACTTATAGCATTTTTTATATGCATGTGTTTGGAGATCAATATGTTATTTTATGAGCACATATTCACTAAAATAAGATAGCTATGTTTTTCTTTGAGATTTACTAGATCATTACTCGGGCATCTACAATTACGCCTAGAATGAGATGAGTTAGTATGATTAGTCATAATATTATGTTGTATTACGCAAATTGTGGCAATGAGAGATCTGAAAGAGCTGGGGCATATGCTATGAGAGGGAGAAAGGTAGCAGTGACATATTCTTTCTATGAGACATTAGGGCTCTTCAACACAATTGCTAGATGTTCCAGTCTGAGTAACAATGAATTTTTCGAGGGTCAGAGATTATACAACAAACTGTAAAACTAACTCATATTGATTACTCTACGATCAGATCTACTAGTTTGTTAGACTCGTGCTTCCTCGTGAAGAGCATGTCAGACATCTTTCTTTGGGTGTTATTGGCTTAAGCTAGAACATGTCGACATCTTCCACCCTTTTTGACCACCAACTCCCTCCAGATTCATAGATTATAGATTCAAAACCTCATATTCAAGCCATACTATGGCATTATCAGAGCCTTTGGTATGCATTTTGATTTGTCTTTTGGCCTCTTTGATGCGGCCATAAAAAAGAATTGGAGCATGTAGACGCGAATACATACATATGTATATGTATTCATTGGTTATAATTTCACTCTTTTCATTGTCTATAACATCTTATGATTTATCGAGGACTCCAAGCAATGTCTCATAATTACTCTCATAGAAAATAACGCATCTAAATCTAACCCTTCTCACACACTCAGGATCGTGAATGCAAATATTAGTTTCATCTTTCATATCATCATATCATTTGTTGCACAATTAGATGGATCTTATGTCGTATTAGTTGATCTAGTTCGGAGTAGTAATTTAGACTTTTCGATTGTAATACGGAATGAACCAATGGTGTGTTCGACTTAATACTTATTGTCTTGATAACTTTCGTATTCTTATTTTGATAATGTATGTTCTAGTTTCTTGTCATTTCTTTGGAAAATGTAGGATCGTGAACATATTTTTTAAGGAACCTAATTATTTAGGATAATAACAAACCATGTTGGATGCAGTAAGCACAATCATATCTAATTACACTTGAGATTGTGTTCCAAAACCTCTAAGTAAGCTTGTAGTGGTTGGGGTGCAAATGCACGTACCTAGTGAAAATAAGATTTGAAATAATGGTTGATCAGCTCAAGATTAGGTCGATAGTGAGAATTTACACAAATTTATGGTATTAATTATTGAGATATTTATTCTTTTTGTATTCAAAATGATCACTATCAGATTGATATTTTATAATATAACATTTCATGGCTAAATTGTATATTAGTTAGCTGTAAGGAATATATTATTTTATGTTGATCTTGATGAAAGAATATTTATGTAGAAACCATTAGACTTCAGTGTTCTTGGGTGAAAGAATATTTCACCTACGTTATCAGTGTAATAAGTTATTTTCTAAGGTGCACACGATATAATATATATATATATATAAATTATATATTTCACTAAATATTCTATGTAGTTTTTATATATTAATGAACTACAATCAAATAAAATTTATTAAATATAAAAATAAAATATATTTAGTAGTTCTCAATTTCAACAACATAATCATTCAAAGTTCTAAAATCAAATAATAAAATTTTAATAATTTAATATATATATGTGTGTGTGTGTGTGTGTAGATGTATATAGATGTATATGTGTAGACATAGATATAAATATGTATATACATATACATATATATGTACATACGAATACATATAAATGTAGACGCGAATACATACATATGTATATGTATTCATTGGCACGGCACGGCACTGTAACCGTGCCGTGCCTGTCCCGGCCCGACACGTCTCGTTTGACACCTCTACTCAAAACTAGTCGAACTAGTAATATCAAGTACAGGCATAGAAACAAAAGCCACAATGACTATCATGTGAGGAGTACCATGTTGATATGGGAACGAGAATACCACTACGATGTCAGAAAATAAGTTTTCTTGGATCAAGTTTAGAAAACCAAACATATCGATCTAAAATAATGATAAAAATGTAACAGAGAAAACCAAATTGCATTTTTGACTATGCAAGTTCACAAACATAACGGTGGCAAAAACCATGAACACCCAAATAATTTATTACCAACCATTAGTTCGGTCACATCTATGACTCCGATCAGACCTCGCCCAACATCTGCACTATGTATCATGCCACCAACCCTCTTGTATGCCTGCATCACAACTTTAGAAATGCTAAGAAATTCAAACAGTATTTTTTTTTTTTTAAAAAAAAGTTTAATAGACAAAACAAGAATATTCCATGGAGAAATGCATAATTTTAATGAAAAATAATGAAAAAGAAAAGAAATTGCCAAGACATTTTATCAGACTAACCAAATGTATGGTGTTAAATACACAATGTCATCTTAAAGAAGTGCTCAAAATAACAATGGTCCCAGCATATTGGCCAGTTTTATGTGTTATATTTTCATTTTCTTTTTTTTTTTTTTACACATTTCGCCTAGTGGCTATAGATAGAATTTAATCTCTCTCATAAAAAACAAAAAAAAAAAAAAGAAATTTCTATTACATTTTTTGTCTAAATAAATATTAAAAAAAATAAAAAATATATTCTTAATATTACAAATTTTCTATGAATATAATGTTCATATTTATAACTCTTTTACATTAAAAGTTGAATCAATTCTCTTTATTTCTCTCAAAAAATCTCATTCTATAATAACGAGCTTATATTATTATTATAGCATTTTTTTATTTATAATTTAAATAAACTGAAATTATAAATTAATATCGGAATTTGGCAAGCGATCTCATTGGTGTTGCCCATTTGCGAACTTGCTATCAACATAGAGGTTCACATGTTTTATTTTATTTGAAGTTATTTTTTAAAAATAACTCTCACTTACACATAACTTTAAATATTAAAAAAAAAATATAAAATAATAAAAATTATGAAAATGAAATAGACCTAGACATAAATAATAATAACCCGATCAAATAGTCCAAAACTGATATCTCCTAGTGACAAGTTGACCATTTTATATGCGCCTAAAAAATCTAATAATAAACAAATCTATATATTATAGACTCACTTTTAGAGAATTAAAATAAAGGCTATAATACCCTTCTCATAAGGGAGCTGGTTGGTGAAGACTCTCAGGCAATGACCGGGAGGTCACGAGTTCAAGTCTCACCAGGGGGGGTACTGGGAAATTCTTACCTGCTCGGTTCTCCGAGGGCCCAAGGGGATGTAGGGGCCCACGTAAGTGGGCTCTGAACCTCTTGGTTATCCAAAAAATAAAATAAAATAAAATAAAATAAAGGCTATAAAGATGTTAAAGAACATTCAGAACAATGTATATATTATCAAAAAATATATACTTGCAAGAGTACTAATGATATTAAATACCTTAAAAGACAAGTCGAACAATACATAAAAAAATATGATATATTGGATCACAGACAAACTCAATTGAGTATGAGCAATAGAACTTTAAATATAAATCAACTTCAAATTCATTAACTTTTTTTATTTATCATCATGAGTTTGCATGTGAATGCATTACTAAGTTTAATACTAGCATAGGTCTTCCAAATAGATTTTCAAAAGATCCTAGACTATTTGATCTTATGCACGCATATATCCAGCTTGCCTAATGTAGGATCCCTAAGAAACTACTCGAAATGACGTAATAAAAAATTGTAAAATAAAAACAAATGATAATTATCAACCTAGATGTGTCAAACGGGCTAAGCCGGCCTAGCACTGCATGGGAATAACCTATGCTCGTGCTCGTGTCGGGCTTGTTCAGGACATTCCTCGTGTCGTGCCGTGTTGAGGCCAACCGAGCCTCTTGCCGGGCCAGGCACGACGCGACCCAAGGCCCATTGGCACGGTTTCTTGACATGAGCCGATAATCACCCTAACCTAGCCAGCACGACGCCCCGACCCAAACCGATATACCGAGACCCGACATATCAGATTTTTCTGTCGGGCCCGAAATCGGACCCATGGTCTTTTTTGGCCCGAGTCCGAGTCCACCCCAATGGCTATTCGAGAAGACGAAGCTTCTGGAATAAACCATTTGGGTCGGTTCAACGGGCAAACCGACCCAAACAGTACAAAAAATGATAAAATTTAAATCTAAGCCGTTTGATTTCGCCTCTAATGGCTATGGGGCAGAATCCGAGGGCACTATGGATTCTGCCCCTTAAATATTTATAAAATATTTAAAAAAAATCAAAAAAAAACTTGTTTTGTTAAAAAAAAATTCATTTTATTAATCTATAAAACTCTCCATCCTCTCTCTAAGATTTATATTTTTTAAAAGCATAAATCAACTCATTCTCATTCTCTTGATTTAAATATTACTCCTCTTTCTCTCTCTTTACTAATTTTCTCTTTTTTGGGATTCGACTTAGCTTTTCGAGACTCGCAACTCAACTTTTGTGTGTGAATTTTGTAGTGCACGTGTTGTGGCTTGTGAGAATTCAAAAAAGCTAAAGTATATGACTATGCATTTTGGTTTATGCTTTACAAGTATTTCATATTTTTGTTTAATGGTTAACTGTTAACTTAACTTAATTAGCATTTCTCTCTCTCTACTCTATTCTCTAGTCTAAAAAAATTAAAAATGATAAATAATAATTTAAATAATAAAAATAAAATTAATATATATTAGAAAATAAAAAACTTACGCAAAGATCCAAAGCTGCCAAAACTTTGATTTTTTCGATCACCTTGACTCAAACATCTAAAAAACAAAAAATCAGAAAGACTTCATATATTTGGACTCACTTTAATATAATAAAATAAAAAAATTTTAAAAGTATCGATGAAGAATCTGCACAATACAAAAATTGTAAGCAAATTTTAAGTTATAAGAGTCATGTGTGACTGGGCACCTTAAAATGCATGCTAGACTATGTACCAAAAAATATGGTGCATTAGATCTGAGGCAAGTCATACCCAGTAATGGGTTTTATGAGGCTAGATCCAGTTTGATCTCAAAGTTTACTCTCTTCATATACCACAAAGAGTTGAGAAGGGAGAGCATGGCCAAACTGATCACCACGATGAGCATTCTGATTAGATTTTCGGAGGATCAATGGGTAGTCAGTATCATGCAAATATTTTTTCAGCTTGTATACTGTAGGATTCTTAGTTCCACATCTAAGAACGACATACTAAAATATTATAAGTTAAAAAAATAAATAATAATTAATGAATTTAAGAATTATAGTGGAGTAGTATCTATGACGTCTGATATCTAGACTAGTCACGATGATACATCTTACGCATGCATCACCGCCCACTATGTAGATTCAAAGTGGACTCTAAATAAAAAAAATTTAAGATTCTCAAGGATTCTTCATCCTCATGATAGCCTGATCATTTTCAAGTACATGATAAAGATCTTTAGAGAATATAAAATTTAAAAAAAAAATTAGCATAACATTCGATAACATATCTAATAATGAAATAACAATTAATATATTTGTTAAGAATATTAAAAATAGACCATTAGGAAAGATTTTTCATGTTTGATATATGTGTCACGTGATTAACTTGATTGTACAGACGAGGATGAATGTGTGTACTCTCACTTTAGAAAACTAACATAACTCGCTAAAATACATTCGGATGCCTCGTAGACAACAAGTGTTCTGTAGTCTCTATTTGTCTGCGAATCTTTAGAAGAAAAAATTCAATCGGATGTGAGACACCATTAGAATTACATTTACCTGATGTTGGAGTCATTTGTTAGATACGAAGACGTGATATCCGACTACTTTAATTGTAAGAGTGACGATTTATTATTGATGCACTGACTGGACTACAAAATTTTCATTTATGAAATTTCTAAATATTTTTTATGACACGACGAACATATATTCATCAGTTTATACTCTCATGATTTGTATTGCACTAAGGTACATATATAACATTAGTAGCATGTTTGGGAAATATCAAGATGACCAGATACTTAGCGATATGGTTATAGAGATGGAAACAAAGAACTTAATATTGGTCCATCATTTCATCTCTTTATTGTCTAGCTACCTGCTTGGACCCTAGAATTAAGGTGAATGAAATAGATCATTTTGACTTTTATTTTCTTATACATGAACCTAGAAGACACTCCTGAAAGATTTATTCACAAGAAGTTGACTGAGCTTTTTACATAATACGATACTAGATATAGTGGTAGTAGTAGTAGTGGTAAGGCTCTGAGTACAGACATAAATACTATATTCGAAGACGGTGACTTTTTCATTCAATTAGCGAGGGAAAAATGATGGGGTGGACTGTCAGATAGGAGTGAACTATCTCGGTACTTAGATACTGATTACTGTTTAATTCTATTACATTCTAATACTAAAAATCTTAATATATTACAGTAATGAAAATCATACGAGTCTACCTTTCATGAGTTATCTAAGATGACATGAGATCTACTGAGTCCTCCAATGTTGAGCATAGCATCTTAGTCTATTTTTTCTGTTACAGTAAATGTGATTTCAGATATGAGATTAAAATTATGTCCAGATATTGTTAAGGCTTTAGTATGCATGAAGGATTGGAAGGATTCAAATTTTGGCATCCACGGTCATGTTGGAACTACTACAAAAATAGAGTTGCTTGCTGATAATAATCTATATTATAATAGTAATATTGATATTGAGGATAATGATATGACGATTGATAATTGATGACCTTGATATTTGACGGTTGACGATTATCGGATTGCGATACTTATGTGTTATGCTTTATGCTTATGAAGTTATGTTATGTCTGATTCTGATTTTTAATTTTGATTTATTCATGTTTATTTATATTGTATTTGTTTTTGTCATTTGTATTTATTTAATTTTTAGTTGTGATGTTTTAAAGTTTAAACTTAAATATATTTTTTTTCATTTTGCATTGGTTTTAAATTTTTTTTCATATTTAAGTTATAACATTTTTTAATTCATATTTGAAATTTTAATACACTTACACTGATGTTTGATAGTCTAATACACATACATTGAGCCATTGATACATATATTTATAAATTAAAATTATTATTTATTATAAATAATTAGCATAAACTAAACTAAATAGTAAATACTGAAAACTAAATACAATTAATAATTAACATTAAAAAAAACTTTTAAAATATTAAGTATTAAATTAAAATTAAAAATTTTTTAAACATTAAGTGATTAACTGAAGTATAATAACTAATTATAATTTTCAAAATAATGAATACATTACTGCGCAGGAGGGAGAGCCCATTTGATACCTCTATATCAACCTAGAACACAAAGTAATATGATCTCCATAATCTCCAACATTTGGACTAATAATTATGACAAAGCATTCGCATACATTACTGCTCACTTTATTGATTCTTAATAAAAATTAAATAAATAATATTAAAATTTAATGAGATCTCTTATCCTAATGATGACATTCATATATAAGTATCCATCAAATATTCTAAAGAAATATGATATATAAAATAAAATCATTAACATAATATTTAATAACATTTCAAATAATAGTGTGATAATAAACATATTTATAAAAACTATTAGAGAAAATCTCTCAAATGAGATTTTTTATGCTAAGTGAATGTATTATATAAATAACTTCATAGTACAAGCCAGTTTAAAAATAAATTTTCACTCATTAGAAAATATATGAAATATACTATAATATATTAAAATATTTTTCTAACTACGAGAATATTAAACTATGCAAGTCAGCAAGCCAAAAACAATATTTCACATAAATGTCAAATATCATTGAAAATATATATATTTTACATTGAATTCATGTGCTATCTACTATTATGTGATATTCAACTAAGTTAATAACAAAATTAATGAATTAATAATTAACCAACTAGACTGTGACGTGAGAATTTTAAAAATAAAATTCCTAAAAATATTTAATGATATGAGAAATATATATCTCTATATATACTTTTACCATATGCATTACACTTAGATGTATATACAATATTAATAGTCTCTAATAAATATACAAAATACCAATATTTTTGTATCATGGATATTAAGATGAAAATAGAGTATTTAAAATATTAATCATCATATATATTTTTTTATTGCTTGTTTGCATTTATGATGTATGGATTCTATCATTAAGATGAAGAGATCAAAAATACTATCAAATACATTATTACTTACATGAACCAACCATAAAAACTAAAAATTAAGATTTACAAATAATTAAATAATTTATTTAAATAGTACAAAAATATATATATAATTATTTTAGCAAGTTTCTAAGTAAGATCGATACAATATTCAGAGATGATAGTTTTATAATTTAGTCAACTAAAGATAGAAGATTCATCAAATAGGAGTGAACTATCAATGTACTTATACATGGATTACTATTCCATCTCATCTCACAGTGACAAAAAATTAAATATTTTGAGTTTTTAAAAATTATACAAATTTACCTTTTCAATACTATTTAAATAACATATGAACTAGTGACCATTTCGGTGTCTACCATAGTATCAATCTATTTTTCTATAACTATAAATATGATTTCAAATAGAAATGACAGATTACGATTAGATATTATTAAACCTCTAAAATGTTTTTCTCATACATCTACAATGCAATTTACTATTTACAATTATAATTAAATAATTTTTTTTATATTTACATAATATTACTATATATATATATATATAATTATAATATACTAAACTGAACTATAAAAATTTAAATTAATTAAATTAAAGTTTAAGGCAGCTATGCCGCATCCATAAGCCACAACCCACAACCCACAAGGCACAACACAACCCACTGGTGATTGGCCAATAGCCAAGCTATAAATGTGTCAAATGGGTCGAGCAACCTGAGCCCAATTTAAGCCTGACTTAAGCCCGACCCAAGACGCAACACAAAAATGTTGTGTCTAGTTCAGCATGACATAGTCAAGAGACATATGGGACATGCCTAGGCATGTCCCATATGCCTATTGACACGTTAAACATATCCCATATGCCTATTTGACGTGCTAAGCATGTCCCACCTACCTAGTACGACAAGCACAAAATGCAGCATGGTCTTGTAGCACATCCTCATTTTAAGAAATGCATATGTTATTAAACAACTACATTTCCATCATTTCCGACATGACAATGACAACTCGTTGTCATGTCGACAACATTTAATATAAAAAAATAAAATATAATGATAAATCTCAAATATTAAAATTCTTCAAATGCCTGATGAGTAAAATCCCAATGATTATTTGAGTTATACCCTTGAAATAAGTAAAAAAAATATATTTTTTTTTATTTCACAAAATTTTTATAAATATTATATTAACATTTTAAGATTTCACAACATAATTGCAATCTTTTTTCTTTATTTCTTTATTCTCTCAAAATATCAAAAGTCGGTCATAGTTTTTTAATTGAATTATTTTCTCTTAGTTTTGTAATTTAAAATTTATAAAGTATAAATCATTATAATGGCAAGCGAGCATTTTTTTTTGTTAGCACATATTGTGGTTTGCGAACTTGTTGTTGGCTGAAGCACATTGATTCAAGGTATACATTGTGTATTTTAGTTTTTAAATTTTTTAGTTATTTTTTATGTAATTATTAAAATTATAATCAAATTAAATAAATCATATATCTCTGTTATTCAATATTTTAAAAACTAAATTAAAAAATAAATATGAAATAATTTATATTATAAAAATGAAATAGACCTAGACATAGATAATAATTATAATCTGACTGTAATATCCAAGACAGAGTTATCTTTTATTCATAGGTCACTCTTGACCTCTATGTATAAAAAAACATAAAAATACACAGAGTTATCTTAAAAATAGTTTTAAAAAAATTATAAGGATGCCAGAAATAATTCGATCCAATGTATATATTATAAATATATATATATACATGTAAAAGTATTATTTTTATTAGATGGATTAAGAGATAGGTAAAATAATACATCAAAAAATATTATGCATTGAATTCCAGACAAACAAAACTCAGTAGCAAAATTTTAAATTTATATCAACTTTAATGACCCCCTTCATTTACTACTAGGAGTATAAAAGGGAAGGGTTATGGCAAAATTCATCACTAATATGAGTATTCTGATTATATTTTTATGAGATCATAGACCACTTCATCTTATATACAAAGTAGGATCACTAGATTGACTAGTAGATATGACATAAAAAAATTATAAAATAAAAAATAATTAATAATTAATCAACTTATGACACAAAATAACATGATCTTAATGATATCTGATATTTGGAATAGTCACGATAGCAATATATTCACACGCATCACTATCCACTTTCTTGATTTTAGGTGAAAATTAAATAAAAAAAATTAGTATCTTTAAAAGTTAGATAAATATAGTTGTTAAATACCTTAAAAAATATGAGATTCAAAATAAAATTTTAAACATAATATTTGATAATAGTGCAAATAACGGTGTGACAATAAATATATTTATGTGAACTATTAAAAACAATCCAATAAATAAGATTTTTATGTTAAATATATATGTCACATAATTAACCTAATAGTACCATCATCATGAATACAAATATTTTCTCTCATTGGAATATATATAAAATTCACTAAAATATATGAGTTAGTAGACCTAAAGAACAAAAAATTTTAATTAAATATTAGATAGCATTAGAATTATACATATCACATTTTAGATTCATGTATTGGATACCAACACGTAATATCTAGCTATGTTAAAATCTTTTATAATACAATGAACGTACGTTCATCTGTGTACACTCTCATCACAAGCATTATACTTACATACATATACAATATTAATAATTTTTTTAGCAAATATAGACAACACTCAAATTTTAGTATTATAGATAATAAGATGAAGATAAAGTCTTTAAAATACTGGTCATCCATTTTATTTTTTTATTACATGGATGTCTATATGGATCATTAGGTTAAAATAGAGGGGATACAAAATATATATCTATATGAATGAACTAACGACAAGAACTAATAAATAAGAATTATGAATAAATTGATTATTTATTTAAATATTATAATAACAAACAAGTGTAATTATAGTGAGCCTCCAAGTATGAACATCAACACCATATCCAAAGACAATGAAATTTCAATTTAGTTAACTATAAAAATTTTAAATGGGTCATGTCATACTAGCATAATCCATTTTTTATCTCCATCCAAACCATTGGGCAATGCCGAATCGTGACAAGCTGGGTCAGGCCTGACTAGGCTATTCCGGTTCATTTCAAGCTAGCATGAGTTCAAGCTAAGTTAGTCTGGTTTATTCTAGGCCAGCCTAGGTTAGGATGAGCTAGCGCATAACATGATTCATTTCAGACTAGCCTGGGTCATGTTCAGGCTAGCCTATTTGGCTAGACATGTCAAAACTAGACTGCATTGGCAATCATGCCGGATAATGCCATGCCACATCTCCCATGCCAAGAACTTTGACCCAGTAAAACTCAAGTCATACCGTGGGTCGGCCTACTACAGGTCTAATACAAAGACACGACTCTAAATCAAGTTGTGACGTGCCAGGCACGGCTGAATCAGGTTGTGACATGCGAAGCACAACTAAGTCATGTAGTGTTTTGTATTTTGTCTAGGCCGCTCAACCTAGTTGACACATCTAGTTAGATACAAGGAAAATGAAGGAGAAATTCATCTAATAGGAACAAGTTGTCGAAATACTTAGATAATAATTTTTACTCTATCTTATCTAATAATGAGATTAAAAATTTTAATATATTAAATAGATAAAAATCATATGAATCCATATTTCTTGTATTATCTAAAATAGCACAGATTATACTGACCCTTCTTGTGTTTGACATTGTATTATGTTTGATTTTTCTGTGATTGTTGTTATAACTTCGTTATAGTATTTAAAAATTATTGTGCATAGTATGACATCAAAAAACTCATTGGAAGAATATTTATATCTAATAGAAAATCACAAATATATGGATAGAAGTGTAAAACAGATCGTGTCATGCTAGAACGGCTCATTTGAAAGTGGCACGAGCACGATCATGCAACAGTGTCAAGACTAGAGTGGATCATGCTGGTTCGGGTCATTTTAGGCAGCAAAGGGCACAAGCCACAAAGTGGCCTTTTTTTGCCTTTATCCTAAAATGCAAATTCTAAGGCTTAAGATTGTCTAAGAGTAATATCTAATATTATTTTTGTAAATATAATTTTATTTTAATTAAAATGCCGAATACATAAATCAAAAAAAATTAAAATTTAAATTAAAAAAATTACAAAGTACAATCTAATCTAATTTTCAATACAATACATATTGTATATATCTTACATCAGGCATGAATAAAGAAATAACAATAAATAAAATGACAAAAAAACATAAATCAATATGGAAGAAAAAATGACACATAAACAAGAAATAATATTATACTATAGCACAGTATACTTATGACATGAATCAAGAATCATCAATAAATAATAATCAATCGGTATCTTCAATATGTTATTGTAGATGAAAATAAAGATAATCATCACAATCATCATGAATGCATCTAAAAATATAGCTAGTGCAGACGTGTCAAACAAACCGGGCAGCCCAGGCCCATGACGAGCGGACCCTCGGTACGAATAGTGTCATGTTGTGCCATGACGAAGATTTTCAACACGTGTGCCACGACAGGAACCCATTCCTAGCACGTGGGCACGTCATGGGTCACCACGTACTAAGCAATGCCCAGCGGTGGATGACGCAGTGATGCCCAACGACTCAGCATGCTCAAAAGGCAATGGCAAAATGGTGCCCAAAAACCTAATTCCCAAAAAAAATGTTAGACCCGACCCAACCAAACTCAGCCCAAACCAGGGCAAATTTTGGGCCATGGGCCATGTCGGGCTTGCCCTCCAAGGAACCATGCCGAGCAAAGCCCAGTGTGGGGGGAGGCCCAATAAATAGGACGGGCCGAGCCAGCCGGTTTGACACATTTTCTTTAACCAAACCTTTAAGCTAGTTCCCTCAATTTCCTCAATTTCTACCTTCCAAGAATCATCATCTACTATCATCTATTACACATTTTCTTGAATGCTTAACCCAGGTCATTTTGGTTCTTCATTCATGCATGTACCTCTACGTTATATAGTCATGATCTCAATCTTATATCTAAAATAATATTAATTATAATAAAAAAAGTAAATCTTGATATTATGCTTAAGTAGATAAGTCATTGTCTATTTGCCTCTGACCGCCATAGACCGCTATCATCTATCTCATATATAAAATAATAATCTCAATCTCATATATAAAATGATATGAACCGCCATAGACCGCTATCATTATCTCAATCTCATCTAAAAAGATCTTGACTGCCAAAGATCATTATCATCTATTTATCTCTGACTAACTGAATAGAAAAATTATTTTCTCCGAATATAGCATCCATATCCATGCTCAAAACATTACTATAATTACCATACATATAGTCATAATATGAAAATAATCAGTTAATTTTTCGTGGATAAATCCTACAAGATGTATCTGATTAATATATATGTGAACCTGGGGATCTTATGAAAAGTAAATTACAAGTATGTCAACATAATACCGCCTATAAAGATATCAAACGAAATGTGAAGGGTAATGTCGGGCCATTTTTTCAGGCCCGACCATGCTTTCGTGCCAAGCCAAACATTGTTACTATACTGTGCCATGTCTGGCCCGGCACGGTTTTGTGGAGTTCAGCCAGCACGGGCCCGCGGTACAATCCGCCGGGTTCGGCCCGGTCGGGCCGAACCCTAAATAAAAAAAAAATAGGGCTTCGGCGTGCGTCTCCGCGCCGAACCCCTAATTTTAAAAAAATTAGAGATTTGATGCCCTCGTACCCCTAATTTTAAAAAAAAATAGTTTCAGCACAGTACCGTGTTAACATGTCACGGTACCATGCCGAGCCATGCACGGCACGAGGCCCGGTTGGCCTCGGCACGACACGATAGTGCCGTGGTCGGGCACGGCACGAGCCCGGACACGAGAAATTTCTGTGTTGGGCCTGCCCAGGCATGGCCGAATCGTGTCGTGCCTCATGCCAGGCCCGCCCAGGCATGGCTGAATCGGGTCGGGTCGGCCCGGCGCGGTCCGATTGACACCTCTAGGTCAGCTCAACATCGGCCCACGGCACGAATCTGTCAGGTTCGGCCCAGTCGGGCCGAACCCCTAATATAAAAAAAATAAGGAGTTTAGTTGCGCGCTGTCGCGCCACCGGGTGCCAAATCCCTAATTTAAAAAAATTAGGGTTTTGGCACACCCAAAACTCTAATTTTAAAAAAAAAAAATTTTCTCGGCTCGTTCCAAGGTACGATGCCAACGGGCCAAGGTACCGTGCCAGGCCATGAACGACACGAGGCCCGGTTGGTCTCGGCACAGCATGGCACAATTGGTGCCATGGTCGTGCACTGCACAAGCCAGGGCACGAGAAATTCTCGTGCCGGGCCGGCCCAGGCACGGCCGAATCATGCTGAAGGCCAGGCCCAATTGACACCTCTAACTGACTACTATGGAATCCTCCAAAATTTTAATCAAAAGACTCATGATAAAAATTAGTTTGGACATGTCTTTCCTCTCAACATCATTATAGTAATGAAGGAGGTCAACAAAACTGAATTACATCTAACTTGAAACATCTCACTATTAAGTTTGGTTTGTTTCGGATTTAATAAATCACATTTTTTTATATTGATCGATATATCTCTTTAGGTGTTCAGTCTCACACACACTCCTACACATATATATCTTTTTTATAAAATATATATTATGTTGATTCTTCATTAACACTCCTAGAATTTTTAATTTTTATTATTTTAAAATATGTCTAAACTATTGATTTTTACCTAATTTTTATTTTTTTATGTGACATATAAGTTTGGGTCAAAACTGTTAGAAAAAACATAATTTCACATTGGCCTTTTAAATAGGATTATCATTGTTATCTATGTCTCGATTTAATACTCATTTTTATTAAATTCACTATGTGAAAATTTTTATTTATTTATATTATTTAAATAAAATATGAAAATTATAAAAAAATTATAAAATAACATTATAACCAAAAAATTTAAAAACTAACAGTATACTACATACCACTTTGTTGTAAATTCTAACCTTCAGAGTTGAGAGTCAACACAACCAACTTGCAATGTTTCATAGGTCGCCAAGCAGACTTGAATCAACGTGAACCATCTATCCTATTCCCATATAGTTAAACTTTGAACATAAATTAAAATAAAATAAATAGTATAATATACTATATATATATATATATATATATATATATATATATATAAAATATACATATTGCAAAATAATACACTAAGAAGAGTTGTGAAACTACACTACATAGAAAATTAAAAAACAAAAATAAGGGAATAAGAAATTGAGAGAGTTAAAGAAATAAGAATAAATTGAGAATGAATATATAAATTTTTTCTTCATCGGATGATCACCCGAAAGGACTTGACCCGTGAACCATGACCGAACCATAGCTAATCCTGGGTCCTCGGCCCGGTGGTACAGTCCAACGTGTCGAGGACCCAGTGGTCAAGGGTCCTAAGCCATATTTATGATGTGTTTTTTTTATATTAGTATAGTTTATATTTAATCTTTAAACAATTTTTCTTAGTTATATTATATAAATCATTATTATAATATAATAACTTATGAAATTAAAAAACAAAATCTGGTCATAGGCAAGTGATAGCAGGCATGTCGCATGCTGCCATGGCCCAAGCCCAATGACAGGGGCCAGAATGCAGTAGTATAGACTCCCTCATGTTGGTTTTATCTGAAATTAGCCCGAGACACGACCCAAATTTGACAAAACTATGTCGTGTTTGACAAGGCATGGTGACATGACCGGGCCACTTAAATTCAGGCTGTCAACCCAGCACAGACCACTTGACACCGATATCAGGCTAGTGGCAATGAATTAGAGATAACAAAAAGGTCGGGTTGGCATGGCACATCCCAAGGTACGGCACAATTTGATCATGTCTGAGCCAACACTACACGCTACTGTAGCATGCTCGGGTCCGTGCCACGCCAGGCACACCCTCGGCATGAGTCATGTCGTGCCGTGCCAAGAGTTTTTGGCCCACGTGCCGTGCTAGGCACGGCACGGCACGGAGTGCCTGGCACATGGGCACGGCACGGGTGACCACGCATCGAGCGACGCCCGACGGACGACGGTGGCTTGGCGGCACAATGTTGAAATCCTAAAATTTTAAAAATTCAACCGACCTGAACCGAACCAGCCGACCCGAACCAACCCGAACTAGGGAAGGTTTTTAGCCACAGGCCCGTACCGAGCCTTCCCTCCAAAGAACCGTGGTAGGCACGGCACGCCAGCAGGGGTGGGCCTAGAAAAAAAAACTGTCCGGGCCACCCCGGTCCAGCCCATTTGACACCTCTACAGTGAATGCATGCCGCTGCCACTACCCATGGGCCAAGGCCACTAGGCCAGGCTGCTGGCTCATGGTTACAACCTGATGCCTGCAACAACTAACCCAAGCTAGCATGGGTTAGTCGCGAACCAGGCCAGGCACTAAGGAGTGCATGAGGACTAGCCGTGTCAAATATACTCGGGCAGAACCCAATCTAGCATGACTTGGCAGAACTAGGTGCTCCGGTAGTTCCATCAAGTCATGTCGGGCCAACTTTCCCAAACATCATGCCGGCACAGCATGGTGGCTCGCCTAGACCTAAAATTTTGGGCAGTGCCAGCCCAACATGGCCTGATGGACACCTTTACAGCAATGACACCAGAGATGATTGATGATGGCTGTGGCAGTCATAGATAATGATCATCAATGGCTTTCACTGATAGTTACTCCAATAAATAATATTTTCATATCCTACTCAAGTTAGAAAATGAATAAGATAAATATTTTTTTGAATGTAAAAACTTTATTGAACAAAAAAATAAAAATAAGGTAGCACCTATAATATAATACAATGTAGCATTATTGTATGACTAAATTAGTGTGATGTATTTTTTCATTTTTCTAATCATCTCCATTATGCACTATCAAAAAATCTCTCCTAATCCTCAAGTGGAGATCATTCCCATCGATACTTAAGACACGAGGTCTGTTAGAGGGGTCAGCAGAGTCGGGCGGCTCGGGCATGACCAGCAGTACGTCCCAGTTCAGCAGTGCCTAACCTAGCACGGCACGATCCAGAACTGTGTCTGATCCTTTGCCGGGCCAGTGCGAGCCGTGCCTCATGTCAGGCTAGGACCCGACGGCATGGGTCCATCGGCCCGGGGACCCGAGACCGGCTAAGGGTCACAGGTCAAGTCCCAGCCAGCCACCCGCTGCGCGAAAATACAACGGGGGTTCAAACTACTGATGTTCACCATGTACTGTGCTGGGCCGGCCAAATGATTCCCGCGATGTTCGCCTGGCACGGCATGGAATGGGGGTAAAGGTGTCAAACGGGCCGGTCCGGCCCATTTTTTAGGGCATGATCGGGCTTCCATGCTCGGCCCGGCCCGGTTTAAAAAAACCGAGGCACGGCCGCAGGCACGGCGGGCCGTGCCGTGCCTTGCCTAGTCCGCTCGGGCTTACATGTCCGTACGGGTCAGAATTCGGGGGGGATCGCGGGTCGGGTCGAATCAGACCCGACCCGCGGTCTTTTTTGCGGGAGGGGCCATCGTGGGGTAGGGCTCACGGGACACCCGGCACGGGACAAACCCGTGCCGGTGTGCTGTGCCGCGGGCCGAACTGTGCCGGGTCAGGCACGGCACGGGCCCGGGCCCGGAATCTTTCCGTGCCGTGCCTCGTGACGGGCCGGGCCAGCCCGGCTCGGTTGACACCTCTAAATGGGGGCACGGCCATGCCTAGCAAAAATGGGTCGTGGCAGCACGGCACCGTCCGGTTGACACCTCTAGGTTTGATATGCCAAATTTATCAGTTTATATCAAACTTACTGGCTTGCCCTAACCCCACGACTCATGAAATAGTTGCGCGTTAACAAAACCAAACTACATATTAACTGCATGCACGTGTGGTCTGAGTATTTGCTTTTCCACTATTTTCTTCCAACGAGAAAATAGAATTCGAAAAACAACACAACAATGGAAAAGCAACAGCTAGAATTAAAAACAGACCTCGATCAGACGGCCATGCCAATACAAAAAAATGCCACAATTTGCTTGCTCCCACTCTAGTTGAGAGCGGCCGAGGGTCAAATGAACATGCTTTCCAGTAACAAAGCCCTTCAGTTCACAAGTCTCATTCAGGGATTTTGCCAGGGGTCGGCTTTTGACCTGTGGAAAGCTTCGTGCTAGAATTTAAGAATATAAAACAGAACATTGTTAATGCAAACGACAAATGAAAAGAGGATTAGATCATCACCAATGACCCCTGAACGTATATCCTCATTCGCGGAATTAAAAAGACGACTTCCAGATAAGAACGAAGGGAGTAGTCCAACGGTACCTGATGCCCATGCAAGTGATATGTCAGTACAGCTGCTCTCCTGAATTAGACTACTCAGAGTCTCAAATAGAATCAGGAAAGAGATCAAACACTTAAAATGTCAAACAATGGCACCAGTAAGTTGAGGAAGATGCGTATTGTGTTGGAACACAATGTAGTGCAGGTAAAAATTGGGGCACGCAGCTAATTGAATCTACTTGATTCAGTTACCAAGGGGCACCCTAGGCGACACGGCACAAGAATAACTTGTGCCCATGTCGGGCCGATGCCAACCGAGCCACTTGTTGGGCCAGGAACGGCCCGATACAGAGGCCCGTGGGCACAGTTTCTTGGCACGAGCCAAGAAATGCCCCGACCCACCCAGCACGGTGCCCCCTACCCAAACTGAGAACCCAAGGCCCGATGGATCCGGAAGTTCTGTCAGGCCCAAACCCGACCCACTGTCTTTTTTGACCCAAGTTCGAGGCCCGATTTCTTCCATTCCAGAAGTCGAAGCTTCTGGAATGGGATTGTTCGGGTCTGTTCGACGGTCGAACTGACCCGAACGGTAAAAGATATTTGAATTTAAGCCGTTGGATTTTACCTCCAACGACTATGAGGCAGAATCCAATGGCCCTAAGTATTTGCCTGTTTTTTAATGATTAAAAATTTTTAAAAATCAAAAAAAAAAATTAATTTTTTTTTAAAAAAATATTCAATTTGATAATCTATAAACCCCACCCCCCTCACTCTAAGATTTAAGTTTTTAAAAAATATAAATCTTAGCTCTTGCTGCTCTTCACTCACTCACACACTCTCTCTCTAATTTTCTCTCTAGAGATTTTGGTCTTTGGGTCTTACAACTCGGCTTTGGTCTTTGAATTTGTGGTGTTCATATGGTACGGATTTAAAAAAACTAAAGTTAACGCATTTCGATTTACGAATATTTTGACTTTTTTATAATTAATTAACTAGTTTCTCTCTTTCTACTCTCAACTCTATAATCTAAAAAAAATAAAAATTTAAAAAAAGAGAAATAGTAATTTAAATAATAAAAATAAAATTAATTTTAATATAGAAAATAAAAATCCGACAGAATGGTCCAAGGCTGCCAAAATTTTAGTTTCTTTGATCATCTCGACCTAAACATCTAAAAAATAAAAAATAAGAAGAACTTCAGTATTGTAGACTCAATTTAATATAATAAAATAAAAAAATTTTATGAGTACCGAAAAAAAATCAACATAGTACAAATATTGTAAGAAAATTTTAAGTTATAAGAGTTCATGTGAAACTGAGTACATTATGAGACATACCAAACTATGCACCAAAAAATATGGTGCATTAGATCCTAGACAAATCCTACTTAGCGGTGAATTTTTTGAGACTGTATCCAATTCAGTCTCAAAGTTTATCCCCTTTATATACCACAATGAGTTGGAGAGAAATGGTATGATTAAATTGATTATCGTGATGGATCTTTTGATTAGATTTTCGGATGATCAAAGGATGATCAGTATTATGCAGATATATTTTCAGTCTGCATATCGTAGGATTTCTAAGTCTACAACTATGAACGACATACTAAAATATTATAAATTAAAAAAAACAAATAATAATTAATAAATTTAGAAAATATAGTCGAGTGGTGTCTGTAACATCCAATATATGGACTAATCACGATAATACATCTTATGCATGTCTCACTGCTTATTATGTAGATTCAAAATAAACTCTAAATAAAAAAAATTAAAAATTTTCTGAGATTTTCCAACCTCATGATGACCCAGTCATTTTTGATTACATGATGAAGATATTTAGAGAATATAAAATTCAAAATAAAATTTTTAATATTACATTCGATAATATATCTAATAATGAAATAATAATTAACATGTTTGTTAGAAATATTAAAAATGAACCATTAGAAGATATTTTTTACGTTAAATACATGTATCGTGTGATTAACCTGATTATACAAGCGGGGATGAATATGTATGCCCTCACTTAAGAAAACATACATAACTCACTAAAATATATACATATCTCGTAGACAACAAAAATTTGATAGTCTCTGTTTGTCTGTGAATCTTAAAAAGAAAAAATTTTAATCGGATATAAAGCACCATTAAAATTACACTTACCTAATATTAGAGTCATGCGTTGGATACGAACACGTGATATCCAACTATGTTAATAATAAGAGTGACAAACTTATTATTGACGACACTGACTATGCGACAAAAATTTCATTTATAAAATTTCTAAAGATTTTTTATAACACGACAAACATATATTCGTTAATTTATAATCTCATGATTTGCATTACACTAAGATGCATATGCAATATTAGTAACATATTTAGAAAATATTGAGATGACTCGACACTTAGCGACATCGTTATAAAAATAGAAACCAAGTACTTAAAGTACTGGTCCACCACCTCATCTCTTTAATATCTGGCTGCCTGCATGGACCCTAGGATTAAGATAGAAGGGATAGATAATATTTTGACTTATATTTTCGCGTACATGAATCTTGAACACCCACCTGAAGAATCCATTCACGAGAAATTGACTAAACTTTTTAGATACTATAATACTAGGTATGATAGTAGTAATAGTAAGGCTCCGAGTACGGACATGAATACCATATTCAGAGATGATAACTTTTCATTCAGTTTACAAGGGAGAAACAACATGATGGACGGTAGAATAGGAGCGAGCTATCTCGATACTTTTATTGTTCAATTCTATCACATTCTGACACTAAACATCTTAATATATTACCGTGGTGAAAATCATATGAGTCCATCTTTCCCGTGCTATCTAAGATGGCAAGAGATCTACTGACTCTTCCGGTATCAAGCATAATATCAGAGTCTATTTTTTTTATTGTAATAAATATAATTTCGGATAGGAGATCGAGATTACGTCCAAATATTATCGAGACTTTAACATGCATAAAGAAATGGAAGAATTCGAGTTTAAACATCCATGATCGTGCTGGGACTACAACAAAAGTAGAGAGTTGATTATTGATGATAATTCATATGATATTGATATTGAGAATAATATGACGATTGATGATGTTGACGATTGACAATTATCGAATTACAACACTTATGTCTGATTCTGATATTTGATTTCGATTTACTCATTTACATTGTATTTGTATTTGTCTAATTTTTGGTTATGATATTACTTTGAGAAGAGAGCTTGTGATTGTGATTTATAACTTTGTGGATTGATACATTTGATGCTTGAAAGTTAAAACTTGAATATTTATTATTTTTGAATTTTTATTTTGCATTGGTTTTTAATTTTTATTTATATTTAAATTTTAATGTTTTATTAATTTATATTTCAAATACTTACAATATTGTACTAATAGTCTGATACACATTAACATATTTAAATTATAAAGTATTAAAAACAAGTAACATTAACTAATTACTAAAAACAATTAACAATTAAAAAAATTTTAATTTTAAAATATTAAAAAACATTAAACTTAAATATATAAAATATAAATAAAAACAAAAATAAATTATTAAAAATTTAAAACCAGCCCATACGGGCCCGACCCAGCATGGTTTCTCGACCTACCATGCCGACGGGCTATACTAGGCTTGGCCAGAAAATACCGTGTAGGGCCAGGCACATCACGGTGGCCCGGTTGGGCCACCTAAAATTGAGCCAAGACAGCCCGTTTGACATCTCTAATTGAATGACTCTTGCTCCAAGAATAGATTCATTAAAAAATAAGTCCTACTTAAAAAAATATCAAAACTCAAAAAAACTCTCTTAGTCTCATACAAATAATATTAATACCCTTTTTGAGTAATAGAATAACGAAAAAAAGATATATTTTATTACTCTAGACAACATTTTATCATATAATAAGAAAAATCCGAAAGAAAATAAGTGATACAAACTTTATAAGATAAACTAAATAATCTATCTCTAAAATTTAAGATTTAAAAGAATACAAGTTTTGAAAAAACTAAGAAAAGTATAAAGGGTATATGAGAATATTTAAAGTTGAAATAACTTAATTATGTCAACCAAATGCCTATTTTTTCTCACTGATTTGAGTGTGGAATATGAAAATTGTTCGTATAATCTTGAAATTAGTATAATAAGTATTGAACCTCTAAGATATAAACTTCAATACAATATAATGTTTAATTATTTGAACACTTTTAATAAATTAATTCTTTATTCTTTTATTAAATATCACATATATATATATATATATATATAAACAGACGCGCACACACATATATATAATATAAAATAAAAAATATAATTTAGTGAAACATATATAATAATCAATAAAAAAATAAAATAGTTCAATTCATCTCATGTCTCAATACTAATAGATCTTCATATGTATGTATAAATCAAATTAAATAGCTTCATACTCATACAAGTCTGACAGTCAAGTTGAGAAGCTATAGTATTGTTGCCTCCTAGATATGTCTCACATTCCAATGCAAAGATACTCCTAATACTAAGATCTAAAATTTTCAATTCAATTATAAATATATGACCAAGTCATGTATATGTGATTGATCAAAAATATTCAAATACCCAGTGGGATGTCTAATCATAAAAGTAAGGGCATGCAACTTAATATGTTCTATCTTTAAGATAATCTTCCACCAAGTTTTTTCATCCTGCAAAATAATATCAGTATTGTAGTTCATAACTTTTAATTTTTATTTTTTATTTTTTATTTTTTATTTTTTATTTTCTTTTACTTTTTACATTATGGATTAGAGAAACCAAATTGTAAGATGCCCCAATTTGAAAAGCTCAATATATAAGAGCATCTCATGTCACCATAAATATAATATCAGTATTGTAGTGATATGGCACCAATCTTTCAACAATGCATATATTGTAAGAAGAAATGGCATATCAAAGAAATATTTTAATAATTATTTCCATAAATAAAATTGAAAACATTACAAAGTGTTAAGAAAGATAAATTGACTATTAAATTTATACCGAAAATGTCACATAGTTAATCTATGATGACGCTTACTAAAAAATATATATTAAACTCCTTTTTAAAGCAACACCATCATTTCATATTCTTCATGTTATACAAATTTAGTCACACATTCATTCACTTTAACCTAATAGATTATCGGCTCAGGAGCTATTAGTCATATTATAGGTCATCATTCTCTTTTTATTATTTTTTCTTTATTCATTAAGTATTATAATAATCAATAACAAACTCTCAGAAATTACTAGTCATGATAGCATTCAGTTTGATCTTTTATTACGTTCGCGTATTCTATTTATTCTTGTTTCTCATATTTAATTTTTTTCGTACAACTTGGTTTTGACTTTCTTTTTATTTTCTATCAATGTTTGTTCGAAGGATAATATGATTATGATGAAGACTTCTTTTTAAAATTGAGCAGAGTGTAATGAACAATTCACTCATTACTTGTATATTATTGATTTTGTCACTCATTATTAATTAAGTTGAAAATAGTATAACTCAATCTTAAGAGAATAACTGCCCTAGAATATAAGACATGTCAATTAAGAAACCACGTCAATCCTTTTTATCAGTCTTGCCTAATCAGTATATATAAGGACGCATTCAATCTAATACATACAGACGTATAGAGACCTAGTATAAATAAGATCTGAGAGTGATTTAGATATTTAAATACTTTTATTTATGTTTGTCCACGATCTACATTAATATTTCTTTTTGATGTTAGATCATGATTATTTGAATTTTTCAACCTTTTCATAAAATAATAAAAAATAAATTTAATAAACAAATAAATAAAATAAATAATAATATAGTAAAATATATGTCATACAATTTTAACACATGATATATCGATAATAGAATAATAAATCAAATATCTTGTGTTGGTATATACCTATATAATAAGATTATAGAAAAAAAAATAAATATTTGGTTAAAATAGTTCTAATACTCATTTTTTATGAGTTTACCAAAGTTTTTTTTTGGGGAATTATAGTATTAACCACAAATTAGATCTTCAACTAAAGATATTCTTCTCTCCTTTCTCATAGTATAGCCTTAAAAATCTTGCATCCTGATAAAAAATTATTTAGATTGTTTCCTTGAAATTTTTAAAAGTATTTATTTTATGCATTATCTCTCCAAAAAATGGGATTAGATGATACCTATAGTTTTAGAATATGTTTTCCTTAGTTATTATAATACTCAAAAAAAAATATAAGTATTTTTTGCTAAATTCTAATTAAAATTTATTAAGTGTGAACATCACTTTTTTAGTATCACTAATGTTTTAGTGAGCCGATTAAGACTTAGAGTCCATACGACATATTTGGATCTATTATTTTTCATTATTCCTCAACAGTTGCACTTGAGCCATTAGTAAGAAGATAGACTGATAAAATCGCATGTCGGCAACATATGAACTTGGTCCACATTATGATGATGCTCATATAAAGTCATCATATGTACCAACTAGTACATATCATGTTGGCACTTGAGACAATGAGATTTCTCATGAGAGAAAATCAATTCAAATCCACACGACATATCAATGTCATATTCAAGTATGATGATTTTTTGATTTAGTTAGTTAGGAGTAAATGACAGAGTATTCAATCAAATAGAAATGAGTTGTCAAGATATTTAAACACTGATTATTATTTTATTTTATTTCAAAGCGATATGAAAATTTTAAAATACTAAATTGATCGAAATTATATGAAATCATTTTTTTTCATAATATTTAAATAACACAAGATCTATAGACTCTTATGATATCTAACATAGCATTGAAATCTACTATTTCTATGACTTAGAATGTAATTTCAAATCTGATGATGACATTATGACCAAATCTTATTGAAACTCTTTAATATATAAAAGACCGGTAGAATTTACGAATAGATCTTCAATATAAAGCTAAAAAATTACGAATAAATAAAAATATTTGTAGAGATCCAAATCAGATAAGATGATATTGGACTGACATGCATTTTTTTTGGAGTTTTTTTTTTTAATTTAGATTTGCAGTTTCTGACCTGGGTATTTTTTTCATATTTTTCTTACATTTGATATTAATGACATTTGCAATGCTGTTTATATTTAAATTAAATTTATTTCTTTGTATATACATACATAATATTACGAGGGTAACCACAGGCACATCCAACACCACAACAAGCATGCTGCCACTGCCAGCCCACCTGCTTGTGTGGTTGTGCATGTGTTAGTCGTGGTAGCTAGCCCAGGCACCAGGCAGCCAATCTGGCATGTCCGCTGCAGGTTGTATAGCCTGGTGCCTACAGAGGTTAGCCCAAGCGAGCCTGGTTTAGCGGCAGACAGGGCAAGGCACGAAAGCATGCCTTGCCGATTCGGACCGGTTATACCCGGAAAGAAAGCCAACCCAGCACGGCCAAATGCTTCAGCAAGGCCATCGGGGCAAGTGTGCACGAGGAATTTTAGGCAAAATGACGTGCTTAGGGTTTTAAGTGCTCCCAGGTACCTTCTTTAGGCCTACTACAGCTCTTATCGTGTGCTTAGGGTTCATAGCAATCCTGCTTTAATATCATACATAAAAGACAAACTTAACGTAGAATTCACCCATGTTCTTAACAATTTGTTTGAAATCCACGTTGGAATTCAAACAACATGATTGTGAAATGTGAACTAAACATAATCATTAAATCAGCGACTAAAAACATCACACCAACGGTGACTCAATGACTATAAAACAACCATGGTGAAAGCGAAGAGATGGACGACCTTTTGGCTGATCTGGCCTAGACGAGATCTGACTCTTCTTGAACGGATGAGTATATCACCTTGGTGAAAGGAGCTCCCACCGGTCAAGCCGCCGTGCCATTCCAGACAATAATCTGATCCCCATTCTTCTAGGTTCCACACGTATATCTGCGTTCCTGTTCTTTCATGGAACAATCCAGCTTTTTGGCCTATCAAATATTTATCAAATGGAGAATATTTCTTAATTGCTTGCAGATTATACTTCGCCAGAGCTTCGGATTGGACACTTGGATCCACCTCCATAAACTGCCCTCTCCTGCAGTAGCTGACAACAGGGATTTCGAGATTCTGCAGGAGCAGTCGGACTGCATTATTTAGGAACTTACAAACAGCGAACGAACAATCAAGGAATGATTGGATCGTTGGAAAACTAAAACTCAGGTCTTTGTGTGTGTGTGTGTGTGTGTGTGTGTGAGAGTGAGAGAGAGAGAGAGAGAGAGCACACATCTCTTCCTTCATTTAAGGATTGTGAGAGGAATGCGATCGATCTGGAATCAGAAGTCTGAGTGAGAACCAGGGCATCCCTTCCAAGCCTCATCGCTCCTGTCTAACCAACACAAACACATCATGTTGACAAACTAAAGCATCGAGCGAAGCTAACCTAAAACGAAGAAAAACACTTAGAAAATTACATAAGAAATCAAAAATGTTGAATTGTATTTCTGAGAGCACATGTATCCTAGAAAACCCATTTCAAAAAGCACGAGGCACACTTAGATGACCTAACACATTTTTAGATTTTTTTTTTTTTTTTTTTTTATGGATAATTATTTAATATAACTACATTTTTCAACTATTTGTTCGTTCTAAACACATATAACAGTCTAAATATTAAATATGATCAAACTCACATATCATCATTCTAAAAAAATTAATGATCAGAGAGAAATAAAAAAAATATTAAAAAAAAAAAATACAAGAATAATTATTAACATTTACAACTAGCATTATATATTCACCTTCTAGTTCATCTCAAAAAAAAAAAAAAATGAATAATCACGCATTAATCATTTTAGTCACAAGAGAAATGGTAATAATCAATATAATAAGTCTATATAAATCCCCTAGCTACCAACTTGACCTTTAGCAAACCAACCTTTCGTTCAGGTTCAATCTTCATCGTGTGCACATATTTATATCTCACTACTAGCTTACTAAAGATTTCAGAATGATATACTAAATAAGATAAAAAGAGTAAATTATAGAAATCATGCAACTATCAAAAAATGACAACAATCTAAATTACATAGTATCAAAAATAAAAATAAAAGAATATCAATGACAGTAGATACTAGATAGAACGTGTCATTAATTTCTTTCATAAAATAATAAAACCTTCATATCACTACTCCCAATCATAATAGCTAATACAATAGAAAACTCATCTGAAGAAGACAGTGAATGAATCCATATAGTATATATATTTAGATTAAGATCATCCAGTCTCTTAGATCTAGGTTTCAGATGGGCCGGGCCGGACCGGCCTGAGCCCAATATGAGATACAGACTAAAAGAACATAAGAAAATAACTAGTTGATTAAGAATTAGAAGTT
Source organism: Sapria himalayana (assembly GCA_029783825.1). Classification (NCBI taxonomy): domain Eukaryota; kingdom Viridiplantae; phylum Streptophyta; class Magnoliopsida; order Malpighiales; family Rafflesiaceae; genus Sapria; species Sapria himalayana. The sequence continues at coordinate 117,783 of JAREIK010001468.1, read as the reverse complement.
AACACCACTACTCTCCAAGGGTACTTAGGTATACTCATAAGTAACACGAGTGTCCTAGCTTTATCAATAAAATATTAATTATTTCTTTTAGTTATCTCATTATATACAAGAGTAAAAGCATAGGATATATATAATAAATCACTCATACTTTTCGAATAATTAAAAACTAATAATACGTATATTATAAAATATTTTCACTTCTTATTATTCTAATATCACGATCAAATTGAATTTTTATTATTTCATAAAATTTCATAAATATAAATAAAATTTTAATTATTTCTTTTAGTTATCTCATTATATACAAGAGTAAAAGCATAGGATATATAATAAATCACTCATACTTTTCGAATAATTAAAAACTAATAATACGTATATTATAAAATATTTTCACTTCTTATTATTCTAATATCACGATCAAATTGAATTTTTATTATTTCATAAAATTTCATAAATATAAATAAAATTTTAAGATTTTTCTTATATACTAAAAACTATGTAAATTAAATATAATTAGCAATAAAAATAATAAAATATCTCATATTATCATGAGAGATCATTATACATAATTCCTAAATGTCTAACAAAATCAAATGAAATATATTTCTCCGAACACCCTATTGATGTATCAGATATGAAATCTATGTCTAAGTAATTTGAATGTGAGACATCTCAGTCAATTTAAGAGTTATTTTATTGATAATTAACTCCAAAATCTTTAGTTTATTCAATAATTAATGTTCATACCGAGAGTATATCACTAGCGGATTAATAATAAATTAGTAACTAAAATACTCCTATTGATGAAGAAAATAAATATAATCCACATCGCTCAAACCTCAAGAACATAAAATGTCTGATATATCAATCTCACATAAAAAATATTAGAAGAAGAGAAAATAATATCACAAATATATTAATTTAAAAAATAAATATCAAAATACAAATTATAACGAAACTCTAATACAAAAAAATACATTTCTATGGCTCATACAATGATGTCATTGACCATGACAATATCAAAAACTCTAGCCTATACAAGTGAAATGAAGAGAATATGATTATCTGTAGCATTAGTATTAACTCATGAACCTATGACCCACAAGTCTATAGTAAGGTAGTGAGAAAAATGAGCGACAAGCATAAAAATATCTTGGTTGAAGCCGATAACACTCAAGAAGAGAACCCTAGAGTACTACTGAGTAAGTGTAATAAAACCAATAGATGTGCTCGCAAAGAATCTGATATAAGTAGCTCCAATAGTCTAACGTACACCTTTGCACCACAAAAAAATTTTCATAACTTAGCACATAATGTCCAACACCACTCTAAAATATGTCTCAATCTCCAAAGGAAAGAATAGGTCATTATTGGCTAATCATATTATATTAACTAAATTGTAAGCATTTTAAGTGAAATTAAAAATTAATAATCATATTATATCGATCAAATTTGATAATACATATGGGGATAGAAAGTCTATGACTCGCTTACATAATGATTTGTCTGCACATCATGGAGATGGATTTGTGTTATGCCAATGTTGAGCATATCATATCATAGTACCTCATAGTTAAGATAGGCGTGAAATTGATAATTGATCATAATAAAAAATATCTATATAACTTTAATTTGGATAAATAGTTCAGACTCCCGTACAGCTAAATTCAATAGAGATTATCAAATAAGATGTTTAAAATCTTAAAAATTTTAAGTAGATATAAAGATTAAATGAAACATAACATATTTAATATTAAAAGACACTTTAGGTTATAAAAATATTGTTTTAATAATTCATAATACATCAGAAAAAGAAAATTTATTAACTAATAAAAATTAATTATTACGAAAAAATAGAGTTTTTTAAAAAAATTATGATTTAGCTATTTTATTATCTAGTATTTATGATTCAACATCTTGTTTAATTTTTTTCAATTAATTTTTATAATTGATTATTTGGGATATATATCTCATACAAAATTATGTTTAATCATCTTATCATAAAATAATTATAATTACTTTTCACGATGATGTAATTAGATATTATAAAAAATAATTAATAATTAAAAAAATTTTTAAATAATAATAACATGATAATTGTGATCTCGGATATATAAACTAATCAAAATAATATTATTTTGATATAAGTGATATCATATTATATAAATACACATTAGACAATAAAAAAATTACATTTTTATTGAATATTGCATCATCATTATGAGATTTTCATATATAATTATTTAACATATTTTTAGAAAATATGGCATATAATGCAACATATTTTATATTATTTTTAATAATACTTTAATTAATAGAAGTACCATAAATTTATTTTTAAAACAAAATAAAATAAATCTCACTAAGAGAATTATTTCATGTAAGATAAATATCACAAAGAAGATTTCATCTAAATCAATATGTTTGAAAAAAAATAAAATTTCTTTACAATTTTCAATAACAATATAATTCTACCTCGCTAATATTAAAATCTTATACAAAATATTAATACATACAATTAGATATTGACAATAGTAAAAATGAAAAATTATAAAAAGTTGATTGGATTAAGTGAAAATTCCATAAAATTTAAAAGTACAAATTATTTTTGATTCATTTAAAAAATTATAAGAATTATAAAATTTATATCAATCACTATATTTTAAAAAGAAAATTTAATAATAATTTTCAAAATTATTGAAATTCTATCTCACTAAGACTAAAATTATATGTAATTATTATAATATACCATTAGATTTTGACAATGAAATACAATAAAATTATAACGATTTCATATGATTTAGAAAAAGAATTTTTTTTATTTTTAAAAATTCTTGAAAATTTTTTGTGATACTATGAATATGTATTATTCAATATATACTCATACCTATTGCATAGCATTTAGATGTTTTTATAATCTTTAAATACTTAAATATTGGATACAATAAAAAGTGTAAGTATAGAAATATAATACTTAAATATATAAACTAGATACATGATGTGTTTCAATAACATAAAAAATATATCATTTCTTAGTTAAAAGTGTAAAATTGAAAAAAAAAATATTTAAATATTAGATAATTATTTTATCATTATTTTACTTAGCTACTTGTATAGATAAGATATATAAACTAGAGGATAAGATATACTAATAATTAAATAAATTATATAAATATTAGAAAAAATAAATATGATAATATCTTTTCATATACAATAAATTCACTTGCATCATGCATTTGAAAATGATGTATTATTTAAATAATTAAATGAAAGAAAATGATGAGTTGCTTCATTTTTTTCGATTTTTTTTCAATTATTTATATAAATCCATTGGTTATTGCACTTTTGCCTACTTAAAAACTAAAAAAATATATTTTAATTATAAAAATCATATATAAATAAAAATTTGATGTTTATAATATTTCAAAGTAAAAGTATAATCCTCTTTCTCTATATTTTTTAGTTCTCTACTATCTCAAATATTCTAAGCTCATTATTATATTTTTTTTATATTTATTATAATATTATAGTTATATAAAATATATCCTACAAATTAGTATTGACAGATCATAATTAAGATTATTGAGTTATAAACTTGAAATTTTTCAACTTCTAATTCAAGTGAGTCGAGTTTGAATTTTAAAAAGGCACACACTATTTATTATTTCAATTATTTTTCTTAAACATTATTTTAAAATTAAAAAAAAATCTCTCTTCCACTCAAAAATTATCTTGAAATTAATTAATAAAAATTATAAATTAATATCTATAATATGGATCCACTTTTAAAATTTATTAAAAATAAAAATTCAATGAGCATCAAAGATGATTCGGTATAATGTACATATTGTAAAAAAATACATATTTACAAAAGTATTGGAGTAACTGACACCTCATGAGACATACCAAATAATTCATCAAAAAACATAATATATTGAATCCCAAGGAAACCAAACTAAGCAAAGGGGTCCTTGAATTTAAAATTTAAATCTATTTCTTATTCAGTGATCTCATTTATTTACCATTTAAAGTTTGCAAAAAAAATACAAGAATAAATTCATTGTTGGCATAAATTTTTTGCTTAAATTTTTGAAAGATGCTAGACTAATTCATTTAATATAAAAATACTTTCAGCTCAACTTTCATAGTATCCGAATGATGACCAATAAAACTAATATAATAAAAAATTACAAAATAAAATAATAATTAATTATTAACAAACTTTAAAAATAAAATGGAGTAGTCTCGGTGACATCTAACATTTAGAATAATCACTATGACAAAATATTTACATGCATTAATACTTTATTTTTTGATTCTAAATAAAAATTTAATAAAAAATATATTAAAATATCAAGAAATGCTTCATCCTCATAATGACCATGTCATATTTAAGTGTATGTCAATAATCTTTAGAAAATATGATATACAAAATAAAATATACATCATAATATTTGATAACATCTCAAATAATATTATACCGATAAATATTTTCATGAAAACCTTTAGTCGAGATTTTTTATATTAGGTGTATGTATCACATAATAAATCTAGCATTACAACTTAGCTTAAAAATTATTTTCTATACATTAGAACAAATATGTAATATACTAAAATATATTAAAATATTTAACATACTACAAGAAACTTACATATTATGTAAGTTATTAAGGCCTAAAAAAAATTTCAATATGATGTTAAATACCATTGAAATTATATATATTTAAAATTGAATTTATGTATTGACAACTAACATATAATATCTAACTATATGAGCAATAAAATTAATAAAATAATAATTAATGAATCAAATTAAAACATAAAAATTTTATTTTTAATATTTATGAAAATCTTTTATGATATGCACTCTGATGCAAACATTCATCGATATTCACTCTGATAATCTTCATTGTAGTTAGATACATATGGAATATAAGCAGTGTATTTGACCAATATAGAGAACACTTATATTTTGATATCAAGACAATTGCGATAGAAATGAATTAATTAAAGCATTGGTCCTCTATTATATCTTTTTATTACTTAGTTGTATGTATGAATCCTAAGATTAATATTGAAGCGATAAAAAATATCATAAAACATATATCCACTTATACGAACTAACCACAAAAACCAAAAGATAAAATTTATGAACAATTAGATAATTTATTCAAATATTAGAAAATTAAGTTTAGCAATTTTAGCAAGACTCCAAATACAAAGATAGATGTCAAATTTAAAAATTATGACTTTTCATTCAATTAATTAGGACAAATTACATAACAGTTCATCAAATAAGAGTGGGTCATCGAGATACATAGATATCAAAAAATACTTCATCATGTCTCATAATGATAATAAAAATTTTGATTTATTAAATTAGTTAAAATTTTATAAATCAATATTTCTCGTATCATCTAAAATGACATTTGATTTATTGATCCCTCCAATATTTAGCATTACATCTATATATGCTTTTTTTGCGATCATGATTATGATTTTAAACAAAAAAAAAAATACATTACTTCTAAATATTACCGATACACAAATTAGACTTCATGACAAAATAAAAAAGTTACAAGTAGATGATGACAAATATAAAAATAATGATACAAACCCTTGGAGCCACAATGATATAAACTAGACTGAGTGAAAATGACTAACATGGCGTTCATCAATTTATGTTATTGCTATCAGTGTTGCACCAGAGTGCATTACTTTTAGAATTTTTTTTTTAGATGCTGTATACAAATAAATACATATTTACATTTTTAATTAAAATTAAAGCATGTATTCTTGTTGCTCATGATGTTCACACTGATTTTTTTCATATTATACATATATATGTTTATACACATACACATATTATACATATGTGTATATATACACATATATATAATATATATTTTAACATTGTTACATAACCACTGCCCCAAGCCCACCTGTAGCTGCTAGGGCCTAGCCTAGCTTAGTCAAGGCTGCTACTCAGGCCCACCTATTGTGACTAAGGCCTATCTTAGCCCGACCGAGGCTACTGGTTGCGGCAAGGGCCAATCACGCCAAGGGGCGAGTGAAGGCAGCTGGCACCAGGTAGCTAACCCTGGTTAGCCCGGGATAGCCACAGGCCAAACCAAACATGAATTTGTGCCTGGTTCAATCGTGTCGATATCAAGTAGATAATTTGTATTGTATTCCTTTAATAACGCCATGCTTATTATTTTTATTGGTTATTAGATGTATTTAAAATAACACGGGAAAATTCCATTTTATAATGAAAAAAACAGATGACAAAAAATAATTACAAATTGAAGCTCAAAATATTTACCAAATTATTTTGGGCAATTTGTTGGGACCCACGGGCAGCGTGTTGTCGACCATGCCCCAGAAGGCCCTAATTTTATTTTCCAGCCATGGGAAATGATCCGTCGAACCGGGCTGGGTTAGCGTCTCCCATCATGCCGGCTGGGCTACTTAGTTTTCCCTCCCGGCCAGCCCAATATCTTAATCTAAGAAGCACGGACATGGATACGGACACGGAGATACGACACGGCAGGATACGGGGACACGGCAAATTCTAAAAAACTAGGATACGAATACGACTAAAATACGGCATGATAAAAAAAATAAAATTAAGAATAAAAATTATTTTCTTTATAAATATTAGATATTTTATAAAATAAATTAAATTAAATTAAATAAAAAATTTTATTTTATAAGATAATATTTATAATTATTTTATTTTATAAAATAATCTTTTATAATTATATTATATAAAAATATATTTTTTTTTATAAAATAAAAATATTTTATTTTATTTTATAAAAATATTTTATTTTATTTTATATCATCCCTGCATCCCCACGCATAGCGCCCGCCCCTGCCTCCCCCCTCAAATCGCGCCTGCCCCATGTCAGTGGCCAATGTCGCCCATGCAGCGACGTTGGCAACTGGAAATCGTCGGACGTCGTCGGACGTCGGGCACTCTTCACATGGATACAGAAAACGACGCAACCGTCCGATACATCACGTGGCATATCGGACACGTATTTGTGCCGTGTCCGTACCGTGTCCACGTGTCCATGTGTCGGACACGTGGACACGTCTGTGGGGAGCCGTGTCCGTGCTTCCTTGATCTTAATCACCTTGGGCATAGTGCCCATCCAGCCACGTTTTCAATTGGGAAAGACCAGTTCAGAAATGACAAATAGGTGAGCTTCAGGCTGGGCTGGGTCGGGCCAGGCAGAGCAGCCGGGGCCCTTAATTTTCCCAGTCAGCCCAACCCAACACCGCAATTACACCGGGCAGGATCTTTGCCAAGTCTAGTTTTCATCAAGGTCGGGCTAGTTCGGTCGGCCCAGGCGGGTGGGATGCAGGCCGGGCATGCGTCGCCACCTATAATCCCAACCACCAAAAATAGTAAGACAACTAACATCCTAGCCACGGGGCACCATCCAGGAAAAAAAAAAAGCACAAAATAACATCGACCTTGAATCCAACACCAAATCTTCCAATATGGTCGGGATCATCTCCATCAGGTTGCTTGTGCCCAAAATATGTCATTCTCCTGATCTCATGATGGTTCATCCCATGGCCATCATCAATAACAGATAGCATGGGAATATATTTTCCAGCTCGATTCAAATATATAAGCTCGATTGATATCTCCAGCCTGTTACATGAACCAATGTAAGCCTGCAACGAGGGAAATATTGCAAGGACCATAATGGATGCAGATAAATAAAGGAAACAAAAAAAAAATGAAATGCTTGGGGCAGCGAAGAGAGAGAGAGAGAGAAGAGAATAGAAAAATTATTGATCAGCAAAAAGCCAAAAACTATTTTGAAAAATACAACACATGCTATGTGTGTGTGTGTGTGTGGGGGGGTTGAGATTGAGACGGCAACACATGTTGGCTGCTTCCAAATAATAAGAGAAAAGAAAGTAAATAAAAAATAAAAACAAAAAAAGAAAAATAATATGTAGACCTCTAAGATTTTTTGTGAATGTATGCAACATGGCCATTGTTAAGTACTTAATTAATGACTATCGAGCCATCTTAAATATTCTCTTGTATTATGAAATAATAATCAACCCCAATATATTTCTTTCGTTCATAAAACACATGATTAGCCGCAAACAATTAATCACATATCTCTGAATCATACGCCTACACTAGACCTAAAAATAAGTGCATGCCTCTCATTTTTTAGGAGACAATATTATCTCCATGAAAATATAAAAAAGCTTGTGGCAAGCCTCTTCCTTATGATCGCTAGAGCTCAACTAAAATAGAATGTCTCTATCCGACTATGATTTTGATTTATGAAAGAAATCACATATTCATGAGCTCTCATATATCGAAGAAACTTAGGGATTACATCCATATGAGTCTATTTGTGAGAATTTATGAAATAATTAACTATACAGGCAACATAATTCAAGGAAACACGGACACGGCTCCCTAGAGTCGTGTCAGCATGTCCGACACTCGGACACGCGGACACGACACGGAGACAGCACGGATATGTGTCTGATACGCCACGTGGCGTATCATTGCAACAATCCGTATCCAATACGCCACGTGGCATATCGGATGGTTGAGTCGGCAGACGGCAGCCATATCCATGCCTATAATTCCCGACATCCGACGACGTCGGGTGGCCAACGTAGCCGCATGGGCGACGTTGGCCACTGGCAGGGGGCGGGCGCGATTTGAGGGAGAGGCATGAGGGGGCGCGAATTGAGGGGAGAGGAAGGAGCGGCGCAAATTGAGGGGAGAGGCAGGGACGGCGCGAATTGAGGGGAGAGGCAGGGGCGGCGCGAATTGAGGGGAGAGAGAGGGGCAGGGTTGTTTGAGGGGGAGGCAGGGGCGGGCATATTTGTGTGGGGAAGTGTATAAAATAAAATATTTTTATAAAATAAAATAAAATATTTTTATTTTATAAAATAAATAATATATATTTATTTTATATAATAAAATATTTTAATTTAATTTAATTTAGTTTAATTTAATTTAATAAATTTTATAAAATACCTAATATTTATAATAAATAATTTTTATATTTATTTTTATATTTTTTTATCATACCATAACCTAGCCATATCTGTATCCTAATTTTTTAGAATTTGCCGTATCTACGTATCCTGCCGTATCGTATCCCCGTGTCCGTGTCCGTATCCGTGCTTCTTAAACATAGTTAATATTTAATCGAGTAACTATTAGATAATTTAATTTTTCCATAATCTTATCATATTTAGTAAAATTAAATAGGGAATTAACAATTATAGACAAGTTTATATCTGGAATAAGTGGCGAGCCGACAAAAATACATACCAAAAAAAAAGATCACTATTTGAGGATCACTATTTGAATATACATATCATAGATGCATATTTGAAGATCACTATTAACCTCCTGATCAAAGTAGAAAGAAGATGAATAATCTAACATGAATCTCCTATTAGCAAAGATATAATAAATACAAAAGAGAACTTATTAAATCATGCAATGAGAGATTGTTTCAAGTCATAAAAAATTAACTACGATAGGTAATGAGTAGAATACATTCTTGGTTATTAGCATAATACAATCGAAAGATTCAAATATATAGCTTTAGGTTATGATCATCAAATCTCTCAATTATCACCTCCCTCTCTTGATAAGACTCACATTTCATGTCTACTATGACACTTACACCAATCTCATCTCCTTCATATCACACCCTAGTAGAGATGTCACTACGCTTCTCAAAACTAGCAGTGCTAATATTATCATCAAATACAAGTATAGGAGCATGATCAACAATTATCCCTATGTGAAGAGTATCAACTAGACATGGTAACAAGTCTACCACAATGGTGTCATAAAAAGTATTCTCTTAAATTGAGTCCTTAAATAATGACTTATCCTCGAATAAAGTCACATTAGCACTCATTATGATTTTATTGATCTCTGGAAAGTAACACTTATATCCCTTCTAAATACTAGGGTACTTAACGAATATGCATTTGATGACAATCATGATCATTCTCCCTACCTGAAGAGAGATTATGAACAAAATAAATAAATTAAAAAATTTATGTATGGATCATAAAAGATACCCTCTTAGTTATCGCATTCTATACAGTTGTGCAAGTATAATATATCTGATGAATTATCAAATTGTCAAAGAAACAAAAAATTTAATTAAATTTATATTCTAAAATATTATCACTTCTTATCTCTCATCATTTTAATGTCACGGCCAAACTAAATATTTAATTTTTCATAAAATTTCATTAAAAATTGAAATTTTTTTTAAATACTGATAGTCATGTATATCAAGTAAAATTGTCAACAAAAATAATAAAATATCTCAAATAATCATATTTAACCATCCTATAGAATTCCCAAATATATAAATAAATCTAATATAATGAACTCTTCCTAGTATCCTCGTGACATACCGGATAAAAGTTCTAATTTTTTTTCTTAACTAATATATCTCACAATAAATAGACGTCACCCATATGATACTCTGCTCCAAAATTTTTAATTTATCCAATGATGAATATTCTATTTGAGAGTATATCACTAGTAGATGAATCATAAACAAACATCTAGAGAAGCTCAAATAATCCAGAGTAAGAATTAAGCAAAAAGAATAGTAAATATAAATGTATCTCACCCTAAGTCAGTAATTCCCAAGAAAAGAAGTCTTGCATGCTCATGAAGTAGTGCAAGTGTAACAAGACCAATACATATGATCATAGAAAATTCAATTTGAAAAAGTTCAATAGTCTATTATAAAGTCTTTAAACCTCAAAAATTATTGTAGCTCAAGTTGCAACGTCCAACATCTCTTTTGAGTATGTCTCGATCTCCTATAGAAAAAATATTATTAGTAGTTTTCTCCCTCTCGTAGCACCTTTGCTAGCCCTCCATGCTCCCTCACTATTATTACACAAAAAAGACATTATGATTGATCATACCAATTATCCTCGATATAGGTGTAATGATGAATGTAAGGATCACCAACTGATAAATCTCTCATTAAAACAAAAGTGTCTACTCTCTAAGAATCTGTATTTGCAAAATAATATATTGCTCTATCAACACATGCACGTAAAAAATGTGATAAATTAGAATGACATATCTTATCAATACAACATGATCTATCCAAGGCATGGTGATTCAGGATCTCAAAAAAGAGAAAAAACTTTCAATAAAAAAACACGCGCACAATAAAAATAAATAGGGAGATAAGAGAAGAGATGCAAATTACAAGTGAGAAAATTTTTCATTAAAACTGAACACATTTTGAGAGTTCATTCTATTATATTTATAAATATTTAAATACAAACAAAAAAACTCTTTAAACTTAAGATTTAAGAACATCGTCGGGACTTCAATCCTTAATTCGTCTAGTTACAACAACACAAGATATGTTGCGACTCCATTTATAGTCTTTAATTTCTTTCAAATTATAATACCAAAAAACAAAATTACAACTTCATTCAAATCAATACATCATAATTCAATAGGGGCACCGAATACATAGTTTTGACTTTGTCAAAATCACAACACCAAAAAAAATAATCACAATTTCATTCGATGCCTTGACTTCACAATTCAAGTTGAGAAACCAAATACATAATATTCTGATCGTAACCACCCACAAGAAATAATAATTCGGTTCAGGTCACAACTTCACAATTTATGTCACAATGCTTAACACATGCTAAACAACTTTAGAAGTATGAGTTAATTATAATATTCTCTTATTTGGTGAGTATTTCTTTTTTTTCTTTTACTTTTTTTTCTTCTCAATTTTAGATTTGACCAATAAAACTTTTATGAACTCAATGTCTAGACGATAATTCATTTATGACATGAATTATAATATTTTGTATGTTGAAAGAAAATGATGAACACATAATCTTCTGGTTTATACTATACTATTATTGGCAATTTTAAGACATCATAATGAACTAAAAGTTCACTAATAATAATCATGAGTTTATTATTTGGCATAATCAATGGGATCATCCCAATTCAATTATGATGCAAATGATTATAGAGAATTCATGTGGGTCACTTGCTCTCAAAGAAAATTATTTTTTAGACCATCACCTGCTAAGATTGGGACTGAATCAGTTGGATTTCTAAAATGCATACATGATGATATTTGTGGATCTATATAACCATCAAGTTGAACATTTATATTTTATGATTTTAATTGATATTTCCACTAGATGATCACATGTATGCTTATTGTCAACTCACAACTTGGTGTTAGCAATTTTTGCTATCTCAACTAAAACGTCTATGGAATCATTATCCAATTAAACCAATTATAACAAATTGACTTGATGGTGATAGTAAGTTCACTTCTCAAACATTCAATGATTATTGTATCACTAATGAAATAAGTATTGAACATATTGTGGAACATATTCATACTCAGAATGGTCTTACAAAATCATTCATTAAATAAATTCAATTAGTTACTAGACCATTACTTATGAAAGCAAAACTTCTTATATTTGCTTGACGACATGTTATTTTACTTGTAGTAATACTTATTCACATCAGGCCAATAAGTTATTATAAATTGTCCCCATTACAATTGATTTATGGCCAAAAACCAAATATTTATTATTTAAGAATTTTTAGAAGTGTGATCTATGTTCAAATAGCTCCACCGCAATACACATAGACAAGACCTAAAAGATAATTAAGAATATATGTTGGGTATAAATCTCTATATGTAATTGAATATCTGAAACCATCTATAACAAATTTATTTACGACATGTTAGGGGAAGAAACTAAGCAGCTCAAAAAAAAGATTAACTGAAATGAAATATCATTGTCCTATTTTAATCCTCACACGAAACAATGTGAGTTTCATTGGTCAAATATTTTACTGTGAAAAATATATATATATATATATATATATACACACATACCAAATGAGAGTTTGTATACAATTCATGCTGTAATACTAAATAAATTCAATTCAAGTCACACCAAACATAACTTCACAATTTATGTCACAGTAGTCTTTCAATCACAACCATACAAAATAAGTTACAATTAAAATAAATTACATTCGGTTCAAATCACACCAAACGTGACTTCACAGTTTATGTCACAAAACTAAATACATAGCATTTCAATCACAGCCATACAAATTATGTTATAATTTTTAGTCAAATTGCAACTTCACTAAATACATAATTCGGGTCGCAACACTGGGCGTCGAACACCCCTTTTGCAACTTCACCGAGTTTATGACAAACTTCAAAAAACAAAAATCTCAAGACTTTAAGATATGCACACACTTACTGTATCGGTGCCAGGGTGCCAACTGTCATTCGCCAGCATTAGGTTTTAGATCACCAAATTTGCGTTGTCACACGTCTGACAACCCAAACATACAAAAAAAAACACCAGAAATACCACATCTACGTACACTATCATTGGCACCACATGAAAATGTGATGCCACCCACACAACCCAACACCACCTCTCACATGCAAAATAGTGGCTCTGATACCATGTGGAATGGCCGATTAGCATTTCAGGCCTTGTGGATTTCGGGAAGGAGGGAAAGTAGAGGGAACCAAAGGAGAATAAGAAAAGAAGATAAAATTTTATTAATCACTAAAAATTATTTTGAAAAATACGACACTCGATATATATCTGATTTGTGGCAACCCACAAAAAAAGATAAACAAAAAAAAAAGATGGTTAAAACTCAACAAAATTAAAAAAAAAAAAACATCGGATAAAAAAATAGGCAGCTGATAGATTCGGCCATTTACCTTGATGTTTTTGCGTCCCTGGAATTATCAATGAGTTCAGCTATTGCGCCAAAAATCCATCCAGAATGCACTTGCCCGAGAGTTTTCAGATAGCTCGGATCAGCACGGACAAAATTTTTTTCCAAAAATCCAACTTGTTTTGCAGAAACAAGGCTGTGATTATCACAACTATCACTTCTTGGCTTGCGCCCACAAGGTTCAGGAGCTAGCTGCTTACGCTGCATATCAACGGGGTAAGTATAATCACCTGCATATCAGCAGTCATATCAGCATTTTCACAGAGATAGGTAATTATCTTTCCCAGCAACAAAGAGCACGTGAAACACCATGAGGAGGATGGCAAGTACCTGATTTACAATGGTTTTGGGAATCAAAATTAATCCCAACATTATCCATGTGGTATGCGACATTAACATGCTTGCAGCCAGGGTCAGGAGGAAGAATGTAGAACTTGCAGAAGTCAAACTTTGCAATACCAACCTACGAATCCAAGATATCAGTGCCCCCACGAACAAGGCACGGCAGAGGGAGACAAAATCAGAGCTTCTCAACATTCAGATGGGCTAAAAATAATTATTTATGTCTTGATTTATGTTAGCTTGTTTTCTTTTCTTTTTCATTTTTTACTTCTTGGATGAAACACCCAACATGTATATTGTTGAGTGTATAACGAATATCGAAAAATATTATGCGATCGCATCAGTTACATAAAACTCAAGAATATCACAAAATTTCTACTAGGCTAGCTGTCGTGCACGAGAGAAATTTAATTTTAGCAACGAAAAGATAACATATGCATAAAATGAGGGGGCCGAAATCAAAACATCATCACAGATATGCAAAATTACTCGCCTAATTATTACATGCAGAATAAAACAACACGTGAGTGATGGACATGCAAGTCGATAATCATTACATGAACTATCAGAAATGTGCTTCCTTGGGTTGAGAGAACCTAAGAAGCACGAACACGGACAAGGGAATACGACACGGCATAATACGGGGTCACGGAAAATTCTAAAAAATAAGGATACGGATACGGCATGAAAAAAAATTAAAATTAAAAATAAAAATTATTTACTTTATAAATATTATGTATGTTATAAAATAAAATAAAATATTTTATTTTATAAAATAAATATATTTTGTTATTTTATAAAATAAAAATATTTTATTTTATTTTATAACATAATATTTATAATTATCTTATTTTATAAAATAATATTTTATAATTTTCTTATATTATATAAAAATATATTTTTTTATTTTATAAAATAAAAATATTTTATTTTATTTTATAAAAATCATGCCCCCCCCCCCAGAATCTCGCCTTGCCTCCCCACAAAATCATGCCCACCCTGCCTCCCCACAAATGATGCCCGCCACCTGCCTCCCCACAGATCGCACCCACCCCTGCCAGCCACCCCCCCGCCCCCACAGAATCGGTCATTCGGCATCATGGGCGACATCGGACACTCTCGACATGGATTACAGCCGACGTATCCATCCAATATGCTACGTGACGTATCGGATACAGCTTGGTCAATGATAAATCACGTGGCGTATCGGACACGTATCCGTGCCGTGTCCATGTGTCCAACACATTGACACGGCTATAGGGAGCCGTGAGTGTGCTTCCTTGGAGAGAACATACCATACATTGTATAAAACAGCACATGCACACCCACATCTGCATGCATCATCAACACTCGTTACCAGTACCCTTCGTAGTTCTCCAGAAAATAATCACAATGGTTAGGGCTTCCATGAGAACATTCTTTTTTTGGATTTATCCCAAAAAAGCCCTTGAAAACAATAATACTTTTGAGCACGACACTTTGATCAGCAAGTACTGAGACTTGCAATACAAATGTTGAGGATAATAGAGAACCTAAGTGTCTATACTGTACTGCCTCGAGGCATTTAGTAATTTACCATTACTCTTTCAAAGCATCATGCTCACGCTGAGAGAGAGAGAGAGAGAGAGAGAGATAAGGAGTATCAACAGGCGCCAAAAAACATCATTATAAAATAATCAGCTATTTACCGAGTTTTTCCTAGACAAGTACTTCAAAAATGTGAACCACTCAGCTCGGTCACGAGAGCACTGAGCATCATGATGTAATCTACACTGTGGAAGATCATTGAGGATGAGACAGTTCGATTTGGCAACAATATCATGTATGTTCCATTGTAGGGGCCTGGCAATTAGCAGCGAGCAAAAACTCATTAAATGACCAACTCGAATTCAAAAAATGTAAAACATGCATCATACAATGGTTTGGGAGGATTTGAGCATCTGGCCCGACAAATGAGTTTCCCATCTTTGACAAGAAAAATGTAGTGTGCATTGCCACCTGTGAAAGATCAAAAGTAACAAAGAATCAATTTTTAACAGCAAAAAACATACAGTGACAATGATGTGAGATTGAGAAGATATTTCCTTAGAGCAACTCCGACCGGAGGTGCCATCAGGAGTGTCATCCCCATAACTGCCAGAATGACACCCAAATCATAAATTCTTTTGCTCCAACGATGGTGACATCTGGGGTTGCAAAATGTCATATAAGGTATAGGAGTAGCATATCTGATAACTTTGGAGAGAAAAAAGAGAATACAAAATAGTAGTTATGGCTACTGTGCATCTCACAATGACTCTCTCGAGGGATTAAAAAAATAACTTTAAATAAAAAAATATTTATTTATTAAAATAGCATCCTATTTTGACACCTACCATTGAAGCAAAAATACTGTTTAGGGAAGTCAAAATACTGTTCAAGTTTGCAAAATGACATTTGGCACTCCTTTTTTGGCAACTCCCATTGGAGGTGCCATCAAGGGTGTCATCCCCGTATCTGCCAAAATGACACCCAAATCACAAATTCTTTTGCTCCAACGAGGTTGGCATCTAGGATTGCAAAATGTCATCCAAGGTATAGGGGTGCCATATCTGACAATTTTGAAAAGAGAAAAGAGAGAATACAAAATAGCAGTTATGGCTACTGTGCATATCACAATGATTTTCTCGATGGGTTAAAAAATTAGCTTTAAATAAAAAAATATTTAATTATTAAAATAGCACTCTATTATGACACCTACCATTGGAACAAAAATACTGTTTAAGGATGTCAAAACACTGTTCAAATTGCAAAATGATATTTGTCACTCCTTTTTTGGCAACTCCCATTGGAGGTGACATCAAGGGTGTCATCCCCGTAACTGTCAAAATAGCACCCAAATCACAAATTCTTTTGCTCCAATGGGAGTGACATCGGGGGTTGCAAAATGTCATCCAAGGTATAGGAGTGCCATATCTGATAACTTTGGAGAGAGAAAAGAGATGATACAAAATAGCAGTTATGGCTATTGTGCATCTCACAATGATTCTCTCGAGGAGTTAAAAAATTAACTTTAAATAAAAAATATTTAATTATTAAAATAGCACTCTATTATGACACCTACCATTGGAGCAAAAATACTATTTAGGGATGTCAAAACACTGTTCAATTTACAAAATGATATTTGGCACTCCTTTTTTGGCAACTCCGGTTGGAGGTGCCATCAAGGGTGTCATCCCCGTAACTACCAAAATGACACCCAAATCACAAATTCTTTTGCTCCAATGGGAGTGACATCGGGGGTTGCAAAATGTCATCCATGGTATAGGGGTGCCATATCTGACAACTTTGGAGAGAGAAAAGAGATGATACAAAATAGCAGTTATGGCTACTGTGCATCTCACAATGATTCTCTCGAGGGGTTAAAAAATTAACTTTAAATAAAAAAATATTTAATTATTAAAATAGCACTCTATTATGACACCTACCATTGGAACAAAAATACTATTTAGGGATGTCAAAATACTGTTCAAGTTGCAAAATGATATTTGTCACTCCTTTTTTGGCAACTCCCATTGGAGGTGCCATCAAGGGTGTCATCCCCGTAACTGTCAAAATGGCACCCAAATCACAAATTCTTTTGCTCCAATGGGAGTGACATCGGGGGTTGCAAAATGTCATCCAAAGTATAGAAGTGCCATATCTGACAACTTTGGAGAGAGAAGAGAAATGATACAAAATAGCAGTTATGGCTACTGTGCATCTCACAATAACTCTCTTAAGGAGTTGAAAAAAAAAATTTTAAATAAAAAAATATTTAATTATTAAAATAGTACCCTATTTTGATACCTACCATTGGAGCAAAAATATTGTTTAGGAATGTCATTTGGCACTCCTTTTTTGGCAACTCCCATTGGAGTTGCTCTTAGATGTTTTGAGCAGCAGTGTTGCTGGAGGCATAAGTTTAATATCAAAACCAAACGGCTAGGAGAATTTAAGGGTGAAAAATAACCTTCTGCTGATTGCTTTTTTGACAAAAGATCTCCATCCCCCCCCATTGGCAGAACCTATAAGTAACACAGATGCTAACATCAGACAGCTCCCTCGTGATGGCACCCCAAAAGATGTAATTATGATAGCCTTGATGATTGACACCAAAATTTGATTATTTACCTTGACGGGAAAATAATAAAAATAAAAATAATAAGCATAGCGTTATTAAAGGAATTATATGAAAATAACTTTTTTTTCGTCGATGGCCATCGATCTCTTGTGGCCGCCACTGGTGCGCTATGGTGCATCCGCCCATGCCAGAGCACAATATTGTGCCTGACGCATCAGCTCTCAAGCTCTTAAAATTTAGCTCCTATCCCTAAGTCATATTTATCATTCTAGCTCATTCTCACTCAGAGTCCATAACTGGAGAATCTTTTGCCCATTCAATGCGTGAAAACAGCGTTGAGCTTGATGACCACATGGAGAATCGGCATCGCACAAAACAAACAGCATTTCCCAAAACGAGTTGCACTTTGCTGACCTAGTATTGGAAGTTTGGTCGGCTCAGCACCAGCAGGGTTGACGAAGACGAGAGCGCTGAACACGATGACCACTTTGACGACGCAGTTTGAAAATTTTAAATTTTGATAATATTATATTTTGAAAATATTATATACTTGGCACACCGTACTTTAACATTAACTATTTAAAAAAAAAAATTACATTGAGTTTTTATGATTAAAAATATTATAATATGCTCAAAATTATTTAATTTTTAATGAAGTTCGTTAATCTTAATAAGCCGTCGGGTTTAAAAAAAATAAAATAAAATGTCAATTTTTAAAAGAATTATTTCAAATTCAGAAATATTTTTAAATTTTTAATCAATGCTTATTGTGAGTAAATGGTGATTCAAACCGGTAGCATTGACATTCAGAAAAATGTATAGAGCCACCCAATTTGTTGATCACAAGCAATAATCAAATATTAAGCAAATATATATATTTATATATATACATGCACACAAATATGAATATAATCAAGTATATAATTATATAAAAATATATGTAGATATATAAACATATATATATGTGTGTGTGTGTGTGTGTGTGTGTGTCTATGTGTGTGTGTGTGTTTATATATCTACATATATTTTTATATAATTATACACCTAATTATATTTATATATTTATATAGTTATGTATAATTATATATATATTTATTTATTTATTTATATGTGTAGATATAGATATTTATATATGTATATATACATACATATATGTGTGTGTGTGTGTTTATATATCTACATATATTTATATATGTGTGTGTATAATTATATATATTTATATATTTTTTTATATGTATGTATAGACATATATAAGTATATATAATTATATATGAATATTTATCTAGATATATAAATAAGTTTATATATGTGTCTGTGTGTGTGTGTGTTTATATGTCTAGATAAATTTATATATAATCATATATGCGATTCTATTCATGTGTGTGTGTGTGCACATATTTTTTTTCTATAAATTTAACTTGTTTGTGATAGGATGGCTATGTTTTTTTTTTTTTGATAATTAATAATATTTCAATATCAAAATTTATATACGACCTTAGAAAAGATTCATGCTATTGCCATCTTTGCTAAATATAATAAAATTTTATGTTTTAATTTTTCTAACTAAAAATTCTACATCGTAGGCTTTTCTTTCAAAATATCTCATATTTCTTTCTTTCCATATGTAGTATACGGTTGCTACAAGTATAGCCTTCCATATATTGTTTTTTGGTGTGTTTGTTGTATGAGCTGTTTTCATTTCTTTGGAAATGAAAGATAAAGAATTTGAGTTCATGATGAGTTCCATCCAGCACTTCAGCTTGATCCAAATATCCTTTGAGTATCTTCATTCAAAAAAAATAGATGATCCATAGATTCTGTACATGGACAGAATTCACAATTGATATTTTTGGGAGTTGAAAAAAGATGATCTTTTGTGTTTAGCTTCCCATATTTGGCAATCCACAAATGTACGACATGTTTAGGCTCATAGTTTTTCCTCCATGTGATTTTTGCCCAATTTTTTTTTTTTTTTGGTTGTTAGCTCTAATTAAAAATTTGTATGCATCCACTATAATTCTCCCAGCACCTCCCCATTTATTCAGGAATAAATTTGTTTGATTCTTTGACCCTATTTTTGTTTTCAATATATCCCTAACTAAAGTTAGGGACTTCCAAAATGGAAGATCTTCCTTAGCAACCTAGTATTCCCAGATATTTTGGGAGTTAAGATAAAAGTGAAGAACCCACTTAATCCAAAATGAGTCTTCCTCCCCATTAATCCTCCAAATAATTTTTATGAAGAAAGTATTGTTCCATAGAAAGATATTTATGATGCCGAGACCCCCTGGAAAGGTGGGCATACAAACATTTGCCCATGAGATTTTGGGTCTATATCTTTTGCATTTAGGTCCACCCCATAGAAATTTTCTATATGCACTATCGATGGCATCTATAATATAGTTTGGTAGAATGAATATAAAGAACCAGTAACCTTCAATGCCTTGTACAACTGTGCGAAGAAGCTCTAATCTTCTAGCTATTGAAAAGATTTTCTCAGCCTATTGGTGAATGATTTAAATAATTCTTAATAATAGAATGGAAAATTGGGAAGAAATTATACGTCTAGAAGATAAGGGAACCCCAATGAAGACAAACAATAGATTGCCTACATTATATCCAGAAATTTTTAGAATTTTATTTTTGAGCTCTTTTTTTACTTCTCCAAAGAAGATATTTGATTTGGAGGACTTGACTCTTAAACCTGAAATTGCTAAAAAAGCTCTTAGCACATTAAAAACAATGTTAATAAATGAGAAATTGCCTCTAGAGAATATAATCAAATTATCTGCATACATAAGATGCAATATCTTTAGAGGAGTACATCTCAGATGGAAAGAAAAACATTATGATGATGTTGCCAAAACAAGTTGCCTGGAAAGATACTCCATGCATAGGGCAAGGAGATAGGGAGATAAAGGATCCTCTTGTATGAGTCCTCTGTTGCCTTTGAAGAACCCATATAGCTGGCCATTTATAGCAACAGAAAATGATATGATGCTGATGCATTCAAAGATAATTTCTATGAAGTGTTTGAGGAAGTTTAGTCTAGCAACACCTCTTTTAGAAATTTCTAGTTTACTGTATTGAATGCTTTCTGAATATCTATTTTAAAGAAGCAACTATGAGAGATTCTTCTTCTTGCATATAGCCTAATCAACTCTTATGTTAAAAATAAATTATCCGAGATTAATCTTCCCTTCATGTAGGCTCCATATAATTAATTAATTATGCCACCCAATATCAGTTTCAGCCACGAGGCTATAAGCTTAGCTATGATTTTGTACATCATGTTACAACATGATATTGGCCTATAATATTTGACAGTTGAAGCGCGTGAGGATTTTGGGATCAATGCGATATATGTGTGATTGATTTGCTTCAATATTCTTCCAGAGTGGAAGAAGCTATTTATGGCTATTACTACATCATTTCTGATGTAATTCCATGAAGATTTGTAGAACTCCACCGTGAATCCATCTGGCCTTGGTGACTTTGAGCAACCCATATTAAAAAGTGCATTCTTTACTTCTTCAAAAGAGAAAGATAAAGAAGAGTAGATTCTGATTATCTTCATTAAGCGTTCTACCATCAGCTAAGATTGAAGGATTGATATTTTCCATATCATATGATGTGCCTAATAGGTTTCTATAGTAATAGACAAAAGTCTCGGCTATCTCATCTTTTGACATTGTGCAACTTTCATCCTCTCTAACCACAGTTAATATTCTAATTTTTTGCATCTTAGAGTTCATAAAAGCATGAAATAACTTCGTACACAACATATCACTATGCTTAAGGTAGTTGATCTTAGCCTTATGTTTGAGGAAAGATAACTCTGCTTCTTCTAGTTTCCTCAAATTAACTCTAAGGGTACCTTCTTCCACTTTGAAAGTCTGGTTTGGGCCCTTCAAAATCTCTCTTTGGAGTTTTTGAATGGCCTCTCTGACAAAAGATACCCTTTCACCAATGTGCGCAAAGTATTTTTCATTCAGTTTTTTTAGAGGTTCCTTTAGATTTTTCAACTTTTTCATTATTTGGAATATATTAGACCCTCAAGTATTTTCTTCTCATATCTTAAGTAACATAGTTGTGAACTTTTTGTGAGAGAGCAACATATTACAAAATTTAAAAGAGATTTTTCTCTCCTTCGCTTTAGCCTCGGTAGTCAGTAACATTAAATAATGGTCTGAGGAAAAAATTAGGGCAAGGAATATTGTTTGGCTATCCAGCCACAAATTTTCCCACTCATTATTTATCATTGCTCTGTCGAGTTTACTAAAAACTCTACCATTTGTCCAGGTAAAGTAGAAATCTGAAGAGGCCAAGTCTTCTAAATTTAGAAAGGACATGCATTCAAGTACATCTTGACATTCATAGTTTATTACAATCCTTCCTCCTACCCTATCTAATCTAGAGAGAGGGGAGTTAAAATCACCCATAATGGCCCATGGGGATGATTGTAGCTTTCCTTTTTCTATTGGGTTTTCCGAGAGGGGTCTTCTACTAGTGATAGAGTGTAAACCATATACGACTTACAATCTAAATGTTATTCCTTTTTCTTTGTCTCTAACTTGTAGATAAACATGTTGAGACATACAGAAGAGTAGACTTATATCTATGGTCTACTTATCCCATAGAACTAAATTCTACCATTACTATGAAAGGAAAATTTATCAAGGTCACCAAACCTCTTGAACTTTGTTTTCATAAGTCATGTCACCTTTTCACAGTTGAGCTTGGCCATTATGATAGCAAAGATGTCAATCTGATAAGCCCCAAAAAGTTTAAGAATCTCTTTGTGCTTAATTGTGTAGTTAACACCTCTTATATTTTGACACGCGATCTTCATAATTGATTAGTCTTGTATTCTTCCTCGTCACATCCTTATCAGATGGCTTATTAATTACATTGCACTCCTGTAGCATGTATCAATTAGAAAGTCTCGAGATATGCTCATGTTTACATATAAAAGATAACTTTTATAGAATATTTCTGATCTCTCATACATCATTTTCTTTACATGAGGCCCATACAACTTAGTTACATTCTTTTTCTCCCCATTCACATTTATTACATTCCGGTATAAGTGAGATAAATAAGAAAACCCAATCCTTATACAACTCCCATGCATGAAGAAACCCAAGAATACCCTCACACAATCATATATATCAGGCATTAGATTAATGCATTTTGAAATTATATATGAGCCATTTCCCAGTCAGTTTTAGTATATCGAGCATCCATAAGATTTCCACTTATCTGTTTGCATACATTTCTTGCACATTGTATCATGTGGCTCTATTTTTTTTGAAAAAACCAAATCATGGCATACATTCAAGCACATGATTTCCAATATTTGTCTCAAAGAACCAAAAAATAGCATTAGTGCTTGGCAGTTATCTTGTAGTGGCTCCTTTATAATAATATGTTCCAACAACAGAATTTTCTAGAGAAAACAAATAACAAACACATAAATCAGTTTGCAAGATGAGCACACTCAAGTGAAAACTACCAAGTATAGAAATATTTTAAGCCCTTGCATACCCATAATACATTCATCCATATGATTTGTTTGTCTCCAGATTATTTTTTTTAAAGGCAGGCAGTACAAAACTAGACTTTTTTTCCACAGGGTGCCTTGTTACTTCAAGAAGCCAAACCAAACTATAGAGCAATCAATCCTAAAGGTACCCCCACCTCTCCCAAAAAAGCCCTTAGAAAAAATAGAGTGGAGAGCATAATTGTTCTCTCTCTATTCCACCTTCCAAAACTCCATAAGAAAAACCATCAGCAATAAACACACAACAGAACCTCATTTTTTGAGGGGTTGAAAAAACCTACAAACCCTTTATGCTAGATTATATGAGGTAGTGTTTTTTGGAGTTGCATCTTTGATCATGCCTTTGTTCCTGAGGTTTAAAGAATGGACCCTCCTTTGTGTTGCTTGGGTCTTTCTTTTTCCTCCTTACTTTGACCATGGTGAAACCTTCATTTTCATCATTATTTTAGTCTACTTAATTACTTAGTATTGGTTGAGCATCCAAAGCTTCCTCCCTTGGTGAATCTCTGAGTAGGCACTAGCTTTCTTTTGGAAGGGAGGCCCTTCCTTCCACATTTCCTATATAGTTTAAGGCTACCAGGGTTGCTGGAAGGTTTTCTTTTTCCATCTATTGATTTCTGTTCTTCATATGGTATTTAATTATCGAATGCCCAAATATAGAATAAAATTTATAGAATGGAAAGAGATTTTTGTAAATAACAAGTTGATATATTTTTAACCATCAGAAAAGTTGAAAGAGATCTCCTCTATTAGATTCCCGTTTAAATCTATTTCCACAAGCACTCTGGTGAATACTATTTTGAAAATATTTGATGTCAATTTATCCATATGTAGTGGCTATCAAAAGGCAGCTTACCACTTTGCTCAACCCTATTGAGTTCTAGAGGTGAATTAGAAAATTAGGAAGCTTAACCCATATTGGGATATTAGCTATTTCATTTAGCCCGTAATGAAAACCAACCAGGATAGATTTAACATAAAGTAGTCGACTAAGTACTAGGAAGAGGCCAAATTTGAGCACCTCTTCCATTTAATCTGAATTTTTAAATTTAAAAATCATCCAACCACTTAGATGATGGATAACTTGTAGAGTTATTTTCCACCGTTCTTCCATACATCTTTTTAACAAGATTTGTCCAAGATTTCTAGCCACAATGTATCCTACCAAGCAATTTTTCCAATGTTTAATACCGTGAAGTAGATCATGCTCTTCAAAATATGCTTTGACAGATAGTTTAGGAGGGAGGTAGGACAGCTTAGTAGTGTTTGTGATGGATCTATTTTCCGCAAACAAATTGCTCAAAGTAGCTTTGTTTTTCCATTAAGTTTTGGGATTAGTGGCTTGGTCATTTTCCCTGCCTCCTTCATTATAGGACGTACCAAAAATTATGATTATGTTGTCAAGCATTTTAGTGGCAGTGGGACTCCATTCATTCAAGTCTTTGCTATTTGGGTTTAATATGACTCGAGGTTCATTTCCAATATGGTTGTTGTTAAGGATAGTGCCTTGTAAATAATGAATTTGTATTTATGTTTTATAAAATTAATAAAAGTATCATATTTATTACATTTAGCTATTTTGTGCATAATATATGGGTGAAACATCAGAAAATCCTAGATTAATTATTTTAATAATAACAGTGTATAACAGTTATATACGAGAGGATCGAGGTTATAGATTATAAATCATATTGTCCGTAATAAATTTAATTATATTTTGAGAATCTTCAAATTAAATATTACTAGGGTGGTTTGCTATCATTGAGAATGAAGTGATATTAATCTGAGTAACTAATATGAAGACATTAAAGTGGATGCTCCATATATAATAAGATTATATAGGACAGGACCAATGCATAGTTTTTGAATTCTTTGAAATACCATTTATCTCAAGAATTAAAACAGCACTGATAGATGATCATATACAGATTTGTCTCAATCCTAAGTAGTCATATATTTCTGTTTATGTTAACTGGGCCTTTTGAGTCATGGATTAAAACCCATTACGAAATGGGTACAATACTTGTGTCTCGGAGGCCCATTGATGTATGCAGATGGGAATATAAACTATGGACATGAAATCCAACACTTCCTAAGGAAGCTAGATAGTTGGTTCCATTAAGTATTGGTTCTAGAACTGAACAGTTTTAGCGCTCTAATTTATAACAGATTTATAAATTAACTATCACTAGTGGATTAATGGAACTTAAGGATCAAGATATAATTAGATGGGCAAATGGTAATTTCACCTGACTATAGTTATGAACTACTTCTTAGAGAATAGAACTGCATGTAATGATTAAATCAATGGACACTCTAAATTTCTGAGTAAAATCGATAATCTAAGGTCAACAGTTCAATTTCAAGTTTTTAGTGGAGTAACTCTGAAATTAATAAATTAAAATAATTGATTAAAGAGTTTAATTAATTATTGAATTTATTGGAGCTTGAAATTACTGGTCCATGGGTCTCAATTTCACCCCTTTTATTACTAAAATGAATAATTCATGATTTAGAATAAATTACACTCTCTTTAACAATATAAAATAATGAGCATAACAATTTTTTGTTATTTGGATTCGAATTTTATCCGTTTGCTCATTGAATAATGAAATAATCTACAAATGGTAATAATATTAAATATCATTAATTCATTTCCTTATTTGATAAGGATTTAAATTTAAGAATATTAAAAATTATTAATTCATCTCCTGATTTGATACAGATTTGAATTAAAGAATATTAAATGTATATAATTTATTTCCTTATTTGATAAGAATTTGAATTTAAGAATATTAAATATTATTAATTTATTTCCTTATTTGATGAGGATTTGAATAAAAAAATATTAAATTTATATAATTCATTTTCTTATTTGATAATAATTTAAATTTAAGAATATTAAATGTATATTAATTCATTTTCTTATTTGATAAAGATTTGAATTTTGAGGTTATAGCAAGATTAATTAATTTCAATGCACCAAGACAAAAAATTACTTATTTTTTGAGTTTAGTGCACTTTTTAAAATTATTAAAAGTTCTAGTTCATTTTTTTAATACTTTATATTTTGTGCACAAAACACAAATCTCTCAATTAGATTAAGTGTTGAAAAAATTATGATTCACTATCTCAATATGAAAATTATTTATATTTTATTTACATTTTAATAATGAAAATAAAAAATATATATTTTTTATACGCCTAAATATGTATACTCAAAATTATCCCCATTCCTCATTGTCATTAAAAAAGCAAAATAAAAAACCCAAAATTATATTTTTTAAAATATATATATTTAAAAACAACATATTATTTTTGAAAATAATAAACCCATTATTAATATACATAACAAGAGGTACTAATTAGTCCAGATGGCCCATGCAGCCCATGCATGGCTCACAGCATGACACTGTTTAGAACTATGCTAGGACATGATGTGGATTGGCCCACCGCATGGCTCGGGTTGTGCTAACTAGTCCTTATCCAAGCTATCATATAATGAACGAGACTAATTTTTCCTAACTCAAGCTAACCTGGCTTGAACCAAGTCTATCTTAGGATGAGCTATGTTTGCCTAGCTATGATTAAACTCGTTTGGCATGACCCGACACAACTCAGCACAACCCGCCAAAAGCCGAGGCCCGAATGAGCCTAAAAAAATGGGTTGTGTGGGCACAGCATGACCCATTTGACACCTCTACCTAACATATATATTATTTTCAAAGATTATAAACCTCAAAAACATTGTGTGTGTGTGTGATATTATTTGCACAACATCATTTATACATAATGTTGTGCATAGGGATAACAAATGTACACTACATCATAATAGATGGACAAAATGAACAACCACGACTTGACATTATATGCTACATCAATAATGTAACATTATTTTCTTCAAATTATTGATTTACTGAAAATTGAATATATTTTGCTATCCAATAACAAAAAGCTAATTAATCAATTTTCATATTTAACATAATAATTATCAAAATTGTTAATCCAAACTTTAATAGATTATAATGTGCACAAAGTAATAAAATCAATGAAAAATAATAAAATACTTTTATCACATGGTGTTGAATAAAGAGAGTGTATTTTTGTAGTTTCACAACAATATTTATCATTCGCTAACACTTAGATGATAATTCTTGCTCTTCCATTTCACATAGGCTAACACTTAGATGATGTGTGAGCTTCTTTATTCTTATGATAACTTCTTTGTTAAAATAAAAATAAATAATATTATGTATATATCATGTGATATATATAACATTCTTTATATATTGTTAGGATAAAATTGAAATTGGATATGAAAACCTGATTTCAAAACATTGCTCATATCCACAATTTAAGATAATTAATTTTTTCATGATTATAAATTCTGTAATTAAACTGTTTAAAGTGTTATCAATTTAATGATATATATATATATATATATAGTTTTGTTTTTTAAAATTAAATTTGTGTTCGCCTAGATTTAATTTTTGAATGTCATGACACAATTAATTCTTCACCTTAGCCCAAATTAATTTTATAATTTATGTCGTATTAAATTTTTAATCATTCAAAAATCTAATCCAGATTCTACTAAAAATTTATTTTATATTTCAAATTAAAACTTTTATTTCCCCCCACAAATCAAATATATTTTGTGTTTGAAAATTTATTATTATGAAATATAGAATCACATTATATTATGCTCACTGTATATTTTAACAAATCTTAGTATAATATATAACCACACACATATAATATATTTAGTCATAATTAGGCAAAATACATAATGAAACCAAGAAATAGAAAAAAAAACAAGTTGAATTTTCATTATAATCACTAAGGGCTCATTTGATAAAACTGAAAAATTTAAGTACTAAAAAATTATGACTGAATTTTATAAGTGCTGAATTTGTATTGAAAAAATGTTTGATAAATTACTGTTAATTGAATGCTAAATATAAATTTATTATTTGATAACTATAAATGAGAATGCTGAAAATAATGTATTTTACATATTTATCCTTATTATCATTGTATTATATATCATCCAACATAAATATAATTTCTAATGAAATTTTTTGTTCACTGCAATTATTATTTATAAAAAAATAAAATCTCAAAAAACATATCCATAAATAAATTATAAATCTAAAAATGAAATTAAAATGTTTAAAAAATAACCAATAAAATCTAAATTCTTTAAAACTATCCAAAATTTTAATATAAAAATAAAAATTAATGAACAACT
Organism: Sapria himalayana; assembly: GCA_029783825.1. Classification (NCBI taxonomy): domain Eukaryota; kingdom Viridiplantae; phylum Streptophyta; class Magnoliopsida; order Malpighiales; family Rafflesiaceae; genus Sapria; species Sapria himalayana. The sequence continues at coordinate 88,700 of JAREIK010001468.1, read as the reverse complement.
AGTTAATTTGTTATTTCCTCTCTTAAATTAATCATGAAAGAGGGTTATGGTTAGGGTTTGTGGTGGCAGATAAAGAAGGAGGAGGAGACAAATTCACAATCTGAACTGTAGCGTTAATGAGAAAATGAAAAAGAAGTGAAAAAAAAGGACAAATTGGTAATTTTTTTTAAAAAAAAATTTGTTGAAAATTTTTAGCCTTCGACATTAAGTAGGTCTCTATCTACTTAAAATTTTTAATGAATTTTCACTTAAAATTTTTAATTTTCAACTTCCAATATTTTTTTATCAAATGCACTTAAAATTTCAAATCATTAAAAATTTTAATTTCCAATAGTCTAAATATTTTAAGTGCATTATGAAACAACCCCTAGGTTAAAATCAAACATAAGATATAAATAGTAATGAAAAGTACTTATGTCTTAGAATTTGCAAATAACTTGATAAGTTTTGTTTCTGGATCTAGAAAATTATATTTGGTGCTCCACAAGTTTTGATGAATAAATCCAAGCACCCGGGTATAATATATATGTCTCACGTCTACCCCATCATGAAAAATACATGAATGATTTTGCAAAATATAGGTGGAGGGTCTAAACATTTAATTTGCAGGAATATTAAATAGTGTGCATGGTACCCTTTCTTTTCAAAATCATATAATTTTTTTTGAAATTGAATACACATTTTTAAAAACTTGACTATGGGAATACATAAATAAAGATAATAAATCATGTGTTCAAAGATATGCATAAAAATTACTCAATGTTCACAAATGGTAATGAAGGAACAAGGAAAATTGATTTGATCTCTCATTTTTTTCTTGTTCAAAGCTATCACGGAGAAAACCAAAATAAATTAGCTCGAGATTTTGTGTGCATGGAAATGTATGAGAAAACATTGAAAATAGTAACAAAGAGTTAGGAAAAATGAAGTAAATGAAATAACTTATAAATGGATAGAAATTTTATGAAGGAAAATCAAATGTCCTTTAAAAATGACATAAATTCATATGCTCTAATAAATGGGAAAAAATATGGTGGTGAAAAAAAATGCATAAGCAAGACCTAGTTGGTTGTTTTATAATTTATGTAGGAATAGATAATTCAAAAAGAATAACATATGCCCAATTAATCCGACAAGGGAATATACAACACATTGTTTAGGAGTTAAAATGGTATGCCCAAATAAGCAATAAGAATGGGTATATAAGCCTATTCGAACAAAATAAGGTTATCTGGAATACAAATATAATAGAAAATAATGACGAGGGTAGAAATGAGATGAATCGTGTCTTAAAAAAATAATGAAACAATTTTCCCTTCCAAATAAATAAAAAACAATATGTTTGATGATCATAAAAAAACTCTCATTGGATGGAGAACTATAAATTTTTATACTGAGAGATGAAGTAATAGCACATAGTACTCCATACTCAAAGACTCTTATTGGAAAAGTTTCGAATACAAATATTCAAATGAATGAAATTGAAAGTAAAAAAAAAAACTAAATTAACATGGCATATTGAGTTGTTCTTAATTTTTTGATCAACCTTCCCCCTCAAACCAAACCTATATTATCCATTTGCTCATACATGGGCCATGGGACACCATAGTTAGACTATGTAAGGCCCCCATTGCAAGAACATGACATAGGAAACTCACACCTAGGGTAACATATTCAGCATCTCTAGGGATCGAACTCATGACACCAGAATAAGAGTATCAAACCTCCTTGACAATTAAACTACAATGTTATTAGTATATTAAGTTATGCTTAATTGACTCTAGACATTTTTTAATATGATTCTCACATAAATAGGATTATACAAAAAAATAGCCCAAAAGTATTCTTTACAATTTATGCCTAGCAAGTATGGGCCTGATAAATATTTGATATTAGTCAGAGATGATGCATAAATAAAACCATTATAATTTTGGAAAAAAAAAATCACATGGAATAACAACATAATTTTCAACAACAAATTATAAGGCTGAAAATTATTTCACAAGTCCCTACAAAAAGAAAATGGAAGCTTTGCAGATTCTCAAAATGGTGCGAAACTGAAAAATCTTAATGACATAATAAAAGAGAACATGGAAAAGCTCAAAAGCTTGAAGAATAAGTGCTCATGAAAAATAATGATAAACTTTTCTCCTTTGCTAAACAATATGAAAAACTACAAATCAAATAATAAGAGAGGAAAAACACTTATCTTATATTAGAAATTAAATAAATTCTAAAATTATATCAATATTAATGTGGAATATTATAGGCTCAGGTAATCAAAGATTAATTATAAGGATTAAAAGCATGTACAAAATGCTTAAAACTTACATTTAAGTTAGTATTGAGCCTTTCCTACAAGAAACACATTTTAAAGGATTCAAAGTAAAATTAAATTTTGACATAAAAAGAAATAATTCTAATAATAAAATATGCAAATTTTGGAAAAATCAACTAAACATAGAAGTTATGGACAATAATATTCAAATGGTACAACTATAAATCAATAAAGAATAGTGGAGAAATAAAATAAACTTTAGAAATGTTTACATGAAATATAACATAATTGAAAGAAGAGAATTATGGGATCAACTAGACAAGTATTAACAATAAATCAAATATACTTGTTATTTGGGAAATATAAATGAGGTTAACTAACAAATGCTCTGAATCAAAGATAGAACATGAAATAGAAGAAAAGGAGAATAATGAAAAAATAAAAGAGTTCAAAGAAGCAAGAAAAAAACTATATGAAGCATTGCTAATTGATGAAATTTATTAAAAATAAAAATCTACAATGTAGCAGCTTAAAGATTGAGATAAAAACATAAAAGCCACATTCATTGCTTAAAATTAGTTAGAGGATGTGAATGACATTAAAAAATCATATACAAAGTATTTTCAAGCTTCATTGACAAAGGCTAGAACTACAGTTGTTATCGATATTATAACCCTCGTAAAGTATCAGAGTAATGTTTATGACCTTCGCAAGCCTCCAACAAAAGATGACGACACGGGTTGCCATTTTTTCATGCATTCAAATAATTTTTGGGAATAGATAGATTCTCAACTTTATTTTATCAAACTTGTTGTGACATTATCAAGGAAGATATTTGGGAAACATGCAAGGATTTTTTTATGGGACAATATTTATCCAAATCATTTATGAGTATGCTTATTTATTATTATCGTAATTCCTAAAAAGAAAACTCCATGAAATTAGATAACATTTAGCCCAATTAGTCTTTGTAATGTTTCATATAAAATTTTTGCCAAAATACTTTCAAATAAGGTCAAACACGTTATGGTAAAAATATTTGAATTTTTGATTTTCTAAGTCAATTGAATACCATGATGAAGAGATGTATATAACATAACTAATTCTCAATAATAATTAATAAAGGGGTTTCTAGGTTTTATTTATTATGGTCGAGGACTAAGATAAAGTGACTCATTATCCTCTATTATCTTTACATGTGTAACTAAATATCTTTCAAGAAACCTTAATGAGTTATATTAATAGTACCTAGATATATCTAGATGTCTTAGTTGTTTAGTCTCTGTCGATAATACAATCATATTTGTTAATGAGAAAACTAGTCTGTTAAGAAAATAAAAAAAAACTTAACATTTATATCTAGATGTCTTAGTTGTTTAGTATTTTTCGATGATAAAATCATATTTGTTAATGAAAAAACTAGTTATATTAAGAAAATAAAAAAAAAACCTAAAAATTATGTCTAGAAGTATTGGGATAGGCAATAAACCTAAAAACAAGTGATTTTTACTTAAGTAACAGAAATAAAGGAAGTATCAAATATGAAATAGATATATATGAAATTTTGGGTACCATGAAGCAAGATTTACCTACTAAATACTTCGGTTGTATGTTATATATAGACACATGAAAAACTAATATGCTAATAATATTATTGATAAAATAAGAAAGTTGATAGAAGGCTTGTCAAACAAATGTTTATCAAGGGAGGCACAATAAATCTAATTAAACATGCCTTATCTACCACACTCTTATATCTAATCTAATATATAAGTCCCACTTTAATCATTATTAAGATAATTGAGAGATTGTTTTCTCAATTTTTATGAGAAAACAAGAAATATCTAAAATACATGAGATGGAAAAAATAGACTAACTTATGCTGACCAACATTTGAGAGAGGAATAAGTGTCTAAAAACTGAAGGATATAGTAAAATTAAACCATGTGAAACTTTGATGGGAATTTTGTACAAGAGACTCACTACTTAATAAATTTACAAAAATTTGATATTATGGCCCAAGTTATTCAAAATCTAAATCATGATAAATTATATACACCAGTCTAAAGAAGGATTAAGAAAAAATTTGATGGAATTGAGACACATATAGGCTAGAAATTGAGACAAGGAGATGCCTCCTTTTGGTATGAAAGGTGTGTTATAAACCAAAATTGATTCTAAAAAATTGCATGTAATAAATTCATTTATGTTTTTATCTTCTTGGGGGAAAATCAAAACAATATTGTTTTAGCACGTACACTAAAAATTTGTGAGGATGGAGTTCTCTAGACCTATCTTCTGTGTTACCTACTTCATCATTGAGAATTGAGAGAGAAGAGATTATGCACGATATACGAGCTATGACTCTCTTTTACCATAAATTTGAAAATGCATCAAAAAAAACACACATCACATCACTTTGTGAAAGTGATGTGACGTGTCCTTTTTTTATATTATTTAAATTATATTAAAGATTCAATTAATTTATTATATATATATAAATAAATAAATAAATATAATTAAATAATTAATTATATTTTAATTTATATCAATTAATAAAATTAATTAATATAATTTCAATCAAATTAATCATCTTAATTTAATATACACACATACTCTAAATAAATAAACTAAATTATTAATCATAACTTCAAACATTCGTTATGGCAGTGGATTAGGCATTAGAAGGGACCCAATACAATAAGATTTTATGCTTCAAATGTGAATCAAATATACTATAATCCACATTAATTATAAATCATATAACAATAAAATTATAATTTCATTTTTTCATTTATTCTAAATAATTCATACTTTTCTTCTTCAACAAATATTTTACTCCTCATGTAAAGATTATAAATACACATTAATTGAATTAAATTATTGACAATTTAATTCAATAAATCTCTTATAGATTATCATAAGACTTTTTACTTAACCTATTTGATATGCCAGATCAAAATTCCCCTGTATAGTTTGATATGCCGGATCAAAACTTATAAGTATTCTCAATGGGTCATCATGAATCTATTTTACAATACATGGATTCTATCAATAATTAATATTTACTATACTAATGATAAAGTTATCCAACTCACTGAGTATATTGATCTAATTATAAATCTTATCCTTTATGAGTCAAAATAACTATTAGTAAGTATACATATTTATCAATTACCTCTAGATTAAGAGTAATAATATTTACAATAACTATGATGTGTTTTTATTTTACATGTTATTATAAAATCACTACACCAATTTGATCCCATTCAATACTCATAAGTGCACAAGCATAAGAAGTTAAAATTAGATTATTCTCCATAGTCAAGTAAGAACTACTAAAATCCTATATTAGAATCTTACAGAAAAAGTATCCATCGCTATCTATATATATTGTAAATAATAAACTTATATTATATAAGAACCGATGATTTGATATTCTGTATGTAAGCTAAACTCTACACACCAAATCATCTACTTTGTAGAATAAAGTATGAATGTATATCTATTATAAATATAATCTCGGTCCATCATTAAAAATAAAACCAAAATGAATCCAGCAAATAATTAAAAGGAAAAACAAATAAAAATGGCTTTTAGTATAAAATAGTTCCAACATTTTTCTACTTAGACTTAAAGCCAATATACCATGCATCTTACTCTTATTCCTTCTACAAGCCTTTCATAGCTTTTAGTTACTAAGGTTTTCATAAATAGATTAGCCAAGTTATCTACTGAAGTTACTTTGGTTATCAACATGTCTCATCTTTTTATAATATTTTTTATTAGATAATATTTACATTCAATATGTTTTGTCATCTTATAAGTTATAGGTTCCTTCAAATTAGTAGTTACCCCATTATTATTATAATAAAGTATAAAAAAAGAATTGTATTTTGTGATAAGATATTATGAATGTGCACTAAATTTGATTAGGTGAAGACGAGATGATTTTTATGATATTTGGGCAAAAATATTGAATGAGTTATCTACATAAATGGGAGATTTAGAAGTGCTATTAAATTTACTACTTTTTGAGCACTCGATGAAAGATTTCACCTTTGAAGAGTACGATCCAAAAAAAATTTGTATTGGCCACCTTCATCGCATGCTTAATTTGTATTTTTGTTGTTTATTTATATATTTTGATGATTTTACCTTTGTGTGGAACTGATTTGCGATATTTATTATTAGTTTCTTTTTCTTTTTTTTTGTAGGGGTAAGTTATTGCTTAGATATATGCAATTGTTTTAGTGTGGTGGGGTCTATTTATTCATGATTGATCATTTAGTGATCACTTCAATCATGCACCTCATCATATAGTTTAGTCAATTATAGAAGATTTGAGTTTCAAACCATAACTCGAATTAATATTGAGGACATCTCCTCGATAACTCTTTAAAATGATCATAAGTATCATATAGGTTTTAATGTTTATCTTATCATTAAGGAATAATCTCGCTCTATACTTAATATGTAATTTGAGAAAGAAAGAATTTAATAAGAAAGATCCCCATTAACCCATTCTAACTTTTAATGGAATCCCGAAATAATTATTGGAACCAACTTTGTACCTTATCACATAATGAAAATGAAAATAAATATAACCTTATTGTGTCAATGTTTATTCTATTCATTTCTATATTATCATATAACTCCAAAAATATTACAATATGTCTATTAGGGTCCCCTATTGTCTTTCCACTGTACTAATGATGTAGAACCATGACTATAAGATTTGGTTTCAACTCAAAGTTGTTGGTTTCTACAAGTTGCAATCGAATGATTTATTAATTATTTATTATCATGGGCCTATAATAGTCTCCCAATGTATTGTAGTGGTTGGACTATTGAATAGCTTGTTTATTACCACCTTATAGTCTATTACTATCAGTGTCTTATATATTCTATTTATCAGCTCTTTGTTTAGTAATTTCTCTACAAGTTTTTTCAATTTCATGATTTAAAGGATTTAGCTCAGTTCAAGAGCTACAGCTTGTAAAAGGGTGTTAAAAGAATAAAATGTAGATAATATATGTAAAAACTAAAACACAGTTATCTACCTTCGGACAAGTTAATAATATTTAACTTTTAGATCAGAAATATTTATTAACTTCAACTATACCTAAACAACTAAAAAAATTATCATCTTATGAGAATAATTATATTAAATCGTATTAACCAAATAAACTAAATAATCCCAGTAACAATACCAAAAATATGTTACTTATTTATTACGAAACCTAATTTTATTGGCTATATGATATTCCAAAAGCTTATTAATAATAATATATCATCAAAAGAGATTTGTAAGTGCATAAGCTGTTCAAGTAATAAATAAAACTTTCATCCATATATCGACCTCACATGGATTTTATCAATATTTTGGTAATTTAATAAAGAGATAATTTATTTTTAGTAGAATAGATATTTGGATTGTGAGACAACCTTATATCTATGAGTTTATTTATTTAATATATTTGCTCTATATATATGTTAGCTTGACTTATATTATGTAAGACATAGAATAAATATTAGGGTATTGTACAATAACTCCTTATCATAATAGTATACAATGTAGTTATTACCTTTGCGCCCATCCTAATGATAGTCTTCATGTAACTATCCAATCGATATGTTACCACCAAGATAATATTTCATTTATATTTGAGATTCATTCATGATCTCATACTTTTTAAATAATTTTATGAACAATCCTTGATGATTTCTTTATTATAACACTCTTATTATCTGGCCTCAAGAGTTATAAAGACCAATGATTGATATAGACTATAAGTATTTATAATTTCATGTTTATAAGTGTCATACTTTCATAATTAATGTATGATTCTCTCGAATTTTACTAGTAGGAACTATACGAGTAATAGAAACTCACAAAGACTATCACAACTATGTGAGTATACTTATCACCATTTTTTTCAGATTAATGTATAGTTACTACTAGGAACTATACTAGTAGGAAGTATAGTTACTAGTAGGAACTATACTTTCATAATTTCAGATTAATGTATGATTCCCTCGAATTTTATAATTTCAGATTTACACATATCATGAGGATACTTATCACCATTTTTTTCGGTGATGATGTGACTTGTACACTAGAGATAAACTCATTAGGAGAATATTCTATATGACATCCATCTTAATTAAGAACTAATTCTTTTAAAATATAAATAATGAATTGACATATAAATGCATTAGTACTTTTAACTTCATATATATTACACTCGTGATGATTAATATATCCAAAATTAGGTTTCAATGTATGATTTTATCTCACACTTCTAATCGAAAAAAGTATCAACCATATATGTGCAAGTGAGTCTCGTGGTTTACCAATCACCAATTACCATGATCAACTTATTTAAATCATCTAATACACAAAAATCTAATTCGAGTTTTATTTAGTCACTTATTCATCTATATCCATAATACAACATAAATCAAAATATCATTTATTAATACAAAATCATTTATTCATAATACAAATAAAGTTCACAATACCTAGAATACATGTTATTTTAATATACATTTCTCAAATCCACCATAAGAGGGAGGTTTGAATGTCATGCCCCCCAACTCTAGAGATTAATTTAAGTATTTCATCCATTGCTTGCTTGTGAAATTTTTAGGGAGTGAAAAATTCACCTATAGGGTTTGATAGCTATGCCTCAACTTTTGTTTAGTACATGGAAGAAAAAGAAGGATTGGTGTTTAGTCTTAATTTCTTTCTCTTCCTCTTTAATACTCAAATAATTCTACATCAGTTCAAGTAAAAAGTCATGACTTTTAAAATAAAGTTATAATTTTGGCCATCATCTTTTATACTTGTGGTCATAAAACTAGTTCAAGATTGTTGTCTCGGGAGAACAACAATAGTTTGAACAAATACAAATACATCCTATAATTTTTAATTTTCTAGCAGAATAGAAGTCCAATTCAAATAATATCAAAATATAACTAATCTAATTGTCATTGTAAACTATAAAAAATTTTCTAATTAGTTTTAATTTTTGAAAATTTAAATATGATATTAATGAAATTATCACATGAAGATGAATTTTAGTTAATATTTTCCATTAGAAGCATTTTTTTTTGTTCTTTCATGATTAAACCATAATAACATGCATGCGCACAAACATATACACACTCACACAATAATTATAATATTAATTTTTAATTTCTCCAAATTTTAGAGTTAATCTTTATTTTATAGTAATGTATTTTATGAACTATAATATTTGTATTTCATGATGAAAAATAATGAAAGAGTTTGTACATCTTCAATTGCAGTGATAGATGATTCTTATATCAATCAAAAAAAAAAACAAAAAATTGAAGAACTTGTTTGAGTGGGAAGATATAAAAAGTGATTCTCTCTGCTACATCCATGATTAAGCATAATATTCAAAATAAACTTTATCCTCATAAAAAAAATATTGAGGATAGATTGAAGGTAACGAAAATTAACATGAGAAAGTTGGAGAATCTCTTAGAATTCTCGAACATTTGTGGAAATGTTATTAATTTCCAATAGATATAAGTATTTTATTTTTGATATAATTCAAAGATAATATGTTCATTTATGAATTTCCATCTTAGTATTGATGATAATAACATTTTAATTATTCTGATTTTTTTCATCAAGTAGGATTAAAATATCTTCTATTCATAATTATCCTTTATTCTCGAGCTTGGACACGAGAAGTGTAGTGACGATACAAGCTATGTTTTTGTATCGATGTCAAACTAAAAAAATGACTTATATTATTAAGAAGTATCCCATCAAAAATAAGCTTAACTTGATTGAAATGCATCCGAAACTTTAATATTATAGTTTTATGTGATGTCGAAGGTTATATTAATGGTGGAAAAGAGTTCAAAGCTTATGAAGATAATGATTTTTATTTCATGAGATATGTGCGTAATATTATTAAACATATATGTGAGGTATGAATAAAAATTTTTTTAATAAAATTTGTATAAACTTATAATTATATTAAATAAAATAAAATAAGATTTGATTAGACATTATTCAATAACAAAAAGATGTCATTGAAGGATGTGGAACTTAGATTGGAGGAAATTTGAACTTGATTTATAACAAACATTTTTGCTATAAATCCAAGCTAAATTTCCTCAAATCCAAGTTCCACATTATTCAATGACATCTTTTTGTTATTAAAGAATATCAAATCATATCTTATTTCATTTAATTAAGTATAATTATAAGTTGACAAAATTTCATTAAAACAAATTAATATTCTTACATCACACATAGGTTTAATAATATTACGCATATATCTCATGAAATAAAAATTATTAACTTCATAATTTTCAAACTCTTCTCCCTCATCAAAACAACTTTTGATATCACATAAAACTAGAAAATCTAAGTTTCGGATGCATTTCGATTAACTTAAACTTATTTTTGATGGGATACACCTGAATTTCATATCTTAATTTTTGGATTCATCACATTTTAGTCGTGTTTATAAATATTTCGACCATAATTTATTTTATTGTTGTTTTATGAATATTCCACTTTTATTGTTGTTTTATGAATATTCTATTTTTATTGTTGTTTTATGAATATTTCATTTTTATTGTTGTTTTATGAATATTCCATCTTTATTGTTGTTTTATTGTGTTATATGAATATAAATTTATTATGATTGTTTTATGAATAAAATGTAATTATTATTGTTTTATGAATAAAAATCAACATTGTTGTTTTGTTAATATTAGGCAAATAATGTGTTTTATGAAAAAAGAAAATTGCAATTAATTAATCATCACGTTTTTATTGTTGTTTAATGAATATCCGGCATAGTTTCATCCGTTGGAAACACCAAAAGCACCCGGCGCACGGCACGGGGTTTGGCCTCTACCTATTTGCGGCGGCACTGTCTTGCTTCAACCGGATCATACCCTAGCGTGGTTTTTTCTGTTCCAATTCTCTATTTTCTAATTTTGATTTCTTAATCGACTAAGCACTCTAGTTTTTGTTGTGTTTTTCAAATGTACTTTGGTAATTTGTAGCGTGTATGTTCTAGGGTTCATGCGACGTATTGTTTGCGGTGTTGGGTGGTAGATCTGTCTTGGCAGAGGGTTTGCTTGGTAATTTGGTATGGCTTGCTTGTTATTATGACCCGTGACACATGCAAATATCATACATAAACAGACATTCAAGCGGCTCCACAGCAAGCAATACGGAGAGCCTGATAACTTACATTGTATGGATGATTAGGTTTGTGTCTCGAGATATAATTAAATATGCTAATCACATAATATTCTACAATATTAATGCGTTATACCGGATCCTTCTGCAATCTTGTATAATTTTAAATGTTCTTGTGTTTTTGTGGAATATTCTAAAATCTTTTACCGTCTCTGTGCTATGAAATTCTTCCCATCAAATTTGATGACATTGTATTTATTATGTGTTTTTTTTGTTGGCTTTGAGATGTGTGACTTTTGATATTTTTGTATTTTTCATACTATCCAAATATAAGTGTATATTATTTTATTTAGGCAAGTTTACTTATATGATTGCCATGATGTAATAGTCTTGGTTATTTATTTTTTTATGTTTAACTATTGCTGAAAGCTAGGAAGCATGGATACCACGTTCTACATGCATGTCTGAGTGTTGGATATGTGCAAGACACGCGTTGGATACATGTCTGATATGCTACATGGTGTATCGTTGACCAATCCATGTTCGATATGTCACTTGGTGTATTGGACAGACATGTCGAATGCCGTATCAATGCCGATGATGCCGAGTGGTTGATGATGCTGTCGACACCCAGTGGTTGCGATGCTGTCGACACAGAGTGGCCAATTCTGTGGGGCGGCGGGGGTAGCGTGATTCTGTGGGGTGGGGGGGGTGATAAAATAAAATAATTTTTTTTTATTTTATAAAATAAATAAAATATATATTATTTAAATAAAATAAGATAATTATAAAATATTATTTTCTAAAATAAAATAAAACAAAATAAAATACTTTTTTTTATTTTATAAAATACCTAATCATTATAAAGATAATTATACATTTTATTTTATAAATATTTTTTAAGAATATATTTATAAAGATAGTTATTTTTATTTTTATTTTATTTTATCATGTCGTGTCGTAGTTGTATCCTGTTATCATTTTTTAAAATTTACTGTGTCCCCGTATCCCGTCGTGTTGTATCTCAATGTCCATGATTCTTAGGCTGAAAGGGATGATAATAATTATTGTTGGATCACTAAAGATAACTCAATGAAAATTAAGAATTGTTATATATTTCATTGTAGTTTATTTAGTGAAGATTTGGTTCATGAGCCAATGATACGTGAGATGCCTTTTAGATGAACTAATTTGTAATGGATTAGATGAATAGATTGTGATTAATGTATAATTATTATTATATTTATGATAGTTTATTGACCTGAACATATATAGTATGTTTGATTCATAAGACATGCAAGAATATTTATGAGGATGTTTTGGGGTCTAGATACTATATAAAAGGCTACTTGATCTTCCATGTGTACATATATCAAAATTGACTTGTTTACTAAAGAGAAATATTTAATTTCTTTCATTGGGCATCATTATCTCTAGATGAATTATTTTCATGTCAATGATTTTTTTTTCTCAGTCTCATTTTGAATTCTTAGATCATAAATACATGAGCCGATACATATGTCATAGGTGATCATGCTATTTTTATTTTATTTGTAGATTTTAGAATTGATGATATGGTCATAACTCATAGTCAATGAAATCATTGTGTGAGCCATGAAATATGATATTATCAATATTAAGTTTTTTTTCTGATATATATTTTATATTTATTAAAATTATATCATAATTTATTTTTTATTAGTTATTTTATAAAGTAATAAAATTGTGATATTTTTTCTTATTTTGAAGTTTTAATATAAGATCAACAAATATGACTTTATTAGAGATTTAATGAGTTGGACTATATCTATTTTTCTTTATCCATAGAGGCTCATATAGGTGATTTTTTAATACTGATTCACTAGTGATCTATCCAACATATCAAGAGGGGGGTGTATTAGGAGAGATTCATTTTATCTTATTTGTTTAGATTTTTGAAATTCTTGTAAAATGATCACATATGATAATTTGAGATATTTTATTATGTTTGATAATAATTATATTTAATTTATATGGTTATAGCAGTATGTTTAGCAAATTTAGAGATAATCATACGTTTAATATTAAGTCTATTGTGATCAAAATCAAGTACTTAAAGTAATAGGTTATTATTTTATCTTTTTATTGCTTAATTATTTGTATAGATCCTATTAAGGTGGAAGGGGTAGAGAATATTTTGATATACATATCTATGTGTATGAATCAGGAACATCAACTTAAATAATTTATTTATGAAAAATTAATCAGCTTATTTACATATTACAATCTAGATAAGCTGATTAATCAGCTTATTTTAACTTAGAGATGATGACTTCTTTATTTAATTAGTGAGAGATCAATGATGAGGTGATTTGTTGAATATAAGTGAGCTATCTCGGTATTTAGATACTGATTATTGCTCGCTCCTATTACATAATAATATTAAGAACTATAATATTATTTATAATGACATTTATATGAGTCCACTTGTTTCGTATTGTCGAAGATAACATAGAATCTATTGTTTTCTCTGGTATTGAGCGTAGTATCATAATTTATTTTTTCTATTGTAGCTAATATCATTTCAGATAGGAAATCGAGATTGTAGTCAAATATAATCGAGATACTTGTATGCATTAATGATTGAAAAAATTCAAGGTTGGACAATCAGAATAGAGCTGGACTGAGAGCTCAAGAGTTATTGGTAGATAATGACTTATAAGCATTATAATATGTTGAGATCACCACTAATAATATTTTTAGATGTTTACACGATGATTATATATATTTTTTATATTATCATTGTTTATGTTTATTAATTTTTCTATTTGTATGATTGATCTTTATTTTAATTTTAAAATAAAATATTTATTATATTTTTTAATTTAATTGTACTACACTTACAAATTATAAGCATAAATTAATATATTTATTTAGCTAGTAGATGATAATTTATAAGAGTAGAGGATATTGAGATCATTATTAGTGATATTATCAGACGCTTACACGATGATGATGATAATAATTTGCTTGCAGACATAGAATGATATTGAGATTGATGATTTTATTATTTGATTTTATACTTATTAGCAATTATTATGTTATCTATTATAATTTATTTTTATTTTATAGAATACAATTCATTGTAATATATGATTATATATTTTGTATATTATTATTATTATTTATCATTTTTTTTATTTGGATGATATATGTTTGTTTAAATTTTAAAATAAAAAATGTATTTTATTTTTAATTTTATTGCACTGCACTTACAAATTACAAGTGTAAATTAATAATATTTATTTAATTCATTATTATGGTGGCTGGTGGTGATAGACGGTGCCTGTGGTGTCTTTCTACAGCCCACAAAATTGGCAAAACCTTGCATGACTTGGGCCTTGCCAAGCCAGACCTTATTGCATGAGAGCCATGACACATCACGACGGCCCATGCAGGATTGTTTAGGCTGGTTGCACAAATAGGCTGCCCTAGTCATAAGTCAAGCTAGCTTGGACTTGATCCAGGCTAGTCTATATTGAACCTAGGCTATCCTAGAATCAACCAGGCTAGCTTGGCCATGCCTGACTAGGCTTTTCATGACCCGAGCAAAAGTCATGTCAACCGGCAATGTAGGGCTGTTCATTTTTAGAGTCATACTTGTACTACAAGGTCCGTTTGATATGTTTAAGCCAGACATAATATAATTCAAATTACATTATAGTAGAATAAAGTTATTGAAAGATCGAATATAATCATTAAGAAAAAGGTGAGATTTTCGTGGAGTTGGGTTGGTTTAAAGTAGATTTTTTGGATTGAATTAGTTGTTATAATGTGCTTCTTGAAAAACTACATGCCTACTTTATCAATGAAAGGGCATACATTATTTGAGGTGATGAATGAAAGGAAGCCGAATGTAACTTAAATCAAAATATTTGAGCGTGATGCATGTTTCTATGTTTCTAATGAGAGGATAATAAGTTAGACTTTAAATTTGTGAAATAAAACTTAATTAGTTGTGGCCTTCAAGGAAAACATCAAAGGCTATAAGATGTGGAATCCAAGGATGATGTATATAATTTAGAGCAAAAATAGAGCTTAGGGAGCACAAAGGTAAGTCTATTGGATGTCACTATTCTTAATATCATGACATGAAAATGAAAAGTCGTCTCTCAAAGTCATGACGTGGACATCAAAAGTCATGATATTTAATAATGTTATTAGATGAAAACTCTTAGCTAAGTCGTGATGTGAAAAATGGAAATCATGATAATTGTTATGAAAGTTGTCGCAATAAGCTAAGAAGCATGGACACGGATACGGACAAGAGTATACGATACAATGGGATACAAGGACATGGTAAATATTAAAAAATAAGGATATGGATATTAATACAGGTAGGACACGCCATGATAAAATAAAATAAAATAAAAATAAAAATATTAATATTTATAAATATTATTCTTAAAATATTAATAAAATAAAATAATATTTATAATTATTTTTATAAATATTAGATATTTTATAAAGTAAATTAAAATAATATTTATAATTATTTTTTTAAAATATTAGGTATTTTAGAAAATAAAATAAATAAAAATAATATTTATAATTATATTTATAAATATTATTATTTTATATAAATAAAATAAAATAAAATAATAAAAAATAATTATTTTATAAAATAAAAATAAAGATTATTTTTATTTTACGTCAAGTGGGGCAGCTATCAGATTTTGACTTGGTTAGGATATGGAATTTGCAACCCTCCCCTGTTCTAGGATCAAAATCCGATAGCAGCCCGCCCTGCCCTAACATTTTCATTGACATTGTCGATACTCGTAGCTTTGATACAATATTATATTTAAATTCCCTCCTCATAGACTGTAAGTTGAATTGCTCTCCCACCTACTTCAAGCCCTATGTGTTGGATACGTGTCTAAGCCGTGTCTGACATTTATCCAAAGCTTTGATCTCTATTTGGTCAATGATATACCATGTAGCATATTGGACACGTACCCGTAGAATATCTGGAGTGTATCCACGTGTTCACGTGTCTGACACACGAATACTCCTATCATTTTCCATATCCATGCTTCATAGGCAATAAAAAAACTTGAGAGGTAATGACTATTGTGACAAAGTAGAAAGTAGCATCATGGAATTTTACACAAAATTCCATCATGTAGCATCATATTCACATCTCCGTTTGTGTCGTGACTGAAAAATATGATGTCACAACTCCTAGGTACAATATTGGTTATATGCTTCATGAATACACAAAATCACAAATTAACTATAATAGAAATAAATTTAATAGAGAAATAAAAAGTTAAAAGTTAACAATGAGGTAAGTTTCTTTTTTTCTTTTATGTCTTTTCCTTTTAGATCAACCTATTTTTTCTCGGTTTGTTCTATTGCAAATATCATCCTTTATTCCATTTTGGTTTCTTTTTTAAATCTTTGGCTCAGAAAATATATTAACACCACTAATAAAATACTTGCTTTACTTGTTGTGTCTATGTACTTGGCCCAGGATCATGTCAAGCTCTTATTCTTATATCTTTTCATTATTGCATGTTATAGCTTTTAGCCTAGGCCTCTCTATTTTCTTATGTCTCTATCATATTTTAAAATTTTGGCTAAAGAGTCAATGCTATGTTTTTGATTAGAGAATTTATTCAAAATATGATTCTTTCTAGTAAAAATTTTTTATCTCTAGATTTAATATTATTTTTTTCTTTTATATTTATTCTATTATTAGCAATGAATTATTTTTTTTTTTGATCCATGATATTTCCATCGAGATTTTTATATTCGTGGGTGTGTCAAGTTTGAGTACTTATTTAATCGTATAGTTTAGGATATTATTATTGAGAAATATTGCTACTAGATCTTATGGGAATGTTTGTAGTGTAATAATAATTGAATATCCGACTTTTCATATTGTCAATTATTATATTTAGAAGCAAAGTTAAAGTTTTTTTTAATATTTTCACCATTGAAATAAAATTATTTTTTAATTGCTAACTGAAATATGAGTTTTTTTTTTATAATATATTTTTGTCATATTCTAATATGATTTATAATTATTTTACCTTTAGTACAAAAAATTTTAAGGTGGACTTAAAAGTAAATACACTTTTATTTGATAATCCTATTAGTTTATCTATCATTTTCATTCTTAGCTTGATAATTTGTTGCATTATGTTAGGAAAAATTATATTGTTTAGCTTATCAATATTTCACTCGTTTCTTTTATAAATTTTTTTTTTAAGATTATTGGGAGGTCCTGTAAGTGCGGGTGTGCTTTTTTTTACTAAATCTAGTTTTTTATCATGCCAAAAGGATATCTTCTAATTTTTTAATTTTTTGGTTATATACTCATTTCTTTTAACAATTTTTTTTCACGCTCGGTATCTATATATCTCATCTATTTTGGTGAATCTCTGATCATAATATCTGTTCCTCAAAAATATATTGAGGAGAGACTACTTAGTACGAAATTTGCACCATAATTTTACTTTCACCTCTTGATATATCTATTATTTTTTTGAATAATATTCTATATTTTTTTCTCGGTTTACATAAAATTGTTCGTTTTATTTATCTTTAATGTAATAAATATTTCCAATGACTTTATAAGTATTTAGATATATATCTTTTTATCATCTTATTAATCATAAGAGATAATTTGACCGTCTGAATAAGATATATCGAAATTGAAGGAATGACATTATTAATTAAAATTATCTTTCCAATCTTGAATAATAATTTATTTGACAATCTTTCATTTTTATTTTGAAAATTTGCAAGAATATTATCAATATATTTGTTCTTATTTTTTTTTTCTTAATAGAGGACATCCCAAATACATGATGGGAAATCTTGATTCTTTATTTCAAGTAAAATTTTTAGATATGGAATCCTATTAGATTTGGTTTTTACTCTATAGTAAAAGCCATTTTTTTTTTGGAAATTGATTGCATGATGGTAATGTTTCTCATATTTTCGGAGTATTTCCTTATCTTTTTTAATGGATTTACTCTGTCAATTGGTAAATGTCATGGTATCGTCCACATATGATAAGTGACTTACGGTCGTATGGTTTACAAACAAATATCTCATTCTAGAATTTTTTTCATAAAGTCTATTCAGGCATTTGGATAGATATTCCACCATTAAAATTAAATGAGCTGGCGATAAGAGGTCTCCTTGTTTTAGTCTCCAAGTTGATTGGAAGAAAATGGCTGTTTCACTATTGATTGTTATTTAGAATCAATTATGTGAAACACATTAGTCTATCATACTCTTTCACTTAGCATAGAATTCACATTTAGTCAACACTCTTCCTATATAAGACCAATTGATTCTATCTTAAGTTTTTTTCATATCTAGTTTAATAATAAAATTTTTATTTTTAATATTTTTTGAGATGTATTGTCATTTCTCGTGCTAGTAGTATATTATTGGATATATTCCTTCTTGATATATAATTTCATTGATTCTTTGAGATTCACTTATGGTGCATTGTTTTGATTCGCATGGTTATCATTTTAGAAATGACTTTATACAATATTTTACATAGATTTGTCAATCTATAATCATTCTACGTCGGTGGATTATCCTTTTTGGGATAATTCAAAAAGGATATTAAAACTACAAGATGATATTTCTATTTGTCTCATCTTCATTTTTGTTCTTGAGAGATGTTTCTTTTGCTAGAGATATTTCTAACCTCTCTCTTGTTGATACCTAAAAAATATTAACCTCTACTAGCAAGTAGTAAAAAGAATTATATTGTTTAGCCATCCCTCCATGTCTTCATTCTGCCTTATATTGATGGACAAACTTATAAAAAATAATTTTTTAGCTCTATTCTGAGTTAGTCATAATGTTGGGTCCATCTGAATTGTATTCTTAAAATAGATCTATCCTTTTCTATTCTTCTAACTCTAATCCATGGAATCAAATTATTCATTTTTATAGGTAGGGTGCTATCATTACTTAAGCTCTTCCTAGTAGAGCTACTTTTGTGAGTTATAATATCTTTAGATATCTTCTCTCTAGTGGAAGTTTCATTTTCCTTTTCTTTTATGTTTTCCAAACTATTCTAACTTTTATAGGCTCCTGTCTATTAATTTTGTTTGGTTTGTCTATTGCGTTATTAATTTCAGATCAGTTGTTTTCTTTGTTATATCTAATGGTTGATTTTTTAAATTTTGGGTCTTTAAAGTACTAAGTCTAAATTAAATATCCCACTTTGTAGTAGCATGGATAATATTTTGATGTATTAATGTGTTTCACCCCGCATTAGCTATTTACTAAAGCTCGTCAGTGAATACAATGTATGTGTACCACATAAGTAAATCTATAAGAGAGAAAATTAAACCCAAACTGGAACTATGTAGGTTTTTTTAACAGATTAAATATTGGTATCCATTTAAGGAGTATGATTTATAATTAGTTGATGTATATTATTCTTTTTTAGCTAATTTTTTGAATAGTCTGTCTTGTATGAAAATCGAATTATCACATGTCTCACGTTAATTTGTCATAATTTAAATTTGCCAATTAAATTGACATTTATTTTGATAAATTGGTTAATTTTTGATAATTCAATATTCTCATTCAAGGCTTTTTCGATGGTAGTAAGAGAGTACAGTTGACTTCTTATCATATTCTTTTCCTTTGGTATGAATTAGTCAGGATGTGGGTCCCTGATTAAGGTGGAACTCTTGATGTGGAATATCAAAGATCATTTATATTTCTTGTTTGACTCTATGCTTGAGCTAACATTTTATTTGTTAATTTTTTCATTCCTAGCTATATCATCCCGATTCACACATTCTTGCTTCCCTCTCATATCATATTCATGTATTTCATCTATTTCATCTGTAAAACTTGACATGTCACGATAGAAAAAGATGTTCGTTATTTTATTTTTTGTTGATTGTCCATTTTTATTATTATTTTGTTCCTTCTCAAAGAATTGGAATATGTTTTCTTTTTAATTGATGTGGTAAATCCTTTTATTAATCTAGTATTAATTATCCTTTATTGCCTTAGCCATTTACTTTTTGTTTTAGGCACGTTCATTTTATTGATTTTTGATAATGAATAGTCTTATGACTTGATGATGAATTCTATATTTATTAGTATCTTATCAGTTTGGGCAAATCTGTATTACGTTGATTTTTGATTTGCTAATTTTGTAGGTATAGATGATGGCCTGATGGGTGTTCTTGTGGGCTAATCAGTAATTTTGTAAATGTATTCTTTTTGTTTGCTCAAATTATCTTTTTTTTTTATTATACTTCCAATATATTAATTGGTTACTGATGTTTTTTTTGTGTGTTTAATACACTTAATTTACAAATAAAAGACTTTATTATAATGGAAAAAGTACTCGTCATTATATAATTAAAAATATAATAAATAAATAACATAATTAATAATACTTAAAGATTTATGCGTCGAGAGAACTTTAATACTTTGAGCAAACACAAATACACCCTATAATTTTTTTTCTCTTTATTCTGGTGTTGATAATTTATTAGTAAATTACAAGTCTAATTCAAATAATATTTAAAATATAACTTATCTGATTATCATTTTTAAACTATAAAATTTTTCTAATTGTTTTTAATTTTCAATAATTTAAATATGATATGAGTGAAATTACCGTATGTAGATGAATTAGTTAATATTTTTCATGTGACTTGGTTTTTTTATTTTTTCTATGATTAAATCTTTGTAACATGCATGCACACACTTAAATATTATAATATTAATTTTTTCTTTCTCTAAATTGTAGATTTACTTTTCTTTTTACAGTGTTGTATTTTGTGGGCCATAATATTTATATTTCATAGTGAAGAATCATGAAAAAGTTTATACATTTTTAATTTCATTGATAAATGATTCTTATATCAATCAAACAAGCAAATAATTGAAAAATTTATTTGAGTAGGAAGATATAAAAAGTAATTCTATCTGCTGCATTCATGATTAAACATAATATTATGAATAAATTTTATCATCACAAAGAAAAAAGTATTGAGGATAAATTAAAGGTAACGAAATCTAATATGAGGGAGTTGGAGGATCTCTTAGGATTCTTGGACATTTGCAGAAATATTGACTCACAATTGATATAAAATATTTTATTTATGATGTAATTCAAAGTTCATTTATGAATTTTTATTTTAGTATTGATGATAATAACTTTTTAATTGTTCTGATTTTTTTAATCATGCATGATTGAAATATCCTCCATTTATAATAATTCTTTATTCTTGAGCTTGGACATGAGAAGTGTGGTGTGAGTATAAGCTATGCTTTTGTATCGATTTCAAGCTAAAGAATTGACATATGAAATCAGGAGTATCCCGTCAAAAATATGCTTAACTTAATCGAAATGCATCCGAAACTTGGATTTTCTAGTTTTTTGTGATATCAAAGATTGAATTGATGAGGAAGAAGAGTTTGAAAACCATAAAGATAATAATTTTAATTTCATGAGATATATGCGTAATATTATTAAACATATGTATGATGTATGAATTCTAATTTTTTTAATAAAATTTTGTAAACTTAAAATTATATTTAATAAAATAAAATAAGATATTATTTGATATTCTTCAATAATAAAAAGATGTTATTAAATAATATGAAACTTGGATTGGTGGAAATTTGGCTTGGATTAATAGCAAAAATGTTTGTTATAAATCAAGTTCAAATTTCCTCCAATCCGAGTTCCACATCCTTCAATGACATCTTTTTGTTATTGAAGAATACTAAATCATATCCTATTTTATTTAATTAAATATAATTATAAGTTTATAAAAATTTTATTAAAAAAAATTATGATTCATACATCATATAAATGTTTAATTACAATACACACATATCTCATGTAATAAAAATCATTATCTTCATAAGTTTTGAACTCTTATCCACCATCAATATAATTTTTGATATCACATAAAACTAGAAAATTCAAGTTTCGGATGCATTTCGATCAAGGTAAGCTTATTTTTGATGGTATACTTTTTAATTTTATATATTATTTTTTTTTTAGTTTGACATCGATAAAAAAATATAGCTTGTACCATCGCCTCACTTCTCATGTCCAAGCTCATGAATAAAGGATAATTATAAATAGAAAATATTTTAATACTGCTTGATGAAAAAAATTAGAATAATTAAAATGTTATTATCATCAATATTAATATAGAAATTAATAAATAACATATTATTTTTGAATTATATCAAAAATAAAATACTTATATCTATTGTGAATTAATAATATTTCCGTAAATATCCAAAAAATTCATAGAGATTCTCCAACTCACTCATTAAAGTTTTCATTACTTTTAATCTATATTCAATATTTTTTTCTTTATCAGGATAAAATTTATTCAGAATATTATGCTTAATCATGGATGTAGCTAAGAGAATCACTTTTTATATCTTCCCACTTAAAGTTCTTCAATTTTTTATTTTTTTGATTGATATAAGAATCATCTATCACTGCAAATGAAGATATATGAACTCTTTTATGATTTTTCATTATGAAATATAAATATTGTAGTTCATAAAATACATTACTATAAAATAAAGATTAACTCTAAAAATTTGGAGAAATTAAAAATTAATATTATAATTATTGTGTGAGTGCGTGTATGTTTGTGCGCATGCATGTTATTATGGTTTAATCATGAAAAAACAAAAAAAAAACACTTCTAATGAAAAATATTAACTAAAATTCATCTTTATGTCATAATTTCATTAATATCATATTTAAATTTTTAAAAATTAAAACTAATTAGAAAATTTTTTATAGTTTACAATGACAATTAGATTAGTTATATTTTGATATTAATTGAATTGGACTTCAATTATAGGTTGTCATCGTCAATTATAATTGGACTTCAATTATAGGGTGTATTTGTATTTGATTAAACTATTGGTGTTCTCACGAGACATTCTGATCTCTTATTCGTTGGTTAATAAGGTGTCATCGTCATTCCTTATCTGATTGATATAAGACTTAACATTCCTTTTAATCAACGAATGAAAGAATTTCGTATTATTATCTCATCCTAAGTCATTTTACCGTAGATTTTCACTTCTAATAAATTTTTTCTTAATAAGTATATTCTCTAATTTGTTTCTGGTTTCTTTTAATTTTTATATGCTCTCTTCTATTTTTGTCAAGTCTCATTCATATTTTGCCTTTGTAACAAAATCTCCCACATTATTAATATTTTTAAAAATAATTCCAAAAATATTTTAATTCAAAGATCAGAGGGATTGTTTTAGTCGAATGAGTTTATGACCTTATTTATTTTGTCCAACTTCATTTGTGGGATAATTTTAATTTGTATTTACGAACTCATAACAGTCTTTGTATTTTATTCACATATATTTAAAATTTAAAAAAAAAATTTTTACTCTATTATTATTCTATTCAATCAGAACATGAGAGTGATTTTACGTTGTATTATTTAGATTTCTAACTTTCATCAGAAAGAGTTCATTGTTTCATTCATAATTTATTAGGACTCTTATCAGTCTTGCCCAAAATTTTCTCGTTATCCACTTAAATTGGCATCATTCGAATCCTACATCTATGAGCTAACTATCGAAAATGCAGTTGTTAAAGTCTTTCATAGACTTAGGTTTTGAAGGTCTTCCACCTGCATTCTCGTCGCATTTAGAGATAGTTGAAATTTTTTGCTACAAGCTAAGGTTAGACAATTCCTTAGAAAAAATCATGAAGTTGGTTTCATAATTCTTTTTTATTATTTGGATTATTTCAGGCCGAAACATAGTTTAGTTTAATCTTAAGCTATTTCAATCTATTTTCTTTAAATAATGATTCAATAACTACCAAGATCATCACATTATGATTTTTGTAGATATTTAATATGCTCATTTAAATATTTGATTATATCATTTATCTAATAATCCATATATGGATCGTCATGGTTACGTGTTGGGCTTTACATCGTAGACGTACTCATTTTTAACATTTTCTTTTGATATATCACTTTGCATATTTGGGGGGGGATATTCTATGGCGAACCATATGATGATATTTTAGTTTTAGGATCATCCTCATCTTTTTTTCTCAGAGATATTTATTTTGCTGGAGACATACCCAAGCTATCTCTTTTGTTAGTACTTCAAAAAGTCTTAACCTTTACTAGCAATTAATGATAAGAATCATATTGACTAGCAATGCCCCCAAGTCATCCTCCTATCTTATATTGACGGGCAGGCTTTTAAGAAATAATTGCCTAGCTCTATTCTGAGTTAGTTATCTTATTGGCTCCATCCAGATAGTATTTTCTAAATGGATCTATCTCTTTCTCTTCTTCTGACTCTAACAAATGAAATCTATTATGCTTCTCTGCAGGTAGGGTGTTATCATTACTTAGGCCCTACCTAGCGAAGCTCCTCCTGTAAGTTATAATATCTTTCAATATTGTCTCTATTATGAAAGCTTCATTTTTCTTTTATTTTAGTTTTCTAAACCATTCTAATTTTTATAGTATTTCGCCTACTATCAATTTTGTTTGGTTGATCTCCAGTGTTATTAATTTCAAATAGGTTATTTGCTTTGCCATGTCTTATGGTTGGTTTTTAATATTTTGTGTCTTTAAAGTATTAGGTCTCAATTGAATATCCCACTTTGTAGCAGTATGAATAATATTTTGATGTATTAATGTGCATCACCCTTTGCCAATAGTCATCTATTTTTGAGCAAATTCAAATTTTTTGTGTTGGTTTCTCTATCACATTTACTTTTACTAGCATTTTGGTGATATTTATATCAGCAAGAATCATTCAATTGCATTTATTATCTGCATTGGCAATTCAATC
Organism: Sapria himalayana; assembly: GCA_029783825.1. NCBI lineage: Eukaryota > Viridiplantae > Streptophyta > Magnoliopsida > Malpighiales > Rafflesiaceae > Sapria > Sapria himalayana. Next base: position 63,348 of record JAREIK010001468.1, on the reverse strand, counting down.
AAGCTTGTCAAAGTATACAATGTATGTGTGTCGCATAAGTTAATCTGTAAGAGAGGAAATTGAACCCAAATAAGAACTATGTAGCTTTTTTTTAATAGATCAAAATTTGGTATCCATTTAAGGAGCATGACAGCTAACGAGTTGATGTATATTATTCTCTTTAGATAGATTTTTGAATAGTCTGTCTCATGTGAAAATTGAATCATCACATGTTTCACTTTAATTAGGCATAATTAAAATTTACCAATTAAATTAACATTTGTTTTGAAAAATTGCAAAATTTCTAATAACTTGATATTCCTATTTGTGACATTTTCGACCAGGATAAGAGAGTATATTTGACTTATCATCATAATCTCTTCCTTTGGGATGATTAATAGGCTGGATGCTCGTTCTTCAAAATTATGGATATGGGTCTCCGATTCAAGTGGAACTATTGATGTAGACTATCGAAGATCATTTTATATTTCTTGTTCGATGCTATGTCCTGGTTAATATTTTGTCTGTTAATTCATTCATTCCTTGCAATTTTATCACATTCATGTATTTTATTTATTCTATTCGTAAAACTATGGACATGTCGCAACAAGGAAATATGTTCTTCTCAACGAATTGTAATTTGTTCTCTTTTTAATTGATGCGACGAATCTTTTCTGTTGATCTAGTTTCGATTATCTTTTCTTGCCTTAGCTTTTCACTTTTTTTGGTTTTGACCTGTCCAATTTTTTATGATCGTTGTCTGTATTACTTGAAAGAAATGAGTCAAAATTGTCTTTTTTTTTTTTGCTCATTAAATTTTAACCGATCATTCCCATGAAATTCGAATCATATTTTTTTTTTATTTTAGGCTTCTCAATAGTTTTGACATTAAATAGAATTGGCTTATATATGACAAGACTATTTGCATTCTCGTTTTCAGGCTCTTCTCCCTGTTATATCCTATTTTTCTTTTTTTTTTCATTTCCATATCTTTGTTTTTAATTGGATATTTAGGCGGTTGTTTTTAACTCTACTATTGATTATCCATCTTTTCTGATGTGGGCATGACAAACATATTACTTCTCTTCATAATACATGAGTCAAAATCTAGGTTATCGCGACTATTTTTATTCTCTTTGTTATTTTTTCATAGCACAAACAGAGACTTCCCTAATTTGTACTACACTTAGTCCTTTTTGCTTATTTCTTGATCATATTATATATTTTTCTCCTCTTTATCACTTTTTAATAATAATGAGATGAACTCGTCTGATTGTAGACTCGTCGGGAACGATCTCAAAATAATTTATTCATCATTTTTTATTGTTTTCATTATAATATACGTACATGCAGGAATTTATGTTGAAAGCAATAAAATAATCGTCAAAACACTGAAAAAAATGGTCTAGGGTGTTAAATATTGAGAGGTATATAATTTTTTTATCCAAAAATACTTTTTCCCAATCAGTTGGACTAGGGCAGATACCACTGGCCCATTTTCTGTCCTACGGCCCACAAACAGCTGCTCCTCTCGGTCAAAGGGTGTAAACTCCCACTATAGGGCCCAGATGCCCAGAAAGAACATGCAAAGCCATGTCGGCTGCCACAGTCTTCCCCTCTTTGTCGGATGCTGCTGCCGTTGGTTTTTTTAGTTGATTTTGATGTCGCCAGTTCTCCCGCTGCTGTATCTACTTAAACTTTTGATTTTTTAAATAAACGAAATACAGATCCATAGAGCAAATATGTTTTTTTTCATTTGGAGATGGACTACCGATTGCTCTGCCATCCACAGCAGCCAGAAAAAATTCTAGATCCCCCCTAACATTCTCTTCATAGTAGTTTGTAGTACAAGTTGACGGCTACTTTTTATTAGAATTTTAGTAGAAAATTTCCAAATAATCTCTTTGAATTTTTTGACTAGAGTATTGCCGGAATCTCACCAAAAATCTTTTAACGATATCTCAAACTAAGAGTGAATCACAAGAGAATCAATTAATCAATCCCAAAATCTGATTCAAATATAAGTTGAATACTTCACTTGGTTGGCAAGGTTCTTTTGTGAGGAATAACATAAAAAAATTTGGTTGACCATGCCCCTTTGCTGCTATTGGATTAGAGGTGTTAACTAGGCTGGCCCGGCCCGGCATGAGGCATGACATGATTCGGCCGTGCTTGGGCTGGCCTGGCACGGTAATTTTCCGTGCCCAGGCTTGTGCCGTGCTCGACCACAGCACAATCGTGTCGTGCCGTGCCTGGCCTAGCATAGTATCGTGGCCCATTGGAATGGTACCGTGTCGAAATCAATTTTTTTAAAATTTGGGTTACGGGGGTGCCGAAATCCTAATTTTTTTTAATTTAAGGGTGAATCGGGCCCCGGGTCTGTGCCGGGTTGAACCCCGCAAAATCATGGCGGGCTAGGCACGTCACAGTATAGTAACCGTGTCGTGCCTGGCCCGACACGAAAGCATGGTTGGGCCTAAAAAAAAGACCGGATCAGCCCAGCATGTCTCATTTGACACCTCTATATTGGATAGTGTGGAGGGAAATAAATAACATAGTTTTTAACGATCATATGTCTTATTTTCAAGAGATGAAAATCTCTTTTTTCCATTTTTTCAAGTCTTGGCTTATGATTATTACAAAGTTTGAGCCTGTGCATATAACTATTTTTTATTTTTATTTAGTGAATTGATAGAAATTCTTTGTAATTTTATTAAAGTCTTGAGGGTCATGTGGTGTATTTCTTGTACAATTTTATGTTATTTTTATTTTTCTTTTATTTTTTAATTTTTAATATAAATTATCAAATTACTTTAAAAAAAATTTAGTTTAGTTCAAGATATTATAAAGAATAAGGTTACTTGTCTCCATGATATCATTGATCAAGAAAATAATAGGGTTGCTTTTTAATTTTGATAATAAATAGTATTTTAGCTACATGATGAATTCTATGTTTATTAGTAACTTATGGCTCTGGACAAATTTGTATTGTGTTTATTTTTGATTTGCTTATTTTGTAGGTAATGATGGATTGTGTTCTTGTGGGCTAGTAGGTAGTTTTATAATTGTGTTCTGTTTTGTTTGCTCAAGTTTTTTTTTTTTAAAGTATAATTCTAATCAAGGATTAAAATATTGGTAAATATGGATATATCGGTAATTTAATTTTATGGATATTTTAGAATTATTGATAAATATCGGTAGATATTTTTTCAAAAATATTAAAAAAGATAAAATTAAATAAAATTTAGGAAAATACTTATTTTTAAAAAAAATGACAAAAATAAGTAAAATACATATATTAGAGTTAATTAATATTAAATGAGATATATCAACTAAATAATGTAATATTGATAATGAAAAAAAATCAAAATATTAGATATTATAATATTAAAAAGATATATCAACTAAATAATATGATAATAGAAATTAATTATATTTATTTATTAAAAAATAAAATTATTTGTATTTTTAATTTCATTTATTTTAGTTAAAACATATTTAATAAAATTTAAAATAAGAAATAGATTAATTTATTATTTATACAAAATATTTTATATAAATGTTGGTTTCTTAAATTTGATAGTTGTTATGTGAATTTTATCACAATGATATTAATTTATAATTAAAAATTATCTTAATATTTTATATTATCAAATTAATTGTATTTTTAAAAATTTTAAAAATATGAATGGATTCTTGAGAATTAAAATGTAGTGATAATGTTAAATTAATAATGTAAAAATAATGTGAATAATAGCAGAATAAATAAGTTTTATTTGCGCTTTATGCAGAGAAAAGCTTTTTTGCTTGGTGGTGATGGATGGCTAATTCCTCATTGCTGGAGTAAATTTGAATCGCGGCAGTTATAGATTTTTGGTGTTTTCCACTAAAAAAAAGGTGAAATATCGGCGAAATTAGCAAAAAAAAAAATCAGAAAATCTGTGAAAACTAATTGAAATCGCTGAAATTTCGGCGATTTCACCGAATTTGATTTGAAATTTTATCAATCAATTATCGGGAAAGAATATCATTTCGACCTCCACCGATAATAGAAATATCGGCGAAATTTCGCCGATACTTTTCAAAAACTTATATATTATTTGCTATTAATGTTTTTTTTTTGTGTATAATATAAAATTATTTACCAATAACAAAAAAGTGATCATGATTCTATAATATACCCGAATATTTATGTTGCTTATAGTTATTGTACTGGACAATATCTAATACTCCGGACTAATGTCTCTATAATATAAAATCGTGACTTAAGATTAGTTGTGGCTTTGACCCCCTTCTTTCTTATTTATCACTTGGCCATGACACTGGGGATAGCTTTGATTTTGTGAATGACCTCTTATATTATAATATGATTGTGTTTTGAGAAATAGCTACGACATTGAGAATACTTCTAATATGATATGAAAGAAATATCACAATCATTTAAATTTTACAAAATAAGTATGATTATGATTATATAATAATATCATATCCATCAAGAATATGTTGCACAATGGAAGGATTGTTCTAATGAGTTAGTAGAGTTATAGTGTATAAATATTGTCATGACTAATTAACAAGAGTTTCAACTAATAATTGATATCGAAACTATATGAAACTCCATGATCTATCTCTCAGCCAAATACCTCAAAAAACTAATTTTTTTCATCAAAAATCACTAAATCTCCAAAGTCATATGATTGATCCATAATATCTCATTCTCATTCTTACATATAATCAAAAATAACTAAAATACACAAGAATGTTCAATAATTTGAATACTAAATAATTTATTTCTAAGGATTTTACTAATTACTATGATAGGAACGGCATAAACAAATAATTGATTGTCATGCTTCTGCACTAAATTGTATTTACTCCTATTCAAGCTTTAATTAGGTTAATACCTTTATTGCATTACTTAATAGTATTTGGTAATCTTTATCATTCACAAGTACCTAATTAGAAGAAAAAAACTCGATTCTTCTTATCAAAAATTTATCCTAATAACATACATCCTAAACTCAAAAGATTATAGACTATATACCTTATATGACAATATATTTCAAATCAATAAAAATGTATTATTCGATAAAAGTACTAACTATGACCAAAAGAATCACCATTTAGGATCTCAACCACAGCCAAAGGAAATAAATCAAATTAGAAATATAAAAAAAAAAAGAAGCTAATTTAGAGCTTGATAAACCTTATAAGTTAGTAACTAAAACCTCTAAGTCTTACTCGTCATATTTTCCTTCTTCTTCATATGAAACTCTATCCCCAACTTCATCTTCTATAATAGTCAAGCAAAAATTATAAGAAGAAATCTATGAACGATATAACTTCACTACTATGGAGCCTCATTACTTTCAAGAGGATGCATAACATCATGACTAAAAATTAGCTATGTAAGGAGAATTTGAATCCATAGTTAAAAATTAGACATGGACTCTGGTGAAACCACCTAAAAACATGAATACTATTTATGGCAAATTGTTATTTAAATTGAAAATTTTATCTAGTTGCATCAAACCATTCTTTAAAATAATATTGATTGCTAAAATCTACATACAAGTTGGGTTGAATTATCTAGAAACACTTGTGCTGGTAGCTCGAATGGAAACTATAAGGTTAGTAATAGCCTATGATGGATAGAGGAGTTGGCCTCCCTATCAACTAGATATAAAGTTTGCTTTTCTGAATGAAAGTTTAAGATAAGAAATTTATGTGGATCAGCACCATGTCTTTATGGTAAAAGATTTAGAATCATGTATATGCAAGTTAAATAAAGTTAAATAAAGTTAGCTTTTCTGAATGATTTCTTATCAACCAGATAAGAAATCATTATCCACCCCATTAATAACCAATTAAAAACTCAAGGGTATTGATGATACATAAGAGCAACTCCGACGGGAGGTGCCATCAGTGGTTTCATCCCCGTAACTGCCAAAATGACATCCAAATCATAAATTCTATTGCTCCAATGGGGGTGGCATAGGGGGTTGTAAAATGCCATATAAGGTATAAAGGTGTCATACTTGGCAACTTTGGAGAGAGAAAAGAGAGGATGCAAAATATCAGTTATGGCTACTGTGCATCTCACAATGACTCTCTCAAGGAGTTGAAAAAATAACTTTTGAATAAAAAAATATTTAATTATTAAAATAGCACCCCATTTTGGCACCTACCATTGGAGCAAAATTATTGTTTAGGAGTGCTAGAATACTGTTTGAGTTTGCAAAATGACATTTAGCACTCCTTTTTTGGCAACTCCCGTTGGAGTTGCTCTAAGCTTAGTTGGGAGCCTTCTATGTGCCTTAGCAACCAAACCTGACATTATGTATTCTATGAATAATTTATCTCGCTTCATGCGTTCTCTAATTCACATTCATCTCAGGGTTATTAGACAAGTTTTGAGATATCTTAAAGGGACAATGGACCTTGCTTTACGATATTTTTTAAAACTATGAACATATTGCCTTGAAATACCATTTCATAGAAGAAGCGACTGGGAATCAATAAGTTGCATTAGTTTATCGTAATACTAAAGCTCAAGTTGCAAATATTCTAGCAAAGTCTATACTTAAGGAAGAGGCAACGATACTTATGTGACTTAGGCAAGACTCAAAACTATTTCATAAAGGTTGAGTATTAAAAAATAAATGAAAAGTTTTAGATGCTGATGAATGCCAGTCGATCATCCACTCTATCTATTATTTATTTATTTATTTATTTATTATTCACTTTTAATATCTAAAAAAAAAAAAAACCTCGCGAAGATCATTTCACATGAGAGCATTTTTGTTCTTCTTTGTGAATTATATATATCTCACTTTTCTTCTTATTCATACTCTAATTTTTTCAGCAAAACTTTTAAATCGTGAGAACATGATGCTTACCCATGTTATTTTAAGTTATCATCAACACTTTTCTTTAACCCATGACTTTTATTCTTGTAATTTTCTTACCTACATGATCTTCTTGATGTCTTATCTTTAAGAGAGTTGGGTTTTTTTTTTTGAGTAATGGGTTATTGTTAATGACTATATTATAGAGGTGTCAAACGGGACGTGCCGGGCTGACCCGGCACGTTTTTTTCAGGCCCAACCGTGCTTTTGTGCGGGCCAGGCATGACTTGGTTACTGTAACGTGCCGTGCCTGGCCTGACACAGTTTTTGTGGAGTTCATCCTGGCACGGGCCCATGGCACGATCCGCCGGGTTCGGCTCGGTCGGGTAGAACCCTAAATTAAAAAAAATTAGGGATTCGGCGCCCATGTAACCATAATTTAAAAAAAAAAATTGATTTCGGCACAGTATCATGCAGGGCCAGACATGACACGAAGCCCGGTTGGCCTCGGCACTAGAGGTGTCAAACAGCCCGGCCCGAATTTTTTGAGCATGAGCGTGCTGCCATGCCGTGCCTGGCCTGGCCCGCTCGGGCTTGCATGTCTGTACGGTTCGGGATTCGGGGGGACCGCGGGAGGGGCCATCGTGGGGTCGGGCTCACGGGACACCCGCATAGGACAAACCCGTGCTGCCGTGCCGTGTCGCGGGCTGAACCGTGCCGGGTCAGGCACGGCACGGCTCGTTCCTTACCCATGCACGGCAAGGGCCCGGGCATGGAATTTTTTCGTGCGGGGCCGGCCCAGGCACGGCTGAACTGTGCCGTGCCTCGTACCGGGCCGGCCCGGCTCGGTTGACACCTCTACTATGCACGGCACGAGCCTGGGCACGAAAAATGTTCGTGCTGGGCCGGCCCGGTTGACACCTTTACTATATTATTTTATTTCGAACTAGATTTACTTTGTTAGTAATTATGCGTCTTGTTATATTGTGATTGTGACTTTTATGTAACAATTTTAAATACACGCAGGGATCAGTCACTAATCCGATAATCATTTTGCAAATTGCCTTTGGAAGTGGAACGGCGAGGAGGAAGTTGGAGTTCCCGAATGGCGAAGCAGCGGGTGAGGATGAATGCAGTGGTGTACGCTCTATCGCCGTTTCAGCAAAAGATAATGTCTGGTCTGTGGAAAGATCTGCCCGACAAGATCAATCACAAGGTTTCAGAGAACTGGCTCAGTGCCGCTCTTCTCCTTGGTCCTCTAGTTGGCACTTACGCGTGAGTGTCTCTCTTTTTTTTTTTTTCTCCCGTTTTATAGCTGTCACGTCCCATTATCTTATTGTTTGTCTAGTTTTTCGCCCAGGTCTTATATTCATCATTACGTGCTCAATGTTTGATGGCATTACTCATTGGTTGCTCTATAAAGCTTCATATTTTATTTATAATCTCATTACTTACGAACAATTTATCCTTTTTTTGTGTTGAATTATTGAATGCATAAGCAGTAGCACGCGTGTATCATCAGTTATCTGTGGATCATTATTTTGATTTTTCTTTTTTCTGTTTCTCATAATGGTTGCCGTAGTTGCCCATGTATCGCTTCTGAATTACTTGCTCAATTGAAAGACGAAAATGAATTTGTAGTCCAACCTAAAACCACATAGAGCACATGACGTGTTTCTGATTCTTCCAAGAATTCATGAAAGGAGCTTACTTTCCAAAAATTCTTGAAAAAGTGTTCACATTCCAAAAAAATTTGGGAAAGGAATGCAAATGAAAACTAGTGATAATTCATATAGATTTGAGAATTACTCTCTCACGATAGCTGTATTCATGTGATGGATGACAATTTATAGAGATGTGTCATTTGGGCCTGAAAGAGGTGTATATTCTTAGAAAACCTCAATATTTTTAGAATTATATTGAATATCAATATTACTATTAACTGGTGGTCCAAAAGCGATCACCAATAAGAAAAGAAAAATAATGGATTTAGGTATAATTTTTGAATTTTTCATTTTCTTAGGCTTGTTAAAACATAAGTTTCGATTAAAAAAATATTTGTATCTGCTAAAATTTTTAGATATTCATGATGATAAATATTTATGTCTTCTTTGGATGTTAAATTGCCTGAGAAATATATATATTAAGATCTTAGATGTTAGTTTATCATATCTTGAGAGTGTTAGATGATAAAATAAATATGTCAAAATTTTGTATGATAAACTAAATAATAATTATTTGAGATGTATGATTTGAAAGGATATATCCTGAAAAAGATTAAAATAGGACAATTGATTGATCAGTAAAATATTTAAGTCTTTCAAGATATTTCGCTTGAAATTATGTATGAATGAATTTTTTGAGTCTAGTCATTTCTATTTCATCTTTCATAATTAGAATATTATTTATATGGATAATTAATAAAATTACAGTAATTAATATTTTTTGTAAAAATAAAAAAAAGTCTAACATATTTGTATAACTCCAACGAGGCAATCACCTATGAAAATTTTGCAGACTAAATTATTAGTAATTATTTTAGGCCATATATTGCCTCATAATTTACAAATAATATTTGACTTGCTGCTCGACTCTTAGGTATCTACTTCATTTATATTTTCTTTTCAAAGTTTCTATGAAAAAGTATATTTTTTATGTCTAATTGATATATCATTTAATTATGAGATACTACAATAGATATAAGAATTCCTATTAACCTTATAGTTTTGTTTTAAGGTAATCTGTCTTTTCATTTATATTTTAATTTCATAATGAATATTCATCTATGGTTAATAACAAATTTTTTTGAAAATCATAATACTAGTTCGCAAAATTAATAAGAATGAAGATCGTTAATCTTTTTCATCAAGATTTGATATTATCTTAGATAAGAAAATGCTTTAGAAGATTTTTTGGGTGTGTTGATATCATTAATAGAAGTAATGAAAGATGAAATAATGTGATAATATGATAAAACATATTAAATTAAGTATTGGGTATAACCTCTTTATTTCTTTTAGAGAGTAATCAATATGTTAAGGCTAGAAGAGTTGTTTGTAGGATCTTATGATTCTTTGGTAGGTTGATCTCTAGTATGAGAAATATAGGTTTGTCTAGAATGATCAAATCTTTAAGTTACTAACTTAATATGAGTATGTACTAGTGAAAACTCATAGATTATTATTTCATCTAAATTTGATAAAAATCGTTTAACTCAAAGAATTTTATTTTCTCAAGACTTAATGTGTAATGAATTTGTTGGTAGACATGTCGACTCAATGAGAGTAACACCACTCTACCAATAATATTTATTTGGAAAAAAAAATATAACATGTCTATTTAACATAAGCGAGATGATTAATTGTGAAAACCTTATAAATTAAGTATTTGATGATTATTTTTGATTATTTAATATTTTTTGTGATGTATTAACTGCATCTAAGTATAATGTTCAAACCCTAAGTGGCTGTTTCATATATATTTTTTTCTTAAGATAATTGTGTAGAAATATATTTTTTATATATAGCTAATTAGCTGATATACCATTCAATAATGAGATATTGTAATCGATATAAAAATTCATACTGTGGTAATTTTCATCACTGGAGAGAGTTTCATAGTAATCTACACTATTTGTTTTAGTAAATGTTCTTTTTATAATTCTTATTTTATATTAATTTATTTTTTTATTTTGTCTTGTTTTCACAGTTAACACTATTAATTACTCAAGGTATTGGTCCCTTGGGGATTATTTTATATTATTTTTTTGTTGTATTGAATTTGGGATTTACTTGAAATGATTTTATTAAATTATGATTTTTATAGAAGTATATGAATAGTGATAGAATTAGATATAAATTAAGTAGTTTTGATGGACTTGATAAAAAGGTAAATTGGAAGACATGATAACAAGGTAAAGTCACGACATCTCTAATATTACGACTTGGTTATATTAACATATGTTTGTTGAGAAGTTATATTTATTTTTCTTGGTCTTAGCTCTGCAAATAAGTTATGATTATCTTTGCATGTCATGACTTTATTACTCGATAATTATAATTTTTCATTGAATTATATAATATTCATGATCATGTTATTATTCGAGTCGTGATTTTATTAGTTAAAAAATATAATTTTAGGTGTGATTTTATTTTCATATCGAGACAACCAAATGTCACACTAATACACTAAGTCATGTCATTTTTTAAGGCCATGAGCCCATGATATATTTGTTATAGAGATAAAAATTTTGCAACACCAAGTGATATATAGCTGTTATATTTTTTGCTGTTATATTATGTGTTTTAGAGAGGAAATATCTCAGGCATGACAAATATTTTGCTTGAATAGAGGAAATTCTTTTTTTGCAACATTATTGTCAATTTGATTAATTCTTTTTAGAGAGTAATTATCTTAATCCCGACATTCTTGCTGTTATGATTTGTATTTTAGAGAAGTTTATTAGTCATAACCATTCTTGTCATTGTGATTATTTGCTTCAGAGGAATTATCTTATTTGTGATTTTTTATTTTTTCTATGATTTTGTGTTCTAGAGGAGATTTAATAGAATGACAGAGTCACGACTTTAACTTAGATTTGTGCAATTGCTTAATGATATCTCAATGATATAAAATGAGCTTTAGAGATTTTTCAAGAAAAAAAGAGAGAAAAAGAGATTTGGATTTTGAGGCTAAGAACATGTAAAAAATAAGAAAGTGCAATTTCTAATCCCAAATTAGAGATAAATTTAAGCTAAATGCAAGTAGAAATTGATTGGGAAATGAATTTGAGACTTAGATCCTCATATAAGTTGTAATTAAAAACTCTTGATTTGATGAGATGAAATACTTGAAATGTCATGTGAATTATTTACTAATATTAGATTAAATAGGGATTTACGGTAAATTAATGTATGTGTGTATACTGATTGAGTTGGTATAATGTATATTTTGATAATATAATGTGTTATTTTTGATAAATATGGATGTTATTTAAAATATAAATCATAATGTTTCATTCTAACATAGATTTATATCTATTAGTTATAATAGATAATAATAAGTCACTAGATACACTCATGAGTTTTGACCTGAAAAAAGTGATATCATTTCTACTTTTATCTCGTGGGATAAACTTATGTATATAAATTCTAAATTTACGTAAATTAATTGATATGGTTATGACGCTTAAAAAATTGAAAATACAAATAAATTTATGATCATTCTATTTTGGATATTTTAGATAAAATTAATTTTCAAATAATATGAGAGTTATATAGAATATCTAACCTAGAGATTTCATCATAATATAAAAGTAGTGTGCTAGTTGTGATGAATAATAATAAGCAATATGACACTCAAATTGAGCTGTTTTGTAAGGTAGTGACAACTATACAAATAAATTTTTTTATATGATTTTTATAGATAAAATCAATAAAAAAATATATGTTAATTGATGTGAATATGATTTTTATGAAGTTGATATATAAATATAATTTTTATAATATCATTTTACATCTTTTAAAATTTTAGAGATTTAAGAATAAAAATACATACTCAAAGTAGTTGTTAATGATAGTTGATCTTTTATTTAAAAAGGATAGACTTGTTGATGATTTATAAATAAAATAAGTGTAACAATTTAAACTTGATAATCATCTTATATGTCAAGTAAGTAGTAAGGAAATTTTATATCAATATATTTTTTGTCTGACAATCAAACATAATATTATTCTAATACTAAATAAATTTTATTATACACAAGAAATAAACTAATTCTAGAGGCTTAGTATTAATGTGAGACTTAAGTTTATCTTTTTAACTCGAGCAATAATTAGTTTATTGTTGATTGATTAAATTATTTATATAATTTTTGTGGAATTGATATTTGGACTTATGTCTTCTTTTTTATTTATATAACATATGTATTTGTGGATCTCAATTGAATAAAATTAATTGCCCATTATGTATCCAACATATGTACTTGTCACAAATGTTAAATTTTGACACTACAATGAAGTTGCAACAAATACCTATATGCTACTGGCAATAGAATTTTTTAAAATATATTATATTAGTTTCCAAATCTCATTAGTGTGGAGGCATACTTCTTTTTTTATTATGGCTTGAAATCATTATTTGTGAGACTGCATTAGGAGACTTGAGTATACTAGTTTTGTCAATAGAATTAATGGAAGAAATACAAAAAGAAATAAGATAAAAATATATCAAAACTTATGAAATTTGGTGTCAAGTACAGTTTCTCAATGGGTTGATCTCTAGCTTGAATAGTTTGGCTATATCTTTTTTTTTTCTAATATAGACTATAACTTTTAAGTGGTTAGGTTTCATATTTTTTGATTTAATTTGAGCCTATATTGGTAACGACTCAAGGATGACTGTGTTATCTAGACCTAAGGCCCTACTTAGAAAATCTCACTTCACACTAGACTTAATAAGATTTAAATTTATTAGTAGACATAATTATTTTATGAGATTAATATTATATTGAGTATCAACATGCTCAAATATAGTCAATGAGTGACTCTCTTAATTAGTTAGTGGTTTCGGCAAGACTATAGTCGAAGAGAAAGAAAGAATAATGAAACTTGGTGCAACATTTGAATCACAATCTTCTTAGGCTTGTTCAAAAATATATTTTAATCAAAAAATATAACATCCATATATACTAAGTTCCTATTAGCCTGTGTCGAAAATGTTTGTACTTTATTTGAGTATTAGAATATCTAAAAAGGATTTATTCGAAGACACTAGATACTATCTTATCTTATTCAGGAGAGTGATCGAGAACAAAATAAATAAATTAAAAAAATTTTGAGAGGTAGGTTAAATAGTCTTTTTATAGAATGTAGGATTTGAAAGCTTATAGTTGCAGAAGGATAAAATCTTTTCAAGTAAATGTAACTGAGTGGTTATTAATCAAATATTTATTCTTCTTTTTAGTAATTTATTTTATTGGAGTTTGGATGACACATAAAGTTTGGTGTATGATTTAATGATTAATACAATAAGTATTAAATTAATTTATCATATATTTTAATATGCTATTATTTGTTAATTTTTTGATATTTTTATTAAATTATTTTTTTTTTATTTTTTGAAAATTTAGAAAAATAAAAAAAAATTATAACTTATCATTAAAAACATATACTCAAGTATATCTTAAGTCATAATCAACAAAAATAATTAAATACCTAATTTTTTTTTTCGTATATTTATTAGGTTTTTATATGTATGAGTGCATCATATGAATGATTTGCTATGCAAGGCATACTGACTTGTAGTATAAAAAATTTTTATAAGTTTTCTTAATTGATATGCATCATAATTTTTGTTGAAATATTTTTATGACAAGGGCAGATATTTTTAACTCAATCAGTGATGAGTGATTAACTTGATGATGCACAGATAAATAATCTAACACATAAAAATATTTAGGAGATCTTATTGTCGAAAAGAGAATATTAAATATTTTTTGAGAACTCATAAAATGCTTAGGTAATTGTTGTTTTTTTAATAATATCCAAAAGTTGCCTCTGGTGTAGTTTATCATCTTGTAGTGTGTATATTAAATTGATGCTCTCATCCATTTAGCTCTATTGTGATAATCTATCTCAATATATTAATTAAAATAAAAGTTTGCCCTATCTCAAACTCTAAAGCTTAAAATTACTTCAATGAAACAAATTAAATAATTTAACTACGGCATCAATGATTCATATTTTAAGAGTTGGATATATTATATATATATTCTAATATATTATTATTTTTTATTTTTTTAATATTTTTACTAAGTTAATTATTAATAATATTATGAAATATCTAAAATTTTTTTTTTTAATCTATTATGAAATATATAAATCTATGTATATTTTGAGCAGTTATAAAAAATGATTAAATATTTAAATGAGATAAATCATAATTTTTTTATTTTTTTTTGCAGGTAGCGTCGTCTCTTGAAAATGCAAGAGGGACGTGATTATTTTGAGATACAGTGCAGATGTAGAATACATAGCTATGATGTCAGATATTTGTGAGCTCTTGACGATTAATTACTTTTTGAAAGAGTTTTGCTTATCAGTTATGAGATCGATTATATTTTATTAAGAGAGCTATGTGTTTTGGCATATTATTACCGATCAAATGTTTCACGAGCAGATGAAATATATCGAGGTTGATTATCATTTTATTTGAAAAAAAAAAAAATAAAGATAACTAGATCACCGCACCTTACATACTTAGAAGTGAGTAAATTATAAGCATCTTGATGAAAAATTTCAAAGCATCACATATTATTTTTGTTTTATTTAAAGCTTGGGATATGTGACACACATACTTCAATTTGAAGGGAATACTTAGACCTAATTTATTATTTATTATTTTTCTTTTTATTTTGTTTTACATTATTTGTAATCACCTAACTTATAGGTAGTCCCAAACCTTATTTACATGATTATGTATATTCAAATTTTTTTTTTTTTTTTTTTTTAATAAAATTCATTTTTATTTCTTGTTTTCTCATCTCTCTTTCTTTCTCTCTCTCCAATTGCCAACAATAAACCCTAGGTTTGATTTGGTGGATTTTCAAAACTAAGCAATTATTTGTCATGATATAAGATTTTACTAGATATGATAAAAGATTAGATGATGACTTTTTTCACTATTTAAATTGTCATTTGTTATAAATCATCATTGTGGTTAGTTTATAATACCTCCGCAAGTCATCATCACACCTTTATTTGACTAAATTCACAAAACATCAAAAATTAAGAATGTTCTAGAGAAATGTTTTTGAATTTTTATGGGTTCTTTGGAATTTGCATCACATGTGTGTGCATGTAGGAGATATTTTTCATGATGTTCTTATTATATTGGTATGGTTAGGTCATGATTGTGGCACATAATTTTATTTTGGTGTTTTTTAATTGAACATTGGTTGAACCATACGAGCTACCTGCCAAAAATTGGCCTTTTCATGTTGTTGGATGGCTTGGCCCGACGACCCTCCTAGTGTTCAGGCATGCTTGGCATTGCAAAGCATGAAAAAGTGTTGATCAATAAAGTGACATAACCTTTGTTTCATTATTAGTGATTCTATTTTGATGATACTTTTTTTTTTTGCATTGAGTTATGGATTTTATATAAGTCGTACTATTTTGATGTTTGATTGGGCAATGAGCATCTCAAAAGTGTTGCTTAGAGAAAGCTAAGATATGAGACTTATTCTAATGAGCCTCAAAAGTATTAGTCAATTGGATTGTACGCAGAGTTTGTAACTAGTTTTATTGGATGAGGAGAGTATATTTGCTTATTTTCAAATCCATTGGTAAGTGGTATTAGATTTGTCTTAGTAAAGGTTAATGTATAGTTATTAATGTCGTGATTTATAATTTTTGTTTATTTATTTATTTTATTTTGTTGTATTGTGGACGAGATCACTAAACTTGTGGGTCATCCCAGTTAGAATTGCCCCTTATATAAGGGTTTTCTCTTGTACGCATTTTTTAGTAGCTGTGAGTTTTATACTTTTTTGATATTTTTCAATTTAATTTTACATTATATCTTAGCCAAAATCTCAAGGGCGCTAAAATATTAGGGTTTGTGAGGGGTGCAAGAAATTAGCATATTCGTTGTGCCAATGTGTTGTTTGAGAAGCACAAAGCCATGTGCCTCGTTGTCATAGGTGGAAGATAGTGCTGAAAAAATGTGATTGGTAGGTGCAAATTTTCTTTTTTTAGTTGTATATATGAGTAAGAGGTGATTTCAATGTGTCTCGGTGTCTACGTCGTGCCATAGGTATGAAAAAGCACCCTCGAGTGTGAAATTGTCATTTTTGTGGCGGAAACATTGAAATTTGGCCTTTGAAACCTTAATTTTGGGGATAAGATACATTAGGAAACCCTGATTTTGGTAGGGACAAATTACCAATTTTTCAAAATTTAGGGTTTAGGATTTTAGATTGCAAAATATTAATTTTGGTCTGAGGGGTAAATTTTTGGTTGACTTTTTTGGATTTTTTTGTATCTAGCATGAAGGAAGTGAAAAATTTAGTTATTAAGTTTTCAAATCAATATTATTCACAGTAGGATGCCACTTGCAAGCGAGTAAGTGGATGAAGAGTCTCAATTCATTGCATACATTATAATGAGAATGAGCTACACAAAAGATAATTATTGAGAGTTATTTTTGAAGAGAATATCGGGATCACTTTTGCTATGAACAATTGGGAGGGGGATAAGTCATTTATCGGATCTATTTATGGGTCCTCATAGCATCCTTCCACGGTATCCCAAGAAAACAATGATCTTTTATTGACTTGCAGGGACTTTATTTCTTTTTTTTTTATTTTTTATTTTATGCTCTTAGTTAATTGACTTGTGAGTCCATATCCACATCATAATTTATAAGTGATTATTTATTCTACAATATATATATATATATTTTTTATTTCTTTAATATTATGGCAATCAATGATAATTTTTAAAAACTCATTGGATATAGTCTTGTTCATTTTTTGTTTTTTATTTTTTTTGTATATTTTCTTTATTTTTGTTATTTTTTATTTTATCCTTTTAGATAATTTAATTCTAATTTTATTTATTCTTTTTTTTTTTTTTGATATTTATTTGTATGATCAAATGACTCAAAGAAATATTTCTTTTGGGATTGAACATAGTAAATCATCTGTGTTCTCTTCTATAATAGGATTTTGTGATAAATTTTTAACTGTGTTGTGTTATTTGATTGTTTATTCTCAGCTTAGTCGCATGCAATTGGTCGAGTTGAAAATATATCAGATCTTTTTATATTATTTGTCACACTGATGAGTAATGATTTATTTGATTTCATATATTTAGATATCAAATCGATGTTAATTCATAGTTTAGTTAAGTATTTATTTTTCTTATTAATTTAATAAAAAAAAAGCAATACTATATTTCAATATATGATAGGAAAATTCAGTACTTGTTGTATAGATCATAAGATTATATCAGAAAGAAAGAATAAATATCTTATTTAGACAACCCATACGCTAATATTGAGGAGTATTTCAGAACTTTTTTGAGAAGATATAATTTTTACTGTAAGCTAATTTATTAATTGGATATTATCTCTTATTTTTTTTTCTCGGTATATGTTTTTTAAATCTTGCATCTGGGAGAGAAAATATTTAGCTCATCTTGTAGAGTTTTTGTAATTAATTTTTTCACTATGATCTCTCTCCGAGATGAAGTAAGTTGATACCTAGAGGTGTCAACCGTGCCGGCCCGGCCCGGCATGAGGCACGGCACGGTTCAGCCGTGCCCGGCTTTGGCACGCACCGTGCCGTGCCGTGCCTGGCCAGGCACGGTTCGGCCCGCGGCACGGCAACGACCGCATGCCTCCCCTCCCGCAAAAAAAGACCGCGGGTCGGGTCAAATTCGACCAGACCCGCCGTCCCCGTTTCCCGAACCGCTCGGGCAAGTTTGCCCGAGCGGGCCAGGCGAGGCACGGCACGGCACGGCCCGCCATGCCGAGCACGGCACGGTAGCACGATCGTGCTCATGAAAAACGGGCCGTGCCGTGCCGGGCCGGCCCGTTTGACACCTCTATTGATACCCATAGTCTTGAGGTGTATTTTTAGGAGATATTCTAGTACTCAAAAGAGTACTAATAAGTATTTTTCACTAGGGACTAATAAGATTTTAATGAATAATATTGCTAATTTTTTGGAAGTCATTTTTTAAAGAGCCTAGAAAAACAAAAGTCTTAAGAGATACATCTGCACCTACTACTTATTCTTGCTCAGTAATAGTCTTGCATGGATTTTTAGGTAGGAGAAAGAATAATTCATTAGATATATTTGAATTAATTGATTCATATTATGTTTATATTCCAATGGAGTAATTGTATGTACTAATATGTACCCATCAAATCGAGTCCGAAGAGAGTGATATTTTAAAGAAAAGTAAATCTAATTTAGGCTCGTTTTGAGTTGAAGACTATGAGACTTGATTTTATAGGACAAGTTTATGCTAGGAGGATGAGTTGACACGCATAGTCTGCTAATGTCAGAGATGAGCATATTGATGATCTATATGATCCTACAATTGACCATTCTGGGCTTAATATATTGATTGCTCTTTACAAAAGATTGCTGAGTTATTCTCATCTCCCGAATTCAAAAGCTTTTTTTTTTTTTTACATATTTTTTTTCTTTACTTTTTTACTAATTATATTATTGATAATTGCATTTGGATTTTTATTATGAAGATGTGTTCATGTGAGAAGATAGGTGCCATTTTGATGAGACTTGTATGGAGGGGGTTCGTCCACCTATTTGGTATAAATTTCAAAGATACTTTCTCCCTAGTAGTTAAAATAGTCTTAGTTTGCTAAGAAACACATGACACAAATACGGGGATACGACACGGCAGGATACGAGAGCAGTGTAAATTCTAAAAAACTAGGATACGGATATGACTAGGATACGGCATGATAAAAAAAATAAAATTTAAAATAAAAATTATTTTCTTTATAAATATTAGATAATTATTAAAATAAATTAAATTAAATTAAATTAAATTAAAATATTTATTTTATTTTATAAGATAAAAATATTATATTATATTTTATAAAATAATATTTATAGTTATTTTATATTATAAAATAATATTTTAAAATTATCTTATATTATATAAAAATATATTTTTTTATTTTATAAAATATAAATATTTTATTTTATTTTATAAAAATATTTTATTTTATTTTATAAAAATATTTTATTTTATTTTAGCCCCACCCCCTGCCTTCTCCCTCAATTCGCGCCCGCTCCCTGCCTCTCACCCTCAAATCCCGCCCACCGCCTGTGTTGAGTGGCATCGTCGCCCATGCGGCGACGTTGGCCATTGGACGTCCGATATGCCACTTGGCTTACGGATTGATCAATGATACGTCACGTGACATATCGGACACTTATCCGTGCTGTGTCCGTACAGTGTCCACATGTCCAGGTGTCGGACACGTGGACACGACTGTAGGGAGCCGTGTCCGTGATTCCTTGTCAGTATGAATTCGTATGTTGTTGTCAACATCTCACATTAGGTGTTGATACAACAAAAGGTCCCTTCATAAATGTGTGCTTTTTATATAATATCGAGGTGTAAAAGAAATTGGAGCACATATGACAATGTGAGTGAGACACATTTTGAATGTTATTAATTCTGTGGAAAATAAAAATATACTTTAAAAAATTTAAAAAAATTGTAGATTAATAAAAAATATCAAAATGAAGTAAGATATTAGTCCTTAAATTTTATTTATTCAACAAATGCTGATGATAACTATGAGTAATTAATTAATGATAACTATGAGTTGTTAATTGATGATGATAAAAATAAAAATAAAAAATGTTGTCTACGTGGGGGATATTGTATTTTGTACCAGTGCTAATAAAAGGTTATTTATCATCAAATTAACAACTCATAAGGCGTGCGCTTGTGACATTTTTCTTGTTGAAAACCACGTGCTGCATCATCCTATTTATGTTATCGTTCTGATGCTTTTTTCTTCCTGATAAAATTAGTTGATGTTAATTTCTTGCTGAATATCTGGGTAGATATGTCCAAAACTTCAAGGAGAAGGAGAAGCTGTCACACAGGTATTGAGGAGGCCGCGTACAATCTCTGCCTGAAGTTCTCTCTCTCTCTCCTCTCTCTCTCCCTCACCCCCTCCCTCCCTCTCTCTCTCCACTTTTTATTTCATGACAACTGCTTGGCTTTGTTTTCTGATGGGGCAAAGTTATGATACAACTTTTGGTATCACTTCTTGTTTGATCTTTTTTTTTTCCAATTTTGAAATATTGATGCTTCTCATACTCTGAAAGTTTGTTAGAATTGCCAAATCTGCTCCAAAATCTGCTTGTTCATTCTTCTCATCCCGTTGCTGGATGAATTAAAATTTGAAAATCAATGGGGACTAGCATTTTATTTCATCAATTTGGTGTTGGTCTTTGCGTGCGCCACAGCTTAAATAGTGAGAAAATGTTCTTTCATTTTTAATTTATTTAAATTAATTAAAATTTTAATTTTAAAAAAGTTTTAAAAAGCGGTTGGGAATCGAGGACAATTTTAATTAATTTTAAATAATTTTAGCTCCAATTTTTTTTTAATTTTTTTTTTTTTTTGTAAATACATATACAAATTTTTCTTTAGTTCATGCTCAATTTAATATCAGAAATAGTATCGAATTTTTTTTTTTTTGAAAAAGTTCATCGAGATTTATGCCTGTGTCTCATTACATGGGTATAAATTTTTAATGATGATTTTACTCAATACCCATGGTTGAGAAACTTCATATTTTTATTGATGATTTTTTAAATTTAGCATTATTGATGTGAGTTGGTCTTTTATGATTTTTCAAATTTAGTATTCTCTTCACTCTCATTAAGCCATTTAATAATAGATTTTTCCTTCCAATATATTTTCCAATAGAGCTCACATAGTCATCCGACCTTTCAAAATGTTCTTTCCTTAGTTATACTTCTTTTGTTCTAATTCCAAACCACATGAGACATGAGCAATATGCCAAAAGAAACACAAAACATGCAACCCAAGATGCATCTGCCTACCACTCTCCCAATGTAATTGGGTCTGGCTCAGTTAGATTTGGTTAAGTTCATCCAAAGAGGATTAGTGCACAAGGATTAGAGCCATAAGCAGACGCCAACCGACCAATTGAAATAGCATAGACAAGACTCACTTTGACAATTGCCCTTATACGAGACATTTCTTTTTGTGAGTTTGGGCATTCATGTAGCAGATATGGCATACATAATTAAGGAGTTTGTCTTTTTTTAGTTCAGTCTTTCTGTGATGCTAACTAGCATGGATTCATCTCGACAGATCTTTTTTTTGACCCAGATTAGGATGTTAGCGAATAGGCTTTCAACTAAGATTCACCCCTTCCCTCGATCGTGTTGCTACATAGTGAAAATAGGCCTTAGAAGCCCAATCTTAGTTGAAGCAAAAATCATTGGGATAGTGAACTCCAACACACTGGCAAGTCCACATGTGACATGCCCTTCCCAACACATGATATAACAGCCACTCAAGATACAAAAAAAAAAGAGAGAGAGAGAGAGATTGAGTATTTGATGCACTATTTTTGGGGTAATCCAAGGCTGCATAAAATAATGCATTGAGAACCCACTGACCTCTATGCTCAATGAGGGACTCTCATCCATGAGCACTGCACACTCACTGATGTAAAATACCAGACGGCATGCAACAGGCATAACAATGAGGTGAAGCAGAAACATGGAGATTGATGGTGGACTTGCACCCTAGGAAGGGTAGACACGCATACTCTAGGGATTTGTTGCTCACTTGCAGTCTAGACGTAAGGCTACCTTTCTTCTATAGGGTAGGCTTACCTTCATGCATTGCCACAAACCTTACTTGCGATACAAAGATTGTTAACATTTTCTTACTAAAAAAAGGCACAAATTAATAAACTCGCGTACACACTAATAAAGACAAGGCTACGGGCAATCAGGGAACCAAGTGTCATCATCAAGATGAGTCTTCGTAGTAGCGAGCTTTGCTTCTTTGCTATTGAATGTGAAGGAGTCGGTGCCCCAAGCTTGCTTTTTCCCAGGAATGGATGCATGGTTCTCACTAGGATGGGTTTTGCTCCTATTGGTGGTTTAGTTAGGGTTGTATATTACTTAGAATTTTACCTTTTTCTTTATTGCTTTCAAAGGCTATAAAAGTAGGAAGGGAGGCCGAAAGGCTAGCTGATGGTTAGACATGGATATGCCACTTTGGCATAAAACCATGAGAATATATTATCCATGAGGTATAATAGTCCCTTTAGCCTCGGCCTTTCTAGAATAGCTTTTCTTGCTTGTAAGGTATAAAGAAAGGATAGTTGACGGTGACTAAGAGTGTCAAAGAGGCAGAAAACATGCTTATAGCCATTTTTGGTGGATTCATTGGATTTGTGTTATCTTGACCTCAATGAAAAAAGGACACGTTCACCGCCAACAAAGAGGCCCACTAGGAAGCTCTCTTTGATTGGGTATGAAATAGGATGCCTATACACGCATGTTTGAGTCTATCTCAGGTGGGAATTTAGATGATTGGGCCATGCAAACTATGCTATATTGAATCAATGCTTGACTTTTCAGGTGTATCACTCTTCAGATTCATACAAACTCTAGCCTAGTCACATTCTTATACAATCTAATGACTCTTGATTAATTTTATTTGGTCTTTGCCAGACTGACTCACATGTCCTACACAATCTAATATTTTAATAAAATTATTATACAAACTCATAATTTATTTTGTGATTAATATTTTAATAAATTATTTAAATTATATTTAAGATTTACGAGTTTATTGTTTTAATTATTTAGGTGCTTTTGTGTTTAAGAGTTTAGAGATTTAAGTGTTTAGGCATTTAGTGGGTTATAAGTTTTATTTAAACAATGATATTATAAAAAATTTATTTTTATTATTTTTTCTAATATTCGAAGGTTATAACCTTTGAAAATATAATAATTTCTAAATTTTTTTCAAATGTAAATATAATATTTAGTTATAATAATCTTAATAATTATAAGTCATTTAAATTCAATATAAATAATTATATTACTAGATATTATAATAATGATCAAAAAAATAAATTAATAAACTATTATTAATAAGATAAATATTATTTAAAATATATTTACAAAATATAAATTTATTCAAAATCAAAGTAAAATATATTACTAAATAATAATTTTTTTTAATATTTTGTATTTTTTATAAGTTTATATTTTTGTTATTAAAAATAAATTATTTAAATTATATTTGTCTTACTTATTATTTATTTTATAATTTATAATTCTATAATAATAAACTAATAAATAATTAAAATGAATATTTAGAATTATAATGAATTCAAATAAAATATAGATTTATTATTTATTATATTAGGATATACCTGTTTAATAATTTAAGTATTTAGGTGTTTTGTGATTTAGGAGTTTAGTGATTTAAGTGTTAAGACCTTTA
This sequence comes from Sapria himalayana, assembly GCA_029783825.1. Taxonomy (NCBI): domain Eukaryota; kingdom Viridiplantae; phylum Streptophyta; class Magnoliopsida; order Malpighiales; family Rafflesiaceae; genus Sapria; species Sapria himalayana. The sequence goes on along the minus strand of JAREIK010001468.1, from coordinate 39,458 downwards.
GTGATTTATATTTTTTATTTAAAGAATGAAAAAACAAAAAATTTAACTTTTTGATTTTTTTTAATTTTCGATGGTTGTAACCTTCGAAAATATAATAAATTTTTATTTTTTTTTAAATGTGAATATAATATATATACTGTAAACTAAATATAAATAATTTTATTAATATATATTATAATAATGATCAATAAATTAATTAATAAACTTGTATTAATAAGAATGATATAAATTAAAATATAATTGTAAAATCTAAAATGATTCAAAATCAAAATAAGATATATTACTAACTATAAATTTTTTATTTTTAAAATTTTGCCTCTTTTTTCTAAGCATATATTTTTTTTTTGATGAAAAAGAAATTATTTAAATTATATCTGTCTCACTAATAATTTATTTTATAATTAATATATCTATAAAAATAAACTGATAAATAATTAAGATAAATATTTAAAATTATGATGAATACAAATAAAAATGAGATTTATGTTATATTATTTAGACTATACTAATTTAATGTTTTAAGTATTTATGGGCTTCGGGGTTTAGGAGTTAGTCATTTTACTATTTAGTCATTTAGTGGTTTATAAGTTTTATTTAAAAAATAAAATAACAAAAAATTTATTTTTGTCAATTTTTCTCATTTTTGAAGGTTATTACATATGAAAATATAATACTTTTTAATTTTTTGTTTTAAAAGTGAATACAATATGAAGTTATAATAATCATAATAATTATATATCATATAAATTCAATATAAACTATTTTATTTATATATATTATATTAATGATCATAAAAAAATAATAAACAATTATTAATAAGATAAATATTGTTTAAAATATATTTGCAAATCCTAAAATGATTAAAAATCAAATTAAAATATTTAACTAAATATTAATTTTAAATGTTTAAATTTTTGTATCCATTTATAAGCTTATATTTTTTTTATGAAAAATAAATTATTTAAATTATAGTTTTCTTACTAATAATTTTTTTTTAATTTATATTTCTATAAAGATAAACTAATAAATAATTAAAATGTATATTTAAATTTATATTGAATACTAATAAAAATGAGATTTATAATTTATTATTTAGGGTAAACTATTTAATTGTTTAAGTTTTTTCGTGGTTTTGGGGTTAAGGAGTTTATCGATTTATATGTAAACATATTTTGGTGTTTATAGGTTTTATTTAATCAATGAAATAACAAACAATTTATTTTTATGAATTTTCGTGATTTTCAAAGGTTATAACCTTTGAAAATATAATAATTTTGTAATAGTTCTAAAATATGAATATAATACTTAATTATAATAATCTTAATAATTATATTTGTTATATTTTATTATAATGATCAAAAAATAAATTAATAAACTATTATTAATTAGATAGATATTAATTAGAATATATTTGAAGAACCCAAAATAATTCAAAATCAAAGGAAATCATATTACTAACAAAAAATAATAATCTTAATAATTATAATACATCAATGTTCAATGTAAGTAATTTTATTGATGGATATTATAATAATTATCAAAAAATAAATTAATAAACTATTATTAATAAGATTGAAACTAATTAAAATATAATTGCAAAACCTATATATAATGATTCAAAATCAAAGTAAAATATATTACTAAATAATAATTGTTTGTTTTTAAATTTTTACTTCTTTTTATAAGCTTATATATTTTTTTTGATTAAAAAATAAATTATTAAAATTATATTTGTATCACTCATTATTTATTTTGTAATTCATATTTCTACAAAAAATAAACTAATAAATATTTAAAAAAAATATTTAAAATTATAACGAATACAAATAAAAATGAGGTTTATCATTTATTATATAGGTTATATAGGTTTAATGCTTTACGTATTTAGGGGGTTCTGGGGTTTAGGAATCTCTGGATTTAAATGTTTAGGTATTTAGTGGCTTATAAGTTTTATTTAAATAATAAAATAATAAAAAATTGTTTTTGAGATTTTTTCTGATTTTCAAAGGTTATAACCTTAGAGAATATAATAATTTTTAATTTTTTTTGAAATGAAATATTATATATAGTTAAATAATCTTAATAATTATAATACATTTAAGTTCAATATAAGTAATATTATTGATAGATATAATAATAATTATCAAAAAATAAATTAATAAACTATTATTAATAAGATTGACACCAATTAAAATATCATTGCAAAACCTATATATAATGATTCAAAATCAAAGTAAAATATACTACTAAATAATAATTTTTTGTTTTTAAATTTTTACTTCTTTTTATAAGCTTATATTTTTTTTTTGATTAAAAAATAAATTATTAAAATTATATTTGTAGCACTCATTATATATTTTGTAATTCATATTTCTATAAAAGATAAACTAAGAAATAATTAAAAAGAATATTTAAAATAATTAAAACTCATTATTTATTTGTTTTGAAATTTTTTTATCTTTTAAAAAGTTTATCTATATTTTTTTGATGAAAAATAATTTATATAAATTATATTTATCTCACTCATAATTTATTTTGTATTTAATATTTATATAAAAATAAACAAATAAGAAATTAAAAAATATATTATAAATTATAATGAAATAAAAAATATTGAGATTTATTATTTATTATTTAGGGTATATTGGTCTAATTTAAATTAGATGTGTCTCACTAATAATTTATTTTGTAATTAATATTTCTATAAAAATAAATTGATATATAATTAAAATAAAAATTTAAAATTATACTGAATAAAAATTAAAATCAAACTTATGATTTATTATTAATGCATACCAGTTTAATGGTTTAAGTATTTAGAGGTTTTGTCATTTAGGAGTTTAGCAATTTATGTTTTAAGACATTTAGTGGTTTATAGGTTTTATTTAGACAATAAAATAACAAAAAAAAAATTTATAATTTTTCTAATTTTCATACGTTATAACCTTTGAAAATATAATAATATTTAAAATTTTCTGAAATGTGAATACAATATTTAGTTATAATAATATTAATAATTATATATCATATAAATTCAATATAAACAATTTTATTGATAGATATTATAATAATGATCAAAAATTAAATTAATAAACTATTAATAATAAGATAAAGATTAATTAAAAAATAATTAAAAGACCCAAATTGATTCAAAAACAAAGTAAAATATATTATTGGATTATAAATTTTAATTTTTAAATTTTTACTTCTTTTATAAGAGTATATATATTTTTTGATTAAAAATAAATTATTTAAATTATATTTGTCGCATTCATAATATATCTTGTAATAAATATTTCTATAAAAATAAACTTATAAATAATTAAAATGAATATTTAAAATTATAATAAATTGAAATAAATATTAAATTTACTAATTATTAATTAGTATATAGCGGTTTATTGGTTTAGATTTTTTCAGATTTTTTATTTATAAAATAAACTAATAAATTTTTATTTTTATTTATAAAATAAAAATAAAAAATTTTTTTTTTAGATTTTTTCTGATTTTCAAAGGTTATAACATTTGAAAAAAAAATAATTTTTAAAATTTTTTGTGATGTGAATACCATGTATAATTATATTAATCTTACTAATTATATATCATATAAATTCAATATAAATAATTTTAATGATAGATATTATAATAATGATCAAAAATTAAATTAATAAACTATTATTAAAAATATAAATATTAATTAACTTATACTTACACGACACAAAATGATTCAAAATCAAATCAAAATATTTTACTAATAATACTATTTAATTTCTAAATTTTTTCTTCTTTCTACAAGCTTATATTTTATTTATTAAAAATCAATAATTAAAATAATATTTTTCTCCCTCGAAATTTATTTTGTAATTAATTTTTGTAAAAAATTAAGCTATAAATAATTAAAATGAATATTTAAAATTATAATGAATAGACATAAAAATGATAATTATTATTCATTAAGTAGCATATAGATGTTAAAAGGTTTGTGTATTAAGGGAATCCGGGGTTTATGAGCTTACTGATTAAAGTAAGTATGTATTTAATGGTCGATAGGTTTGATTTTAAAAATAAAATAATAAAAAAATTTATTTTAATTATTTTTTCTCTGATTTTAAGGTTATAAATTTATAAAATATGATAATTTTAAATTTTTTTCAAGAGTGAATACAATATTTATTTATAATAATCATAATAATTATATATAATATAAATTTAATATAAACAATTTTTATTGATAGATATTCTAATAATTATCAAAAAATAAATTAAAAATCCATAATGAATAAGATTTATATTACTTAAAATATAATATGAAAACCTAAAATTATTCAAAAGTAAAGGAAAATAAATTACTAAATGATAATCAATTGTTTTGAAAAATTTTTATCTTTTAAAAAGTTTATCTATATTTTTTTGATGAAAAATAATTTATATAAAATATATTTATTTAACTCATAATTTATTTTGTATTTAATATTTATATAAAAATAAACAAATAACTAATTAAAATGAATATTATAAATTATAATGGAAAAAATAATATTGAGATTTATTATTTATTATTTAGGGTATACTGTTTTAATTTAAATTAGATGTGTCTCACTAATAATTTATTTTGTAATTAATATTTCTATAAAAATAAACTGATAAATAATTAAAATAAAAATTAAAAATTATACTGAATAAAAATTAAAATCAGACTTATGATTTATTATTAATGCATACTAGTTTAATGGTTTAAGTATTTAGAGGTTTTGTCGTTTAGGAGTTTAGCGATTTATGTTTTAAGACATTTAATGGTTTATAGGTTTTATTTAGACAATAAAATAAAAAATAATAATTCGTAATTTTTTCTCATTTTCATATGTTATAACCTTTGAAAACATAATAATATTTAAAATTTTTAAAATGTGAATACAATATTTAGTTATAATAATATTAATAATTATATTTCACATAAATTCAATATAAACAATTTTATTGATAGATATTATAATAATGATCTAAAATTAAATTAATAAACTATTAATAATAAGATAGAGATTAATTATGATGCCATGTTCTTATTAAAATCGAGGAACGAATGTCTTCTCGTGGCTCGTTGCTTCAGGGCCAGATGGGGAACCTCAGTTATCTGTTTTTAACTTTAGGTTTTCGAGTGTGTTCCAAGGAAGATAGAGAAACTCTTTATGAAATAAGCAACTTTCACCAGGAACCACATTCCAATTATTTAATTTATGTTAATTACTAATTTACCCATCAACAAATAAGTAATTAACCCGGGATTCTGCACAATTACAGATTATGCCCCCACACTGTATTAATTAGACAATTGGACCCTTAACTGTATTAGATCATTAAATTGGTCCAATAAACCTTATATTAACATTATATTATTTGACTAAATATATACAACATATGCGTCCCTATGTTGTATCGTATATATTACGGTACTAACGCAATAATCAAGTTGTCCAAAATCCAACATATGTATATATATACATAAATTTATGTATGCTCGTATATGTATTTTTATTTTTTTAATATATAAATATTTTAATATGCTTATCATAATTATACAAGTATGACAGAGTTGTTTATTTGGTTACAAAAACTTTATATTTTAAAAATTGGTAGATTTTTTTTTATGAAATGTTTGTTGTAAATATAATTAATTATTCTAAATTTGGTGTATTTTTTTCTAATTATGAAAAGTTTGGTACAACAAAATATAAATCTTTGATAAAAAGGTATTTCTGTGAATGTGTTTCTGTATGTGTGTGTGTAGGGGTATTAAACGAGCTAGGTTGGGTTAAATGATTATGGGTTAAATTGATGACGAATGAAAAATATGTAAACTCATATATGACACGTTTAATAAATGAGTAAAAAATCGAAACACGAATATAAACCATTTAATAAATGAGCAATACGACACATCTCATTTAACACGTCTAATTTTAATGGGTTGGGTTGGGTTGGGTTGGATCGTGTTAATACGATAAACTATTCATACATGTAATAAAAGTTAAGTTTAAATCTATAATTACTAATGAAAGAAGTGAAAATTTATACTAACACAAAACAAGTTACTGTATCAAAAAAATAATAATAAATATTTATTCTACCTATATATTAACTCTTCAACTTGAAGTCTTAATATACAATGAAAGTTTAAAGAATAGCTGCCACTAACCATGTGGAATCCAAGATGCTAGAGATCGAGCATAAAAATATTTGCAAATCCTAAACACTGCATCCCCAATACCTTACTTATTAGTTGTCTAATGAAAAAATAAGGCAAAATAGATGGAATCTCTTAGACCATGGATCACGACACTATGATTTATAGATTATTTTAATCTCTATAAAAAATGTGGCCTGGAAATTTATATAGATTATAGATGAATATCTTTTATTAGAATATCATGTATGTGCCAATTTCACCATATAATTTAATGTCACCATAAGAGCATATCTAATAGGTCTATCTAAAATAGCCACTCAAAATATATTAAAATATTATGTTATCTATTTTAACTAATCATTTTTTTAAAATAACTCCAAAATACTATCTATTTTAGCTAACAACTTCGACTAAATTTAACTAACTTTTAAAAATAAAATCTAAAATACTATATAAAATGCCATGTCTTCACTATGGTGATAAAATACATAATTTAAATTTTTATAATTTTAAAATCTAATACTTACCATGGAAATAATTATACAATGAAGTATTATCTGTAAAACTGGTGAATGAGCTTCAGTTGACACCGGTATATTTTTCACCTGCAATTATTATCATAGAGATTTTGTTTGCGCCATGCAAGTTTGATATTAAGAAAGGATTATGTTTGGGTCTCTAAAGTTTATATTTCTAAATTTTCTTTCTCTCTAAAGTTTTGTTTCTAATATCTATCTCTCAATTTTTTTTTTTAATTTTACTTCTATAAATTTTATATTTCTAAAATTTATCTTTGTATTTTTAAATTATGTGTCCAAGGTTCTTACTGCGGGGGAAGAAAACATGCGACTACGAGGTGCGCTGCCCAAATCTTTGGGGGCGTTGGTGGCCCGGACGGCGTTGTTCTTGTTGTCGGTGCAAACGGATTCGCTTGCCGTTGCTGCCCATGGAGAGCGTGGAAACGTATCTTCCTTGTTCGAATTACCATACTGGTCAGGCTCGGGCTCAAACGATGAATCCGATCTTCTGCGCTTGGAGGAGCCGTTTGCTGATTCGGGTGGCAATGATGCGAACCCTTTGGACGCCGGTTTTTATTTTCTAGATGGAATGTTAAAATGGGCAATTGGTACCAGCGGCAATTCTCTTTCGTGATTTTGTACATATTTTCTGTTTCTCTATTTTCGTTTTTCTGGAAGAAAGCATGATTGCGTTTTATTCTACTTCCATTTCACCAGGGCACTCAGATCCAGATAAGCTAAACGAAACAGCGCGAGATCTCCAGCGTCCATCTTCTCGAGGGCTTAAGCAGCGTCAAACAGAAATTACGGTTCGAATTCAATGCTTTTATAGTCACGGTATTTTAGTCTGATCGAATGAAAAATTATCGCGACGTTGTAATTAAGTTGGACATGATACCGGGACGCTGATCTGGGAAAGCCGCTCATCTCCTCGAACAACCCTTTGTGCCTGCTATTATTGTTTTATTTTGATCTTTGACGCGTTCCATTTTGTGTTCATTCTGACCCGGTCGTGTACGTTAGGGGGATATAATACCAGCACGGCTTTTTCCTCATCTCAACAAACTCTCCGGGGCGAATTTAGCCATTACTAAAAAGCACGACGATCCTAACAACTCCTTATATCTGTTGCAGGAATTATTGAACGAGTGGAAAACACCTACGGATGTGCAGCTGATGCAGAGGGCAATACGTGACCTGGAAAATACTTCTCTGTCTCGTGATGAAAATCTCAGTGCAATGCAGGAGATTCTTTTACTAGTTGAGCCGGTTGACAATGCAAATGGTTTGCTTTTTCCTTCTTCCTGGTAGCCTCTTTTCAATTGTTCCTGTTTATTGGGTGCTGTTTAAATCACATCTACGACTCAGTTATGCTGCGTGGTTCTTTACTCACTGTGTGTTGGTTGCATTTGTTCTAGAGAGTCCTAGATGAGTTAAGTAATCAGGGTTGTTCGACAAATCCTCCATTAAATTTAGTGAGTGGGATAAAAGAATTCTTGATAAAATAAAATAATTTTGTTTCATATTGAGTTGATAAATAATAAATCAGCTTCTCTCTTAAAAAATGGTATAAAGTATATATTTTTATTTTTTATGTTTTTAGAATTATGAAATAGTGTGAATTTATGCTGTAATATTTGTTCTCCTTGGTAATTTTTTAATGGCTCAACATTAATTTGTCCTATAATTACATATCATAATATTTATTTATTTTTTTCACACTTCATTTCATATTGTGAGTGTACCAATGTACTCCGATCTTCTTTTGAAATATTTTTTTATTTAAAGCAAGGACATGCCATATTGAAAGAGATAAACATATTTCACTTTTGATATACCTTAAGGATTGGTTTTCCATCTATTGTTAAAGTCCATAACTTTCTGTAGGGCTTAAAATATTATTTTTATAATTTTTTAATGAATAAGTTTTTTATTTTTGGAAATGAAGAATATTTTTCTTCATCATATATAAAAGAGAAGATGTATGTGAAAACACATGTGATTTTCATACCTAGATGCTTCATTCAATTTGTAAATTGTAGAATATCACATATGACCTAAAATAATTATCATCCAGTTAATTCAACACATTCATAAAAATGATTTTTTTTGGTTATCACATGTTTTTTTTTTTATTTTTGTGCTTTTATCATAGGAGTTCATAATTTAGATATTTATTCTTATTAGTTTCTAGAGGTTATCGAGCATAAGAAGTTTATTATACATAATTTATGATGAAAGATTTTGATAGATTCAAATATTTTTTATATGATCAAGCTTACATTCTATCATGTATAATTATTTTTTTTTATTAAAATATATAATGAATATTCTTGTAATATTTAAACTTTTGAAGTGTATGCTAAAAGTACAATAGTACACTAATTGCTTGGCCTATAGCACACAATAATCTTTGATGAGTTGCTCATTTGTATCCATCGTAGTAAATCTTGATGAGTTGCATGATTAGTCTTTGTGGCTTGACTTTGGAAAATCTAAGTTTGGAGGGTTAGTCTTTGTGCCTTAATATCATCTGTCATTACATGACTTGAATCATCAGCTTGCTCCATGATAAATTTATTCTAGGCTACAAATTATTCTTGAGTTGTGTCATGGGTCGAGTAGAAACTTGTGAATCAAGCTTAGCTCGTGAAATAATATTCATACTAACTATATTAACTATAAATTATATTTAGTTTAGTAATAGTAAAATAATCAAGTGGAACATTTCAAAAATCCAAGAAATAAGTAATATTATCAATTATAAAAAAATATATTTAGTTTATTCATAATTAAATAATTAATCTATTTTATGATTCTCTTATATATAATATATTTAACTCAAGAGTACATATCAGATAAAAAATTAATATTTGATTCAATAGGAGTATTTTCTGGAACACAATTTCAAAGATTAATTTACATGAGAATATTTCAATCACATATTTTCTTTGTAATATAATATATCTCGAATGATGTAGGAAATCTTTATTTACAGAAAATACAATTTTTTTCAAGATCTTTTATTTTGTATGATTAAATGTAATTTTTGTTAGATTAATTTAAAACTTATCCTCTCTTATAATAAAGATATTAGTTACATATATAATATATAATATTAACCTATTGTCTAAGCTTCTCTAGAAAAACAAAAAATCTACAACACACTTGTTTTTATTTGAAAGAGAAAGCTGCCAAATTAAACCCTTGTAAAGTAAATTTTAGTAATTATTTTAAGCAATTTAATTTTTTTTATAATCTTTAAATTAAATATGATTATATTATTCAAAATTTGAGTAGATGCTTCAAATACACCTCCTCCTTTTTAAACTATTATCTACCAGTGAAATATTGTCAATGATATAAAAATTAATGTGGAGGTCATATTTGCCATGAATTTATTTTTGTAATATATACTAAATATTTTAGTAAATCTTATACAACAAATTTTATTTTGAAATAATCTATCTCATTATCTAGAATTATCTTTATAATAAATATTTATTGCAACTAATAATAAATATTCTTGTAGGTTGAAGTATTAGTTTCCTTGTCTTATAATATGGTCCAATATTATACTTGGTGAGATAGTCTTAAAAAAATTCTATTTGATAATATCATTATTAGATGTACTAAATGACACCAAATAATAGTTAAAAAACAACACTTGTGAAATAGAGTAATGTCTATAATATTTTTAATTTTTTAAAAAGAAATTGAAAGATCAAGATCAGAATAACAATGGTCAAATCATCTAGTTTTGATGGAAGATTCTACCTAAATTTGAATATATTGTATGTCTCATTTTTCTAGTATTAACTATAACTTATAGGTGGTCAAGTCTTTTTTTTTTTTGAAAACCAAGAGCTTTAAGGCTTTCTTATGTGGACTCCTACATCCCCTTGGGCCCATAGAGAATCAAACATGTAAGAAATATTTCAAGTACCTTTATCAATAAGACTTGAACTCGTGACCTCCTGGACATTGTCAAGAGTCCCAACCAGCTAATCTCTTTATGAGATGGGTATCAAGTCATTTTAATCTTGGATCATCTTGATCTTTCTAGAGTTATTTGTTGTATATTTATTAGTATGCATGATAATGATATGAGTCTTATCATAATGCGAATTAATAAGTTTAGAAATAGTTTATGAGTAAATATCTCTCTTAATTTATAGGATATTATAAAAATGTGAAGAAAAGTAATAGATTCATATAAGTATATCAATCTTATTTAAAAAAGTGATATTATTACTCTTTAATGCTCTATCAGATTTTTATGAATAATATTTTAATCTTTTTTGATTATTGGAGTAATTAAAAAGATATACTTAATCATCTCAAGTGTTATTTTAATACATAATGAAGAGAGATCATGAACAAAATATGTATTTTCAAAAATTCTGATTGGGAAAATAAATAATTTCATTTTGGGATATAATTTTTGAGAGGACACAATAAGAACATATAGAAGAAAAAATTGGTTGATATAATAATTTTTGGTTAAAATTATATCCTTACAAAAATATTTCAGAAAACTTATAAAAAGGGAGTGCCAACACTACATGTCTAATATATAATTTGAGAAATAGTATAATAAGTATGAAATATATCAGATATATATTTTAATATATTATTATTATGGCATTTGAGTCAAGCTCTGGTTGTGCCTTGCGTAATGCAAACTATGAACTCGGACTCGAGTATGACATGTGATCAAATGCTAGCCTAAAAGCACCTAGTTTTTTCTCGTACAAACCTAGATTGCCATTTGATAGCAATGGGGCCACCAATTTATCCAGTGGGTCATCAATACATGCATGAATACCTCACAGTCATCTTGACCACTCACTATGCCCTTGTTAAGCACACAAAAATAGGCTCTATGACTTGAACTGACTTGTCTGACATCTCTAGTTAGAGTCTGAGTTAAATTTAAAGATAATTTTATGAAAAAGATTGTCAACTTAATGTGGGATAAAGCAAATACATGAAAGAAACAAAATATTAAGTTTAATGTTGTAACATTAAATAATTTTTGATAGTTTGATATTTACTATTATCATATCAAGGAAAAAAATAAAAAATAATGAACAAATAGAAATTATCTATGATATGATTACTAGTTGATCAATTTGTGACTCGGTATCTAAAATAATAATATTAGTCACTAGAACTATATTATTTGGTGGATGTGAAATATTTGTTACTTAGAGAAATTTTATATGATCTATTATCAGCATCACAATGAAGTAATTACGTGAGAACTAATATATGGTTATGATAATAGCAAATAAGAAGTTGCCAATAAAATTTTTTTTATGAAAATATTTGGCATAACTTTTTTGATATATCATTTATTTGTATAATATGTCTATTGCTAGAAATTTTTTTATGTATGCAATATGCATAATGTTACCATATAGATGCTCCCTCGTTTTCACCAATGTAACTTGCTCCTACACACAAATTTTGACACCAACAATGGATTGGTGTTGCACATTGCACCAACAATCTATTGCACACAATTTAGCATTTTTTTGTGTGCATGTGGTGCAAAGTGCATGCTAATGTGCACTGACATAGTGCATCTAGGATTTACTTGGCCTATTCTATGATAATAATAGTCGGCCCACACTACGATTTATTTGTGATTATATAAATAATAACATACTGAATTTCATAAGAATTCAATAATTAAAAATGTCTGGACAAGAATAATTTTGAGATGACTTATAATCCAAGAAGTTATTATGTAATTTGTATGTATCGCAAGTTAGGTCTTTGTACAATAATAAATATTATTTTCTAGGGATTGTTGATATTGAGTGCGAAGCTTATTAGATGTAGTCTTTTTGATTTTTGAGAATAATATTATTAATATATTAATTTTTTATATATTATATGCTAAAGTGAGAGCTTTGTGTTCTAGGTACATCCTCCTCCCCCCTTGCCTATTGTGCATCACGAGTGTGTTACAAATTAATAAAAGTTAAATTCACAATATTATACACACAAACTCATTTATTAATGATTCAAATTATGTCACATGTCATAATTATACTACATTAGAAATTCATAAAATATTTTAGAATGAGAAGATGGGTTGAAGCCTTTAGAGCTTTCTAGAATTTTTATCAAACATTATAAAGTTTCTCACAAGTCTTCAAAGCTCAGCATATTAATTTTTAGTTTTTTTTTTTGTCATGACAAATGCATGTGGAGTATGTCTAATATGCACATAATCATAATGTGCATAATACAAAATAATAATAATAATAATAATTTTATAATCAAAAAGATAAAACATACAAATAAGAGTTACTTACAAATGCTAGGCTACTTGGATTGAGACCTATTCGTGGGTGTTCTCAATCATAAGATGATTGTAGCAAAATGCTCATAAGGTGCTCCCAAGTATTAAGTAAAGAAATAATAAGAAAAATAAATAAAATAATAAAGAAATACATATCAAGATGGATATTTGATAAAATCCGTGAGGATACAATTAAAAATAAAATAATTGAGATATTTTTATGAATTATATTTATGTAAAATAAAAATAGAGTATCGTATCGATTTATGCATTCAAAAAAGAAGTTATACATGACTCAAATAAATAAATGATTGAAAAAATCAAGGTGAATTTTTAAAAAGTAGATTAAAATTTGAATAAAAATGATGAATTAAAATAATCACGAGTTGGATATATATGAAAGACTAGATGTTTGATAAATGGTTAAATTATTTGTAGAACTAATATTTATACAATATACTATGGCAATATTAAGAAAGCATTTTCACAATGATAATGATGGTTATTTCTAAAAAGAGTAAACACAATCTTTTAGTTAAAAGTAAGTGCGTATGTTTGATTTTAATATTGATATGCGAGATCACTTTGCTTGACTAACTAGGATTTGTGCAACGAGCATTTTTTTGAAAAAAAAGTATTTTCATCACAAATTTTAGTTATTTTGTTAAAATTATCTACTTAAAAATGAAATGATTGCTGAAATGGCTGCGGCAGCAAGATGAGTTTTTTTTTATTTTATTTTATAGTTTTTATTTATTTATTTTTTGTGATAAAAGTATTGGTGTAATGAGGAATTAGGTTATTAATATTTTTTTATTTCGTGTTCTAAATAAAAAAAAACTATTTTTTCATTTGTTAAAATTGTAGTTCATCAAATATTTATTGAATGCCATGTTAAAGCATTTATTAATGCTATAATTTTGTATCACGTTCCTTTGTTCCCAATATTTTATTAATGCATTTATTAAATTGGCATTGAGTTTAAATGTTATGTTATATTATAAAAATAAAACCCACGATAATAAATAGAAAATAAAAAATATAATCCTAACATGTTAAACTAAATAATATACTAAAAAATTATCAAACTAAAATAAAATTGAGATTATGATATATTTCACGGAGAGAAATCTTATTTTATAGCATAAAAAGTTAGAAATCTCAAATGGATTTTCAATGTTGGCATAGTGATGTTTAACTTATTATTATTAATGTTACATTCTCTCACTTGTCTATGTTTGCTTATAATAATTTTAGGAATAATATATCATGCTAATTCAATATAAACTAGTTTCTTGAATGATATTATAATAAAGACAGTAAAATATATTATTAAACTCTTGTAAATAACAAAAGTATTTATTAAAATATATTTATAAAATTATCGAAAATCTTAGGAAAACATATTGCTAGATAATACTTTTAAGTATTTAAATTTCTATAATTTTTTATAAGATTATATAGTTTCTTGATCATAATCAAATTTTTTCAAATTATATTTGGGTCACTTATAATATATTTTGTAATTAATATTTATATAAAAATAAACCAATGAATAATTTTGAATAAAATAATTTCAAAGGTTACTTTTGAATTAAAATAATTGTTACATTTTATTATTTTATTTTAGTTTAAAATAAATTATTTAAATTAAATAAATGTTACATTTTTTTATTTACTTTTGAAATAAAATAATTAAATTTTTTTCCAATCTAAATTCTATATTTTTACAAATTATTTTAGTCGTAACAATCATAAGAATAATATATCATGTTAATTTAATATAAGTTTATTTCTTGATTGGTATTATAACAATGAAAAAAAAAATTAATAAATAATTATAAATAAAATAAATATTTATTAAAATATATTTTAATACCTAAAATAATTCAAAATCTAAATAAAAATTAATAAAAATGAGGTTTATTATTTATTATCTAGGTTATATATGTTTAATTGTTTAAGTATTTAGAGATTTTGGGGTTTATTAGTCTAGAGATTTAAATGTTTAGGCATTTAGTGGTTTATAAGTTTTATTTAAATAATAAAATCACAAAAAATTATTTTTGTGATTTTTTATTATTTTATAAGGTTATAACATTTGAAAATATAATAATTTCTAAATTTTTTTCAAATGTAAATATAATATTTAGCTATAATAATCTTAATAATTATAAGTAATTTAAATTCAATATAAATAATTTTATTGATAGATATTATAATAATGATCAAAAAATAAATTAATAAACTATTATTAATAAGATTGATAGTAATTAAAATATAATTGCAAAACCTATAATGATTCAAAATCAAACTAAAATATATTACTAAATAATAAATTTTTGTTTTTAAATTTTAACTTCTTTTATATCTTATATATATTTTTTGATTAAAAATAAATTATTAAAATTATAATTCTCTTGCTCATTATTTATTTTGTTATTAATATTTCTATAAAAATAATCTAATAAATAATTAAACTGAATATTTAAAATTATAATTAATACAAATTAAAATGATATTTATAAATTATTATATATGGTATACCAGTTTAATGGTTTATGTATTTAGGAGTTTTGTCATTTAGGAGTTTAGCAATTTATGATTTTAGGCATTAATTGGTTTATAGGTTTTATTTATATAATAAAAATAACATTTTTTTTTTCTGATTTTCAAAGGTTATAACCTTTGAAAATAAAATAAATTTTAAAATTTTTTGAAATGTGAATACCATGTATAATTATATTAATCTTAATAATTATATATCATATAAATTCAATATAAACAATTTTATTGATAGATATTAAAATAATAATCAAAAATTAAATTAATAAACTATTAATAATAAGATAGAAATTAATTAAAAAATATTTACAACACCCAAATTGATTCAAAATTAAAGTAAAATATATTACCGGATAATAATTTTTAATTTTTAAATTTTTACTTCTTTTATGAGCGTATATATATTTTTTGTTTAAAAATTAATTATTTATATTATATTTGTCGCACTCATAATTTATTTTGTAATATATATTTTATAAAAATAAACTAATAAATAATTAAAATGAATATTTAAAATTATAATAAATAGAAATAAAAATTATATTTACTAATTATTAAGTAGTATATAGCGGTTTAATAGTTTATGTATTTAGTTATTACGGGGTTTAGAAGTTTACTGATTTAACTGATATGCATTTAATGGTTTATAGGTTTTATTTAAAAAATAAAATAACAAAAAAATATTTTTATTATTTTTTGATATTTTCAAAGGTTATAACCTTTGAAAATATAATTATTTTTAAATTTTTTTCAAAAGTTAATTGAATATTTATTTATAAAAATTATTATATTTATTTATCATATAAATTCAATATAAATAATTTTATTGATAAATATTCTAATAATGATCAAAAATAAATTTATAATATATTATTAATAAGATAGATATCAATAAAAATATAATTAAAAAACCTTAAATGATTCAGAAGGAAAGCAAAATATATTACTATATAATATATTTTTCTTTTTAAATTTGTTCTTATTTTTATAAGATTATCTATATTTTTTGATGAAAAATAATTTATATAAATTATATTTGTCTAACTCATAATTTATTTTGTAATTAATATTTATATAAAAATAACGAATACATAATTAAAATGGAAAATTTAAATTATAATGAAAAAAATAATATTGAGATTTATTATTTATTATTTAGGGTATACAGTTTAAAAGGATTTTCTATTTAGGGTTTTCGATATTTAGGAGTTTTTGATTTAAGTGTTTATGCATTTAGTGGTTTATAGGTTGTATTTAAACTATGAAATAACAAAAAAATTATTTTTGATATTTTCTCACATTTTCAAAGTTTATAACATTTAAAAATATAATAATTTTAAAATTTTTAAAAATGTGAATACAATATTTAGTAATAATAATCATTATAATTATATATAATATAAACGAAATCTAAACAATTTTATTTATAGATATGGTATCAATTATCAAAAAATAAAAAATAATATGCTATTATTAATATGTTAGATATAAATTAAAATATAATTGCAAAACCTATTTTGTAATTAATAATTTAAAAAATTATTTAAATTATATTTAAGGTTTTCGAGTTTAAATGTTTAAGTATTTAGGGGCTTTTGTATTTAGGAGTTTAGAGATTGAAGTGTTTGGGCATTTAGTGGATTATAAGTTTTATTTAAACAATGATATAACAAAAAAATTATTTTTATTATTTTTTCTAATATTTGAAGTTTATATCCTTTGAAAATATAATAATTTTTAAATTTTTTTCAAATATAAATATAATATTTAGTTATAATAATCTTAATAATTATAAGTCATTTAATTCAATATAAATAATTTCATTGTAAGATATTATAATAATGATCAAAAAATAAATAATGAACTATTATTAATAAGATAGATATTATTTAAAATATATTTGCAAAATCTAAATTTATTCAAAATCAAAGTAAAATATATTACTAAATAATAATTTTTTTAATATTTTGCTTTTTTTATAAGTTTATATTTTTGTTATTAAAAATTATTATTTAAATTATATTTGTCATACTCATAATTTATTTTCTAAATTATAAAAATATAATAATAAATTAATAAATAATTAAAATGAATATTTAAAATTATAATAAATACAAATAAAATTGATATTTATTATTTATTATATTAGGATATACCGGATTTATAAATTAAGTATTTAGGTATTTTGTGGTTTAGAAGTTTAGTGATTTAAGTGTTTAGACCTTTAGTGATTTATAGTTTTTATTCAAAGACTGAAAAAACAAAAAATTTAATTTTTTGATTTTTTTTAATTTTTGAAGATTGTAATCTTTGAAAATATAATAATTTTTATATTTTTTTAAATATAAATATAATATTTAGTTATAATAATCTTAATAATTATATATAATGTAAACTAAATATAAATAATTTTATTAATATATATTATAATAATGATCAATAAATAAATTAATCAACTAGTATTAATAAGAATGATATAAATTAAAATATAATTGTAAAATCTAAAATGATTAAAAATCAAAATAGAATATATTAATAAATAATAATTTTTTTTAAAAAAATTTTGCATCTTTTTATAGGCATATATTTTTTTTTATGAAAAAAAAATTATTTAAATTATATATGTCTCACTAATAATTTATTTTATAATTAATATTTCTAAAAAATAAACTGATAAATAATTAAAATGAATATTAAAATTATAATGAATACTAATAAAAATTCGATTTATTATTTATTATTTAGAATATACTAATTTAATGTTTTAAGTATTAATCGGCTTCGGGGGTTAGGAGTTTAGTCATTTTAGTATTTAGTCATTTATGGATTATAGGTTTTATTTATAAAATAAAATAACAAAAAATTTATTTTTGTCATTTTTTCTCTTATTTAAGGTTATAACCTTTGAAAATATAATATTTTTTAATTTTTTTTAAAAATTGAATACAATATGAAGTTATAATAATCATAATAATTATATATCATATAGATTCAATATAAACTATTTTATTGATATATATTATAATATTGATCATAAAAAAATTATAAAAAATTATTAATAAGATAAATATTGTTTAAAAGATAATTGCAAAACCTAAAATGATTCAAAATCAAAGTGAAATATTTTACTAAATATTAAATTTAAATGTTTAAATTTTTGTATCAATTTATAAGCTTATATTTTTTTATGAAAAATAAATTATTTAAATTATATTTTTTTTACTAATAATTTATTTTTTAATTTATATTTCTATAAAATAAACTAATAAATCATTAAAATGTATATTTAAAATTATAATGAATACTAAAAAAATGAGATTTATGATTTATGATTTCGGGTATAACTATTTAATTGTTTATGTTTTTTGTGGTTTTGAGGTTAAGGAGTTTATTGATTTATATGTTTACGCATTTTGGTGTTTATAGGTTTTATTTAATTAATGAAATAACAAAAAAAAATATTTTTATGAATTTTCGTGATTTTCAAAGGTTATAACTTTTGAAAATATAATAAGTATTAATAGTTCTAAAATATGAATACAATACTTAGTTATAATAATCTTAATAATTATATTTGTTGTAAATTCAATATAAAAAAATTTATAATATATTTTATTATAATGATCAAAAAATAAATTAATAAACTATTATTAATTAGATAGATATTAATTAAAATATATTTGCAGAACACAAAATAATTCAAAATCAATGTAAATTAAATTACTAAATAAAATATTAAAATTTTGAAATTTTGTTTATTTTATGAGCTTATATTTTTTTTAATAAAAATAATTTATTTAAATTATATCTGTCTCGTTATTTATTTTGTATTTAATATTTGTATAAAATAAGCTAAAAAAATAAATAAAATGAATATTTAAAATTATAATGAATACTAATAAAAATGAGATTTATCATTTATTATTTAGGTTATTTAAATTTAATGCTTTAAGTATTTAGGGGGTTCTGGGGTTTAGGAGTCTATAGATTTAAATGTTTAGGTATTTAGTGGTTTATAAGTTTTAATTTAAATAATAAAATAATAAAAAATTATTTGTGATTTTTTATCATTTTCAAATGTTATAATCTTTGAAAATATAATAATTTTTAAATTTTTTTCAAATGTAAATATTATATTTAGTTATAATAATCGTAAAAATTATAATACGTTTAAATTCAATATATGTAATTTATTGATAGATATTATAATAATTATCAAAAAATAAATTAATAAACTATTATTAATAATATTGATACTAATTAAAATATAATTGGAAAACACATATATAATGATTCAAAATAAAAGTAAAAAATATTACTAAATAATAATTTGTTGTTTTTAAAATTTTACTTCTTTTTATAAGCTTTTATTTTTTTTGATTAAAAATAAATTATTAAAATTATATTTGTCTCACTCATTATTTATTTTGTGATAAATATTTCTATAAAAAATAAACTAATAAATAATTAAAATGAATATATAATATTATAATGAATACAAATTAAAAAGAGATTCATGATTTATTAAATATGGTATACCGGTTTATTGGTTTGATTATTTAGGAGTTTTGTTGTTTAGGAGTTTAATAATTTATGTTTTTAGGCATTATGTGGCTTATAGGTTTTATTTATATAATAAAAATAAAAAAATTTGTTTTTAGATTTTTTCTGATTTTCAAAGGTTATAACCTTTGAAAATAAAATAATTTTTAAAATTTTTTGAAATGTGAATACCAAGTATAATTATATTAATCTTATTAATTATATATCATATAAATTCAATATAAATAATTTTAATAATAAATATTATAATAATGATCAAAATTAAATTAATAAACTATTATTAAAAATATAAATATTAATTAACATATATCTACATAACACAAAATGATTAAAAATCAAATCAAAATATATTACTAAATAATAATATTTAATTTCTAAAATTTTTCTTTTTTTTATAAGCTTATATTTTTTTATTAAAAATCAATTATTTAAATAATATATCTCACTCGAAATTTATTTTATAATTAATTTTTGTAAAAAAATAAACCTATAAATAATTAAAATGAATATTTAAAATCATAATAAATAGACATAAAAATGAGATTTATTAGTCATTAAGTAGTATATAGATGTTAAAAGATTTTTGTATTTAGGGGTTCCGGGGTTTATGAGATTACTGATTTAAGTAATTATGCATTAATGGTCTATAGGTTTTATTTAAAAAATGAAATAACAAAAAATTTATTTTTATTATTTTTTCCCAGATTTTTAAGGTTATAACCTTGGAAAATATGATAATTTTTAAATTTTTTTCAAGAGTCAATACAATATTTATTTATAATAATCATAATAATTATATATAATATAAATTCAATATAAACATTTTTATTGATAGATATTCTAATAATTATCAAAAAATAAATTAAAATCTATATTGAAACAGATTCATATTACTTAAAATATAATATGAAAACCTAAATGATTCAAAAGGAAAGTAAAATATATTACTAAATAAAAATTATTTGTCGTAAAATTTTATTTTATTTTAAAAAGTTGATGTATATTTTTTTGATTCATAATAATTTATATAAATTATATTTATCTAACTCATAATTTATTTTGTAATTAATATTTATATAAAAATAAAGAAATAACTAATTAAAATGAATATTTTAAATTATAATGAATAAACTAATATTGAGATGTATTATTTATTATTTATGGTATGCTGGTTTAAGTTAAATTAGATATGTCTCACTAATAATTTATTTTGTAATTAATATTTCTATAAAAATAAACTGATAAATAATTAAAATAAAATTTAAATTATACTGAATTAAAATTAAAATGAGATTTATGATTTATTATTAATGCATACCAGTTTAATGGTTTAAGTATTTTGAGGTTTTGTCGTTTAAGATTTTAGCGATTTATGTTTTAAGGTATTTAGTGGTTTATAAGTTTTTTTTAGACAATAAAATATCTAAAAAAATTTTGTAATTTTTTCTCATTTTTATAGGTTATAACATTTGAAATTATAATAATATTTAAAATTTTTTAAAATGTGAATACAATATTTAGTTATAATAATATTAATAATTATATATCATATAAATTCAATGTAAACAATTTTATTTATAGATATTATAATAATAATCAAAAATTAATTCAATAAACTATTAATAATTAGATAGAGATTAATTAAAAAATATTTACAAAACCCAAATTGATTCAAAATTAAACTACAATATATTACTGGATAATAATTTTTATTTTAAATTTTTATTTCTTTTATAAGCGTATATAACTTTTTGATTAAATCTATATTAATTAAATATATTTGTGGCGCTCATAATTTATTTTGTAGTAAATATTTCTATAAAATAAACTAATAAATAATTAAAATGAATATTTAAAATTATAATAAAATAAAAAAAATTATATTTATTAATTATTAACTAGTTTATAGCGGTTTAATGGTTTATGTATTTAGACATTAGGGGATTTATGAGTTTACTGATTTAACTGTGTGTGTATTTAGTGGTTTATAGGTTTTATTTAAAAAATAAAATAACTAAAAAATTATTTTTATATTTTTGATATTTTTAAAGGTTATAACTTTTGAAAATATAATAATTTTATATTATTTTGAAAAGTGAATACAATAATTAGTTATAATAATCATTATATTTATATATCATATAAATTCTATATAAACAATTTATTGATAAATATTCTAATAATGATCAATAAATAAATTTATGATCTATTTTTAATAAGATAGATATCAATTAAAAATATAATTAAAAAACTTAAAATGATCCAGAAACAAAGCAAAATATTACTATATAATAATTTTTTGTTTGAATTTTTTTCTTCTTTTAAAAAGTTTATCTGTATTTTTTTATGAAAAATATTTTATATAAATTATATTTATCTAACTCATAATTTATTTTGTAATTAATATTATATAAAACAAACAAATAACTAATTAAAAAAATATTTTAAATTATAATAAATTAATAATATTGTGATTTAATATTATTATTTAGGGTATACTGGTCTAATTTAAATTATATCTGCATCACTAATTATTTATTTTGAAATTAATATTTCTATAAAAATAAACCGATGAGTAATTAAAATAAAAATTTAAAATTATACTGAATACAAATTAAAATGATATTTATGATTTATTATTAATGTATACCATTTTAATGGTTTATGTATTTAGAGGTTTATTGTTTAATCGTTTAGTGATTTATGTTTTTAGGCATTTAGTGGTTTATATGATTTATTTAAACAATAAAATAAAAAAAAATATTGTGTACTTTTTTATCATTTTCATAGTTTATAACCTTTGAAAATATAATAATATTTAAAATTTTTTGAAATGTGAATAAAATATTTAGTTATAATAATATTAATATTATATTTCATATAAATTAAATATAAATAATTTTATTGATAGATATTATAATAATGATAAAAATTTAAATTAATAAACTAATATAATAGGATAGAAATTAATTAAAAAATATTACGAAACCCAAATTGATTCAAAATTAAAGTAAAATATAATACTAGATAATAATTTTTAATTTTTAAATTTTCACTTCTTTTATAAGCGTCTATATATTTTTTGCTTAAAATAAATTATTTAAATTATATTTGTCGCACTTATAATTATTTTGCAATAAATATTTCTATAAAAATAAACTAATAAATAATTAAAATGAATATTTAGAATTATAATAAATTGAAATAAATATTTAATTTACTAATTATTAAGGAGCATATATCATTATAATGGTTTATGTATTTAGGCATTACGGGGGTCTAGGAGTTTAATGATTTAACTTTGTGTGAATTTCGTGGTTTATAGGTTTATTTAAAAAATAAATAACAAAAAAATTATTTTTATTATTTTTTGATATTTTCAAAGGTTATAGCATTGGAAAATATAATAATTTTTAAATTATTTTCAAAAGTGAATTCAATATTTAGTTATAATAATCATTATTTTATATATCATATAAATTCAATATAAACAATTTTAATGATAAATATTCTAATATGATCTAAAAGTAAATTAATAATCTATTATTAATTAGATAGATATCAATCAAAATATATTTACAAAACTAAGATGATTCTAGAAGCAAAGAAAAATATATTACTATATATTAATTTTTGTTTTGAAAATTTTTTTCTTTTAAAAAGTTTATCTATATTAATTTTGATGAAAAATAATTTATATAAATTATATTTGTGTAACTCATAATTTATTTTGTAATTAATATTTATATAAAAATAAAAAAATAAATAAAAAAATTTGAATATTTAAAATTATAATAAAAAAATGAGATGTATACTTTATTATTTAGGGTACACCGGTTTAATTTAAAAACAGATATGTCTCACTTATAATTTATTTGTAATTAATATTTTTATAAGAATAAACAGATAAATAATTATAATAAAAATTTAAAATTATACTGAATAAAAATTAAAATAAGATTCATGATTTATTATTAATGAATAAAATTTTTACGGTTCAAGTATTTAGAGGTTTTGTCGATTATGAGTTTAGCAATTTATGTTTTAAGATATTTTGTAGTTTATAGGTTTTATTTAAACAATAAAATAACAAAAAAAAATTTGTAATTTTTTATCATTTTCATATGTTATAACCTTTGAAAATATAATAATATTTAAAATTTTTTGAAATGTGAATACAATCTTATGTTATAATAATATTAATAATTATTTCATATAAATTCAATATAAACAATTTTATTGATAGATATTATAATAATTATCAAAAATTAAATCAATAAACTATTAATAATAAGATAGATATATTAAAAATATTTACAAAACCCAAATTGATTCAAATTTAAAGTAAAATATATTACCGGATAATAATTTTTAATTCTTAAATTTTTATTTCTTTTATGTCTATATATATATATATATTTTATTTAAAAATAAATTATTTAAATTATATTTGTGGCAGTCATAATTATTTTGTACTAGATATTTCTATAAAAAGTAACTATTCATAATAAAAATGAATATTTAAAATAATAATAAATAGAAATAAAAATTAGATTTACTTATTATTAAGTAGTATATAGCGGCTTAATGGTTTATGTATTCATGCATTACAGGGTTTAGGAGTTTACTGATTTAACTGTGTATGCATTTAGTGGTTTATAGGTTTTATTTAAAAAATAAAATAACAAAAAATGTATTTTTATTATTTTTGATATTTCATAGGTTATAACCTTTGAAAATATAATAATTTTAATTTTTTTCAAAAGTGAATACAATATTTAGTTATAATAATCATTATATTTATTTATCATATAAATTCAATATAAATAATTATATGATAAATATTTAATAATGTTCAAAAAATAAATTTATAATTAATTATTAATAAGATAGATATCAATTAAAATATAATTATAAAACCTAAAATGATTCAGAAGGAAAGTAAAATATATTACTATATAATAAATTTTTGTTCTTAAATTTTTTCTTCTTTTTATATGTTTATCGATATTTTTTAATGAAAAATAATTTATATAAATTATATTTGTCTAACTCATAATTTATTTTGTAATTAATATTATATAAAATTAAAAGAATATATAATTAAAATGAATATTTAAATTATAATGAAAAAAATAATATTTAGATTTATTATTTATTATTTAGGGTGTACATTATAAATGGATTATCTATTTAGGGTTTTCGATATTTGGAGTATTGATTTAAAGTTGTTTAGTGGTTTATATGTTATATTTAAACATGAAATACAAAAAAAATTATTTTTGATATTTTCTCACATTTTCAAAAGTTTATCACCTTTCAAAATATAATAATTTAAAAATTTTTTAAAAATGTGAATACAATATTCGTATATATCATTATAATTATATATAATATAAACTAAATATAAATAATTTTATTGATAGACATTATATCAATTATCAAAAAAAAAAAATATGCTATTATTAATATGATAGATATAAATTAAAATATAATTGCAAACCTAAAATTATTCAGAATCAAATTAAAATTTATTACTTAATAATAATTTTTGTTTTTTAGTCTTTGCTTCTTTTTATAAGACTAATTTTTTTTTGTTAAAAAATAATTATTTAAATTATATTTGTATCACTCATAATTAATTTGTGATTAAAATTTTAATAAATCATTTAAATTATATTTAAGGATTATGAGTTTATAGTTTTAATTGTTTAGAGGGCTTTCGTGGTTAAGACTTTAGAGATTTAAGTGTTTAGGAATTTAGTGATTTATAAGTTTTTTTAAAGAATGATATAACAAAAAATTTTTTTTATTATTTTTTCTAATATTTGAAGGTTATAACCTTTAAAATATAATAATTTTCAAAATTTTTTCAATTATAAATATAATATTTAGTTATAATAATCTAATAATTATAAGTCATTTAAATTCAATATAAATGATTATATAGCTAGATATTATAATAATGATCAAAAAATAATTAATAAATTATTATTAATAAGATAGATATAATTTAAATTATATTTGCAAAATCTATATTTATTCAATATCAAAAGTAAAATATTTTACTAAATAATAATTTTTTAATATTTTGCTTTTTTTATGTGTTTATATTTTTGTTATTAAAAATAAATTATTTAAATTATATTTTTCTTACTTATTATTTTATTTTATAATATATAATTTTATAATAATAAACTAATAAATAATTAAAATGATTATTTAGAATTATAATGAATTCAAATAACATTTAGTGATTTATAATAGTGATTTAAGTGTTTAGAATTTAGAATTATAATAATAAACTAATAAATAATTATAGTGATTTAAGTGTTTAGACCTTTAGTGATTTATATTTTTTATTTAAAGAATGAAAAAACAAAAAATTTAATTTTTTGATTTTTTTTTAATTTTCGAAGGTTGTAACCTTCCAAATATATAATAATTTTTAATTTTTTTAAAATGTGAATATAATATTTAGTTATACATAATCTCAATAATTACTTATAATGTAACTAAATATAAATAATTTTATTAATATATATCATAATAATGATCAATAAATAAATTAATCAACTAGTATTAATAGAATGATATAACTTAAAATATAATTGTAAAATCTAAAATGATTCAAAATCAAAATAAGATATATTACTAAATAATAATTTTTTATTTTTAAAATTGACTCTTTTCTAAGCATATATTTTTTTTGATGAAAGATAAATTATTTAAATTATATATGTCTCACTAATAATTTATTTTATAATTAATATATCTATAAAAATAAACTGATAAATAATTAAAATGAATATTTAAAATTATGATAAATACTAATAAAATGAGATTAGATTTATTATTAGACTATACTAATTTAATAATTTAATTTTTATGAGCTTCGGGGTTAGGAGTTAGTCATTTAGTATTTAGTCATTTAGAGGTTTATTGGGTTTTATTTAAATAATAAAATAACAAAAAATTTATTTTGTCATTTTTCTCAATTTTGAAGGTTATACATTTGAAAATATAATACTTTTTAATTTTTTTTTGAAAAGTATTTGCAATATGAAGTTATAATAATCATATTAATTATATATCATATAAATCAATATAAACTATTTATTTATATATATTATATTAATGATCATAAAAAAAATAATAAACAATTATTAATAAGATAAATATTATTTAAAATACATTTGTAAAACCTAAAATGATTCAAAATCAAAGTGAAATATTTTACTAAATATTAATTTAAATGTTTTAAATTTTTTTATTCATTTATAAGCATATATTTTTTTATGAAAAATAAATTATTTAAATTATAGTTTTCTTACTAATAATTTATTTTTTAATTTATATTTCTATAAAAATAAACTAATAAATAATTAAAATGTATATTTAAAACTATATTGAAAACTAATAAAAATGAGATTTATAATTTATTATTTAGGGTATAACTATTTAATTGTTTAAGTTTTTTGTGGTTTTGGGTTAAGGAGTTTATCGATTTATATGTTAACATATTTTGGTGTTTATAGGTTTTATTTAATCAATGAAATAACAAACAATTTATTTTTATGAATTTTCGTGATTTTCAAAGGGTTATAACCTTTGAAAATATAATAATTTTGTAATAGTTCTAAAATATGAATATAATACTTAATTATAATAATCTTAATAATTATATTGTTATATTTTATTATAATTATCAAAAAAATAAATTAATAAACTTTTATTAATTAGATATATATTAATTAGAATATATTTGAAGAACCCAAAATAATTCAAAATCAAAGGAAATCATATTACTAATAAAATTTTAAATTTTTGAAATTTTGTTTATTTTTATGTGCTTATATTTTTTTCATAAAAAATAATGTATTTAAATTATATCTGTCTCACTAATTATATATTTTGTAATTATATTGCCAATAAAATAAACTAAAAAATAATTATAATGAATATTTAAAATTATAATGAATAAAAATAAAAATGAGATTATCATTTATTATTTAGGTTATATAAGTTTAATGCTTTAAGTATTTAGGGGGTTCTGGGGTTTAGGAGTCTATAGATTTTAATGTTAGGTATTTAGTGGTTTATAAGTTTTATTTAAATAATAAAATAATAAAAAATTATTTTGTAATTTTTTATAATTTTTAAAGGTTATAACGTTTGAGAATATAATACATTTTAAATTTTTTTTTAAAATGTAAATATTATATTTAGTTATAATAATCTTAATAATTATAATATATCAAAGTTCATTATAGTAATTTTATTGATGAATATTATAATAATTATCAAAAAATAAATTAATAAACTATTATTAATAAGATTGAAAACTAATGAAAATATATTGCAAAACCTATATATAATGATTCAAAATCAAAGTTAAAATTATTACTAAATAATAATTTTTGTTTTTAAATTTTACTTCTTTTATAAGCTTATATATATTTTTGATTAAAAAATAAATATTAAAATTATATTTGTATCACTCATTATTTATTTTGTAATTCATATTTCTATAAAAAATAAACTAATAATATTTAAA
The DNA here is from genome assembly GCA_029783825.1 of Sapria himalayana. Taxonomy (NCBI): domain Eukaryota; kingdom Viridiplantae; phylum Streptophyta; class Magnoliopsida; order Malpighiales; family Rafflesiaceae; genus Sapria; species Sapria himalayana. The sequence goes on along the minus strand of JAREIK010001468.1, from coordinate 10,755 downwards.
AAGAATATTTAAAATTATAACGAATACAATAAAAAGAGATTTATCATTTATTTATAGGTTATATAGGTTTAATGCTTTAAGTATTTAGGGGGTTCTGGGGTTTAGGAGTCTCTAGATTTAAATGTTTAGGGTATTTAGTGGCTTATAAGTTTTATTTAAATAATAAAATAATAAAAAATGTTTTTGGGATTTTTCTGATTATCAAATGTTATTACCTTTGAGAATATAATAATTTTAATTTTTTTGAAATGTAAATATTATATATAGTTATAATAATCTTAATAATTATAATACATTTAAGTTCAATATAAGTAATATTATTGATAGATATTATAATAATTATCAAAAAATAAATTAATAAACTATTATTAATAAGATTGACACCGATTAAAATATCATTGCAAAACTTATATATAATGATTCAAAATCAAAGTAAAATATACTAAAAAAAAAATATACAATAAATAAAAACTACTAAATCTTTTTATAAGCATATATATATTTTTTGATTAAAAAATAAATTATTAAAATTATATTTGTATCACTCATTATTTATTTTGTAATTCATATTTCTATAAAAGATAAACCAATAAATAATTAAAAAGAATATTTAAAATTATAATGAATACAAATTAAATTGAGATTTATGATTTATTATATATGATAATACCGGTTTATTGGTTTTATTATTTAGGAGTTTTGTTGTTTAAGAGTTTAGTAATTTATGTTTTTAGGCCTTCTGTGGCTTATAGGTTTTATTTATATAATAAAAATAAAATTTTTTTTTTTAGATTTTTTCTGATTTTCAAAGGTTATAACCTTTGAAAATAAAATAATTTTTAAAATTTGTTGAGATGTGAATACCAAGTATAATTATATTAATCTTACTAATTATATCATATAAATTCAATATAAACAATTTTAATGATAGATATTATAATAATGATCAAAAATTAAATTAATAAACTATTATTAAAAATATAAATATTAATTAACTTATACTTACATGACACAAAATGATTTCAAAATTAAATCAAAATATATTACTAAATAATAATTTTTAATTTCTAAATTTTTCCTTCTTTTTATAAGCTTATATTTTTTTATTAAAAATTAATTATTAAAATAATATTTGTCTCACTCGAAATTTATTTTGTAATTAATTTTTGTAAAAAATTAAATTATAAATATTTAAAATGAATATTTAAAATTATAATAAATAGACATAAAAATGAGATTTATTATTCTTTAAGTAGTATATTGATGTTAAAAGGGTTCTGTAATAAGGGAATACGGGGTTTATGATCTTACTGATTAAAGTAAGTATGAATTTAATGGTCGATAGGTTTCATTTTAAAAATGAAATAAAAAAAATTTATTTTAATTATTGTCTCAGATTTTTAAGGTTATAAATTTTGAAAATATAATAATTTTTAAATTTTTTTCAAGAGTTAATACAATATTTATTTATAATAATCATAATAATTATATAATATAAATTCAATATCAACAATTTTTATTGATAGATATTCTAATAATTATCAAAAAATAAATTAAAAATCTATAATGAATAAGATTCATATTACTTAAAATATAATACGAAAACTTAAAATGATTCAAAAGCAAAGGAAAATAAATTACTAAATGATAATCAATTGTTTTGAAATTTTTTTATCTTTTAAAAAGTTTATCTATATTTTTTTGATGAAAAATAATTTATATAAATTATATTTATCTAACTCATGATTTATTTTGTATTTAATATTATATAAAAATAAACAAATAAGAAATTAAACAATATATTATAAATTATAATGAAATAAATAATATTGAGATTTATTATTTATTATTTAGGGTATATTGGTCTAATTTAAATTAGATGTGTCTCACTGATAATTTATTTTGTAATTAATATTTCTATAAAAATAAACTGATAAATAATTAAAATAAAAATTTAAAATTATACTGAATAAAAATTAAAATCAAACTTATGATTTATTTTTAATGCATACCAGTTTAATGGTTTAAGTAATTAGAGATTTTGTCGTTTAGGAGTTTAGCGATTTATGTTTTAAGACATTTAGTGGTTTATAGGTTTTATTTAGACAATAAAATAACAAAAAAATTTTTGTAATTTTTCTAATTTTCATATGTTATAACTTTTGAAATTATACTAATATTTAAAATTTTCTGAAATGTGAATACCATGTATAATTATATTAATCTTACTTATTATATATCATATAAATTCAATATAAACAATTTTAATGATAGATATTATAATAATGATCAAAAATTAAATTAATAAACTATTATTAACAATATAAATATTAATTAACTTATACTTACACGACACAAAATGATTCAAAATCAAATCAAAATATATTACTAATAATACTATTTAATTTCTAAATTTTTTATTCTTTTTATAAGCTTATATTTTATTTATTAAAAATTAATTATTAAAATAATATTTGTCTCACTCGAAATTTATTTTGTAATTAATTTTTGTAAAAAATTAAGCTATAAATAATTAAAATGTATATTTAAAATTATTATAAATAGACATAAAAATGAGATTTATTATTCATTAAGTAGTATATAGATGTTAAAAGGTTTGTGTATTAAGGTAATCCGGGGTTTATGAGCTTATTGATTAAAGTAAGTATGCATTTAATGGTCGATAGGTTTGATTTTAAAAATGAAATAATAAAAAATTTATTTTAATTATTTTTTCTCTGATTTTAAGGTTATAAATTTTTAAAATTAATAATTTTAAATTTTTTTCAAGAGTGAATATAATTTTTATTTATAATAATCATAATAATTATATATAATATAAATTCAATATAAACAATTTTTATTGATAGATATTCTAATAATTATCAAAAAATAAATTAAAAATCTATAATGAATAAGATTCATATTACTTAAAATATAATATGAAAACCTAAAATGATTCAATAGCAAAGGAAAATGTATTACCAAATAATAATTATTTGTTTTGAAATTTTTTTTTCTTTTAAAAAGTTTATCTATATTTTTTTGTTGAAAAATAATTTATATAAATTGTATCTTTCTAACTCATAATTTATTTTGTAATTAATATTTATATAAAAATAAATAAATAAATAATTAAAATGAATATTTTAAATTATAATGGAAAAATAATTTTGAGATTTATTATTTATTATTTAGGGTATACTGGTTTAATTTAAATTAGATGTGTCTCATTAATAATTTATTTTGTAATTAATATTAATTATAAAAATAAACTAATAAATAATTAAAATAAAAATTAAAAATTATACTGAAAAAATTAAAATCAGACTTATTATTTATTATTAATGCATACTAGTTTAATGGTTTAAGTATTTAAATGTTTTGTCGTTTAGGAGTTTAGCGATTTATGTTTTAAGACATTTAATGATTTATAGGTTTTAATTAGACAATAAAATAACAAAAAATAATTGGTAATTTTTTCTCATTTTCATATGTTTTAACCTTTGAAAATATAATAATATTTAAATTTTTTTGAAATGTGAATACAATATTTAGATTTAATAATATTAATAAATATTTTATATAAATTCAATATAAATAATTTTATTGATAGATATTATAATAATGATCTAAAATTAAATTAATAAACTATTAATAATAAGATAGAGATTAATTATGATGCCATGTTCTTATTAAAATCGAGGAACGAATGTCTTCTGGTGGCTCGTTGCTTCAGGGCCAGATGGGGAACCTCAATTATCTGTTTTTAACTTTAGGTTTTCGCGTGTGTTCCAAGGAAGATAGTGAAACTCTTTATGAAATAAGCAACTTTCACCAGGGACAACATCCCAATTATTTAATTTATGTTAATTACTAATTTATCCATCAACAAATAAGTAATTAACCCGGGATTCTGCACAATTACAGATTATGCCCCCACACTGTATTAATTAGACAATTGGACTCTTAACTGTATTAGATCATTAAATTGGTCCAATAAACCTTATATTAACATTATATTATTTGACTAAATATATGCAACATATGCGTCCCTATGTTGTATCGTATATACTACGGTACTAACGCAATAATCAAGTTGTCCAAAATCCAACATATATATATACACATAAATTTATGTATGTTCGTATATGTATTTTTATTTTTTTAATATATAAATATTTTAATATGCTTATCTTAATTATACAAGTCTGACAGAGTTGTTTATTTGGTTACAAAAACTTTATATTTTAAAAATTGGTATATTTTTTTTTATGAAATGTTTGTTGTAAATATAATTAATTATTATAAATTTGGTGTATTTTTTTCTAATTATGAAAAGTTTGGTACAACAAAATATAAATCTTCGATAAAAAGGTATTTCTGTGAATGTGTTTCTGTATGTGTGTGTGTAGGGGTATTAAACGAGTTAGGTTGGGTTAAATGATTACGGATTAAATTGATGACGAATGAAAAATACGTAAATTCATATATGACACGTTTAATAAATGGTAAAAAATCGAAACACGAATATAAACTATTTAATAAATGAGCAATACGACACATCTCATTTAACACGTCTAATTTTAATGGGTTGGGTTGGGTTGGGTCGTGTTAATACGATAAACTATTCATTTGACCCATTTACTTGTTTATCGTATGTTTATCCCATTTAACACGTTAAATCACCCGTTTAGCCATTTTCCCATTTATTTAAATGGGTAAACGGGTTATAAATAGGTTAGCATGTCTCACCCGAACACAACTCATTTATTAAATCTGTTAAACGGGTTGACACGTTTATCACCCGAACCCGTTTAGATCTCATCCAATCTCGTTTAATCAATAGTTAATCATGTCGTTTAATCATTTCTGTTGATTTTTGATATACCTATGTGTGTGTGTATTTGTATGTGTGTATTTTTATATATTATTTAATTATATATATTTGTCCATATTTATATATATTTATGTTTATATATATTTATATATATTTATTTAATTATATATATGTATTTTTTACACATACATATATTTATTTAATTATATATATGCATTTTTTACACATACATATATTATTTAATTATATATATTTGTCCATATTTATATATATTTATGTTTATAAATTTATATATGTTTTTTTAAAAATATTTGTATCTGTTTATTTTTATATATTTATGTATGTTTGCATTTTATTATATATAAATACATTGAATATATTTCTATATAATATATATTAGTATTTTCTATAGTTAATTAGTTTGACTTGTAGTCTTGATGGTAAGGCAAAGTGCTACTTTTGATTAAAAAAGATTTGATGGTAAGGATTTGAATCTCACTTCAACATGTCAGTGTTGAAAGTGATATTATTAGTTTACTTTTTATTTTTTAAAGTTCTAACGTGTAGTTATGTGTAAAATTAGGTTTCTAATTTTTAGTGCATCAAAATATTATTATTTTATGTTTTGGTGTATTTTTTTAATATTTTTGAAAGAAAATGTTGTTTTTTTATATTTTTTGTGTTTTGTGCACCAATATACAAATTCACCATTAAAATATTCATTGATTAAATAAAAAAAATATTTCAATAAGTTGTGAGTTTTTTTTTAATGCCAAGAGATATTAGAATATGAATATTAAAACATTATAAATAAGATAGAAAGGATGAGAATATACATAAATTAAAAGCGGATCTAATTTGTCTATATAATTTATCTTTTAAGTATTTGCACACATAACTAACACATATTATCATATCAAATCTACTTTAAAAGCCGAATAATTAAAATAATTCAAATTCCTCATGATTATGTATTCGAGAGATTAACCACCCAAAGGACTGAGTCTTCAAAGATCAAATTCACATCTAACAAATAATATATATATTAACATTCTCTCTCGAATTCATTAATCACAATGTAACTGCAATAAGCATTAATAGTTGGTGAACTAGAAAATGAAAACAATAATCATAATGAGTCTTGATAAAGAAATCTATAGGCTTCATAGAAGAAGACACATAGCATAAAGCTATGCTTGAGATAATAATGTGTATGTGCCAATCAATTTCAATGTCCTTGGTTCGTTCATGAAAGACTGAGTCGTGAGCAATCTAAATGTTACTATTGCTATCTCAATACAAAGGAGTATGGAGAAGTAATTACTTACGTATCTACAAGTAACCAATATAACCACATAATTTCTTTGGTAGTAGATATCATAGCATTATATTTTTTTTTGTTGAAAATATAAAAATGAGAAATTATTATTTTTTCTTCTAATAGATAAGAAAAATACATAAGAAGATATAAAATTTATTAAATGAGTTATGATAATTAGATCATTGTCACAATCAACATTAAAGTATGCAATCAACTCTAGAGAAGTGATGACTAAATGTATAAGACTCAGAATGAATGTATCTTGGAGATACCTCAAAATATGAAGAACAATTGCCCATTGAACTATAGTAGGGAAAGCAATAAACTAACATGAACAACATAAACACTATCATGATGAGCAATAGAAAGACATACCCAAGCTCTCAACAATAGTACAACATGATCTAATAACAAAGACACAATTAGAAGAAGAATAATTTGCATTAACATCATTGGGAGTATCAATAGTTTTTTTATCAATAATTCTAGCTAATGCTGCTCACTCAAAAAAATCTCGAACATATATTGATCATGTCTTCAAAAATGAGATATCATCAATATCAACACTAGTTATAATCATATTATCAATGTATAAAGAAATGAGAACACAACCTACATCAGTATATCTATTTAAACTATCACTAATACATCGGATCTCATGAGAACTCTAAAATTAAATGTGCTTGGTCACAATCACTATCAAGATGATTGATTAGTATGGAAGTTTATCATATGCATCTATCATGAGATTTGTAAGGGGTGATTGGGGGGAGAGTGAAAAAAAAAGAGTATGATCATAACTACTAATAACAAATCTAATATAGTATATCACAATGATAATTTTCTCAAATCAAGCACGAGGTGCTTGTTTGAGACCATATAATACTTTCCTTAGCTTATAAATATAGCAAGAAGCATGATAACTATTAGGAGGAGGTTCCATGTGAACTTTTTCTTGGGGATCCCCATTCAAAAATATATTTTTAACAAGTTGAGAAAATACATTAATGTTGAACTAGAAAAGCTACAATAATAAGAGTTTGAATAGTAGTCAAATTTGCAACAAGAGGAAAAGTTCTTCATAATACATATCATACTATTGTGAATATCTTATTATAACTAACCTAGCTTTGAACTGATTGATAGATCTATCAAATTTAATCTTGATATTATATACTTTGTGACAACTACAATACTCTTATTAGGAGGTAGAGAAACGAATCCTAAGTATTTATCTTATACAAAGTAGAAAGTTCATTTATAACTCACAGTTGGCGTGGATCAAGAATGATCTATTTATTAGACGAATACTTAGAGAAAGAATGAGTTGAAGCTAAAAAAGAAATAAAAGATAAGGAATAAAAAAAAAGCAAAATATAATAACATTGTAGTGTAGCTTTATAAACATATGGATCAACATATAGGTGGATCTACAATATTGTACAAAGCTCGAGGGACCATATAGAAGGGGGAGCTTCAGGTGTTCTGGAGACTAGAGTGTTAGTAACTATAATATATTAGAACAAACATTATGAATAAAATGCAAGGAAAAATGAGGAAGAATATGAGAAGGGATTTCCAAAGTATAGAAACTTGAGAAAAAAGCTATCAGAACCCTCTAAAAATGATTAGTAATAATAAGATCATATCTAGTCATGTTATAACAAAGCGATGGATAAAATTAGAGTTGTCAAATGGGTACGACACAGTAAGGCAATCATGTCATTCATGGAATGGTATTTATAAGTAAAGTTTGATGAATCATTTCATTCGAGATAAGCAACTCAAGAAATTTATTAGAGATATGTTCATCACCAATGGGCAATATCATACTTCAGACATATGATAATCGTAGAGTGTTGAGTTTTTATAATAACACAAAATGTATAGTTTGTCAAAGAATTCAAAATAATATTTTATTAAATAATGCCATCAATAGTGAGTATGATCATCAATGAGTGATACATAATATTAAGATCCTCCTTTTTGTGAATAGGTGGATGCTCCTAGGGGTCATACTGAATAAAATCAAATAAATAAGAATGAATAAAAAAAACTTTGATAAATGGTACAACTGAAAATTTTACTAATTTATGTCTATTACAGTCATAAATATCACGAGACTTTAACTTTCATAAAGTCTATGAGGATGATAAATATTTTAAACGAGATAATGAAACTTGACCAAAACTAGAATGTCATAAATAAAACTAAAGAAGAGGATGGTTTAATGGCACAACTTGTTAATGCTGGGAGAAAAACTTTTGAAGAAGAGGATTAATGGAGGAACCTAATGTGGTGACTATCACAATATTAAATGGTGGTGGGCCATGAAGTGGTATATTAGCAGTAGACCCTGCCTGGTTTCTAGGCTTCCAAGTTTGAGGTTGGTGTTACAATTAATTATAGTTTATTAACTTATGATATTGAGCTTTCGAGTGATCTTTATGCTGACAAAACCATGTTTGTTATATATAATTTTTGTGTAAGTCCCATTCTAATTATTGAAGGGTAACTTAGAAGGTATCGACAATATGAGAGTACTAGAGAAGCTAGTTCACTGATAATATTCATGCAGAACTAATGGTGCCAAGTGGGCAGTGCTGGGGTACTAGATAATTTTTAGCATGAGTAATGTCATGCCAACTTAACCCTAAAATGGATAGCCCGGCACGATCAATTGGCTTGTTTTTTGTCTGGGTCATGCCATGCCACACCTCTATGCTGGGAAATCTAGCTCGGCATGGCTCAAACTGTGCTGCATGCCGACACGAGTTTGCCCCAGGCACTTCTCTTAATCGGGCTGTGCCATGCCAAACACATGAATCGCATAATGCCTCGCATAGTTCCCAAATCACCTGGCTCCATTGAGAGATCAATGAATAACTATCCCAAGCCACTTGTCTTCCTTGATAGAAGGTATTTGTTACTATTAAATTATGGTCTCTTTTGTATTTCGACGTCAATCATGATCATAATGACTATCATGACCTTAATTAATAAAACACAGCTTGCAACTAAGATATTTTTTATACTTTATTATCGAAGGATATATTTGGTATTTTCAAATAAATTATACTCAAGATTAATTATCATAATCTTGCTCACTATTTAGGGTAATTATTTTTTATTCGTATCCTCTTGGACAAGTATATATATATCCTAATCTATCCTAATTAAAAATTTGTTCATTAAATATATCAAGTTTACTATTTTGAGAAATAGTAATTTAATCATTTTTTGTTATATAATTTTTTAAATAAAAATCCGTCGGCTTGGGAACCCTAATAAATCAATCACTCGGTTTTATGTGAACGGTAGTGTCCTCTGAACGAAAAAAATCGAGGTTAGGTTAGGCTGCGAGAAATGGAGGCAATGAAGTACGTATGGGAAGGTGCGATTCCTCTTCAAGTTCACTTCCACGAGTTCGAAGTGACGGTCCTTCCACCGCCTCCTCCATTCCACATCCTAGCGCCTCGCATAGGATACCTGCCTCTTCTTCTTCACTGATAAAGCTTTATTTGTCATCGGCGCTGCCTCCTGTACAGGGCGCTGTCTGGTTTGACTACAACGGCTTGCCCTTAAAATGGTAATTGTCGTAGACTTTTATTGCATCCAAGCTTAGCAACTTGCTAGAGGACTGTTACTTTTTTGTTTATTTTACTTTTTCGCTCGACGATTGAAAAGCTACACAAATCTGTTGTTACGTATGGAAGAGATTGAATTGCCATGCTTCTCTATTCTATAATTTAGTGGTTCATTGCGAAATGGTTACTTTCGATTAACAAGCACCAGCGAACGTGACAATTGTATCCCACTCGATCCAAGCCTGGCAAGATCAATTTACCAAAGAACTATGACAATTGGCATCCTCATTAAGTTTCACACATTGATAATGGAAAACTTGTTGGATGAATTCCATACTTCTTGTGTTAAGAATCAGATACCAATTGCTAATATTAAGCTCATGTGGGTAGGGTGTAACCGAGCCGAGTCGAGCCGAGTTTGAGGGTGCTCGGGCTCGGCTCGTTTAATTTACGAGCTCGTTCACGAGCCTGGTTAACGAGCTCGCTCACAAGCCTATCCACGAGCCTATTGACGATCCTATTTATGAGATGACGAGCCGTTTAAATTATAAGCCTTAGAATGATGTTCGAGAAATAAAGAAAATATTCATTTAAAATAGACAACATATAACTAAATTAAAAAGTTATTCTCAAAAGGAAGTTCAAGAGTTAAAATATTCATCATGTTCATATGTAGGAAATATTTATCGTGCATCAAGACTTCTCCATGTTCACGAGCTTGGTTCATGAGCTTGTTCACAAGCTTGGTTAATGAGCTTGCTCACGAGCCTATTCACGAGCTTGTTTACGAGATGAGAGCCGAGTTTGAGGGTGCTCGGGCTCGGCTCATTTAACTTACGAGTCTCAAATTGATCTTCGGGCTCGGCTCGTTTAACTTAATAAACGAGTTCAAGCGAGCTTCTAACGAGCCGAATGCCGAGCAGCTTGGTTTGGTTACAGCCCTACATGTGGGGTGCTTGTCAACACAATTTTATCTATAGATGTTTGTTGCTCCCATATGACATGCT